>CM040747.1:25450687-26050687 GCA_022829145.1 Albula goreensis | reverse complement strand
TGCTGTGCGCCGTGAGTCATCGGAAGAGGCCGTGAGCTTGCAGAACTCATTAAGGGTAATGCAAGGCATATGGATTTCCTGGGTCAATAAAACGGCTTTCAGCCGGAGCAGCAACCCGACGTCTGCAGAGCTGGTTGATACGTACATACATATCTATGACACCATAATATGGGGTACATGAAGGAACGTGCCAGAAGCTGACATTAACGGCGTCAAACGAAATATGAGCAGCCTTGGGAATCTCCCTCTTGTGGGAATCAGCTGTGCACTGTCTGTATTTCTGTACAGTACTGCTTGAATGATCATTTTTTTCTCTTTGTGTGACTTACATACTCTGAGGCATTGCACGTTTTAAATGGTAATAATATTTACATTAGTGTTGTTTAAAAGTCTTAGAAGAACGTACGATAGATGTGCGTAACAGGCAAAACTGCAGGTCTGTAAACATGTCTTTACTATGCAACAGTGCTCTCGCGTGGTGACACCGCAACATGGCACCCAAAGATGTTGAGCATGAGAACACGAGTTCAGATAAAACGAATTGGTCAACTGCAAAATATGTGAGAAATTGTGGATTTTCTTTGCCCCCATACTTTTTCTTGTTTATAGGAGAATCTTTTATGTGCAATTACCACACGCTATGTGTTACTGTGCGTGTACTTGTTCCCATTCTTCTGGCTACTTTACTGCCATAACTAATATAAAATGTCCAGGAACAGAGCACATATCACAATGGTACCTATTTTACCTTATCCTCATTACCAAATGACAAGAACTAAAAAGAGCAATCCTGGCATACAGGTAATGTAGCTGCATGTGCAGCCCCAGCTCTAGTACTCAGCAGTGACTTGCCCTGGTACTGCATGCTAGCCATGCCAGTGGTGACTATGTCTTTCAGTTGCACAGTAAATAATATAAGACAAGTAATATTTATTAGTTTGTGTAATGTTGTACAAATCACAAACTAATGTTGCTTGTAAATGTTCTTTTCTAAATGTCCGTGTCTGTGTGTTTGGGCTGAATGGATAGGTGTGTAGTTCAAAACATTGCCCAGAGAAGATGAATAATGATGTTCTTTCTGAGTTTATAACTTGTGTGTACACTTCGGAAAGTGAGTGTGTGTTTGTATGTGTTACACTGTACATATGAGTGGTGTAATTTATAAATGTACACAAATTTTGTGTATATGGGTGATAAGTAATTTCCAGTAACACTGTGGGTCTTCATTGATCCTATAAAATGATTGTTGTTAATCTTAGCAAAAAAGAAAATATATATATGTATATAACATGTTTACATGTTGTTATATGTGTGTTAAGTGTAGCACTTATGGATATGCTTGGTAGTTGAGCCAAATTCTGTAACTTACATAGCAAACATTTGGGCCGCTCAGTGCCAAAGGTCCTCAGTGAATGTCCAGAGTTGGTTTGAATGCTGCTCCAACATGAGTAATGGATATACAGGCATGGTTAAATAAAATTCCCCTACTATTATTGGCGATGTACAGTTTCATTTTTGAAAAGTAAGATATGCAGCCCCGTCACAGCTTTGTCCGTTTACCGCGGAAAGTGGCTTCAACTAAACCCATGAGTAAACATTTGAGATTTACGGTCATATACGATTTTATGACGAGTTCCGCTCAGCGTTAAAACAGGTCTATTTATCACTAAGGAGTTCCGGTGATGGACTGTTCTGTGGCGGTCTCCCTTCGTTTTCAGTCAACTGTGTTATCTTGTTACCATAGAAACCCTTCACACAAGGACACTACGCATGTGCTGAGATGATGTAAACGTGTGGTCATTGTTTTGGTCTTGCAGCGCTGCTGTTAAACAAACCACTGGAAACTGAGTTAATACACTTAGAAAGCCGAATCCCGACATATCACATTTGAACAGCTAGCTAGGAATAGGTAAAAATTGCAATTGTAAATCTGTTTGCAAGCTTTGCAGTTCACGGGGATGGACATACAGATAAGCGAATATTGCTCTTCTCACCTTGTGTCCAACAAAGAGATATCAGTGGCAGAGGTAGCAAACTAACGATATATAACCTGCTACAAACAGTAGGGTGAGTGGCTAGCAATAAAATATTGCATGCTTAAAGCTGTCAGTTTATTTAGCAACGTGTTGAAATACTGTAATTCTGTTACATTGCAAACGACTTTTAATTTGAACGAGCAAGTGTTTCTACCTATTATGTGTAACGGAACCAGCTGTATTTACTTGAGATGCTCATTATTGTTACTTTTAACGTTACTGTATAATATTTATGATAATGAAGGTTATATTTTTTCAGTACGCTGTTCATGTTTATTTCTAGGCAGTGCTGAGTACTGTACTTCGTATCACCATTTTTAGTTCGGTAATTGAAATTGAACTACTTCTCCCTCCAGCCCACGACACTACAAAGGGGAACACTTTTTGGAGGGATAGATTCTTTCAAGGACAAACGCATTGTGCTTTTTTTCTTTTCTTTAGTTTTAGAGTTTAAACCACTGTCACCCTCTTTAGTACTGGTATAATAAATATGGCTGGAATTTGTATTCATTATTCACAAAGAAAATTATGTATTCATTCATTAAATATGGATGTTTAATTTATTCTGTGTTGGTCTTCCATATGTTTCCACATAACACTTTATGATATTATCTAAAACAGACAAATAATTTGAAAATAAAAGTAGTGTTGCTACTTTACAAAAGTAATCTGCATTATAGTGCTTGTGAATGATGTTTTGTTTTGTGATTTGTAGCAGGCTTGGTCAAGATGGCGGTGAAGATCACAGTGGAATCAAAGTTAGCTGCTTCTAACCTGCTGCGGTCGCTCCACTCCCAGTACAAGCTGGGGTACCTCTGTGATGTCATAGTGCAGGCGGGGCAGGAGGGCCAGCGAGAGAGCTTCCCCGCACACAGGGCAGTCTTGGCTGCATGTAGTGCATATTTCCGTAACATGTTCATTGGTGAGGATCCTCTCTCGGACCCGCACCAAGCTGTCATCATGAGCGACATCAGCTCCGAAGACTTTGAGGCATTTGTGGAATTTGTGTATACAACCAGGATAGAGGTGATGCCGTCACGAATACCCAGGCTCCTGGAAGTGGCCAATCAGCTGCAATGCAGAGACATGCAGGAGGCTTGTAGGGTTACCTCAGTACAGAATCTCCACATACCACCACCAGAGACCCCTTCTAATCCCAACCAAGAATGTATTTCCAGAGGTGAGGCCACTCCTCCTCCACAAGGGCAAGTCCCAAACCCAGACCTTGAGAAACATAAAACTTTGGAAAGCAACCCCAGGGTCTCATCTCCGAGTCCTTTGTCTAAAAGTGAACTGGGGTCTTGCAGGGCTGATCAGGACCAAGCAGGCGATGCTCCTGTTGTCCTGGAGACTAAATTTTTGATCAGGAGGCTGCGTCGCTCCGAGACAGTGGAAGGAGCCGCATGTGCCCTGAGGAGAGATGACGAGGAGGCCTTGGGGTGTAGTGAGTGTGGAGGGGTGGAGTTTGCCTCACTCAGGCTCCTCCAGGCACACACGGAGCGGGTCCATGGGGCGAGGCTGGTGGTGAAGTATGCCTGTGACCTTTGCCCCCAGCTGGTCGCAACACGGCAGAACCTGCGGCAGCACCGTGCAGCGGTCCATACAAGCGAACGCGCCTTTGCCTGCGCCATCTGTGGCAAACACTTCAAGCGGCCCAAGGTAGGCAACTCATCCATTCACACTTTTAAATGAAATCGTCAATTACTTGTCAATGACCTAAGGTTAGTGGACAAAACAATCAAGAAGATACCACAGTGCTGAAGTGGGCCTGTCTTTTTTCAATATATATGTGCATATGTATACGTGTGTAAAAACTCATGTGTACTCCTTAAAGAAAGCTCCTTATAGACAAGCTTTATTTAATAAGTACACATGAGTTTTTATAGAGGTGCTATTTGTAATTCTTAGAAGTAGCTACCTGACAGGTTGTACCACCTGTTGTGCCTGCATGTCTCATTATTCCATTAAACACTTATTCAAACAGTTAACTTCACAGCCTGTAAGAGCAGGTAGTGACTGTTAGTTTTCATTGCCATGGCTGAATGTGAAAGTGAGTGCGATTCATTACACTGCATTGCAGACATTATACAGAGGCTCATATCTTATGTCTGGCTGCAGGACATTAGTGACCACACGCGGCGCGTCCATGCAGAGAAGACCCCGCAGGAGTGTCCGCACTGCAGCAAGGTCATCACCACCAAGGCCGGGCTGGCTGTGCACATCAGGACGCACACAGGCGAGAAGCCGTACCACTGCAACGACTGTGGAGCCTGCTTTGCTCAGAAGTCCTCCTATAACACCCATATCAGGTAGGTTACCTGGACCACTTCACATAGTATTTTTTTGCTTTAAAACTGTAGGGTGAAAGCTGTTACAGTAAATACTAATAACAGTAGGCGTTATAAATGGACTGAATTTATGTAGCACCTTTCATCTCGTTATTTCTGAGTGCTCTGCAGTGAGTAGGCAAGACTCACCTCAAAAACCACTGATGTGTAGCACCTGACTGGGTAATGCACACCAGCCATTTTGAGTGAGAGCACTCAACCAGACATGGAGGTGGAGAAAGAGGGTCATTCTGTGTGAAAATTGAAAAAGCCCAAGATTTCCTGGATTCTTGTGAAATTCAGTACATGGAAAGTGCCTTTGGATGAAAGATTTTGGACATATTTTTGATTTTCTAAGAGTATTATAAGAGGAATAATCACTTTTTATGTAAATCTTTTTTATGAAAATCTGGCTATAATGAGGGGCATTGTAGGACACTAATTTTGGATCTAAAACACAAGCTTATCTCATAGTGACACTGGATAAGGACAAAATGTAATGAAAATACCGACTTTACCCAGCAGCACTGCAAAGTGGCATGTTGAATTAGGGATGAAAACAGCAAGTAAAAATCACTTCACTTTGTCCCTATGAGAGATAGTTTAATATCTATTATAATTGTATGAGATGAAGATAATCATTTTTTCTTTTTGTATTTAATAGATGCGTCTTACTATTTCATGAAAACTTAAATGTGCTTTCATGTTCTTTTATGATATTTATCATTTTTAACACAGAAACATTCATCAGACCAAAAAAGATAGGAAGTCCACTAGATCTGCCAACGGCAGACGATGTGGTCCCAGGACAGATGCAGAGTCACTGCAAACCAGGGACAGTAGACGAGGAGGAGAAACCCAGCCTGAGGAAGGGAGCAGAGAACCAGGGGTGAAGGATGGGGCTGGGGGTGTTGTGGGGGTTCAGAATGCTCCGGTGGGTGAGGGAAATGATGTCAGCATAGACAGAGGCAAGACAGCACATGTGCTGTTGAGTGTCGACGGAGAGGAATGGAGGGGAGGGACAGCAGTGCATGCTGAGGTGGGAAATGAAAGAACAGATACAGGCCACCATGATGACAAAGTGGAAGAGGAGGAAGAAGAAAATGAAGAGGAGGGGGAAGAGAGCGAAGAGTCTGATAACAAAGATGGTTATAGGGCTGGAAGTGAATCAGACCAGCCTCTGGAGTCTGAGTGTCGAGAGAACCATGGGAGAGGGTTGGATACTGGGCAGGGCAAGGGAGGGATGAAGCTTCCAGAAAGCTCTGTCACCACAGCCAGCAGGGACAGCAACATCCTGCAGTGTGACAGGTGCGAGGTCCAGATTCCGGCACAGGGGAAATTCGCACGGCACTACCGAGAGGTTCGCACGGGCCAGCCACAGGAGAAACCGTATCGGTGTGAGACTTGTGGCCGGGCGTTTGCAAGCGCCTCCACCTGGCGGGAGCACCGTGACTGTGTGCACTCGGAGGAGCGGCGGTTCTCCTGCAGTGCCTGTGGCGGGACTTTCAAACGGCAGCGGGACGTGCGCACACACTACGCCCGCAAGCACGAGGGCCGCGTCAAACGGCCTCTGTGCTGCGTGTGCGGGAAGGTGCTGAGCTCACAAACTGCGCTGCTGTTCCACATGAGGACCCACACTGGAGAGAAGCCGTATCAGTGCTCCATCTGCAACCACCGCTTTGCACAGCCTTCCCAGCTAAAGACCCACACCAGGTAACCATACCATGCACAGCAGGTAACCATGCACACACAGTAGTTAATGCTGCACACAAAACCAGATAACACCCCATGGATGCAACTGTAATCCCAATCTGACATGTTTTTTCAAAAATAAGGAGCAGTCTGGATTAAGCGTCACAGAACATTCAGTTGAATGTATGAATTTACAAATGTACTGCCTGTAAACCAACAGTCATGGTGTGTAAATTCTTTTTGCAACAGTCTAAATTACTGTACTCATTTACTATGGCTACAGTAGTAGTATGTGCAAAATCTGGAGACAGGTTGAAAGAGAGTGATGCATTTCTGTTGGGGCTCCAGGAGTCACACTGGAGAGAAACCATACATCTGTGAGGTGTGTGGAGCGAGCTTCGGAGACTCAGGAAAACTCACCATCCACCGGAGAACACACACAGGTCAGAGGTTACAAGCCTGCATCTTACATCATCCCTGTGACATCATCCCTCCCTTCCTGCTCTGCATGTCCTGATGAGGTCCTGCTTGGTAACAGGATTTCTGGATCTTTATTGCAGTTTATTTCAGTAAAACCAACTGCAATTAAAGCAAACGATTCTAAATTGCTTAGAATGAGAGCACTTTCTTACATAAAGAAAAAGCAACAATTGTAGCACTGCCCTTAGTTAACATCATGTGAGATCATTTACAGGTCAATTTACAATATCATTTTAAGGACATCATAAATCTTTTTAACAAAAAATTACAATAACACGAGAATGAGTAAAGACCAAGCCAGTGGTTGTGATTGAGTTTTGAATTGATGGAAATGATGTCAGTTGAAGTACAGTAAAGTTTATGAAGCTCTCCACTCTTACCCCAGGGCAACGTTTGTTTCAGTGTGACGTGTGCAAGAAGAGCTTCACCTCCAAAGAATACCTGAAACACCACAAGGTTGGCCACCTGGGCGCCAAGCCTTTCAAGTGTGACCTATGTGGGAAATGCTTTGGCCTGCGATCCTCGTACTTCCAGCACTGTAGAGTGCACTCAGGTCTGCTCTGTCTCCTCATGCTTTCAACTTGGCCGCTGACATACAGGACTGCAAAAGAGTCTCCTGTCTTATCCTCCATGTTTTTTCTTCATTTTTCACACTGAATTTAGTCAGACCTTTTGTGGGTTGTCGTAGCTTATAAGTGGAGTCTGAGAAAATGTTTTGTGCTACTTTCACTTGGTGGGTGTTCAAGGCAATCAATCATGCAATCCTTGGGTGTAAAAATGTGTCAACTCAGCCCAATTAAAGGAGAAAGGTTTAGCTGTTTGTATAGCATGATCACTTTTGATTGATTGATTATAATTGGTGTAATCACTTCCTTCACAAGCAATATGATGCAATGTATTACTTTCTTAACACGCAATATGATGCAGAGTGGGCAGATGAAAGATGAAAGGGGAAAATGGCAAGTGTTATCTCTACAGGCATGTTACTTCTACCTGTTTCCTCAGGCCATATTTTTTCTTTTTTCTTTCTTAGTTTTTTTAATTCAACTAGTGTCAGCTCTCAACAGAAGAGTTAGCGGAAAGATTCATTTTTTTGTCCCTGGGCATTCTGAAGAAATTCACAGGAATTTCATCTGCATCACCTGTCTATTATTTCTATCCAGTAGTTTTTAATGCTAACTTTGTTCCCCATCTCCATTCTCAAGAGACCCGGCCCTTTTTCTGTGAGCTGTGTGGGAAGTCATTCACTCAGAAAGGGGCTCTCAGGAGGCACCAGAGGATCCACACAGGAGAAAAACCCTTCAAGTGCAAAGCATGCGAACGAACTTTCACAGACTTGTCCACCTTAAGGAGGCATGTGGCGGTAAGTCATACCTGTACTGACATGGGTAATACTTCCACATGCATACCATTTTGTAGGGTAAAATCGCTGTAGATATGGTGGGTGGAGGTTAGCAAGAATTTGGATGAGGAAACCTCAAAAGAAACTTGACCTGAAAGTTCCTCATAGCAAGTTTCAGATTGAAGAGGTACAAGTGGGCCAATAGGGGACAGTCTTCCCTCTAGATCAAGTAAAATCTAATTCTCCAGGAAAGTGATAGGAACACTATTATAAAAGATCAACCTGTGGTTCCATTTCACTTCCGTCATGAAACAAAGCAGTTTTAGAACGATACTAATGGTTAACTGGTTATGCAGGTCAAATTCCAACAAAACACAAAAACTCGCTCCTTAAATCTGCTTACTATACCATCCCCTGCATATGATTGGCTACACAAGAGATCCTAGCATTCCCTAACAATTTTGATTCCCAAGGTTGTGAACTGAAATTTCACTTTTACTTCCTGTTAACTGAAGTTCAAATCTAGAAATGGCGTGTCTCTAATAGACTGAACACTCACTTTCTCTCCTTTTTATGACTAAAAAACTTTTCAGGTACATGATAAAAAGGCAGAGTGGAGGACCTATGTTATTGACCTCACGGACAAAAAAGAGCACAACTGGTCCAAGATCGAGGTGTTTGGAAGTAACCATGGTAACAACGTCTCTGGTCTTTCTGCACCAGCCAAGCAAGGGACAAGGCATGAAAGTGACCAATCACAGAGTGCCAGCACAGAGCTTGGGCACCTCAGGCCATTTCCATGTTTATAGAGTAAGGATGCTCCTGGTGAAGGCGAACAACAGCTCCTTTCAGTAAGACTCAGCCCGTGCTTTGTCTGACCATGCAGTACATGTGCCAAAGGATAGATTATTTTGCTTATTAAAATTCTTTTTTTTACACAAACATATTATTATTTTACTTTTTATTTTGTGTATCATTTGTTTTACGAAATATTTTATCTTTAAAATTTTTAATCAGTATTTTAAACAATTTTTACCCCAAGCACATAAACTCCACGGAAACACATACTGCCAGCTGAGCTTCTTTTCAGTTCAGTTCTATTTTAGTTGCACAGTGTTTTTTTTATGAGTATTACCACAAAGCAGCTTTAGGTAGAAACCTGGCCCCGAGCAAGCCTAGGGTGAACAGGACCCTTTGGCAGAACCTAGCTAAGAGCAGGAGCCCATCTGCTTCTGGCCGGCACCAGACAGTCTCAATGAATTTAACAGCAGAGGATATAAGTGCAAACTGTCTGGTCAGTGTTGGCCAGCAAGGGTGGTCCAGTTTCTAGCATGTACAGGCAAAAGACCTTCAAAGGCAGGCTGAAGTTCTCACTCTTGCTAAATGAAACAGGCTCAAACAAAGCGCTCCCTCTGAGGGTGATACCAGGTTTGTACTGCCCTATGGGGCTGTCAGCCACATTCAGCAATGATTTGAAACCAGACCATAGGGCATGTCACTTCACTGAAAACAAGTGCTTTAGTAGGACACTACACTCACCAACCTGTTTTTATTTATTACATTTATTTTGTTATTCCAAGTGTATTACTGTAGCATACATACCTGTATAGGTCCAATGATTTTTTTTGTCCAGTTTTCATTATTTTATTTGTAAAAACATATAAGCCAAAAAATTAAAAAGCAATGTAGAAAGAGTCTTTGCAGTGTATGATTTATTTTTTATATATAGCATTTTATATATTTACATTTTTCAACTAATTATTTTATATGGCCTCTGCTTTGTAGTGCAAGAGTCCATTTTCGGTCATAATATTGTCATTTTGTTAAAACAAGAGGAAGCATCATAACAGTCTAGATGTTTGATGTTTCAGTGCAAATGTGACTGAGTAAAAGACAACATCCCATTTGCTCCTCTGGCGTATTGTCAGGCACATCTGTGTCTCCTAATTGATGGTGTGAGCCACCCGGGGTGTTTATTTGCAGTAAATCATATTGTATCGCCACTCTCCTAGTGTGAGATGAAGTCATAATTGGTAATCCTACACTTACACAATTTTTTCTATGACTGAAAGGCCGGTAAACACTTAGTAATTAATGTTAAGTCAGACTGTAAAACTAAGCACTGCAAGCAGTTGAAATTTTTGTTTTTTGCATAATTTCATTATTTTAATATTTTAAAAAGACCTGACCTAGCAATGACACACTCAACAGTGGATTGCTTCAACATGTGTGCATCTATTCATGTCCTCCAGTAATCAATAAAAAATACTGATACGCTTGATTTAGTCATTCTTTCCTTGTAACTGAGAACGGCTAAGCATTACATCATTATGCAGAACTTGCACATAATTATACAGTACATTATGCAACCTAACATGACAAAAAGACTAACATTACATTAAGTACTCGTTTGTTTAATACTGTGGCATTAGTATCATACAGAGGTGGTTCAAGAAGCCTCTGCGTTGTTGTTTAGCAACCATTTTGAAAGGCCTCGCTTTTGCCGTTTGAGTCACTATTATCCAATATGGCCGCTGGTGAGAACGAAGGAGTTCTGGGTGCAATTTTTACAGGAAATACTCTCTGAGAGTCGGGTTGCTGCATTTGTTGAGTGCTGCCATTCTACCGAGCTTACGGTAAGAAAGCTCTCAGGGAAATGTGCATATGTTTATTGGGTCTTACCGATGTTGCTGAGCGTAAAGCTGAAACGACCAAGTTTTATTTGGAAAGAAATATGTTCGGAATGATTATAATTAGCTAGCTAGATGGCTATTGCGCTTTTAAACCTCGAATACCGCGTCACTGGATGGTTGGTAGCTAAGTAGCTACCTAGCTTGCTAAGTTATGTGGCCAGCTAAATGAAAAGGAAAAGTTTTCTTATTCGCTGGCTCGCCACACTGTATAACTGTGTGACTTAAGTTACATCATGTAAAAACCTGAGCTCAGACATTATTAAAGCAATCTCAGTGGCGCTTCAGTTCAAACTTCTCCCGTAGCTAGCTATTTTAGCAACCATTCCCCAATGCGTTGATTTGCTGAATAACGTTTGCTGTTCTATGGCTAACTAACGTGTATACAAGACTTGCTCCTGAGATAGCGAATGCTAACAGCAGTGAATGCAATTTGACATGTGAATGACTATTTTAGTTTGCTTGATAGTTTGTGTAGCCATCAATGATCATCGGCTTGTACACAATGAGTCCCTCTACCTACCCGAGAAGCCCGCTTTGTTACTATTGCTAATTCTTATTTCTGGTAGGTTTGCAATATCTTTGCAGCAAACTGTTGAGAATTTATGACGACACTGTTATCCACCATACGTAAGATTTTGTTTTGTGTCGATTCGAAATGTAGGCATAGAATTGCGGTGTGAAGATAGTGAATGCATAAGGGTTAAAAGTATCCTAATTTCCATGTCCTAGCCACGTATCGCTAATTACATTAACAGTCTTTACATTATGGATCATAGTGAGGAGTGGAACTAATGTTATCTTGAATTAGATAACGCTGTTGAGCACAAATATCTAATTTCGTGTACCTCTTAAAATTGTGCTGTTTTAGCTTATTCGCACACTCCTTATATTTCCCCTATATTTTATTAACAGAAGTGAGGAAACATGAGCGGTTCTATAGCCCTGTTGATGTCGAAGTCCTATCAGGAGAATTTGCTGGGCGAAATGCAAAAGCTGAGGCTCACGGGCAGTCTGTGTGACGTCACGGTCCAGGTGGACTTCGAAGGGGAACTTGAGGAGTTCGAGGCACATCAGGTGATGCTGGCGGCTTCCAGTGGCTACTTCAAAGGCCTTCTGCTTGCTAAGGACCCTCCCACCAAAATCTTCCTGGAGACTGTGCCCACTTCAGATTTTGCCAAGTTCTTAGAGTTTGTTTACACTGCAAAGCTGGAAGTTGAAAAGTCAAGGACTGCTGACATTTTGGAGATGGCAAGGATTTTGGAATGCCGTGACCTGCTGGAAGCTTGTCTACGTGCCAGTAAGTCTGAGGCAGCAGATATGGATGGCTCGCAGATCTATGGCTTTCTAGAGGACAACCAATCCAAAGAGTCCCTGCAGAACGATGCTTCTGTGGGACTCATGGGGACTGAGTACCTAACTGGTGGGATAGGAGAGGCGTCCAGCTCAGGGTCAACCCTGGCAGAGAGGCCCACACCCCCAAAAAGGGCAGAGAAGCGGAGGGAAGTGAAGCCAGCGGTACAAGGACGAAGGCTCAGCAACAGGCTAGCAAGCCGCAAGGCAGCTGCAGACCCTCCTAAAAAGAAGTACCTGAGGAAGCTGAAGGACCAGCGTAAAGTGCCAGTGGAACTGGACAATGCTGAAAAGGACCCGGAGGAAGAGGGGCCTGATGGGGGGGAGGAAGCTTTGGGGGGCGCTGGTGGAGCTGAGACAGAGACGCCAGGAGATGCACTGGAGCAGGCAGACTTTGATTATCAGGAAGCGGCGGAAAATGATCCCAGTGATTCGGACTATCAGATCGAGGAGGAAGAGAAAGATGAAGAGGAGGAGGCGGAGGAGAAGGAGGAGGAAGCATCTACGGGAAGAGGAGAAAAGAGGCAGAGAAATGGGCAGTTCAAGTGTGAGAAGTGCCAGCGCTCCTTCCACTACGAGAAGAGCTACCTGAAGCACATATCAGCCAGCCATGGCGTCCAGCCGGAGGTCACCTACCGCTGTGCCACCTGCAGCCAGACCTTCGCCAACCGCTGCAACCTGAAGATCCATGAGCGGCATGTGCACAGCGATGAGCGCCTCTTCCCCTGCGATGTCTGCGGCAAGGCCTTCAAGCGCAAGAAGGATGTGAAGCGCCACTGCAGGCAGGTGCACGAGGGCGGCGGGGACAGGCATGTCTGCTCTGTTTGTGGCAAGAGCCTGAGCTCCAAAACTGCCCTAGTGCTGCACCAGCGCACCCACACTGGTGACCGACCTTACCACTGCACCGACTGCGACGCCAAGTTCTCCCAGAGCTCCGCCCTCAAAACGCACCGCAGGTACGACTTTGTGTGTGTGTGCACATGTGCGTGTGCAAGTGTGTATGACCCGCCTATCCAAGGTGATGCTCACTGGCATCAGGCTAATGGTTTTAAGTTGCCTGAAACTCAGGAAACTCAAGTTGCACTTCAGGTACTCCTCTTTAAAATGGGTATATCTGACATTAGTGCATACATTTTACAACTTGACACAGGCTTCCAATAAAGCAAAACAAGCATGTATAAATCTGTGGACTTTCAAACCACAGTGTACAAATGCATTGGTGACAGGGAGGCCATGTGCAGAGGTAAATATATCACAAAATCAACAAGAGGAAGGAATCATCGACAGGATGAACAGAAGGGTGTTGTAGCCAAATTAATCTTCAGTCTTTTGCATGCCCAAGTTCGTGAGGAGGACACAAATTTGCCTCATGCACCCTTCACTTTAGCATGCACAATGTACATTTGTATACACAAGTCAAAATGAGAAATAGGCATCTGTGGCTGGGGCACAAAGTACACTATTTGCCTCTACAGTGGTTGCACATCTACATAAGCTTGTGTGTATGTTTCTTTAGTTCATCTTATCTGCATGTGTCTGTCTGTTTGTGCATAAAGTATGTATGCAGCATAGATGTGTTTCTCATTGTGGCTTTATATGGCAGGACTCACACCGGTGAGAAGCCTTTCTCCTGTGATCAGTGCGACGCACGGTTCACTCAGAACCACATGCTGTCCTACCACAAGCGCTGCCACACAGGTAGGTGCCCACACCTGTGAAATCTGTGAAATCAGTAATAAGTGTATTTGTCTGAATACAGAGCTCCAGAGTGTCGGCAGGATTTAATTTAAACCAATTCATCTGATAGCTGTGCTGCCTGAACCAGCCAATATCACATCCTCAGTCCAATATGATTGCAATTTTGTTGAAATTCCACTTGCTTGATTTTGCCCTTCCACTTCATGTGGGGGCGGAGGTTAATACTGATCTGTAGTCTTCTGTCATTACACTCCCACACAGTGTGGGATCGCTTCTACATGTTCACAATGGCATACACGGACAAAATAAGGTTGAAAATGCTGG
This sequence comes from Albula goreensis, assembly GCA_022829145.1. Lineage (NCBI taxonomy): Eukaryota > Metazoa > Chordata > Actinopteri > Albuliformes > Albulidae > Albula > Albula goreensis. The sequence goes on along the minus strand of CM040747.1, from coordinate 26,036,745 downwards.
AACTGCTGCACTATATGAGCTTTTTCTCTCACCAGGAGAGAAGCCCTACATGTGTGAGAACTGCGGAAAGAGCTTTGCATCTAAGGAGTATCTGAAACATCACGCCAGGATCCACACAGGGTCCAAGCCCTACAAGTGTGAGCTCTGTGGGCGGGCTTTCGCCCAGAGGAACTCCCTCCACCAGCACATGAAAATACACACAGGTAAATACACCTGAACCGAGGTCTACTTCTGCAGACCAAATCTGGTACTTAATGCTAATTATGGCCAAAAGATACACATTGTCTGTTGATTAACCATGGTATAGTGAAGTATAGAACATACATTGACACAGTGTATTATTTATAAGATGTAACCAGTTTGAATAATTTGGCATCAGTGGCAAAGTGAAAATAGTTAAGTATCTTGTGGGTCTGAAGAACTGCTTTTACTACATGCGTCCCAGTGTGAATTTCTGTAACATGTATGGGTTAGAGATCAATTTTGCAGACAGAATACATCTGATTTAAAAAGGAAGTTAAGCTGTCAAATGGGAAAACATGCTTGTGCTTGTATTAAACTTAAGAACAGGGATATGAAACAGTGGTCCCCTCGGACTGCAGTGTCTGTTACTACCTGTCAGTCAGCCAAATTAGGTGTAGTAAATGAGGTATGGGATTTCTTCCAACTGCTGTCATAATCCAGTCCTGCAGGGCCTCAGTGTATGCTGCTTTTTTGGTGTGTTTTGGCTCTTATATGTTTAAGACATGTCCCTGAGTGGCTTAAGAGTCCACATGCCTCATTTCAAAGACCGAAACAAGCTGCTGATTGGAAGGACATCACAAGAACCTGCATGCACTGTGGTCCTCCAGGACTGGAGTATTACACCTCCGCTTCAGGCAATTAATACCACCAGATAATCTCTGAAGCACACCAAAAAAAGCATGAGATGATGACCCAGCAGAAAAGTTTTTTTGTACTTGTGCTACATTTAATAGCAGTGATCTCAAACAGTGCTCCCTAAGGACTGCGGTGTCTGCAGATTTTTGTCATTTCCTTTCTGTCAGCAGCCAACGTGTTTTAAATGAGGCTCATGGACTCCTTAGCCAGTCAGTGTAATCAAGCACCAAATGAAATGCACTTAGACACTGCAGTCCTCCAGGACTTGGGTCTGAGGTCCCAGTTAGGAGACCATCTCTTAGGTGCCTTGTCACCTCTGACCTTGCAGGGGAAAGGCCCTACTGCTGTGGGGAGTGTGGGAAGCAGTTCACCCAGCTCAATGCCCTGCAACGACACAACCGCATCCACACCGGGGAGAAGCCTTACATGTGCATGCTCTGTAGCCGCACATTCACCGACAAGTCCACTGTGCGCCGCCACACCATGGTGAGTTATGGCTCTGAGGACGTACGGTTTGGGGAGCAGAGTTCATAATTGGGGGTTGCTGGTTTATTCCCCAGATGGGACACTTTTGTTTTACCCCTGAGATAAAAATTCTAAACCTGAATTGTTTTAGCAAATACTGTTGCAATGGGTGATCTTTCAAAGAAAATGTACATAAACATTTCTGAAAGTGCTATAGTTTAAAGTGTATGCACTGAACCCTCTGGGCATATTCATGAATTGTTGAGCTTTTGCTAGTAATCAAATGCAGTAACTGTAGCCATAATGAGGACTAAAATGCTTCTAACACATAAAAGCTGTAAAATATTGAACGCCTGAGGGATATTTTACCTTTGCAGTTATGTTTAAAAGTAAGACCAAACTGCCGCCCTCCTGAGACATTTACCTTTTTGTCACTTATTGCGATGGTAGAAAGAGGCTGAACTCCCTAAGGTCCAGAGCCATGGTTTGCTGTCACTGACTCTTCTTAATCACAAGTTATGTCTACTGAGACCTGACTTTGCCCTCAGCTTCAGGGTTTGGCTCTGCTCATATTCCAGACGGATAGAGCTTTTCATTGGTTGGTAACTAACCTGGTCTCCACTAAAGAGTTTGATTTCATCCACAGACACATGACAAAGACACTCCGTGGAAGAACTACCTTGTGATCCTTGAGGGGAACATGGAGGGGGGGCGCAAAAGGATGAAGCGTGGCAGCGGAGGGCAAAAGGAAAAGAAGGAAGAGGCTGGGCCTGCAGGAGTGGAAAGCAGTGAGGCAAGGGGGCAGGAGGCACAGGAGGGGAAGGAGGAAGTGGTGAAGGAGGTGAAGCAGGTGGAGGAGAGCGTGGAGACGATGCAGGTCCAGCCTGTGACTCTCTCAGGAGACTGGAGTAGTGCTGGGCACGGGGCGATCACGCTGGTTAGCCACACCACCCTGGGGGGGTTCACTGTCATCCAGACCGAGCTACCCACTGCCCAGCTACAGCCCATAGTGGGCGGGGACCAGGGGGGTGTGGCAGGGACTCAGGTGATCTCCCTGGAGACGCCCGGTGTGGCCGTACCCCTGCAGGTGCCTGTCTCCGTCTCTGCCCCCTTTTCCGTCCCGGTTTCCATCGCCCTCCCTGTTCCCATCTCGGCTGCCGATTCTGCACCACTTCCTGGGCCCGATACCACACCACTTCCTGTCTCTGATTCAGCTCAGGTACCTGTCTCCGATTCAGTGGCCCTCTCCGTGTGTGGGCCTGTCTCTGACGAGGTGTGCGTCTCTGTGGCCACAGAGCTTGATGTCTTGCCGGTACAGCCGCCCTGCCTATCCTCTGATCCCTCACCCGCAGCAGATGGCGGCCATCTTGGCGTGACTGAGGATGTGACTGTGGAAGCCGTTGCCATGGAAACCATGGAAGTATCCTCTGAAACTGTGCCTGAAGCTGCAGAGTAGCATGTGTTACAAACATCTGTACAGCTGATCAGGGTCTAAGTCCGTTTTGGGTCACTGTGCGACAAGGACTTCTGCTTTTACTTTGCCTCTTTTTTGGCCATGTGCAAAAAAGGAAAAGAATTGTCTTGAGTGCTTCAAGGTTTTTGTTTAAACAAAATGCTAAAACTAAATTAGCAGATAACATTGAGTTTTAATTTTGCAGAGTTTATATGGAGAGATGGATTTGAACTGTGAAAGCAGGAGGACTGTGAATCACAGTCATTTGTACAGAACCGCAAAATAACTGTGTGTGTAGCTCAGTGTAGGATGATTGTGGGTTTCTGTTTCACCCCAAGTTCAACTTTCATCTGCTGCCCCCAATGGTGAAGCTCTGAAGCTGCATAACTCACACCGTATGAACGAACCGAATGAAAGGTACGACAATGTAGAAGCCCTATGGGTCAATGGCACGTTTGGAATGTGTTCTTTTTAAGAATCACCTGCTGGTAACCTGGCTCAGCATCAGCAAAGATCCTCCCACGTCTCAGGTGATGAAAGAGTTCTGGTCCACTGTCTCTGGCTTCCTGCCCAATAACATTTAACAGCATTAACCTTCCTAGATGGAGGGTGCTCAAACTTTCCTTGTGGAAGAGATTTTGCTGTAAAGAATTTCCATTGTTCATAGAGGCATTTCTTAAAATGAAATTCCCCCATATCAGAGAATAGCTTTTCTGATAAGGTTATGTAGAATCAATTTATTATATCATGTAAACTACTTTTCAGATTCCTGAAATGAGAGCAATGTGAGGATACGCTGCCAATTAGATATGTCTTAAAATACCATCTAAGTGATTATGATTAATTTACAATAGAGACATTCAGTTTCTTTTCCCCTCAAAACAATTTTTATCCATGTATGTATATGTGATCAGGGCAAAGCAAGGTAGTGCTGCCACTGAATGCAAGTTATGGCAGATGTGTTTCTACTAGGAGAACACTGATATGGTGCAGCTGAAAATGCAAGAAAAGACAAATCCTGTTAAATCCAAAGAATAACTGGGAACAAGGTGGTTTATGGCCACTTAGAGGGAACATTTGAGTTGTACAGAGTTTGGTTAGCCATGTGTGCATCTGGTTTCAGTATGCTTAGAGGGCACACTGATGGGGCCATCAAGGTAACCAAAAAGACAGGTTTGTTATCTTTTTCCTGTGTAGGGAATGTATTTTGTGTATTCACTGACATGATTGCAATTTCTACTGTCATTTGTAAACATATAAAATCACACATAACCTGTGTCATCTTACACATTTGCTGAGCTAATATAACATAATAATGCTATGGTTCTGCAGCAAGATTTCATATTTACACATGCAACAGTACATGTATTTTAAGTTGGTGGACATCTTATTTGGAGGATTAAGCTCCAATAAAGGCAGTATAAAATATGAATAATTTAGTGTGCAGCCCTGTCATTTATTTTAGCAGTCCTACACTCACTTTGTCCTTTATTTGTTGATAATGGTCTGATCATGTTTTGTAGGCCAATGGAACAAAATGAAAACATTTTTTTTTGTCTGGGTATAGGCTTTAGGGAAGATCTTGTTGGGGAGCTACAGGATTTGCTGGATTTTGGTGCTGCTCAACACGAAATCAATCACTTACAGCCATTATTTCACCCAGCCAAGTTTCTCAGTACTAAAATGGCTGTTGAGTTTGGGTAAGCCAGATTAATCCTGTACTCATTCAGGTTTGAAAATGAGAATTTTAAAGGTAAGTGAAATACAGTAACATCAAAGTGACATTGGTTTCAGGAATACATATTTCACAATCTCATATGGGTTCCCTTGTAGTTTTTCCCACCATGACAGAAGCCATACAAATTTATACATCTATCTTTATTACTGTACATTTGCACAAACTGACATACAATAATTGACGCAGAAGAGACAGTTACTCTATTGGAAATTATCTTGAGGTGCAGGTAGATTGTCTCTTCATTGGCTTAATTTAAACCCTTTGTTTTTCATTTGCTTCACTTTCACAATACTTAACACAATACTTTTACACTTAATGACATGCTGAATGAGCTTTGGGGAGGGAGGAGGGTGCGAAAGGTTTAAGTTTATAACAAGAACACAATCACGACACGGACATTCAGCACATTAAAACTTGTGTTACACTGGGCCAAGTTGGGTGTCACTGCAGAAAGAACTACATCTCTTCCTGCTAAAACATCAGAAAGCTGAAGACAGAACTTACAAACCAATCCAAATAAAGGGTTAGTGGAGAGAATCCTAACAGCAATATCAAATTTAGAGAGACAAAACTCATTGTTTTATGAGACCGACTGAGATTGCCTGTACCATTAACAGTCAACTGGGTAAAACAAATGGAAAGGAAAAATAACCCAAAAACTCTTAACCAATCACACCGTCAGATTCCACTCCTGAACCAGAATTTAAATGTCTTATGCGTTATATTAATTATGCTCATATATTCATACATTTATACCTATTCCCTGCCATATTACAATAAGATGTGCAAATTATACAAGCATGCCAAAAATGCATATGGACAAGTGTTTTAAAAAAAAACCTCACAATTATCAAGAATACCACAGCAGCAACTATAGTAACTATGGTGATAGTTATGATCAGTCTTTGTTCCTGACAGTGTGGATATGTGATCTAAAAAATGGGCGTTTGTGTAAAACCCTCAAAGCTCTTGAAAGAAAGAGACATGCACTTGACCACCAATTTGTATGTTATCGGTTCTGAATATTTAATGCAGATGCATTTCTGTGCCACAGGGCTGAAACCTGCAGGCCAGTCTGCACCAACACTGTTCCCATGCAAGAGCCACCATAGTGGAGTCACACTGTGTCGCACCAAACTGTCCGACAGAGACATTTCATCCACATTCCACTATCAATGCTGCGTCCTCTGATATGTGGAACAAAATACAACAGAACATAAACTACAAAAACTGAAAAAGCAGAAAAGAAAACTTATGAATACAAATTTAAAAAAGGCATAATTTCCATGCCATCTACAGAGTGAAATATACATCATGCAAGCCTTACACTCGTCCCATATAATGACACAGCAAGTAAGAGTAAAAAGAAAAAAAACATTAACATCAATGTTACTCCATTTCAGGACTAAGCTGGTCTTTATCACTGTAGAACTGTGACAGAACAAGAACCTTGTAAATTGACTAAAAATAAATAAATCAATATTAAAAAAAACTGTGTACATTTGTTACACCTAACGGGACTACAGAAAGGGAATATGATAAAATGACTTCAGGCTGGATCTGGAAATGTTAATTCAGGGTTATATAGAAGGGGGCTATGGAATATATATTTATGTATATATTAACATATATATTAATATTCATGTCTATTGCAGCAATATTAGTAGTGAACATAAGGAGAGCCTGAGCCAGGCTGTTGCACAGAAAGGAGAGAGGGTGGTGTGGGGTACATGCCTCAGCAGCTTCTGCGCTCCTCACTTAAGATCCCCAGCGTCACCCTGGATGGTTTTCTTAATGCGCAGCAGCATGGTGGTCAGCCACTGGTCCAGACGAGAGACCGAGTCAAACTCCTTTACCTAAAGGAGCACACACAACACACAGAAAACACACACACCATTACTGTCTGGCCACCAAAAGCTTCAAAATCAAGGGCAACAAACACTACATTATTTACAGATTTCTATTTGCTTAGCACAAAGGTGAGAATACCCGGTCCTGACTCTTGGGGAGCTGGTTTTTGTTTCTAACCGTTACCCTGGCTCAATTAGCTGCATACCTCATTCCCATTTCAAGCACACATTAGCCCGCTGTATGTGTACACATAAGAAAAATGAGGTAAAATGAAAGATCACATAAATGATTGGGCTAATCAATTAAGAGCAGAGGTGGGTATAATGCTCCCTTCTTTCCCACCTTTGGCTCAGAAAATGTTCTTGTCCATATCACTTCCACAGAGCGGTGTGAATTGAAAGGGGTTTTATTTTCAGTTGAATATTAGCAACAGTACAATAAAAACATTTTAAAAAGAAGGAACTCTGGAATCATTCACTGTAAGGTTAAAATCATGTAAGAATTCATTAAAAAATGTGTCAACTGAATTTCCATTAACATTTTTCTTTTAACTTGCAGAAATTCACAACGTTAAGCAGTTTCACAAAAATGAAATGAAAAAGAGTACCATGATAACAAAAAACACAATATAACACCTGTACTGATGTATTCCCTCACCCCTCCTACCATGGCATAACAACATTTTCTTTTCTTTGTCCATTTTAACAGAATGGATATATTTACATGGGTAATTAAGGGTAAGTATCTTTCTCAAGGGGTAAATACATAGACCCACCTGGGATGTAAACTTGCAAGCTGAGTCTGTAGCCAAGCTCACCTGCCACTACATTTCAGTATGGTCAGACTGAATGGCTATGACATCCATGTGTAAACAATCCAGATTTCCTGTGCTGGATTGTCTAGCTAACTCCCATTCATTGATATCGATAACAACAGCAATAACAAAGAGGCTAAAAGAATCAATCTTAATGTCTTATCGGCAGAAAGATGGAGATCACGGAGATGGAGACTTACAGCCTCAGTGAATGCTTCACTATTCTGCTCTTCATGGGCTTCCAGAAGTTTCTGTGTGGGGAATAAAGAGCATCTGTGAATATCTGAAAAAATTTAAGGACACAATATTCCCAAAGCTGAACAGGTGTGAGTGGGTGAATGTTTGTGTGAGTGTGTGTGTGTGTCTATGTGCCAAAAGATCATTTATATCTATTCATTTATTTTTACAGCATTTTCCAGGTATGACAGCAAATGCAATGCTTCAAAAAATATTTACAACAATAAAACAAACAGTACACAAAATCATCAGGACAGAATCGAAAACATTAAAATAAAACAATTAGATTAAATGCTACTAAAAAGATTTGATAAAAAAATTCTGTTGTACATTAGGTCCTTCACGATGACGCTGAAGCAGCTGCTCTGATCGCTGCAGGATGACTGTTCCCAAAGCTATAAGACACATTTGAACAATCACAACATCTCCTCACAAAGTCTGTACATCCTGTACAAGAGTGTGTGTGAGTAAACTACAAAATGTTTATCATTAATCCTAAACTTATACACACCTTCAGCAGCTTACATTCTCTTGAGTCGGAGAATGCTGGAAACATTTCCTCGTACTTTTCCACAGCCAGCTATAAATACAGATAAAACAAACAAAAAAAAGATTTAATGACAAAACAGTTTAAGGAGTTACCATGAAAGAGCAGGGGCAGAAATACTATCACAGACAAAAATCTATTGATAGAGCCAGTTTAGGTCTGGAATACATAAATTACGTATGAGCACGTAGGCTCAGTCATGCATTCTGCCAACACTGTCCTCTACATCTGCACTTTGTGCAAAACCTCAGGCCTGTAACAGCGCCTCTGATTACAGTGACAGGACTGCTACAGATATGCCTGTGTAGAGCGTCATACAGCAGAAAATCTGCTCAAATGCCGGCTCACTAATCACTCTCAGACTGGCAGAGGCATGACTGTCCTCAGCATTCTGCTCGAAGAAATAACAGAGCCATCTGATACTAACCCAATTCAAAAATAAGCAACCTCTTCAATAACAATAAAGGGGATAGAATTGCATTTGAGATACTTAACAACTCAGAATGTAGGTACGATAAAATAGGTTTGTAAAATGCAAAACCTCCTAATTGAACATTCTCCAACACAAAAAGACTGGGGAGGCCATCTGGAGTCAACCCAATGCGGCACTTAACCAGAAAATAAATTACGAGCACTGAGGTGTGACAGAGCAAATGGCCAAAAGAAGATAATAACAATATAAATTATTTACCTATTTACCTTTCATTTTTTCCTGAAAATCATGGAGGCATTTCAATGTTTTGCCTCCAACAGGAAAGGGTTGAGATGCCGTAAAGGCTGAGCACAGACTCAAGGCAATATGTAACACTTACCTTTGCATTTAATTCATCCACAATAAAGTGGCACAGAGAGGCCTTGAAGAAGTACTCCTTTGCGCTGTACTTGAGTAAAGGGTTATCCATAGTGTTGGTTCCCACCTGAGGACAGGCAATAAAAGCAAGATATTAAACACACTGCTTTCAGTGGTAATCTCAGACAATTGTGGACTGTGGAACTGAATTTAAGTACTTTAATACTTTCTGTTTCGGAAGCACTTTAATACTGTTCACAGATAAGTCCTTTTCTCTGAGACTTCATATAAGTAATTGTAATTGAAACAAAAACCAAACACTGAAGTGGCTTGTAGGAGAAGGGAGAAGAGGGAAAGGGGAGGTGGGGGAGGAGGTGGAGGAGTGGGAGGAGAGAGCATTCAGACCTGCTCGTAGATCTCAATGGCCTTCTGGTACTGCTCTAACTGTGCGCTGTATGAGGCCACCTTCAGCAGACACTTATTAGCAGAGCTTTGAGGAAAATGAAACAGATATCAATAAGCCTCAAAACTGCACTGAGACAGACAGGCTGTGTTGCACACATGCACAGATTATGTGCTTGTGCAGCACTAAAATACACATAACACACACGCACATATGCACTCATTACACCAAGTAAATTTCATTTTTAAAGCAGATTTAAAACAACAAGCATTGAGCAAATGCAGTAAAAAATATATACATAACAAACTTATACCAACACAAACAATAACACACACTGCCCCAGTCAGTAAGATGTTTTAAGCCTTTTCCACACTGTGCCATTTATATTACAATCATGACCTTTTCTAATGGGTCATACTGATGAAATGTCAGAGGAGAGATGTTACCTGTTAGACTCCTCTCCCTTGTAATAATCTGCTGCCTGCTCATAGTGTGCAATCGCCTGAAATAAGATGAAAAATAAAGAGTAATTTTTGTGATGAAAAGTGACTGCGTGCAGCATAGTTCTAGCCGTGGTTCAAAACATGGACACTGAAAGTGTGGAGTCTGGGACAAACTGTCAACTGGCAGTACAGCTTATTTATGGATGATTAAGTGCAGGGAACCTCTAAAGCTGCCCTTCTGAATTTGTCTGGTATCTGCATTTCTCAGATAATGCAAAACCATTGATAACTGATGTTTCACTGCCACTCCTTAAGCAGGGTCATACATTTTGTAGCAGATGGTGTTGGGATTGAATGTCTTTTCAGGCAATTTTTATGAATGACTTCAAGGGCACAAATTTTACAAAATATGAAAATATGAATTAGCAAACACACATGAAAAAACAACCAAGAAATTAGGTAAAAATGAATATCAGGGGGAATGTTGTTTCTGAGTAGCAGCTTTGACCACTCACTCTTCCAGCATGAACATATATGTGCTAAAAGCAGTTAGTCATGTGCCACACAAAGCCGTGTTAAGGCCTCGTGCACAAGCTCAAAATCCCTTTGACCAGATTGCTGGGATTTATCCTTTCATGAGAGTAACGTTCACATGAGCTGATAAACAAGCCATAGGGACTGGGAAGGTCCTGACTGACACACCAAGCAACCAATGGAAACCTAATAGTGGATGGGCAGTTCTCAAGCAGATGTAGAGCATTGGTCACAGCAAAGAGGCTGGATTACAACCGGAGATGTTACTGCTCTTTCAACTCTAGGTCCGGCTGAATCAAACAGTTCAAAAATCTGTGCATCTCATTTGAATAAAATCTGACAAAAGTTATCATATGAACTTCTAAAGGTTCAAATAATAGAAAATTATACATGTTCAAATGTGCCCCCGACCAGTGTCTCATACGTACCTTCTCAATATCCACCAGCTCAGACTCGTACACCTCTGCGATTGTGATATGGTGCTTGGCAGCGATGGTGAACCTTCCCTGGGAAAACAGAGGAAAAACTATTAAACCAGAAGCTAAAACACCAACTCATCTACACCAAACAGGCTAAAATACAGATTAATATAACCACCCCAGATACAAAATAACAGACTCTAACTTAAGATGAAAACATAACCTAATATAAACTGACACAATGACCCTAGCATACAAACACAACATATTTTCTTGTGCAGAACATTTCCTTCAACCAAGATAATTCTGGTCACCCTCTGGTATTACTAAGATGTATTCCACCAGCATTCAATTCATTCTTACCATATCTGTGTATATATCAATGGCTGCATTTAAGCAGTTGATAGCCTCTATCGGAAGCATTAGGAGAAAAGAAGGAAGAGTTAGACAGGGAAACTAAAGCTAGAGGAGACACAGAGGTGAGACACAAAAGACAAAGGTAAGGTCTGCATTCAAGTCAGAAAACACAGAGGTCTTTATTCCAATGAGAATAGACATTGAGATGGTCTACATTCCTGTCTGAAAGACAAAGAAGGGCTTCATTTCACAGGCAAACCACCAGAGCTCCCACAGACCGATATTTAAAACATTTCTCCAATAATTTCATACCAGCATGGGAGAATACACAATTCTAACAGCATGCAAACATAAATGTTGAAAAGGGAATGATATACAAAAAAATCAAGACCATGTTTTACACCCCAAGTTTCATAAAGTACTGTGGTTATGTGAAGCTGAAGAGTAGAGTGTATGAATCTGTAAATAAAGTCGTAGGTACCAAGAATTAATAAAAATAAAAATATGTAAAACTGTGTTGACACATCTATACAAATAAATATGTACTGAAGAGACCCATTTACACAGCTGTGTATTTTACTGAAAGGATCCTTTCATTCAGCTGGGTAAACAGCAAAAGATCCATCTATAAACCCGTATTTTACTGAAGACTCAGTAGCTCAGTGACATTTCTGCATTATTATAGGATGGAATATCCAAACCTTTCACCGCTATTAGTATTTTAAAATGTAGCAAACATCCGACCACACTAACATACGGTTCAAAAATACTGCACTACAAAAAATATCAGTTTGAGTTGGATGTCAAGCCTGATTTTTCTGTTGACATTACTTGCCTTCTTGCTACCACAAATTAATTTCTAACTGCAATGGTCGTGATGCGAAGGCTCATTTGAGAGAATGCTGCTCCAAGGAGAAAGGTGTAATGAAGTTCCTGTTGCATTACCTCCCTTCATGGTGAAAGGGGAAGGTTTCTGAAGTACATGTTTTTTTTTGTGTCCACACAGCACTGGAAAAATGTAATTAAATCATTCAGGCTTTTGGAAAATGCTGACATTGCCTTCAGATAAAATGCTGTGCACCTAATTTTGGACTATTAACACCTGAATGAACCAAGCTATAGCCAGCTAGAAATCAAACCAGATCAGCTAGCAAAATGAAATGAGCTTGCCTATTCACAGCAAGGGATGTAACACTAAAACAAATTCTGTGGAAACAATAACAGTACACTCAGACTGTTATGCTGACAAATAAGATATGTGGCCAGTAGCATTTAAGTCCTTCCCTGCAGCTGGACAAATTACTAACAGTTACGATGGCATGGTGCAACGGTTTTAAAATTATCCAGCAAATGGTTTGGTGGACAATTTTAAAACAACATCTTTGCCATACTCAGTTGTTTATGTATGGATATGGAGCTATGTTTAAAATAGCCATATGATGGTTGTAGTTGGAAAACTTTCCAAAGTCACTCTGATTAGGTCACCCTGCCATGGTAAACAGTTGTCATGTGAGCATTCTTAAGAATAGCAAGAGCTAGAGACACATATTGAGCTAATTTCTATTCAGTAGCAGTATTAAATCAGTGAAAAAGCTGTGCATGCACACTGGTTTCTAATGGGTCCCCTAGAGGGGAAAAGACAGCTGTGCCCCTATAGCAAAATGCACTATTTTACTATATGATCTATTCATACAGATGGATCTTTTTACAGAATATATCAGGGGTACAATGGCACCACATTCCAGCACATTTATAATAATAGTTCTAAATCTTGTGACAGGAAGATTGTCAAGGTCAAGGACAGTTGTCATTGTCAAGATCCCCTACCAGAAAAATCCTGAAACTGGCATTACAAAACAAAAGTTCAATATGCTTTTTTTGAACAAAACTTTGAGCCAGATTCAAAGACACTAACAATGATATCAGGTCATCAACAGCATTTGTAACAGGGTTTAACTGTCAAAAATCTAAATTATTTCTGTAACAGAAGTGTATTAAAAGCCTCAAAGATGCTCTATAAATAGTAGCATACACACAACTCATCAGAGCTTGTGTTCTTTTGTCATTGCAGATGCAATGGTTTCGCAGTTTGACATTGAAACACTGGGCTAGGGGCTTAGAACAGACTAATATCCCTAATGTCTGCAGCTCACTGACCCCAAACCCCTGTTCACACTGTACCTGCTTCCTGCAAAAGCCTAACATTTCCCCCGCATCAGTGGGTGCTGAAACTCACGCTGAGACTCTGCTTTACACCAATTTCACAGGACTCATGGAATGAAGGTGGAACTAGGAATGCAATCATTCAATGTGCATAGCACCATGAAACTGCCATTTTCAATCACAGAGGTTAGCAGCCTCAGGGATCCAGCAGTTTGGCTTTAGGTTACAATGCTGAAGACCAAAACACTTCTGTTCGATTTCTGCAAAGGATGTTCAAGTTTTATAGGTATTTAAAAAAAAATGTTACTCTAGCTATTTTTGGTAGTGCAAGACTTTCCTTTGGATATTCATATTAAAGTCTTTTGTTGCACCCTTCATGAATTATGTCTAAGCCATTTACAACCGTTTTGATTGAGTATTCACTTGAGTGTTTCGCAATGTAATTTGTTGTGTGAGTGATGTGTGGTGAATCTGCATGAGCAATCTGACCACAAAATCAATTCAAAACAAAATCGAAAATCAAAATTCGTAATTCTTGCTTGACCCAAGTCATGATGATGATATTGTTTTCCAGGATACGACAATCTTCAAAATGGCATTCCAGACAGGGTGCTTACCATACTGCAGAATTTCAAGTTTTTTTCCTGCAAGTTGTGCTAAGTACAAAATTAGTAATCATAGACAGAATAGTCTTCAAGGGATTTCTGAGGTAATCTGCTATTGCCTACATCTATTGATTTTTCAACAGATACTGTTTTTTTTGTACCGCTACCAACACAAGTTCAGTTTTTCATCTTTTCGCCAAACTCACCGAATATGTGTTCAACAAAAAAATATATATATTTTTATTTTTCACCCTTTTTCCCTACCCAGATGTATATTCTCAGCCCCACCCACCACAGTCCTCCCCCAAAGACTGAGGCATAAACAGCCACACCGACTCTTCTGATTCACATGGCACCTGGTCTTGCTTATTTTTCGCACCACTGATCCAGGACCTAAGTCACATTGCTCGTGCCACTGAAGGAACACAAAGACAAGGTGCACAGTAGATCTGTTCTTAATATTAAAAGTTCTGTCTCCCATTGAAGCTGAATCATTTCAATCTAAAGAATCTCATGACCAATCATTAAAGGGGAATGACACACTAAAACAATGTGAACATGGATGTTCTCTGTTGTAATACAGCACTGAATACTCCTGTCATGACCAGGAACTTCCAGTCCTTATGAAGCAAAGAGGAAAGAGGGAACAAAAGAACTGGCCATCTAATTAGTAAGCAGAATCTGTGATCTGAAGACTGAGGGGCCTCTGTGTGTCTCACCTTGGGGGTCGGCCTTTTTGTAGGCATTTCCAGCATCAACGAAGCTGGTGGCGGAGTCGTGCTTGTTCTGCAGCTGCATGTGCAGCTTGGCTGCCTGGCAAAATGCATTCCCTGCAGCTAGAGGACAAGAAGCACATGGAAACAGTTTAAACCCAATGTCAGCATGCTCAGTCCTCAACCCTGACAAAAACTAGTTGTTTCATAAATCTTGTTATAGACAAACTGCATTGTGATTAGACTGCACCAGGATCAGATTTGTGATTATCTCTTATATTATGGCAAAGTCATGACATTATTTTAGATATATAAACTTCCTGTGTGATCTATGTTCTAATAGTTCAAAGGGTACCCTCTTCTGTTACACAAACTAGAAGGAAAGAGCCATCTTAACATAATGAATCAGGGCTTAGTCCATGCTAACTCTTCTGGCACTTGAGGCTTTTACCCCCCCTCCCCAGCACTTTAACACCCTCGTCCCAACATAATGCACTTTGTGTTGCAAGTCGCTCTGGACAAGAGCATCTGCTAAACACCTACAATGTAATGTAATGAATTGTCGTGACTATACATACAAGCACAAACAGTCCCTAAAACAGACATACACATAAGTGTACACAGACATTAACAGAAACAACACAGCTACCCACACACACAGGCACATTTAGACACATCCATACCTGAAAATACTCTTACTTGCACAATCATTCTCACACAGACACACACAAAGCACACCCACATACCGCTCCAGTTCTTGGCCATCTTGAACATGTTGGCTGCTCTGGCATACATCTCGCACGCCTCCTCTACCTTGTGGTTTCCCCTGAGAAAAACCCAGAGAAAGCACTGAGGGAAGAGGCAGAGGGTATACATAATGCATTTACTTAACAGATGCCCCCATCTATGACAACTTCAGCCACACGAGTGTTCCTTTAACACTTTGCCAAGTTAGCGGACGTTAGTGGAAAGTCAATGAGGCCATTCGGGCTACTGCACACTACTGACAAAATAATCGTGCCTCACAGTGCCTATTATAACATACGACTTCCCAATAGGTTTTCCCAATTTGGACTTGCTCCTGTGCACTACAGTATTAAATCGCTACTATATTGAAAGTCGTAGTGGATGCTGCATAAAGGTGTCAGTGCTATTTCACTGATGGCAAGGCTCCTCATCTGCGGGCTGGTCATTTGAAGGGGCACTGAGATAAACAGGTTTGAGAAACTTTGGCTTAATCAAAACACTGTGTTTCATTACGTGAACTGCCCAAGGTGACCTCTGTGTGATTCCCCAGGGAGCAACCATTCACTGCAGATGACATCATCCATTTTCCCTGGCCCTGACGTCACCCCCACAACACAGTCTCCAGGGAACCATTTCAGTTGGGCCCATTGGCTCTGAGTGCCTCTGAATTTCACATCGCACACATCTAAAAGAGTGCTCCTGCAATGACTCAATTTATAACCACATTTTCATGTATCATGCTGTTCTAAGGCTGTCCTATTCATTTGTAACCTGATTCAAAAGCATGCTCTGCCAAGATGTACCAAGATATGCATTTATAACCCGGCTCCTGTAGTCTGCTCCAAGATCTACATTCCTAAGCTTTGCACTACACCTTACAGTACGAGTAGAAAACCTCAGCTCTGACGTTCCAGAAACATGGAAAATAGTTATAAAATTGGCCTGGTCATCAAGTAGCAGCCAAATGATCAAATAATAGCTTGTGTACTTTTATTTTAAATCCAAGCAAGGAGCTTCACTTGTGCCAATTCAGTAAATATGCTGCTGTTTAAATTGATATCTAAAGGAATAAAAAAGTCTGCTATGTTAGTCACTAGGGATAAAAGCATCTGCTAAATAAATAGCAATTCATGCAAATTAATGCAAGGTTCTAAATATTTTATGAATGTAAGACTGTGGCACTCTGAGAACTAGGCTGCCTGACCCTGCTGCCAGTCATTACATCCACACTGCTGTTAGACGCCAGAAGGATGCAGCTCTTTTCCTGTGCCACGCCAGGATGCAACCGCATCATTCACGGACCAAGTACGAGAGCCTCAGCTCAGTTTATGCAGACCAGGAGAGACCACAGCTGAGAGTCATCAGCACTAACTCAGAAGAGGCTAATGACTTTGCCATGACCACTGCAATGTGGCGATTCATCAAACGCTGAGGCCGATGAGATGATAATGACATTTAAAGAGAGAGCAACCGAGTCTGACTCTGTTTACACTGAAAGTAACTCCAGCAACACACTGCAAGAAGTACATCCAGTTTCAATGACAGCAGGGCATTTTGGGCAATCTGACAGTTGGTGACACGCTAGGGGGCAGACTGGCAACGTGCCAAGGTTTTGGTCCTGACCCACACAGACAACCTCCTTAGAGCAGGTCCATCACTGCAATAGCGAGTAGTCTTCACAACTTCAAATTCATAGTTGACAAAAACAATAGTGCTGGCACAAACACAATTTTGTAGCAACTATTCTCCTCCAGATTACAACCTTCAAAGGGCAAACAGCCAATTGGAGTGATTATTTCTGTTATTTGCATATCTACAACAACTGGATAGTTTTCAATTAAATATTTTTCCTACATTTAACTTTCATTTACAAACAGATGGGTCATCTGTTGAACAAATGTTATGTGTTAGTGACTTTTTAAGTGAGCATGCTAAAAAATTTTGTCACTACCACATTGGATCCACTTCAAATTAGTCATCAGGCAACAATACACACAAGGGAAATGCCTGCAAGCAATCAGCACGCAGCAAACGGAAGGGATTACATCATATTGATTTGCTTTCAGTGTCAATGCAGGGTGACATGTTGATACTGAAGATGATTTGCCTTAAATGTTGTATGGTGACTGGAGTAACCACTAGTGTGTGCAGATCTAAAAAAGCTAAACGCAGCAGATGTCTTGGCTCAGGTGTTAGCCCTCTGTAGTGAAGAACATATAAATATGCATACTTAAATGTGTACCATATTTAGAGTTAAAATATATATTCAGAATCTCACATTTTACCATTATTTTACAGAATTATAGTAGCACAACTATAGCCTAAAGTGGAGTATCAAACCAATTGTAGTTGAGACATTTTTTTAAAGGTTCAGTATATATGATTTCAGGTACTACATTTTTTTAATCAGTTGATGTAAAAAAAAAATGAGATCCCCAGACAAAAATAATAATGGCCAATTATTGTAGAGGGCCATTTGGCCCTGCAATAAGACTTCTAAAATGTGTTTAGGAATGTGGGTCGCTCCGAAAATTGAGTAAGTTTCAATAAATTTACCCTTACAGCCACAGGAGGTGGCTTTCTCACCAACTTACATACTACACTGATGTATCTACACAAGAATCAAACCTTTCCCTCTGGGTACCAAGCCTAACTTTTCAGCTATTCTACACCACTGCCACAATTAGTTAAGAATATTCATCAACAATATAATAAGAAATAAATGCACATGATATAATATATAATATAATGCGGTTTTGTGTTGGTTGGACTGTGTTAAAATGCAATGTCCCTTTGGCATGTAGGGTTAATGCTGGCATTCCTTTATTAGCTGAAATACACGCTGGTGGTGTTGTTGGGTACCTGGCGACCACATTTCTCTTCTATGTAACGTAGAGAGACGTTGCAATATGCATCCCATTTACTGCACAGTGGGTGAGTTTCACAAGTATTCTTAAAAAAAAAAAAAAAAGCGAAAAACCGAACTGGCACATACCCTACGACTATAGTAAGAGTTAGAAAAAACCCAAGAAAATGAGTGTGATTGAAATGGCATCATGTCTTCATATATGGGAACAATACATCCAATGAGTATTTATCAAACGGCTTTAACACAGTTAACACATACTGTCAGGTGATGGACGCAGTCCACACAAACATACATTACGGTCGTAATTGCGAAAGAAATATTATATAACTTGCTGGTTTGAAATTTGCCGAACATATTTCACTCTCACTGGTTGTGATACCCCATATATTTGTCTCCACACACTCTAGTGTATTTATGTACACTGTAACGTTATTTCGTAAACATTCTTCCGGCCTGCCAATGCGGTGGTACATTGCTGTTAGCTTGAATTCTCGAAGCCTTTGGTGGGCGAGTGCTGCCTCTCGCTGCTCCTCCACAGAAGTAGCTACTTAGTTAGCTAGCTAGCTGCACCACAAATGTCTTCAATGTAATATTAACCAATTTCTAAACTACTGAAAATTAAGATCTCTTACTATAATGGTAAGACATGGTTACCCAGTTATTACTCTTGAGAAGCTGCGAGATGGACAGCTAGCTATCGCTAGTGTTATATCCTGCACATAACCACAACCACAGAGCCAGTGATATCCAGCTAGCTCTTCAGGACCAGTTCAGGACTAGCTTGAAAATTACGCATAATACTGTAATTTGTTATATTCGAGTATAAGCTAACAGACATTCGACCACAGCAGTACGAAATTTGCTGGTGCATTTTGGCAGTATGCATCAGTCGTGACCTGCCATTAGCTAGCGCGCTAATGTTCAGCGCAACGACCCTGACCCCCATTTTCTTGTAGCGGTTTTCTCACACTTGTTTTTGCAGTGCCGCCGACGTTATCTTATAATCACGCACTATGCATATTAATTTCCTACGTGTCAACCTATACAGTTTGGTCGAAGCAATGTATAGCGTACAACGTTACTGTCTAACAAGCTAATTTTATGAATATTATCCCCTGACAAGTTAGCTACATTGACAACTAGCCAACCATTTAGCTAGAGCTAGCTATCTAATCTTACCCAAACATTCCTCCCAAGAATGAGCCAGAGGATTTCACTTTCTTATCTGCTTCAGCCATGAGCTGAATTGCTTCTTTCTCTTTACCGGAGTTGTCCATTTTTGTTTAAAATAAGCTCACTAATACTAAAAAAAATCAACAAATAAACACTAGCTTGCAGCACTGTATCCACGGTACAACATCAGCCTAGTGTTGATAGAGGATTAGCTACAGTCGATGGTTTTATGTTGCGTAGGTGTATAAGAGCTCCCGAAAATAGGATCATGGGATTTGAAGTCCAAAGCTGGTTCATTGCCTGGCAATTTTCAGTTAATAAAACTTCAACTCCCATGATTAAAATAGCAGATTGCTTAGAAATTCCATATTCTGGTGAGAGGTTGTTTATTATGGTTTGGTAAAATAAAATGGTCATTTCTCTTGTATAATTTCATTCACTAATTGATGTCTCAAGTGACTGTGATCTGGATTTTCGTACTTCCATACTGCGACACTCTACAGTCGTTTACTCTCTTACCTGTCATCGTGACATATTGAGGTCTATATCAAACGCTTAGAAAAGGGGGGTGTCATGAACCCTGTGGTGGTTCCCATTAAATTATTTTGCACTCTACAGCAAAACCAGTTATCTTGTTTTAATCGGCAAGTCGCCAATAGTACGTACTGGCTCCACCCAGTTTGGAGTTTTTAGACCTCACTCTGCAATCATTATGAATAGCCCCCCATTGATCTTCCAACGAGCAAGTATTCTCTTATTCATAAAAGTGAAGACTTGTATACTTTTAAGTTGTGTCTGTATCGTCCGAACGTGAAAGTAAGTGCTCCCACTTTAATCACACTTGGATATCATTTCCAGTTTTTAAAAAGTAATATTAGCAAGGCAGTCTTAGGCAGTAGAATGAAAGACTGAAGGTACGTATCCCACCCCCAACCCATTGCACTTATTTGACTTAAATTCAATACTTGAATGTCTCTTCTACAAATGTTATTATGCTGCACAACACATCAGGCATCCATGTGTTGTATCGGTTTTTCACCCAAGCAAAAATGATATGGGTAAGATTACCGTTGTGAAGGTTTGTGATAACGTTTACCGTCGTCTGGTCAGGGATGTTTGATATCTATGAGGGCTATGTGTAACAGATGTCTTCCCTCTGGTAAACAGGTGAAGTCACTACCTTTAAAATGTCCATGTATTGTTGTAAGCAAACTTTAGACTACATATTAGGGTTTTTAATTTAGCGTACAGTATGAACACAAACATCATGATACCTAAGGAGTTATTATATCTGGCCAATACTGTAAAACAAGTTGAACCATAATTGAGTCCATTAAGCTCACTACTTTTACTGAACAATTTTATAAATCAGACCTGTACTGTACGCAATTAATATTTCCACTTTGACCCGCTAATTATATGGTGCTAATACAAGTGTACGCTAGGTGGCTGTCACCAGTAGTTAGACCTGCAGACATTTTTTCTCTGCTGAACAATTCATTTTATAACTGATCGTTTTGCTTTAAAATACTCTATATTTTTGTTCTGCACTCTTAAAATTGAACTTATACCTGTCCTCAAAAAGTATATACTTTAATAATGAGTTGTCTGATGGGTCTAGAAAGTCTGTGATAACAGTAAGTATCATTTCACATTGTATTGTATTTGTTAACCTGAGAGGATGCTTTTCTGTGATGTTTTATATGTGAACATGGACATTTTATTATGGGTACCCCAAATTCAATGAAACCCACAAAATATTTCACAGATGCAACAATAATAATTAGTTTAATTTTTTGCCACATTTTCCTCTTTCTTGAGGGAGGGGTTAGTCACACATAAATATGCATGCATGCTTTGCACGCAGGGCAGGATTGCAGTAATATACATCTGGGGCTACAAATTCAATCTTACCAGGTACAGCCTAGTAGCAATACATGATACTTCTGCAGCAAATTCCAATTGCACTTACTCTGCAGCATTCTATGGAAAGTGATGCATGCTACAGGCATTAGCCAGGCTTATGTAAAATAATAACTGTACATAATGTCTCATAGTGACAAATTAACAACCCCAAAGTCCAAGTATTGCATTGTTACTGTAAAGATGCTTTGTGGAAGATGAGCAGGTGTACATTTGTTCAGAGTAAAAAAAAAATATATTGGTCTTGGTCTCAAGTGATTTCTATTTGTTACAACCACAAAATACTAAGCCAGCATTCAACAAGTTATGGGAAAAAGATTAACCAGAGGTGAGGTGATTTAAAGTCAGTCAATTCAAGAGAGTGAATTCAAGTAATTCAGTTCAGTTAATTGCAATAAATATATATATTCATATTACGTTCTTCATGGCATTTTTCAATTACTGAATTTCAATGACTTAACTGTCTTAAATGTACTGACATTTAATGGAATTGACCCCTACCATCATACTAGCTAATATTCTAAAGCAACAGTAGGGCAAGAATGTGCTTAGACCTTTGTTCAAGCTATCCAAAATGCACTTTGTCTTTCACCACAAGGAACAAATGCCAGTTTTTGCTTGTCTCAATTTTCATGCCTTCCCTAACCATCAGTTTCAGCAAACAACAGAGGTTGCGCCATGGTTAACATTTTCATAGGGCTGCTCAAAGTGGTGCTGATTGGCACTGTTTGTGGATAAAGACCAATCACAGACCACTACCACAGTGAGTCTGTATCAACCTTACACACTCATCACCCTCCAATCTAGACAGTGACTGCAGACTAAATCAGGACTGTGTCGATGTGCAGTTGGCACAGTGTAGTTTAAGTAAATCAGCAAAGATTTTGTGGCACAATTAGCTCAGGGACAGGATTTCTACCTACCTCACAACCCTACCGTTACAACAGTAAAATAAATTAGTCCTGCACACAGAGCAAATATACATAGCTGCAGTCCAGCATTTTTACTGTGCTGGACAATATTGCAATTGGCTAAATAAAGATTGACTGAAATAAAATGGCAGTTTCAATCTAAACCTCAAGCCTCCTGGAGTCTGGTGATCACTTGTAATCCTGAGCTCTTCCCTTAACAGTAACTTGTTTAACATTTATTCATTTAAAACAATACTTCAACTAGTTAGCTTTATTTTAAAATCCTAACAGGTTCTGTATCTGCTACTGATTTTAACTTCAGTGATTTCTGTTATGTCCTGTGACAATGTCTGTGATCACTAGGGTTATGAACATGTATTAGACCTGGATCTTGTGATTTCCCCTCATCGGTTATACTGTAGGAGACATCTCAATATACACATTTTTGGGAATGGAAAACTCAAAATGACTTAAATGCACACATCAAATGTGTGCCAGGCCTGGGTGAAGTACTTAAATGCTTCATTGGAAATACTTTCACCCTTTAGATGCCAGTACAATTCCTGCAGATTACTGACAATGTTAATAGAAATAAACATTTTCACCAATATTCATCTTTCATAAGGATTTAGTATTTCGATTGATTATATATTTGCTTGAAAATTTGCTGGCACCTGCAAATTTCAAAATTTACAAGCATCAAAAGAGTTAAAATATTTCAAATATATTTCACCCAGGGGAGGTTTTGAGTCTGCTTCAGTGGAACTGAACTCTAAAGCCTTAATTACAGAGCGCTAGCAACTTATCAGGCAAATGTGGGAGCTGACGAAAAATGCTTTATATGGATCAAAGTTTAACATTTGTAGCAGGTCAGTTCAGGTTTGTTCAGTCACAGGGCACATCAGTGTCCCATGTCTCTATGTGAAGCAGCTGGAGACTGGGCCGCTCTGTGAGGGGTGGAGGGACGTTCAGGAGGAGCTAAGCCCCGAGTCGGACTCTGCGCTTCCCGCCCCTGCGCGACCCTTGCAGGGCAGAGAGGAGCAGGGGAGGCTGTAGCTGGAGCAGGCGCAGCTCTTCAGGGTCTCCTCTGGCAGCACCTCCTGCAGGGAAACCATCTCCTCCACTTTGAAGATATTTGGCTGTTCAACCTGGTCATCGCAGATCCTGCAAGAAAAAAAAAAAGAGAAATGGGGAGTCAAGAGCAGGGAAGTCAAGTCCCACTATCAGAAAGAGCGAACAGAGGAGGAGGCCGAAGCCTCACAGCTCATCTTTTACAAACCCAAGAGACTGGGAGGCTAATATCAGCACTTACATTCATTACTTTAAAAAGACCTAAGAGATAAATTCTTCTAAATTCTCCATGAAAGGACAAAGCAAAACATTTAACTTGGGTGTTAACATGCCGAAGTGCAAAATACCACATGCACAATATTTTGTATTCTTGTGAACGCCAACATAAAGCAATGTACATAAATAATAAATAAATATGATCTTCTAAATATGAAACACTCATTAGTTTTGTTGGTGCAAAGGCTCTTGGGTATTTAACTGCTTGATTTTCTCTTCTGTAGTTTCATCTCCCAACCACAGAGAGGCGATCAAGTTTGCTTTGTGACACAGACAGAACTATTAGTAATATTGTTCTTCCTCTACCAACACAAAAGCACACAGCAAGACCTATGTACCCTCACAACTTAAGCTCACAGAATTATGAACTACACACCATCATGGTGCACAAGGCAGGGTGCTTCCATGCATATATGTTTTTATGTTCAGTAATTTCCAAAAAATGTAAAACAGAATCCATCAAAAGTATCTTCACCCGTTCAGGGTACTACTGAAAAATTATCTCCAGTGAACAAATAAGTCACATTTTATCTCTGACAATGTTGAATCAATAATATTATGAACAAATAATGTCATATGTTTTAATGTTAGAAGGTGTGATTACTCCTCTAACCGCTGGGAGAAGCATAAATTATAAACGTGCCTACTTGCGTGACCCCACCCCCCCCAACACACACACACAGTCTCACACTTACAAACCCTGTTTACACCATGACTTGTCAGCAGAGCAACTTAATAGAAATTTGCTCAGCTAATATTTCAGAGAGAACCTAAAAACAGCATGGCGTTCCTACAGTCATGCAACTCCACTGCACGGACATTCCAACATTCCAGCAAAGCATAGTTCGACTCCCTTCTCTGTCCCGCACTGTTCAGCCTGCTCTAGTAAACCTAGGCGCCACGTGCACACACTAAATGGAGGTTAGAATATAATTTTAAAAATGATATTCATATTACTCAGGATTATGTGGATGGAAAAGTAATGTTGATGAGTAGAAACATATAGGCATGAGTAGCAGAGAGGGAGCTGCAGGGGATTTACTCTTGAATGATGCTTCGGGCAATTGACTACTCACTGAAGGCCTGATCTAGCCCTGTGCTGCCAAAAAGCTTTGTACTTTTACAAACCCTGAGGTAATTAATAAGGTGGCAGCTTCTGTGGGCTGGATTTTGTGAGTAGTCAAGCGCCATACATCATTCCTGTGGGCGCGGGAAGGGGGCAGGGGTGGGCGCTATGCGATTGCCTGTTCAGTACGTGAGTATGTTCGTTCATAACAAAAAAAAAAAAACATCCAAAATGATGAGCGCAGTCAGGAACTAGAGGGACATTACTGGTGTCTGCAGAATTGAATTCATTTGGGGCGATGAACTTTCGCAAATTCTGAAAAAAAGAGGCAGAGTTATGAAAACAGCAACCAAACATAGACACACACACACACAGACTCCTGCCCTCGAAAGCCACATGAAGAACTAGTCACTGGTGAAACCGTTAATCACACACAAAGGTCACCCGCCCTGCAGATACATGGTGCAGGCCTCTGTGCTCCATGGAACGGCTTTGCTCTGAGTACGCTCTTTACTCCGTAAAGGTAAAAAGATCACTGGCCTTTGCAGGAACAAATATTATCAGGGATCTCTTTGAAAAAGAACTTTCAGCATACGAGAAGATCTGGTATCAACTGAGATTAGATCAATCCCAGACATGTGGACAGCATTCAGCTTATCCTTGCAGCAGAACTAACAAGGCCTGCTCTAAATACGGAGGAAACAACAGGAGAAAAGCTTGATGATGTGTCATGAAAATCAATACAATAATTGTCTTTATTAGAATAACTGATTGTCAGCTGTCCGTTTCCCATTTTTATCTTGCACAACAAATCAAACTGAACAGAAGCAAGAGAACCCTGACAGACTGTTACAACCATCTGGCATAATGGAAACCGTCTATGTATTAACGATTCACAGTATTGACTTTTCTGAAAATAGTTCAGCAACACTGGGTTCCTTTCATGCCATAAAGGCCCGTTTGAAACTTTGACCCCAGTGGTGCTGTCTGAGGAAAAGAGAATAGAGTTAACCTGATGTTCCCTTTCACAGTGGTTTAAACTCATTTATGTCTTCATATATGACCTGTAATTGTATATGCACCATATGTTGTATCTTGGTTGTTTTAGACATGAATATATCAAAACTCTAATAGCATTCTGAGCCATTTCAGTGCTGGAGTTTCCAAGAAATCAGGGATCAGGAAACAGTGATCAGTAATGGAGCTGGGTGAGTAACAGACTATGGAAAGAAGCCGTAGAGAGGGCAACTATCCTCTGTCCTGCTGCTCTAATCAGGGCTGACACAAGCCTCAGGCACACCCTGTGCTGTCCCCTGAGCTGCTGGCGTGTTCTCAGTGAGATCTCACTGCGTTCTCTGAGGGCTTTCACTGAAACACCTGCGTATTCTCCATGTCTTCTTACTAAGTTCTCAGGGAGTTGTGACTGTGCAGTCGGTGCTTCCCCAGTGCTTTACCTGTCATAGATGAGTCCGTCGATGCTGTGTTCGCGCAGCTTCCTGCGGTTCTCATGATCATTGTTGTCGTCACCCCAGCAAAAGACCACCAGGCCCTTAGAGTGCGCCTCCTTGATGGCATCCATGTTCCTCAGCAAGTCCTCCGTGTGTGCGCTGATCCCCTGTGGGAGGAGCAGGGAACGGCACCTTTATGGCCTGCAGAATTACACACTGCACCAGTGCTGTTACACAAGCAGC
Source organism: Albula goreensis (assembly GCA_022829145.1). NCBI lineage: Eukaryota > Metazoa > Chordata > Actinopteri > Albuliformes > Albulidae > Albula > Albula goreensis. Next base: position 26,010,607 of record CM040747.1, on the reverse strand, counting down.
TGGTATTATTACAATCAATCCCATAACCATGCCAGTGTCATTATACAGCAAATCAGCTCCATTACACAACACACAGGGCCATGACATACCTGAGCCACTATCTACTGAGCTACTGCCTGCTAATGCAATGACATTAGGCAGCTTGTCAGCTGAGTTACACACCCTGCCAACACCACTCCACACTTAACCAGGAGTCTGAGTGAATCACTATATACAATTACAGAATTCCTGGACATCTACAAAATGATGTCCATTTTGTAGATGTCAAATGTAAACCTTTTAGGAATAATTTACCTTGCTTTAAATAACCTTTTTATGAATTGTTGATGTGTTTTTATAATTTATTTCTCTTTGAAATAATGAGACCAATTAAACAGGTGTAGCACATTCATGCATTCATAGTACTCAAACACAGCCCTAACTGGCTAACAGTATTGTCAAATACCCAAGCTTCTCAGCCCCTACAAGAGTTAACTGCATTCCAAAGTGCAAATATGCAGAGAAGAAACTCAATCACACAATGACTTATGGAAGTAGGTCACATCATTGGGGTGGGATATGCAAACAGTAGGTTAAATGTGTTTGGCATGTTTGGTCTATTAAAATGAAGTCCAGGTGTTACACTTGACACTTGTAAAACAGCTTGAAGTTTCCCAATGTTGACCCTTGCAAAACAATGCTAATTTCAGACTTCAATTTTAAAATGTTTTGACTCAATACCTCAATGCAAGCACCATACAAATACAGGAAATGTTTTGTTGACCACCGTTGGACTTTGCATATAGGAGTGGTCCATACAATGTGTGTTGGAAAATATGACACAGGAGGGGCAATGCTCATGTGTTTAAATGGAGCACAAGGCAGAGCAGGATAAAAGACACTGCAGGTTACAGATAAGGGCTTTCCATGGATGTGTAAATACAGTGCGCTGTAGAGAGGGGCGTTGCTCAGCTGTGTAAACACGGGTGCACAAATGATTACAGACTGTAAAATGAAACCCCAGCTCACCAGGATGTCTTCACTCTGGGCAAAGCTCATTGCAATGGGTGTGGTCTGGCAACGGATGTCCATGAGTTCGGGGTACACCATGGAGACCCCCTGAGTCAGGAATAGGATGGGATACCTGTTCTGCTTCCTCCTCACCCTGCAGAGAAAGCGGCCAGGCATTCAGACACATACACATACAAAAAACTATTTGAACAGTTGTGCCAAGGCACTGGCTCCCTCAGTCTCTCCTTGTTTATTTTTTACAAGGGCAAGCATCAATTTTTATTCCATCTAAAAACTGTTCCTTCCTGTAATTTCCAGAAACATGAAACAGGATTAGTAACCTTCAAACACCAAAAACAAAGAGGAATCAGAAAAATTACATTCTCTTTATTGTCTAAACAGACACATGCACTACACTCAAACTCAAATAAGATAGCAGTGGGTAAGTCCACCTTAACTTTACAGTGGCCAAGTACAACCAAGTTCCGTTTGTTTTTGCTGGGCCTTCAGTTTGTTTCTAAAAGGGAAAATGAAACTACCCTTACTGGATGAAAGCGGTTTCTTCTAGGGGAAAGGTCAAGTGTGCTGCCCAATCAGAAAAAGAGAAAACAGAGCTGAGGTCTTCATGTAACCTGAAACCTATACTGCAGTCATGCGCTTTACCTCCTGATCTCTCCACTTCACCCCTCAGAGAAAGGGTATAAAGTAGTCAGTGAAATCAGGAGGTGTAGTGTGTGACTACATGCAGACAATGAGGCCCCCACAACCTGCCTTGTAATAATATCCCTGCACATATTTGAGAGCTGCCTGTATATACCTACATTGAGCAAACATCTGGATCAAAACAGGAGAAGACAATTCTTCGCTTCCCAGCGTTCTGATGGACACATTTGAGAATAATGTCCAAGAAAAAGTTCATGTCGAAATATGACGACACATTTCCTTCCCAGGACCCATCCTGTAAAAGAAATGCATTATTATTCTTTAGACAGCCAATCATCTTTAACAAAGTTCTCCATTCAGTGGCATTATGCAAATCACAACTATCCAAATACACCCAATCAGAAGATTTATGATGTAGCCCGGCAGGATTGCCAAATTAACTGTACTGGTACCTTTAGTTGTGTGATCCACTTCAGTTCAATGTTGAACCCCACATGCTCTGGGACAGCTTGAAAGAGCTGTAAAATAGATTCAGTTCATTTTATTTTGGTGTGAAAAGATAATTTTCATAAACCGGCATTACAAAGATCCCATGGCTAAGACCCCCTCAGAGCTGTACTAATTGTCTGGTCAGTAGAGACTGGAAGGGAGGTCCAGCTTCTGGCATTGACATACTGCACAGCTAAACAGGTAGGAAAGCTAAACAAGGAAGCCGATGGATATGTGTTTTCCACTGTAACATCAAAGCTGCTTGGCCTTTGCGTGATAAACTATTAACCATCATCACAAGAAATATTTTTACTTGAGGGGGAATGACACAAATGATACAAATATTAGGTCTGAAGTTCTTGGGTACCTGGTGGAGGGAAGGGAAGGGCTGATGCTCTACAATATACTCCTCTTCATCCTGGGACTCTGGGGAGAAAAAAAAAAAAAAAACGGCGGTGAACTCCCCTTCCACTAAATCAATCTCAACTATCAACATGCATTGTTCCTAACTTCCTGAGTAACAAATTTTAGGAAGCCATGTCTTTCTTGACAAATTCATAAGCGACCATGGCTCTGTTTATTTGACCAATTATAACAGGCACTATTTTATGGAAATATAAGGTAAATCTCTGTGCTCTGAACTGCACTGGTTTCAACTTAAGGATTTTTTTTAAAGCCCTACATAACAAGCAGATTGACAAATGTGATAACTGAAGCGTTGGAAGGTACAAAAGGCAGCAGGTCACGTTCACTGACAAAGCAGTTTGCACAGTGAGTAATTATGATTATGATTAAACAGCAGCAAGCTGATAAGTACCTTGGTCATTCACCTTCATGGCAGTCACATGGGCCAGCTGTTACAACACAAACAGAAATCATATCTAAGCATGACCATTTAAATTGTCCAAGCAAAACCTTTGCACGTGTTTTAATACACAAATTTGTTAACAATGCTGATTACACACGTACACACAAGTTAAAATGTAAATGACTGACACTTTGAGAGAGAAGCAGATTCCTGTTTATACATGTATGTAATGAATATCCAAATGCTACTCAGTAAAACAAGTTGGAAATTTAAAAAAACCTCTTGTCTTTCATATTGCTTTGTTCTGAAAACTGAACAGAATCTATCAATGAATTCTACCAAATTCAGTGCATGCTTTAATCTTAGAACTACAATTATTATTTTTTGAAATAAGTGTGGTGTGAAATGATCTGTTTGAATTACTGAATACTGAAATTTCACCATTTGTCTAAGCCCATCTCTGATTTGCATCCAGTTATACGATGACAGTAGGGAAAAACTACCAGGTGCTCAAAAGGTAAACTAAACTTAAACAAGAATGGCAGCTTCTTGAATGGAAACAAGAATGAAAGCAATGACTGCAATCAATGGCACTTTATTAAAGATTACTATCGGAGCACTCAAACCAGGGTTGCCCATCTTCATAAACGCAGGCATCTGAGTTTAAAATGATCACTTTTATACGTTCTTATGCAACTTTAAATGGACATTCAGACTTTGTTTCAGTATTCTTACACAGAATTATGGATAGTGTCAGAATGTGATATTTTTAACTGCCTGCCTGTCAGATGGTAACCCTGCTCAAAAAAAAAAAAAAAAAAACATAACCTAGTTACCCCAGCTAGCTCAGCTAAGTGCAACATGTTTGGACATGATATCTTCATAGCTAACAACAGGCAATATAACTACTTGTTATGGTTCAAAAGTTACTCTGCAGCTCAATGGTTTGTTCTTTGTAAGCATTAAAATGCTGGCATAATGTGGCATGTAATGATTTAAAAATGCAGAGGAGCTAAAGCTGCTCATAGAACTGAATGCAAGTTAAGACATAGGAAATGTGATATATGGAAAAAGCACCACTTCAGAGTGAATCAATACAGTGTGGAGAAATAAAAATAATGGCTTACTAAAACAAAATGAATTTGAAAAACTGCAGATGTGTGCTAAATATGCAAGACTGTGACAAATTTTTGCTGATCAAGCAGGTAAGGGAAGCAACATACACTGGAAAACATAAGGTTTAATTCTTGGAATTAAGAGACAATGACCTGTAGATTCCAAAGAAAAACATACCTTTTGTTATGAGCCCAGGGTGTGACAGCCGGAATTTAACAGTCTGCCATGAACCCTTAGTAAAGAGCACACTTGACATTTGTAGAATAAACACGCTGATTTTTTTGAGTTATTACCTTTAAAAGCTGAAGTTGGTCAAATGTGAGATCCTTCACAGGAACTTCAAATAATTCCAGAGAATGTTTATCATTTTTCTGCGAAGGGTGGAAAGGCACCAGGAGACAGACACACAGCAGGTTACTTTTCTATCAGAATCCTCATCAAGCAGTGTCTTTTTAAACTACTGTACACAACTGCCCTCAATATTTAAGCAGTAAGCAAAGATAAAGGAGTACCTTTTTTTTTTACTGTCACACCAAAAATGTTAACTAGTCATGGTAATAAAGTAAAAAGTATGATGTAAGACAGCAAAGTTAAGAACTAAGTGCTTAACAGTTAAGACCAAAAAATTACCTTCTATGTGTTATTTTACAGGTGATGTTATAAAATAGGTCAATTTAAGTCAATGCAATGTGTCACCTTTTTGGTTGAAATGCAGCAAGTAAGGTCATGATACACAATTGGAACAAAGTCCTTGGAGAGATGGACGTCAAACTCCACGTATGCAGCCCCCTACAGAAAAAACCAAGAAAACAGGTCATGCTGATGTGGCAGGAAATAATGCAAATTCTCCAACTAAGTACTTTCTAAGCAGCTTAGTATTTCTGTGAATGATTCTTCTTTTGGAGAAGTGAACACACTGGCAGAATCTGGTGCAGACCACAAAATGTTGCAATTTATGGAAAATACTGTGTGTAGTCCTTGACAGGCAAACAGAATGAAATGAGCAAGACTGGTCACTCACATGATGGGCGGCACTTTTGAAGGAGGCGATGGTATTCTCTCTGACTTTGGTGTGTCTGAAAAAGAAAGAAACACACATATACCATACTGCAGCTTAACACTGCATTCACATTATCATTGTTGTGTCTCACATTTTTGTTATTTCATTTCTGATGAATCTTAAATCAACACTACTGTGTCTCACATTAACTAAAGAACTATCTCACATTAGCTAAGGAAGTCATTCACTTTGGCCTTCCATACATACTTTCATAGATGACCAGAATGCACACAAACATCATCTGAACATTTGCGGTGGAGCTGGAAAACTGTGGCTCAGCCTGATGCAGTGTTTCTAAAAGAAACACCAGCAACGGTGTGTGGAGCTTCCAGCATATTTGCACAATAGCTGCTACTTTTTGTACTTCAGCCAAACTCATGATGTTGTGTTATTTCAAAAACAAAATAGATTCGTTTGTAAAATGTATTTAAAAAAGACAAACCGGGTTAGGAAGGAAGTTTAACCTTGATGCACATGTCAGTGTTTGTGTGCACTTTCTCCTTGCTTATGCAAGCACACTCCTGGCCCCTGCAGGTTTCACTGCACTCTCTATGTTTACATTATTGTATTTGTATTTGCCTGCTACCAAGTTGTGGTTTTCATTTAAAGCTGCTACTATGCATAGACTTCAATTGATTTGCCTGTTACTCATTTATGTAATTTCCTTCAATGTTTGTTCTAAAGGTTCCCAGTTGAACCCTATGTTTTTCAGTTGCTGATCTCGATTACCATACGTTCCTGGTTTAAAGGTATTTCTGCCCTGTGGCCCTTATCTATGCACTTGTTTTCATGCTGTACATAACTCTGGATAGAAGCATCTGCTAAATTCATGTAATATATTATAATGCTGTGCAATCTCATGTACCATATATGTAATGTTTTGTAATGGTATGAAATGTAATGTTATGGAATGTAAAGCAATGGAATGTAATGTTATGGAATGTAAAGCAATGGAATGTAATGTTATGAAATGTAAAGCAATGGAATGTAATGTTATGAAATGTAACTCCCAGCGGGTGATCAGGGACTCACTTGGCAGCATGGTGTGAGCTGCCTGCTCCCCTGTGCCCCACGTCCAGAGCGCTCCGTTTTCTCCAGTACTTGGTGAAGCAGGAATGCATGTCACACATGAAGTCTCTGATGGGCCTTATGACAAGGTAGTCCACTGCAACAACCAGAAACACACACTTTACAGGCCTGCTATGCTACAGGAAGGCAGTGGTGCTGACACAGGGAGGGGGTTCATCCTGGGACATGTAAAAAATAACTTACATAATGCACTTTCCACTGACATTCACACCAGTCAAAAAAGGAGACCACCTGTTTACATGCGGTTACATAAGTGGGTCATGGGTTCATAGATGCTGGCAAACTCTGCAGTAGCACTGGTCATATTCAGCTGACACCACAGCCAAAGACTGACCCAGAGAGGGCTGAGCTGAGTGAGTGAGGGGCCATGACCGGCTCAGATCAAACCAGTTAGGGCAGTGCCTTAAAAATATCATGCAAGCAGATTCTTTAACCACGTGCGTAGGTTTGAGAAGGCTTACATTTCCAGAATGTACACTTCAATGTACTCAGTGTACTCTTTAATTCTCAATTCTCTTCTTTTCCTTTATTTTCAAGGCAGAGAAGTTCAGCAGAATTACTGTGACACCAGTGTCAAAGTGTAATCTCCCTAAATACTATGAGGTGTACATTTTACACACACTGTTTATGTTCTCCACAGGTTAGCATGTGATGTGCTGCTCTGTCTACTCCTACTGTGGGTACGCCGTGGGCTGAGCCACTGCCAGGGCAGCCATTCGCTGTCTGTATGTCACATTCTGCAGCCTTCCAATGAAGCCGCAGTGGCTCGGCGGTACGGCAGCTCACCTCGCACCTTCCCGATGGCGTGGCGGGAGTTCCGGCTCATGATGGGAAGTGTAACTACGCCCGTGTTCTTGCCGATCTCCCGGAATGAGGAGGAGAGCAGGCAGGCCGTTCCCACGTGCCCCGGGTGAACGTCACCCTGCACCACCTTCTCGCTCAGGTCCTCCTGCAGAGCCACAGCATAGGATCCAGTCCCCATCCCCAATCACCCACTCCGCTCACTGTACGACAGGCGGATCCATTGCCCATCCCCTCATACAGGCATGAGGGCAAAGAAACTGAACCTCCCTGCTGGTCTATGCAGACCAGACAGTTGGCACTTATATATTCTTCTGTTAAAATAATTAAGACTGCCGAGTGCTGGCAAAATGCAATGAGGTTCCCCTTGGGTTCTTGGTTGCCCTTAGTTTGTTATTTGGTCCTAGGCCTGAGACTTATGTGTTATGCTACTTTGTAACAATGTTCTTGTACAAAAAAAAAAAAAATTAAAATGGGAAAAAAATCCGTTGTCACATAATGGTGCAGAGTCATGTGACTCACCTCGAAGAACTCAAAGGTTAGCTCCAGGTTGTCGGGGTCCATGGTGTGGATGCTGTACTCTGTCCACTGCGAGGGCTCCAGGGCGTAACCACACTCCGGCTGGGAGTGGCGGGATTTGTAACCGCTGGCACTGATCATGCTGGTCTCCAGCGTGGTCACCATCCTGTTCCAGGAGGAAGGGCTCTGCTCATCTTCATCCTCCTCTTCCTCAAACCCTTCCAGGTTCAGCTTCAGCCTGCGTTCAGATTTATCAATTGTATAAAAGGAACACAAAAAAGGATTACGAACCATAATACAAATAAAGCAAATGTAAACGCACTGCTCCAAGCGTATTCTAAGCTGTGTGTAACTCCTCATCTCCCCAACTGACAAGATGCACACTGACAGCACCAAGGGCCCAATCCAGACCTGAGTTATGGATCACTTAATTGCATTCTGAGTTACACAGTGCTTAAGTGCATTTTCCATGTAAGTCTATCAATAAGAGAGCGCCTTCAGGACTCCTCCACTCAGGACCCAGACATAACCCCACTTCCCTCCCTCCCTCCCTCCCTCCCAGGGATGTACCTGAATCTGGACTTCTTGAATTTCTTTTTGCTGATGGAGACTGGACACTTCTGAGAGAAGTGCAGCCGCAGCCTGACCTCTGTCTGGCACGTCAGCCACCCAGAGTCCACACACTCTACATCATCTGTATAAAACAGGAAAATCACAATAATGATGATGGAAGATTATAAAAAAAAATATCTTTTACACTACATATACTGCTGCTGCTACTACAACTAATGATAATAATAATAATAACAATAATAATAATAACCACACCAATACTAACAATAATCTGCAAACATTCTTTTCTTTCTCAAGACGATAATAGGTAGTCTGTCCTCTTTAGGCATTTTTTCTTTATTTCAGAAAGTGGGATAGTAGAGAGAGGCCTACAGACAAAGCGGGACAGGAGTACATAAAGGTGCTGGGCCGGAGGTTGACCCAGGTCATCCAGGAGATTCCACAAATGGGGCTCAAGGGTCAGCTGTACCATGAACGTAGCATACTGCACCATCATCATATTTTCTGATAAAAATGATCATTCTACATTTAGAGAGATTCATGGGCAAACATTTTCAGAGACAACAGAAAATTGTACTTACTGTAGAAGCCAAACTGTCCATCGTCAATATTAAGGTCTGAATCTGAAATGCAAGAACAATATTACAACCAAAAACACTGAAAGCATTTTGGTTCCACCACAACATTTTGAGAGCCATCATTTCAGTGCTGTACATTTCAATTTCCATCCATGTTCACTTCTGCTTTCAAAATGAACTCAGCAGGAATGCCTAATCTGTAAACTGCACACAGAAGCAGCAAGTTCATGGCAGTTATTTTGCAAGCTTTACCTGCAGTTTTTATCCTGTAAATGTATGCACTTAAATAGTGGAAATGGAAATGAACTGCACTTCAACTAATTTTCTGCTGCAGTTTAGTTAACTGGAACTTCAGAAAAATACATACACATTGTATCTACAAGTTCACATGTGCAACGTTTCTTCAGTTAATTCTCATTGTCTCATTACTGCGAGACTTGAATCTGATCAAACTAAATACATGTGTTTTATTTCCTTTTTACAGCAGACTGGCATAGAATGGTTTATTATGAAGCAAGACTATCCTAGCTATCATCACACATAACATGGTAGGTCATTTTCAGAAGCACATCAACAGAGTAATAAAAAGCATATGCATAATTATACATACACATTCAATCACTAAAAAAATTATTTCAAGGAAACCCTTTATAAACTCACCCCTCACTGCTTGAGATGATAAAACAGCATAGCAAGGTGCTTATAAAAGAAAAAACTACACTCTCATATGAGGTGGTTTTTACAGGGTGCATGTTTGCGTGTTTGTGTACTTGCGGGGTGTGGCCATGATTGGCTTAATGGTATGAACTTTTAAACAAAGACTAGCAGGGTTTTGCTGCTGGAAGAGGCCAAGTGTTCACACCCTTGAAGCAAGTACAGGTCATACATACATAAAACTGCAAAATGGATGACATTTTAAACACTGCGGCCCATGTGAGCTGCCCCAGATATGGCCTTGAGCCATGGAAATAAATTGAGTGCAACGTGATATATCTGTAGCCCAGCCCTGTAAAGGCAGTGTGCGTAGGTCTAAGTAAACTCCTGAGAGGGCAGTGTGTAGGTCTAAGTTCACTCTTGAGTAGGCAGTGTGTGTAGATCTAAGCAACATGGGAGGATTTAACTGGAGCTGTACTGAATGGCCTGTAGCCTTAACAGGTTTAATTTGCAATCAAACATGAAGACAAACAGCACTGCACCATTGTGTCCGAGTTCTACATTCAAAACAGTGCCTCCCCAGACATACCACAATATGACTGCAGCTTTGTGATGGCATTTCCTCATTTATGCCTGTGGCAAATTATTGATTCAGATTCCCATTATATTTTTTTCTTTTGCGACTGCGTAAGCTGGCGATGGTGCCTCTTACTGGAGGGGTGGCATCACAGCCATCGGGATCTCTAGCTGGCCATAATGGAAAATCTAGAAACTTCTCAAAAGTAACACAGCCAAGTTCAAAAACAAACAAAAAAACCATGTGGTTTGATGGTTCAATTTCACTTAATTGCATTTAGCTTCTTATCTTTTCTGACTGAGGTGTTCTACAAAAGTGACAACATTCTGTCTTCAGAAAAATAGAATCGTCAGAAGTAAAAAGCTAAATAATGTGAACTAATCAAAATCTTCATTACAAATACATCTGATATACTGAGTCAGCTTTGATACTATGAGTGGTTATACATTCTATACTGAAGGACGTGAAAGTACCGTTGCCAGCTTCTGCAATGCAAAATGGCCAAAATTTGGACACAGAAGATGATAATGCAGCCAGGTCCCACCCACCCCCCCTTTGCTGAGGAAACTCAAAACAAATCTTATAGGGGAAGCACTGTAACTGTTGAACAGGAGCAGTCATCTGGATTGTGAGATGCACTATACCCAAATCGTGCAGTTTCTGCATTATATACCTGAGTTCAACGCTCTTGGATGCTGATGCGTCTCCCACTTATTGACTATCACTTGACATGGATCACCTGCATTCTGTAATTTCAATGTTAGGTGTTAAGATTATGTATAGAGAACGTTTTATCACTTTGGTCTTTGTTTTGTTGTGTGTTTTTAAACTAAAAACACAGTCTTCCAACAAAATATTTGAGCTGGAAATATTCACCAATCGTCCAGCCAGCCAGCCACAATAGGTAGAAATCTGAAAAGTGGATTAATTAGTCAGGGAAATTAACTCAGTATCAGCCTTCTAACAAATCTAACATTGTACGATATAATAACTTATGAAGACAAATTTGTATATATCCCCTACAGTAAAATTCTTCAAGTGACAGTAGCAATAGCTTCCTAAGAGGCATGACTCTTCAGTTCATAAGACAGAAGATCGGTAATAACATTAAAAGCTATTAGTAAATTTGTTTTCATTTTGTATAATCCTTAAAAAGAAAAAAATATGTGGGAGGTGACGCTTTCTCGCACACAGCTCATGTGCTGAGATAGGCACTGAGACAAATAACACTTTGCAGGACTGTGACTTTATGATGCCACAAACACAAAATGCCCTTTACTGCTGCCACTGAATGACAGAGAAAACATGCAGCCAAAGATAGCTCTATCTTTCTCTTCCCCCCTCCGTTTGAATGTGTTACCAGCCACTGTGCAAAGGAGCATAAACTACCTTGACCTGCAACTGACTTTTTAACATGATAACCTTCACAACTTCACTGTTTTGTCTTCTAAGTTAAATATCCAACAATAATCTATGATTTTTTTAAAACCTCCCTTTGCTGGTTTAGACAGAAAGCATCTCATCATAACATTACCAGAACAATAACATCATAACATGAATGTGCACAAGCAAAATTAATTTAAAACAATTCACACAGATTCTTTCAAATCTGGACACTCATGTATTTTCAAACAGGTACAGGCGTGCCTAAAATATGAAAAAAAAGATCTCACCTTTGATTCCAAAAAGTATCCTTTAAAATAGCGGTATTTACATTCAATGCCCCTTGGAATGCAGACAGTCCTTTTCCACAATGTTCTTATGACAGAAAGAGTACTTATTGTCAGTCACTGAACATCAGACACAATACCATCCATTTCACTTCAACAAAGTGTACTGATGATAATGGATAAGACATTTTTACCCATCATCCTCCGGGGGCTGGAGAGCAACAGCTCTTTGCGAACACCAGCTGCCCAAGGCCTCACAGCTGCCTACCACACCAATCTGCTCACCTAAGGACAGAAGACTTCTTTATTATTACTATGAAGGTGCATATTGTTGAAGGTTAGCAACTTACCTAATGCCATGCGTCAACGGTCACCCTTTATACAGTACATAATGTAATATTGGAAAAAAAAATACCAAGCTGTTCCAATACAGCATGCATGCAAACGCGCATATGAGCAGTTAGACAGAGCATTCACTGCTAGCTGTTTCACTTGATTTCAACTCTGAAGGCAAGCTTTGCTACACATGACAATACGGATCATTCAAACTCAGTTATTATAATTTAGCAAATGTGTTTACAGAATGGAAAAATCGGAAATGTGCATTACCACCACCCAATGGGCTACACGTGCATTACACAGACGCAAAGTTCATTTGAGGATTGGAAACTGAGCTCCAACTTTGAGGAATGACGATATCCTAACATGTATGGTATCACTATTTCAGTTGTGAGCTGTGGGTTGTTTCTATACCACCTGATACTTTGACAAGGAAATGCGCTGTCTAAGAATTAGGAACTGCATTAAAAACTGAAATCCGTCACAACTGAAGGGTTTATGGTTTATGGTTGGAAAGGAACGCATGGCTGTTTGCCCGAAACATGAGTAATAACAGTTGATGACTCAATGTCTCAACACTGATTCTGAAAATTGAGTCACTGAAATATTATTTCTTTATAGCTTGAAATATTTTTTTGATCACACACAAGTTATGTCAAAAAGCACAAGCGAAAGATATAATGTTATACCTGTGGTACATGTTTCATGACGATTGGTGTAATCAAACATTATCGATCAAATAACATGTTGGTTATACACATTCTCTCGCAATTGGGCTGTCCGCCAAAAATCCCGGCCAGGCATTTGCTCACTGTTTCCTGAGGCTGTATTTTCCGAACCTTCGTAAATAATCGACACTGACACCAAAGATCATGTACGCGGTTGCGCTTACCCGGGGATGTAGATCCTCTCACGGAGAGGGTGACTTGGATGAAATCCATGGCTAACAGTTAGCTAGCTACCTGTCTGTCCAGACGCCATGCACGAGCCAACCTGCAACAAATGTTAAAGGAAGAATGAAGGATCAACCTGCACTTACGCTCACAAATTAAACTTTTGTCAAAGAACCTCAATTTAGCTAATAATTACGAATATCGATACATTTTGTGGCTGAACTACAGCTACCCTTATCGAACTAATGTCCACTTACGATACTCATCAAAACCATACTGTTACTCTGGCTAAAGTTAGCTTATCGTCAACCAACTGTAAATCTGAACAATTTACTCAAAGTCAATGTTATTCAAGTACCTAGCTAATGCTACATGCCTACCGATAATTCGCTTATTACTTACAGTTTTGCTGTTTACAATTCCTTAAGCAAGCTAGATGACCTACTCCTCACCGGTCTTTTGCTAACGTGGCGATCTAATGATATCGCCAACTACCTAACATCATAATCAATGTTCGGCACAGTAAGCTACTGGCCCTGTATAAATGTTAGGTAGTCAGCTATGTCAGGTTAACCTTAGATGACCAACTAGCTCAGCTAACTATCTATCGATAGGTTCGTGTTGATTACAAATGTTTACTGTGCCAAAAAGAGGAAGAGAATTATTTTCGCACGTCGCCTTACTTAAAGGAGAAATGGTCAGCGGTGGCTTGCCTTTTAGATAGCTATGGACTCACTGCAATGCAGCAATTTACCATTGCTAAACTGCCTGACCGGCTAGCTAGCTATTATAAACCCTTTTCGCTTTGATAGATCCGGCAGTTTAAGGATAGCTATCCTTTGATTTTGTTAGGTAACATTATGACACTAAGTTATATGGCTTACTGAACGTATTTCGCAGAAACACTTACGCTGGCTAGCTACTACTGCCAAAGGATAACGACAATGTAAGCATTTAGATAAACAACTGTTTCAGAAAATCCCTGTCACAGCAATTTGGATTTTGCAACGGTTTTTACTTTCACTGCATCAGTAACTGTCAGCTCAAACCGCCCTAAGCCGGATTGGACAACAATAGCCCGCTAACTGTAACTTAACACAAAACAGAGGTGATGAATGGACGAAAATGTGCAAATGAATCGTTTACACCAGAAAATTGTCAAGTATTAATGGAGTGTTTACCTTCTCTTCAAGGGGGAAATCCGTTTTACGATGAATTGTGCTGTTAAGACGCGTTATAGTGTTGACATGCCTCCACCCTGCACAACAAAATATGGAGCCGCCGTTTCAGTCACAGATTTTCCAGTACTAGTGGATCTGCGACTTCTTTTTACTTCCAGCTTCAGCTTCATGACAAACGCATCGAGCCGAAGATATCTGTTGAACCTGTAATAATGCATGAGAAGTAACATATGCCCCGTTAAGACTTCTATATGACATGCATTTTTTGTTTATGTTCACATACAGTTTTTGGCATGGTACAAGGCACGGATTCTAGACGTATGGATAACCATAACGATGAATGAGGGTTTTATGTTCCTAGGATATATTTCTTAAACCACAGAATTATAAACATTGTATTGTGAAGTTTTAATTTTAGTTTAGTTAGTTAGCTACGCTATGTGCTGCCATAGATTCACATGAAAAATGCAAGCTTAGACTGGCCAGCTCCACTTTATTCTGTTTGACGTTGCTGAATACTGACTACATGGGTTAGTAGGCTGCGTCGTAATCATGAACCTATCTCTGTGTCAGAATACCGGCTCGGAGCACTACTTGCAGCTGATTTGCGCGTGAGTATTTTGTCCCTCCCTGTAAACAACCGATTTCGCAAACCTTGCTACAGATTTGTTGTGAGCTGCAAAAGCGCACTAAGGTAAAGGGGAGTAACATGGAATACATTAAGGTCAATATGCGGTTGCATTCTGTCCTGGCTAATTTAATTCAGTTTAACATTTTCTGGTCCTTTTAAAATGAATGCCTGTTTCATGGATTGTACAGCCTTATACCTCCGTATTTTCAGGGAATAGCTGTAAATCAATTTCAATGCATTTGATGGAAAACTTGGGAACAAGGATATCATAGTTTGTAGAGGTCCTTCTGAGATTTTTTTTAACCTGCCAAAAGCTGATTGCAATACTGATTTTGACTACTTGATTTGTAGGCTACAGTTTGTGAACAAAAATAAATTTTCATATCTTAAAAATTAATTTCTCTTTCAATGGCTGGCCACTCAGGCATCCAAACATATTTTCCACAGAGTATATTAATGTATGTTAAACTGCTCTCTTACAAAAATGAAAGTGCATCAAGCAAACAAAGTATGATTCACAATGTGGTTACCTGATCTCTGTACGTCCTGTTAAAACTACCAGGTCATGACCAGTTTTCACAGGGCTATCTGAAGATTATGATAGTCTCATTACATGTCTACAGGACAATCATCTTACATACATACGTAACAGTGACCTCTGTTCCTGCAAATGGAGAGGTTATCAGATAGGAATGGACATCATGGATGGTCTGATTTGTGTAAAGGCACGCACACTGTGAAGCCTCTACTACTGCTAATAATAATAACAATGATAATAATAATAATAATAATAATACAGAGGTGACAGATAAAGTAAACCCATTAGGACAATTTACCATTTGGACAAAAAGAAAATTCAGCTACATATAAGTTCTGTTTATTTACAGTGAGTTACTGTAAAGTGAATTTCTTCATGCAGATGAATATTTTTTGACTGTTGATTATGCAGACTGTGAAAATGTTTTTTGACTGGTGCAAGGAGGCAAACATGGAGTTCTGTAACCTGCATGAAAACTTTCCAGAGGCGGTTAAATGATGCATTTGTTTTCGGGAGCTCAGTTTACACTCTCAGCGCACATCTTCTCTCCGGAACAGCGTCAGGGGTAACCAGAGCTCAGCTAGCCCCATCTAATTCTCTGGACAGACAGACACTGCTTTCAACATTTATACTTTCACTTCACTGGGTCACAGTGCTCTGGGGGATGTGGTTGCATTACCTCTGAGTAAAGGGGCATTCCTGTTAATCTGGTTCTAACTGATTCCTGGCCTCTCAGTATGCAGAAGCATCTTATCAGATTTCTTTTTCCTTTTGGGCTTTCCTTCTGACAGGTTCATATGCTCTTATTGATATCATGTTCCTTTTTGAGGCAGATACCCTTGCTGTGTTCATGGCTAGACCTTGATGAATTTCTCCTGTGTTTATAAAATCTCAGCAGATACCTGTGTATACTGAATTGCACTGCTCTTAGAGGAATAATATTAAGAGTACACCTTTTATTTGAAATGTTAAGGTGTCTTTTTGCATCCTATTGACATATAGCTACATATACACCCCTATACAAAGCAAGATAGACAGCTGGGTATCAAACGACCCAAGTCACTCAGGAGTCACTTTCAGCAGTACTGGCACATTTTCTACAATATCAGTTTCAGTTTTATTTTTTATTGTGATTCCCATGGAAAATTGTCAATGTGAAGCAATGCCATGTGATGACTTGTTTGTAAATGGTGATGTGCATAGATAGTGATTGATTGAGTGAAGATATAGAGGAGATAAGTTGCTCTTTTCTTTCAAAAGAGATGCAGGTTGTGGGTCTTATAATGAAGCTCATTGTATTCTTAATGCAAAATAAACAGAAAATGTTTGCCACTCCCAGTGCAAACACTAACTATGCATGTGCAAATGATGGTAACAATCTAGATTGGCTGGGACAACTGCTGCTGCAACTGCTGCTCATGAGGACTGGATGAACAACATTCATGTTCATTGTTTTTCATGAAAGCCATTAAGAAAACATGAACATTAAGCTTTTATTAAAGAGTACTGAATGCCAGGTGGAGCTTGGCTCTTGTCTTTAAAGTTAAAGGGTAGGAGTCAGAGTTCTCTACCTGTAGCTGATTTTCACCAGAAACATTTAATAAATGCTGTTTTCCAAATGAGAAAGCAGCCTGCATTGCTAACTGAGGTTTAGTACCCTCCAGTATTCATAAGCTACATGACACACAAAGTAAATAAACTGTTGCTGCTACAGAAGTCGGCAATGACTTGGACATCCTCTCACACCTGACAAAGTATTTCTGGCAAACAACAACTTTCTTTTTCATGTGGAATTTTTGTTAATATAATGTGATTGCTTTTGTTTCTCAGTTTTGGATGATAGTACAGTACTTAGCATTGCTTTCCTATATAAGAGGAATGGGTGTACATTAGCCAGAATGGGCTGACCTGTGCTTCTGCCCTTGTGAGGCAAACAAGACATCAAAGCAGCTTCTTCACACTTATCTATGCAACTCAGAATAAATGAAAACTGGTTTTGGTAAAACTTTCTTTCTTGCTCACCTATAACTAATTAGCATTACACAGTGATGCATATTTAATCAGCAAATTCTTGCCTATTATTTACCTGGTGTGTGAGGTCTGATAAGGTAAAAGGCTGTTTGCTGTAACTGGAAGGCTGAGTAACATTAACTGACAAGCTTTTGGTAACTGTTAAAATAAATCACTACAGTGCCAAAGAGGAAAACCCGGCTTTTGTGTTATAAACATCCCTTGAACTACTGACGTAACAACTCAATAAGTACAACATATTCCTCACAGATCCCAAGACTTATCTTAAAATCATAATTACCAGGAAGGCCATAATACTGTAAAGCTCTTTTCTTCCAATAATTTCTGAGTACAGACATTTCCGCCTTGTGATCTATGGGTTATGGAAATACATGTAGAAGTCTAGAGGAGGTGTGTGTGGGGGGGAGGGTCTATGATGATTTCCATGCAGCTTCTTTTGATACCCAGGCCTTATTCAGCATGTATTCTCTAAAATAGAGGACATGGTCCAAATGAAATCTGCTCTCTTTATGGGTTTATACTTTGTAATATTTTTCTGTGACCCCCTGCCTGATTCTAGATGAAGCAGCAGAGTATGTAGGATATAGACCATATCAGCATGGCATCCACCTAATTTGTATAAAAACAAGACCCCCCATGTCCACCCCCTCCCAACACGTTTAAAGTGATAACAGTCACGCTGTGGGAATTTTCATGATCACTTTGTATGTCATGTAGAAGCAGATGGCCTGTTCCATTATGAAGCTGAAATAAACACAGGATAAGGGTCAGATATAAGTGACTCCACAGAATATGCTATTGAATATGTCATTATTAACCTTCATGAGGACCATCTGTAGCATATGCTTTTTTCTGTAGAGTATTTTCTTTTTTCAGGTCCCGAGGGCTGCGTTGTATTCAGGCATTTGCTACAGCTATACACACTATACCGGGTGGTGTAGAAGTGTGGCTGGAGCAAATACTACAGACACGCCACACATCAGAACCTGGAGCTGAATATCCCTGCTCTAGCTCAAAATTATGTGTGTCATTACGTGAGTCTGAAGCTAATCAGGAGTCCCTACATACCCAATTGGTGGTATTTTACTGCAGTTTATAAGAATGTTAGGGTAATATATAAAACTGTAATATTTAACTGGGTCTTAATGAAGAATTTGTAAGTTAAAATGAAGCTAGGTGCACTGTACAGAAATTGGAGTGTAAGAATCCACCTGAAATGAATGCGGATGCTGTAGCTTGCACTGTGGGATCCATCCAGGCAGAAGAAAATGGGGGAGTGACGAAAATACTTCATATCCAGGGCTCCTGGCACAGTTCCTGAAAGCACAGCAGTGACTCGAGAGACGTGATTGATGTGGTTCCAAACAGGAGAGTTGGGGAAAAGGGGAAGAGCTTACATTTTCATGACCGTCCCGAGGATACCCAGGTGACATGCAAAACAAAGTCCTGTGGCAGCATTGCTCACAGGTTTTATTTGGTGGAAGTGAGTCCTCAGTTCACCTCTTGTGTGTGTGGGGTTTGTCGGTTTATTGTGTGGCAGAGAGGGCGTAGAGCTGTGGGATCACATGGGGAGTAGCGCTGGGACCTTGCAGGTTTGTGTGGGTTGTATTTCTGTCTGTGGTGTTTGCTGCAGAGGTGAGAGATGGTGATGGGGAAAAAAACTGCAGTATCATAAATATTTAATGCGCCCCACAAATTCACATAAACACACATACACCATAAATGATTATGGATACCAACACAAAGCACTGATACACATTTACATAAAACATTCACACAAAGCCATACACACACACAGACACACACACATACATGCAGACATGAAAAGGGCACGAACAAGCACACACAAACGCTAATTCACTGGCTGAAATGCAGTTGCACATAAACACACACACAAATACAGGCGTGGTCTCTCTTCCTGATCCTGTTTCCCTGGCAACATACAGCTACAGAAATACACAGCAGACTTCTGTCTCCTGGAAAAAGATAAGATTTACAAAATAGCATTTGCTGCTGTTTCAGAGTACATTAACGATGCATGCAAGCCTAACACTATCCAGTGGCATAGGAATGAATGAAATACCTTGGACACAAGACTAGCCAGCCCAGCTAGCATTTGTGATAAAGAATATTGTTTCAGATTCTGAGGACAGCATACATGTCTGCTGATCACACACATGAGTTGTTTGTTTTGTTGTTGACTTTAAATTTTGACTTTAGATGCTGACTCATTTACTGCCCTTCTGCTGAAAATGTCATGGAATAAAGTTTGTTGATTCAGGTTTTTCTGAATGCTTTGAATGGTTTGGCAGACAAGGTTCTGCTGCCCAGACTTGTACTGTACAGGAAACAGAACTCCACACAGCTCAACCAATGAACTCTGAACAGATTCTCTTCAATTAAAACACACTTACCACTGAGAAACAGCTGCATTGGAGGGAATTACCTTTTTGTCTGAACCCCCTCATCAAAATGTCTGAAATAATGCTGTCACTAACATAAATGTTAGTTATGTTAATTTAAAAACATTTAAAATTGTTTAATGTACCAAAACGTGTATGAAATTATACAGATGACACCAAAAAAAGACTTCCTTTTGAATGTATGAAATAGGAGACTCAGTTCCATGGCCTGACTTCCCTGAAAATTGAAATAAAGCAGCACACACACACACACTCACATATACAATGGCTTGCTGTTTGCTTTGACAAGCTGCTCTCGTTTTTCATGTTTTGGCTAAAAGATTGTATGTTATTGCAGTCCTCTGTCAGTATTATGGGAGCAGTAATGGTGCATTAGCTGTAGAACAAGCTCATGGCCTGGGGGTGAGAGTGACCTTGTAGCCTGACCAGCTAATCCCCAGCTCGAGTACAAACACTGCCCTGACCGGTAGGGACCTGCAATTTACACACCCCACTGCTGGTATTAGAAACACACCCATTTTATAACTACTGCTGTTTCACTGCAGAACACCAAGGTGTTTTTCTTTAGATCTCTGCATTGTTCTCCATGACATCCCATTGCCAAGACATGGAGATTAACCATAATTAGGCCTTGAGGATCAAGAGATCTGAGGGAAGATATTGTCTAAATAAATTTCCCTTATTGTTACACTGAACTCGACACTGAGAATGTGCTATGCAGTAAACAGGTCTCTTGCAATAGTTAAATGCCCATGAGGGCTATCTCAGCAAGTCCTTATCAGAAGCTGGGTACCTATTTCAGCAGTGGTGAGTATCATTGTCACCAGACAGTTCTAAGCAACTATTTAACAGAATGTGCCGGTATCTATTTCGGCAAAATGAGATTTAAGACCTCAGCCTCCCATATCTCCAGCTCGCATGTAGGCACGTCCTGTTCCTGTCCAGTTTCAGCATATGGCCAAGGCAAAGCATCTCTGGATAAGATCACAGTTCTGTCCTCATCCTGTCTTATTAACAGGAAACGCAGCTCCTATTCATAGCCACAAGAGGGCGCCATGGTCTGGGTGGTAAGTGAGGGAATACATTTCCATGTTCCAGCTCCAGCCCTTAGCCCATTCCAGCTCATTTCTCTTTACATTCATCACTGACTCTCACCAGGGACTGTAGCCAGCAGTGGTATAGAGAACCAATCAATTAATCCATGGGTGTGAAAAATAACCTCTGTGAGAACCAACACTGTTGCTCTGGTTATGAGCAGCTGTATTTCAGCCAAGCTGAATGCAGTGTAATTTTCTCCCCAAGGTTACTACAGCTAATAAAAGTTTTGGTCCAGGCTTCTGATGGATGTTTCTGCGGTTACATCTCCCTCTGCTGGCCACTAATGGTGGTGCAAGTATTGTCAGGTAACACCTGCATTACTACTCACAGTTCACAACATATTTTATTCTGACAGCCTTAGCAATACAACCCTTTAAAACCAAAAATTTTATTCACTTCATGTTGCATTTTCATTATATTCATGAGAGTATGTTAAAACTCATGCATAAACAATGCAATATAGATTTCTTAATTGTATTAATAAGTTCTTTCATTATAAAATATCCCTGTCCAAGTTTGGCCTTCTTTTCTGTCAGTGGAGCAAACTGCTGATAAAAATGTAAGAGAACAAGTAAACTTTGATACCTAGACTTTAAAATGTGGAAAGATAAATCATACTGTACAGGTTTACAGTAGGCCATGATACTCAGTGATGGGTTGTTAATTGGTAACACTGAAGCCTGAAAGGTTTTCAGTCATGTGATCTGTGATTTGCATCATGATTGGTGACTGTACTGTCTGTCCCACACAGAGGGAAGGATCTCACTTCCTATGTAGAGCCACAGACCTTTTCACCCTTTCAATAATTAAACCAGTGCAACCTACCTCTTTGGTTTCTCACTTAAAATGCATGTGAAACACAAGTCCCCTCTCCAGGGAGCCAATGAAAGTGAAGGTAATATCCTGATCAGCCTTGTGAGAATGAAGTGCTTATTCTGCAGGACAAGAGGAGGAATCACTCAAGAGATTCCTGTTCACATCCACTCAGTGCAACACACTTAGTGTGATCCTATTTGATCCCACTCACTACATCGGTTGACTGATCCACTGTTCAGTAAATTGAACTGTCTGCATTGCATAATGTTTGTTTCATGTTTATGTGGTGCCCAGCTTTACGCTGAAGCCACAGGAAAGATGAAAAACTACCAATGAGAATCACTGTGGAAAACAATTTTATACTTACTGACAGGCTGACAAATGAAGCCTGAGAGAGAGAGACAGAGAGAGAGAAAGTTTATAGCAGGCCTCCGTTTTGTGGCACACAGCCTAACAGAAGGATTGAAATTGGCTGCGGGATCCATTGATTAGGTGGCTCACACCTCCAGCAGGCAGCCCTGTCAGCATCATTACACATGACAGAGAGAGACAGGTCTGGCATTTTACAGACAGGAGTCCTCTTTGAGAGGAAGACTTTACTGTCTGTCCAGTAAAACATGTCTGTCCCCCCACACACACAAACAGAGCCACAGAGCAAACAGGCACCCCATAAGCAAGGCCTTTTTTTCCTTAATGTTAAAGACATTTTAAAGTAATATTTACTTACCATTTTTTCAGGTTCTCATTCATTTTTCAATATTTCAAAATATCTATGGACACCAAAATGTGATAGTGTATAAAGACTACCTCAGTGAATGTATTCATTACTATAAAACAGTGCATCACACTTCAGGTCCAAAAGCTACAGTCCTTCTAGCTGCAGTGTGATTTTTTGTCTCTTTACAGGAAGCTGTTGAAAGATATAACCTGTTCCGAGCATCTGGAGAGATTCTTTCTCAGGTAATATTTTCAAAATCTGTGACCAGAAAATGTGAAACTCACTTAATAAGAAGATTAGTACATCATGTCAAATAAAGAAGAGAAGATTGTTTTATTTAACCCATGCCATTTTCCCTTGTGTCTAAAGCAGGAGTGGGTAACCTCAGCCATGGAGTGCTTCAGATGTCTCTCGTTTCTGCTCCATTTGAACCCCTAACTGCCTGACATTATTACCTGTTACACTTTAATGAATGTAGGTGACCTTATACTGGAGCCGGAGGATGAATGTCATCATTTAGATAAAAATTCAGCCATACACACAAAACTGTTCAAACTCAAACCCAAGCTCAGATGGAAGAAAAGCCAGAAACATAGCCATCACTACAGGACCGGGCTGGCCCACCTCGGTCTAGAAAGCATCTGGTCATTAACAACCAAAGCCTATGTGCCTCTGTGACATGACCTGGTAAGAACCACCATCCAACGCTGTATGAAAAAACAACTGCATCACTACAAAACTCACCTCTATGTCTATAAAATACCCCATAGTTTCTTTTTACATTGCATTAGGAGCCTAGATTCAATAAATATTAGTAAGTGTGCAACGGTTAGTTTTGCTTTGAAGATAATCTAGTGTGTTGATTTTGGTAATTGCTAAACTGTGTTATTTGTAGGGCAACTGTCATGATTTTTTTTGTAACTGACTAGCTTGATAGTTTGACAGAACTAGTCTTGTTGTCCTTGTGTTTTTTAAAGGGCCTCTATTTTCTTCTTTTCTTGATACGTCCTGAAAAAGCACTCTAATTAAGATCTGATTAAAGAGCTATAACATTAAGGTAACATCAATATATTATACTTTGGGTCATATACAGTATATCCAATCATCCAATTTTTCAGTAGTTGGTACAATGCTTTTATAAAACTAACCTGGGGTCAAAGGTTGCAGTCAAGTGTATTTTACATTTTGTACATAAGAAATTCATTATAATTTAGCTCCACACATAAAATAATCCCGTTTTGAATGATTGCACTCCCAAAGTGTTTCAAACACCCCTGTGCATTGTGCCATCCGAGAATGCAGCTGCTTCATTTTGCTGCTCTGAGCTGTCTGTTTGCAGAGGTTATTTACGCAGAAAAGGAAGAAGAAACGTCCTGTCACAGAGTGAGAGAGAGCTTTGGGATCGCCGTGGGAACATTCTCATGTCGCTCCTTTGGGAGAGGGGATTTGGGGGGGAAGGGGGCTGGTGCGTGGGGTGCTCTCGACTAGGAATGCCACGAGCCGAAACATTGTGCTGTGGGAGATCTGGGCTGCAGTAGGACTCTTGCCTGTGATGATTAATTCAACAGCGGGCCCCTCTGGGGCTCCTTTGATACGGCTCTCACGGCCCCCGAACGGCAGCTCTGACTCCAGCGCTGCTGATTAGCGCCGGCTCTGTGATTTCCTCCTTCCGCTTCACTCCTCTGATCTGCCATGAAAGTCTGCTTTCATGCTCCTGAAACCCAACACAGACGGGCTGAAATGGGGTAAGCGAGGTGCCGTGAGTAAATGAGTAAGAATCACTCCAAGTGATTATCCTGCTGTTTGAGAAGGGGAGCAGCACCTCTCCTCCCTCGTTGGTGCTCATGTTGGTCTATAATTTGCATGCATTGTTACACTGTTTGTATGTGGAAGGTACCCTGACACAGTATAACTAGCACAGCTTACATTTGCCCACATTCTACTTTCATTCGTCAAGCAATAGGCAACATCCACATTTAGACAATGTCACACATTGAAATGATGTGATGTTTGATAAGTGGTCACAGCCAAGGGTTGTTTAGATGCCAATAAAATTGAGAGTGCTCCTTCAGACCCCTGGGAATTTCTGAAGAAACAAGTAATGACCAACAGCCATGACCCTGGGAAAGAAGAGCCTGCTTCACAACAAGGGTGTAAATGGAGGTTATTTTTAAAATTGTCAGTAATTTGTAGGAAGTTTAATGGTGTAAAGGCAGGTTTTAAGTATTCCAAATTATTATTTAAACCAGCACTGATAATAAAATATACTGTAAATAAGGTCATGGAAGCTATTCTGGATGAAGTAAAAAAAATAAACAAATAAAAGAAGGGTTTAAATATAGAAAAGACCCATTGTTGACCTGTGGAAAGAGTGAGCACAGATCCTGTGGCTGTCGAGGCCTGGTTCCCAAACACAGAGCCCTCTGTACTGAATGAGCAGGGACCTGATTAGCTTTCCCACAGATAAAAAATTCATGTTACAATTATGAAAACTCTTTTCTGCTGCGTTACCCACATCAGCTAATTTTCTCTGCTGTCTGGTATGTCTGTGAGTATTTAAATCGGCTCTGCCAAAAAAGGCAGTTCCTCTGCAGGGCGGGACCGTCACGATAAGTACTGCCCCTATGCAGACCCACAGTACAGAGCGGAGAATGATGCGGAGAACGATGAGCCAATCTAACTGCAACACCCATCACTCACAGGCACAAGATCTGATTTACCAGTACATACACGGTTACATTTGCTGATTAAATATTCTTTTGAATGGCAGGGGTGTCCAACCAAAGTCCTGGAGGGTGTAACACAAAGCAGATTCATTGGTTATCCACCCAACTTTGGTTAGTATTGTTATGACAAACAAACGTTTCCATCTAGACTTTTATACTTTTTATCAAACTAAATCAGTTTAAGTTTGTCAAACTACACAAAAAAGATCATGCATATCTATCCTTCACTTTGGTTTGTTTAGAAAAGTTAGACATGTGTGCTCCTGCGGTTTAGCTGGGGTTCAATTTAAGACTCAAGTATAAGCATGTTTCTATGGTTTAGCTGGGGTTCAGCTGTACATTTAGCGAGTGTGACTCTATGGTTTAAATATGGCTCAGCGTTACTATCAGGGAGGTCTGACTCTATATGCACGCCATTAAAAACTGCAGGCAGCTGTATAGCGAAGAGTCAGCAGTGCATGCTGGGATACCGCAGCGCTGAGTGAGAGATCAGATCTCGACGACGCCCCGCTGAGATCTGGTGGGGCTGCAGGCAGGAGTTGTGATCTCCTAATCCTTACGACGATGGCGACAGCCCAGAGCAGTGTTTGAAGAGTACCTTCTCCCGGGACCCAGGAAACCATATCTGCAAAGTCACACAATCCATTTTGTAATGCCTCTAAAAGGGTGTCAGATACACAGGCAGAACAAATGCTCTTAGAAGGCCCCAAGTAAAACGATCATCTGCTGATTAAGTGCAGTTATGTTTCCCATAACAGTGCGGAACCGGTGTGAAACTATAATACAGGGTATTACACCTGAGGATGGTACCAGCAGGTAGTGATAGTCAGCGATGACATCCAAAAATAGAACAGTGTACAATTCCACCCACAGATCCTCCCTCACAGTGAAACTGAATTCTTGCTGGTTTCTCTGCTTTCATCGTACAATATCTAGATTAAAAAAAAAACATGAAAACAAACGTGACAAAAATACACTTGCTTTTCCACTACCAAACGGAATGCCAAAAAAGACACAATGTAACCTTTTTCTGCCGTGGTCTCTGTGGTCCCTCCCACATCTCTACATTCGGTCCTGTCTGAGCTGCCAGGTTCACACGAGGTATCGTTCAGCATATGACCCGTCCAACAAACAGTCCAAACCTGCCGTCAGTCAGAGCATCATTTGTCAGTGCAAGTCACTGCCAGAGCAGCGGATAAACACAGGCTCCCATGTGAATCTCTCTAAGGACACCTCAGTGAATAGGCTACCACTGTGGGCGGCCATGCCAAACACAAGGCCGAAGGCTTAAAATTGCTGCTACTTCAGTGCAAGACATGCCAAGCCTCATTACATAAATGCAAAATGACTATAAACATTTTAAACATCCTTTGTTGTCATGGTAATCTGGCTGAAGATGGGCTTGATCTGATAGAAGCAAACTGTAGATAAGACACACTAATAAAAAGACCCATAGAAACACGTATGAATGAATCAAACCAGCAGGTGACAAAGTATTCCATTTTTAAGTCAGGGCCTGCCAAATTTGCCATTGTCTTAGACTTCCTGTCCAATGAAATACCACTGCTATAAAGGTTTTGTGCATTTTACCCTTAATTAACAACACAGGCCAGCCAACAATTCAAGTCTCATTTGTACTGATGACCTTTAAGAATAAATGGATGATTGCTATCCGAACAGCACACTGGGGTTACAACCCATATTTTTACAAAAAGTACCATAGGATCATTAACGACCACAAGCATACATTTACATATTTACACATGTTGCCTCTCAGTGAGAACCGGACACTCGCAGCAGTTGCCAGATGTGAGAGATCAATGTGCTGCATCACCCACATGGTTTTCCCTTTCAAAGGCACTCTGTCTTCTCCATTATAGGCAAGTTACAGAATGAATACTGGGTGACACAAACCCCTATCACTGAATTACCGCCTCATTGTCTGCGTAGCTATTAAACGGACTCATAAGCACAGAGCAGAGCATGAATAAGCTCCTGCTTCTGCTCAGAAGCTCTAAATTATTGAATGCTAATGTCTCACAACAGCAAACAGATCAACATGGCTATTAGCATTCCCTCCGTTGCTGCCTGACACATCTTAATCAAACACTTTCATCAGCGTTTGAAACCACTCTCTGCCCCAAAACAATATAACTGCCCTTCACAATGCTAAACCACAAAGCAGAACTCACAGAGCCCATTTACAAGTCATTGTTATGAAAATAATGATTCCAGTCTCATTACTATGAAATATATCTTATAACATTCAGGTCTGAAGATAAAAGTTATGAAAGAGTTGTGTAATAGCTTGCACCATCCGTCTAAATCCACAACTAATTAGTCGAACAGCTGCAAGGGAATAGCCAGAGACTGGATTCCTTTTCTTTATGATGCAATTAACTGTGTTTTGCAGATATGATTTTTCCCCAACTGCAGTCTGCTATGATTTGTATGTCTAACAATGTAACCTTGTGCTCTGTATCTAACACAGTAATGCTGTTTCAAGTCTAACAGAATCATTACATCTAGATGGCATGGAGGCTGAGCGGTTGGCACTGTGACCTCACAGCAAGAAGGAGCCATGTTTCAATTCCCACCTGGGCCTTCTCAGTGTGGAATTCATGCTTTTTCACTCCAGGTTCTGTGGTTTCTCATCCAAAGACTAACATTTGCTGTCTGGCCCTGCGTTGGATTGGCACCGTGTCCAGGGAGTCTCCCTGTCATTCACCCAGTGTATGCTGGGATAGGCTCCAGCCCTCTGCGACCCTAGTTTGGATGAAGCATGGTATAGATAATGGATGAGTGGATGTAATATATCCTCATGCTCTTCTCATGCTAGCCCATGAGGACAGTGACCAAGTGAAAATCCAGCTTTCTGCACTTTCAAACCAGTGCAAAGCCCGTCTGCGGGGAATAATGCTGTGATTGTTTTATCATGACTCATGAGTAATTTGCTCTGCAGAAACAGCGTGGCCCACGCATGCGTGGCTAATATCCATATCAAACGGCACATCTTTTTTTCCCTTTCATGTTCATAAATACTGGCAGGAACACGACTGCCCACCAGACAGATGGGCTCACGGACACCTGGCCATTTTTTATTTAAATCTATTTTATTTTTATTTTTACGTGCACACACACACACACAAACACATGCGCACACACACACACACACACACACAAACACATGCACACACACACACAACCATGTGCACACACAAACACATGCAAGCACACACACATACATGCACACACACACATTGCGGTGAGGCTGGCATGGAAACAAGGCATCATTCTCACTTCTCATGCTCTGCGGCGTTGTGTTTATTTCTGATTGGCAGATTGAGGCCAAAAGGACCCACAGTGCTTTGCCAGGCACAGAGAGTGTGCGGCTACCCTAGCAAAGTGAACTGTACCACAGCTTGTACAGATGTGTGCCTGCGCGGTCACTGTGGACACAGACACAATGATGTGCTTGTGGTGGGCTTAAATTGTCTTGTTAACGGGTCATCATTAAACACATCTAGCAATATTGATGCGATTCAACCATCAGAGCACCTGAGGGCCGTGCTGGAGTCACGAGTACCTGAGCCCAACTCAAAAGTGCCTCATGGAGCACTGAAACCTGTCAGAGACGTTCAACACCTGAGCATATTTAGGGATACAGCCATTTAAAAAAAATGTTCTTGCAGGTTTTTGTATTTACAGTATGCCTTTTGAATTATGTGTCTTTATCTATCAATAATTAAATATAATCATTGGCTGCTCTTGAAAGCATAAATACATTAGATGTTAACTACTACAGACAATAATAATAACAACCTTATTTGTATAGCACTTTTCATACAGAGTATGTAGCTCAAAGTGCTTTAACAGTGAAGAAAACAACAACAATGAATAAAAACAATCAATAAAACATTGCAACATAATACGAACAGTAAGAACAATGAATAAAACAACAAGAACAGAAAATAAAAACAAATGAATAAAACATAGCAACATAGTAAGAACAATGAACAAAACAACTAGAACAGAAATATAATAATCAAAGAAAAAAGTGAAAAGAGTAAAAGGGCATTAATGATTGTATGCCAGGTTAAAATAAAGATATGTTCTCAGCTGTCTTTTAAAAATGGCTACTGAGTCCACTTCCCTACTACCTTTTGGCAGGCGGTTCCACAATTTTGGCGCATAGAGGATGAAGACGGCTCCCCCAATTTTCTTTTGGGGAAGATTTGGTACATTTAAAAGGCCTGCCTCAGAGGACCTGAGGGCTCTTGAGGGGACACAGCACACCAAGGACTCTAAAATGTATGGGGATGCTAAGCCGTTAAGAGCCTTTAAAACAAGTAACAAAATTTTAGAATAAACTAAAAGACACAGAGAGCCAGGGCAGTGCAGCCAGGGCGGGGGTTATGTGCTCTCTCTTCCTTGTTTTTGTCAATGGTCTAGCTGCAGAGTTCTGAATCAGCTGCAGCTTCTTACATTTCTTTTTAGGAAGGCCAGTAAGAAGAGCATTATAATAATCAGGTCTCAAGAGAATCAGATAAAAGTTAGACTGACCGAGAATCTTGAGGAGGTCTTGTTACTTCCCAGGTATTATTATCTTGAATGACAGATTCCAATATAATGCAATATAATGGTTTAATTATTCATTCCACTTTAATGATTCCTGTGTAAGTGATAATTACATTTATTCTGCGACTTCTTTCAAAAGCAACAGAACATTTTACTGCACTAAGTTCAGCATGTACCACATGGCCATAGAAAATGGGCATGGTCCTCACTGCATGGTCACATCCTTGAGAAAAGAAGGGGATCTTAAGGAACTGCATCTTTCACAGTTATTCCTCCATCTTCTGAAGTTCATGTTCTGTCATTGAGATACTCAGTGGAAATCAACCACGGTTCCCTGAATTCATGTGCAACTTTCCAGGCTAAGATCCCCCAGTGGAAATCTGTTTCCTCCCAGTTTTGCCTCTAGACCCCATTCCTACCCTTTCCTATTCCATTTTCACCTGCCCTTCTTCTTCCTGTCTGTTTCTCTTTGTGAAATTTCAGTTTCTGACAGATGCCTCAAGTACAAATCATATACTTGTTTTGGTTTGCTCAAACTCTGGACCTGCCTACTGCAACATACATCATACACTAAATAAATATATCAAATAAAACATCTTGTGGTTTCTTTGTGACTCTGATTCAGTGTGTATTAAAAATGTGATAAAGTATTTTTTTATGTATTTATTTGTATGTAGTGGACGCTAATTGCATGTATTTCTGTTGTATACTACAAATATGAATATTTTCTTGACTCCATCAAAACATGTGATGAATACCTCATGTACATATTATACGTCTGTAATATTTCAACACATCTGCTATATCCTTGGCATAATTAGGACTACAATTAGAAGGGCCTAAGGCACAGGTTTAAGGCATGGAGAAGGCTCAAACAAAGCACTGCCAAATCCTGTTAGGGATCACTGAGACGCACTACTGTGCCCCACTGCTTCACGGTTCTGTGCTTGTGGCACAGGCCTTCCAACTCTGGAGGACCACACCCCTCTGCTGCTGCTCATCTGCCCATGAAGGCTCGGGTAATCATGTTTGGGATCGTACGCGGTGCAGGTGCTTTTTATGACCTGTGGTGTCTGGACCGGCCGATCGTCCCATTCTGAGTCCATATTGCTAGAGCCAGCAGGTCGGTATCTGACCTATCTCAGCTCCTAGAAAAAAAAAACCAAGAAACAAAGCAGCGTGGGGCAGACACAATCGATCCTCATTAAGAGTCCTGACCCTAAGGGTTCTGTGTCTCAGAGCTTAACGGACACAAATCTAATTTCTCCTGTTACTGTGTTTGTGGTTTCGGGGTCAGTGCGAGCTCTGGGCGATGCAGATAGCTGGTCTCATCGTGTTCTCTCATGCTTAGAAATCACTGCAAAAACACAGACCCTGCTGGAACTTCCCAGATTCTCAGTGCTGGATTACACACCGGCCCTTTGTTGGTCACAGGCTGCCATTTGTCAAGATTAAAAGCGATTAACCTGGCAAAGCCACTTGATGAAATGTGTAACATAAGGGTGGCAATGTGTTTAAATGTTAGTAATGTTGTTAAATGTCTGTATGTGATATTTAAATATGATCAAAAATCTTTAAATGTGTGGGAATGTCTGTAAAACTGTGTAAGCGTGTAAAAGTATGGCATTTTATCTGCAAGTGCAAGTCCCCATGGTCATCATTATGTCATTCATATACGATGTCACTACCATAAAAACAGAAGATGGTCTAAGGACATTTTCAACAATGTGGGTAGAGAATGCAATCGGCACTGTACTTTGTGCCATGGCATTAACTGGGTATGAAGGCACTCAAATGAACATAGGATTCAAAACTTCAATTTTGTGACCTGGATGAACAGAAGCTACAGAGAAAAACTGAAGCTCTCAACAACTAAAAATAAACTATAACCTGATTCCTCTGAGCTTGTTGGACTATTTTTCCCACCTCCACTGTTGGAATAAGACAAATGATGTCCTGAGCTTTGATTGGCCAATAATCTCTCAACCACTGTCCAACCATTCACCTTGCTACATTATGACACCAAAGTACATGATACAAATACAAAATGCCAAAGAAAACTGAAAACTGCAGAAATTAGGTCACATTTGCCAAATTGTACAGTTTACAAAGCAGAAGACTGATTTCAATGCTGATGAGAGTACACAGTGATATGCACATTACCTCCTTACAGACTCTCCTTAGCTTAAATAAGTCCATATTTCTCTGGGGATATGCCTAACTTGCTCACAATGTTGCATAATCATTTTCCCCATGGAAATTATGTAATCACTGAAAGTTCCAAAGCAAGAAACTCAACCCTGTGAATATGCTTCAGATGAAGTTTGCAATGCCAAGTGTTAATAACCAAGAGCATTGTGTCTCAGCTTGTTTCTGGGTCTCCATGTTATAACAGATTTTGTTTTGGTGATTTACAGAATGTCAGCATTTGTTATGGTGTGGATCATTTTCATTAACAGGCAATCAAAGAAAAAGGGAAAAACATTTGAGGCGTTGAGCAGGATTGAATATAGACATACAAAAAGCTGAGTATCATATTGCCTACTTTCAACAAACAATAACTCATTCTTTGAAGGGAAAATGAGATTCCCCAGCTATTAACGCATACAACAGATGTAAAATATAACAATTTCCCCTACCCGTATCAATGGGACACAGGAGCACTGACAGTGGACTGTTTTTGCAATACATCTGGAGAATATGTAAAGATGCAAATGGTTGATTAATTGATCAATTACTGTAATTAGTAACACTGCTTTTTTAAGGGGAAAAGCAAACCTTTTTAGTATAATATTTCAGTTTGGTCTTGCAAGCACCCTGCATTAAGGAGAGAAAAGTGCATTCTCATGGTCACATTAGGTCAGGATGCTTAAGGGGAAAGAACACAATTAAATGCTAATTGTGGAATTAGTAGAAGCAGTAGAAATATCTGTAGGATGTGTGTTTTAATTAGCAATTATTGCGGCTGACAATATTGGCAAGGCAATGCGTCTACAGCACTTTTTCCATTGCAGTCCTTAAAAGACATTATACAATTATAATGATAAATTACCTTGTCTATGGGATTTGCAAATTAGCACTTACCATTCTCTCCATTCTTTGAGACGTGTGAACACAAAGAAAAAAAGCTTCATAAATTTTGCATGGAGTAAAATCACTTTGTGAAAGGCCTTTCTGTCTTCTATAGTGGTGCATACTGGGGACCTGTAATTGACATATGATGGGATGGCCTTGTGTTTAACTTTGACCAAATTGAGTCTGGTCTTCCAATTCAGCACTGATGAGAAGGACTACTTAAATCTAGGGAGAACTTTTTTATAGAGAGAACTTTTATTGGTTTAGAGGTTTTTGTTTGTCAGATGTTGTTATTATTTATCTGACAGGCTGACACATGTCATATTTTTACATATAATCTGCCAATACAGCTGGATGGTTTCTGTGGTAACTCCCTTGTGCAGTTTTGAGCCCGAGGCTGAAAGTAGCTATTCTAAAGTCACAAGTCATGTTGCCATGACACCACAGTCCTGCCCGCTGCACCTCTGCAACCTGCAGAACATATGATATGGCAGATACACTAGTATCAACTGTAGTGTTGTCTCCAAGGGACTGTCTCTGCTCTTAAAATACTGTGCTCACTGTTATATTTTGCTTTTTCACAGTTTGATTGTTTTGTTTGGTTTTGTGTACCCACCAGAGAGTTCTTGTGCTTGTACAGTCTGAAATAGGAAGGAGAGAAGGAGAGAAGGAGAGAGAGAGAGAGAGAGAGAGAGAGATAAGATTGATTTAATTTCACCTCACGTAGGAGGAAAAGCTCTACATATTTCATTTCCAACGAATGATGGGGATAAAACCAAAGCTCTGATTTACAGAAGACAAAAGGCAGGTGTTGTTTCCTGCGGAACAGCAAAGATTCTGCATCAATAAAGCAATCAAAGCGAAAACAGCCACAATAACAAAAGACTAGGGATTTAGCACACATCCTCTACTGTGTCAAAGGTTAATGAGGAGGGTCTGACGTGGACACTCTGACAGGTCTTTTTCCACCTCCTCTCTGAAGCTTAGGGAAAACAACAGCTGCATCTCACAGCAATGAAGCTGCAAAGCCCCAATTAAAGATGAATGAATTTCCCTCCACAGCAACACTGACATGAGCACTATGAGGATACCATTGCTAAAAACAACCTCAGCTGTGCAGGCAAGGTAGGACCATTGAGACAGAATACCACCCCTCAAAACATCCTCAGCAGAGCTGTGCTACTCAGCCACACCTTTGACTGCAGCATCAGAGTCAGGGCTGAGGACGTTGCGCATGAGATCACCACTTCTGAGAATGGCCTTCATTCCTTAGATCCATGTACCTGTTTTCAACCTGAAGTGCTATAACAAGAGCTCAGGCCGTTCTGATTCAATAAGCGTAGTTTATGGTTTGGTCTTGCAGCCATGAGTTAAGGTTAACATTGGTAGATCATGCCCATTTATCGCATACACCTATGGTGGCTTCTCACAGATAAGTATATAAGACTGCCACAAGCCCATAACACCATTTCACTCATGAGGACAATATGCCTAAACGATGTAATACCTCCACACATTGTCCTGATCAGCGAAATAGTGAGCTTTTATGAATATATTAAAATGTTTTATCTTTTACAAATACATATTATCTGTCTGTTAATTGAGTCCTCTTTTCAGAAGTAACTTTATTTGCATAAATATTTTACAATCAGAACAAAAAAAATCAATGTGAAAAGCCAAGTTATTCACATAAAGAAAGCATGTACTCTCTGGAAATCTATATAACAAAATTCCTGAAATCTGTGCAAGGTTATGTATGTCAACATGCTGCCAGGACAACCAAACTTTCACCAGTACGATTTACAAATGTTAAACAAGCACTATTCCAGAGCAAAACTCACTTGTGACATATCACCCAAAATGGTGGACAGACTGCAGAGCAGCAATCAGCAAATGGCAATACCACTGGCAGATAAGATGTATGTAATTCTGAATATGGATATGATATTCATAACACTGGCACTGGCATTTTTAATTTGTGATGTAGTTATTTCAACCTGAGTTGTACAACCTGATGAGTCCTTGTACATTGATGCTACCTATATTATATCTACTGCAATATGGAAAATTCTGCATGTCGATCCATGAATCTAACAAAATGTAATATATGTATGCAGTGAAATACATCTACGGAAGCAGCAATTGTTTTATTTTTGCACTAAAAATAACATAAAAGGTCCTTTGATTTCTTGTATTATAACCATAACATTATATTTTATTCACTATACAGATGGTCCCCAACTCACTACTGAGTTGAAAATGTATTTAATGTACCTAACCTACCAAACATCATAGCCTTGCCTAGCCTCGCTTAAACATGCTTAGAACACTGACATTAGCCTACAGTTGGGCAAAATCATTAATACAAAGCCTAAGTGTTGAACATCTCATGTAATTTATTGAATACTGTACTGAAAGTGACACTATCGCACCATCGTAAAGTCGAAACTTGGGGACCATCTGTAGTCTTAATGAGTTGGAGCTGTCATTAAAGGCTTTGAGCCAGAGGAAGATTTATTAGATTATGAAATTATATAATTATTCAAATACACTTTTTATGACCCCGGGTCTGCTCGAGATACAGCCTAACTGCAAAATGATTTGCACCTTACCATGAGGAACACATGCAGGGGTTCCTCTATACAATACGACTTACCAGGGGCGTAACTTTCCTCTAAAACATTGTTGGGGGACACGATTAGTGTAACTGGGAGTGATAATTAAATTAGCAACAGATGGAGATCATTACAAGGCCCTTCAGGATGTTAGAAACAGTGTCAAATTTTAAACATGTCAGATAAACGCAAAGGGTACTGACCCAAATTAACTGCCTCACGGGTCCAGGGGTAAATATGTCTTCATTATGAGTGCTGGTATCATTAATATATCACATTCTTCATCCCTTTTCCACCACCTGCAATGTTAATTAATACTGCTAATGACAACCCTCAATTAATGTTAAGGGCATCTTGTTGACAACAAGAAATGAGTGATAATTACCTTGACAGTGCTCAGCTCTGTTGTGGAGAGCAGAGGATGAGTAGTTTAGCGTGTACCGTGCTGCTTGTACAGTATATCATGGTGTTCAGCTCCTTGGGGAGAAAATAATTAATATATTTTTTAAAAAACTGACACACTGGATAGTGTTATGGTCTCATAATCCATAATTCTACTTCAGAAAATGTTTAAATAGCTTTACTCTCATCGACTATTAATAATTCATAGAATAGATGTGGGCACAGAAAACATTTCACAGACCTTGATTAGCTTAGATCCAAAATCAGACCACTGACTCACTGTAGAACAGGCTTCCATTCGAAAAAAACAAGATGTACAGACATAAAGCTGTTCTGGGCTGTGGTGGTTTCCAAATAAGTAATAAAGTAAAATGAATCTGTTTTAAGTTTAACCATGATCAAATTCATCCTGATCAAAACTGTAATCATGACCATACAATCTTAACCAATTGATTTCAAAATCATAAAGATAATGATAATCTCTATTAGTTACAACCATTTAATGGTTCTCCTTCAAGAATGTTACCGTGGCATGTAATGACGTTTCCTGTGTAGCATCATAATGTGAAAAACATATGAAATGGTCTGGCTATGAAAGAAAAAGTGATTTAGGCCAAACAGCACTTTTAATTGCAATGGTAATATCAGTATTATTCTCTCTCCTGAACAGGGCTATTACAAACCCACTGTCAGGCACTGATTAGGGAATGAGTGAGCAGGCCTCCTCTCAGATTCATTTCTGCTAGGACATGGAAATTCAATGATAATCTGACAAATCCCCATAGCTCTTTGCTTGAGCCATGAAATGTTCATTTTACATGCAACAGTTAATGATGATGTGACAGAAAGGTTTGGCTAATTTGCATCTGATGCTACACAATGGAAAATAAGAAAACAGTGGTTTTGAGGAAACAGGTGTAATGAGTATCTCATTGCTTTGTAGCACTCACACACACGTGCGCACACATGCACCCATGGGGTACAGGCCATGACTGAGCGTTCATCTCTGAGGGCTTTGTTCAGGTGCAGGCTGAGGTGGCAGAATCACGCCTCATTACGGCGCCCCCAGGCACAGCTACCTTCGAACAGGGCACTGAAGAGTCTTCATAAACGGAATCAGAGACACCCAGAACAAAAGCAGAGAGATGTGAGCCTCACCACGCAGGAAACTAATGAAACAATATCTTTTGTGCTCTACAAAGAAAGAAACAAAAAGCGCCTCAGTCACCATCTGTTTCCTGCATGTATAAGAGAGCAGAGATTACAAAATTAAAATGAAAGATACAAATAAATAAATAAATAATTTCATAACAGGCTCCAAATTCACACCTACAGGCCTCTCTGTGCTTGGCTGCTTGGCCACTGGGCTTTGTGAACACATTTAGTGTTTCTTTGTCCTGCTGCTGCAACAGTAATAAGAAGAATCTGGCTTGATGTACAGGCAGAATATCCACAGAGATATTTCTTTAACCTATTTAATAAGACTGTACAAGCGACACTATCACAAGGCATTTGCCTTTGAGTCACTCAATACCCTGGGAAAGTCGAGCTCATACCTCTTAATGAACAGCAAGAATTTCTAGAAAGACTATCTGTGGTGGAAGCCATTCCTTTCTACTGAGACACAAACTCTCCTTCACATTTAATTGCAAGGAAATAACTATTTAAACACAGATGAAAAGATCAAGGGTTGTTCATTGAGTTATTTCTTTATAAGTTAAAATGTTTATTATGAAATTTTGCAACTATTGGTTCAACAGTTGCAATGAAATGAAGCACTCTAATGGGAGCTGTAGTTTGATATTAATTTGCAAATTTTTACTTCTACACGGATCTATGCAGTCTCTAATAAATGCGTTTGCCTATTTACTTTCCCTCCCATTAAAACATCATGTGATCTAGTTGAATAGATTTTCATCTTTGAAATGATTTGTCTTATCAAAAACATCACAAAGCATACACGCTGTGAATATATACTAAATGTGACAACAATGACATTTATTTTGTAATTCCAATATTTGGAAATTTAGTTGGTCAGTTTTCTTAGTGGCAGTCTTGTTCACTGTTACACATGCAAGCACAATTCAACATTTGCAAAAATTAACATTCAATATGAGTGTATCTGTCTATCTGTGCTAAACTAATGACATCCAATGTGGAACTGGATTATTAACTTTAGAACAAATGGCAAAGGGTATATTTATAAAAGCAGAGTACACTGTTCCAATTGAGTGAGTGGGTGTGTGTTCATACTGGCATATACAGAAAATAAAATGAGGCATTTGTCCAAATTAAGCATTTTTGGCATCCTGGGTGGCTCAAATACCATCTGTTGTTTGTTTGTGTCCTTAAACAGGAAGTGTATGAGCACAACAAGGCCTGACTTCCTGTGCTGTACATTCTGTCCCTCCCCCTATTTCCTTAACCATTGACCTTTCAAAGGTCAAAGCAAATGACTTTAATCGGGCCCTGCTGAAGTTGTGTAGAAGACTGAGCTGGTTAGCAGCACGCAATTTCGTTTTTGAAAACAAGGATAACATCATCCTGAGTTTCTGTTGAAAAAAGATTAATTAAAACTTAATAAAAATGTTTATTATCATAACATTTTCACATTAACATTATTATAATTGTTTGGCAATGCTGACTACTGCTGTTGAATAAAACCACTGGGATCTGTTATTATTGTTATCCTCTTTCCTTCAGCACATCCTAGCACAGTTTTCCAAGCGAAATTTAATGCATTTTAATAAAAAGGCACAAGTTTCATCACCTTTATTATTGTCTAGAGGCAGGCATTTTAAAATATCCCTAGGTAATGTAAGTAAAGTAATGAATGACCTGGTCAATGTTCAGTTTTGGTGCTCTTGGTTATTAGTAGTATGACAGCCATCATAGTTCATCACATCCTTCTGGACTCAATAGAAATGCAGGCTAGAGGCATCGAGGACTCGCCTTGACTGGTTTTAAATTTAACCTGCTTGTGGTTTCGGTTGTGACACTAACATAACGTTAATGTTAGTTTGTCCCACCCTAGTTCAACATGATTAATCCATCCCTGCCATAGCACCCACAGGTGGATGGGCTTACCCACAATGTTTGACTCAAACAATAACCACCAGCAAGGGAAATAGTAATAATGGCAAGAAAATTACATCAGATCATTTCAGCCAGAAACTGATGAAGTAAAATAAGGCAACAAACTGTTAGACACTGTTAGATACTGTTAGATACCTCAGACAGAGTCACAATACTCTCACTGTGGGGGGAAAATGAGAACGATAGCTTCCAGTCCAAAAAATAAAAAAACACTGCCTACCAGAGAAAATATAACTGAGCCAACACAGCTCATTTTCACAAAGTATAATACAATCTGTGTGGCCAAGAAAGACTCTGAACTTTAAGCACTGTTCTCATCTTTAAACATTGTCGATTGACCTATAGAACAATCTGTGCCAAAAAAGTAATGTAGGCTAGATTAACATTCCACAAAAAATGATAAAAAAAAAGACATATTTGATATTTTGCCAAGAAAAGTCAGCAGATATATTCCTCTAAAAAACTAAAAACCTGCATAAATTCATGGAATAGCTGAACCACAGAATATAGTACTGAGGGTGATTTAATTAAGATGGTAAAATTTCAGAATTTATTTCACAACATATTTTTATTGTCTTTAGTGTTTAGTGTTTTCTGGTAAAAAAAATGTTCTCCGAAATTAATCCGGATATATCATGTAATTTCAAATTGAACTGGAACCCAGCAGCACACCAGGTGAAGACTTTAATAACTTCTGAAAAGAGGGTACATGGGGAACAATTCTCTTCTTATTTTTTTCTATTGCAATAACATATGAGCACCAATGGTCCCAATGCAAAAACAACCCCTGGGCTACCACACCAAGAGAGAAAGAGACAGAGGGAGAGTGTAAGACAGAAAAAGGATGGGGAAAGAGAGGGAGATGTATTGCAGTGAAAATTTCATGCACTGAGGGACAAAAACATACATCACCACAAGATCGTACAGTACATAAATACACATGCATCTGTGTGCGTACACACAGACACACACACACACACACATAAATACATAAACACACACAGACACACACATACACATACTTACACAACACACTGCTGTATTTTTGTTATAATTATTGTGATTATTGTTATTAGTGTTATTGCTGTTCTACTATCACTATTCATTTTGTGCTATCTGTGTTGCTCCACATGTTCCTTTGGTGACAGAAATTTAAATTTGTCATGCCAATAAAGTCATTTGAATCTGAGTGAGAGTTTTTTAAAATGCAGCAGGGGGCTTTGCAATATGTGTATAGTGTCAGTTTTGCAAAACACATTCATATTTCATATTATGTCTTATGAATTATGAGATAACAAAGCAAAGAGTTAAAAAATAAATATATTAATAAAGGTATTTCAGACACTAAGCATTCTCTTTCACAATGGGAAGATTATCTAAATGAATCACTTTGTGTTTTAATTTGAAATTTAAATATGCTTTTTAACATGATAAAGAACAAACTCGAGAGGTAACCTGTACCCACGGAAACGTGCTGCTGCCATAGTTACTCAGATGCAAATGGTCAGGCACTAATTTGCAAGACATTGTGGCTGCTTGCTTCTTTTTTAGCTGCAACTGTAAGCATTTTCTATTTAGCAATACAAACACACAGAGGGGTGTGAGCACTACACATAATACCTCTTATGTAATCACATGAATCAGGACTGTGCTTTAAAGGAAGGGCTGCCTTTATCCCCATTTGACATTACAGGATTCCCACAAAAGAAATACTTCAATCTGCACTCATTAAGAATCTCTGACATCTTTTATGCCACCCATTCATTAAAGAAAGAAGAGTTCAACAAAGGAGGCCTTTAAAATTCAACAATATCTGTGGCAAATGTCTCATTTTAATTTAGGGTTTTGGCAGTAGTGTCCCCCCTTCCCCCATGTCAGTTGACTGTTTATGTATATTAATATTTTTCAGGTTAATGTATCCTTTTTTGGGAGCCTTCCATTTAAACTCCCTTCTTTCCCTAGGAGAGCCTGGTCTCACCAGGGAAAGACAGGGGCTAAGCCAGGTGTTAGGCAGCTGTGTCATCACTCTCTAGCGGCCACTCCTGGCTGGCCAAGGCATCTACAAGTGTGTGAGCTAAGTGTAAGCTGACTTCATGTACCTCCCACAGAATGGGCAGTATGTTATCTGCAGTGTGGAAAAGGCAGAGCATTAATGTGAGTCTGGGGAGTCACCTGCACACAGCCTCCTCCACCTGAGTCAGTGGGACACAGGGTGGGGTGCACTTTGGATTTGGGGGGAAGGGGGGGGTATACAAATAAGGATATTTCTTTAAATTCAAATGGTTTATGAACGAGTGGTTTCCAAAAGTCCAGCAATTAAAAAAATATTGAATAGAAACTTAGAAGCCCTTGTAATAATGTTATATAACTTCTGAAATTATAATTAGATTTATTTATTACATAAAGTAGATTTTCTTTGAGCTGTTTCTGTTTTCATGTCAACAAATGAAAAAAAACAGCACTGAACAGGAAATGGCATGGATTCAATCCATATTTGTTATTACCATTGGAGATAAACAATGATTAGTTTCTTAGTTTCCTCACTGTTCGCAAACTGGTGAAGATAAATAATTCTACTATAATAAGTGTGTTACTAAAGGGGAATAACCATCCGTTTTCAAATTTTAGCATGTTGTCTTCATATGTTATCATTACTAACAGAGGATATATATATATTGAATGAAAAAAGAAAACAACAATGAAAACAGTTCTGTGTTATTTTAAAATAGTGGAAGAACATGGGTTGTTTCATGTTGTATTATTTGAAATACAACAAAAGCTATTAATTGATACTCAGGAAAAAAAAACCTTGCTTACAAAAAAGTGTGATGCAATGGCTCATGAAACGTGCAAAAGTGTCACAGAGTGATTTACAAAAGTTGCTGGGGGCTGATGGGAAGTGGAGTCCACATCTTGGAGTGCTCAGAAATGAAAGATGTGCAATTCTCGATGGTTTTCCTTAATTTTAAAAATCAGTCACAAGAAAAAAAAAAGTTCACATGTCATAATATGTTTATACTTTCACAAATTACTGTCCTTTATAAGGTGGACAATTAACACTACTCCTTATAATATTGTCAGCTTTGTCTTATTGTGGTTTTTGTCACTTGCAGCTCTACCTCTACCAAGTCACGGCACATGATTGTGGGAAGATGACAAAGAAAATAAAAAAAAAAGATGCTAATAACTAACCCAGTAGAAGTAGCACACGCCAACTCAGCTGCCAACCACCAGCCGCCAACCACCAACCACCAACCA
This sequence comes from Albula goreensis, assembly GCA_022829145.1. Classification (NCBI taxonomy): domain Eukaryota; kingdom Metazoa; phylum Chordata; class Actinopteri; order Albuliformes; family Albulidae; genus Albula; species Albula goreensis. The sequence goes on along the minus strand of CM040747.1, from coordinate 25,968,602 downwards.
CCCCCTGCCAAGTTCATCTTCTTTGCTGAACCTGCCAAGTTATCCCGCACAAGTTGTGCTGTGTGTTTTGGCATACCTCTGTGGGTTACACAGTTGGAAAGTTTGTTTCCCTGACAACAAAACAGAACACCAATGAGTTGAAAGTACAACAAAATATACACTAAAGAGTAAAAATATTGTTTTTGTTAACTTGCAAATGTATGTTATTTTCTCAAAACTGCCTGTGGAGCATGAATCATGAATCTGTCACCTGAGCCCATATTTGTATTGATCATAACATACTTTGCATGTAGACATGAACTTCTCAATTTGCCATTTCCTTCTTAAACACAGAGAGCCCTATCTTATGAATGCAAATAGAGTTTCCAGTGCTGGCACAGGCACTAGTGCAGATACAAGCAAGACTTGCTCTAATTATTTTGTCATTTTAGCAGTGTGAAGGCAGATAGTACAAAGTGAAACCTGGTTAAACTTTGGTAATACACTGAAAGGATGGCATAGGTGTGAATAGAAACTGTCAAACCACCATGCCTCATAATCCCATTTTATTGAATGATGCATCCTTGTTTTCCTGTTTTCTGGCATAGTCCCCATTGAAAAAATAAACATGAAAATAACTTGTTGATACAACAAATGTGGGTGAAAATGCTGTTACATAAACATTGGTGTGGGGGCCAGCTAGCTGCATTTTCACCTGCACCGGCAGTAAATATATTTCCACACTATTAAATATTTTTCAAAAACTGATTGTTAATTGCAAAGTCAGTAGACCATGGGCACTGATGGTGACCCTTCCCAGAAGTCTTTGGGGCCCTGTGTGAGGAGCCAAGAGTCATCGATGCTCACTTTTCCCAGAAGGCTGTGATGGGCAGCAGCAGAAGCCACTGGGAGATGATGCCGATAAGGCCATCGGGGCTTTGATCAGTGGGTCTATATTGAGGCAGAGGTTGCTGTAACCCAGACTGAACACTGAGAGGGGGAAATTGCAGGAAATTTGTCTCCATTGCCTTTGATACAATTTACTGGAAAACAAAAAAGCCCCACGGCTTTCGCTCCTGGTGCAGTTCTAGGACTGACTCAAGAGTCTAATGTGTTGTGTCACTGCACAGATCAAAGCTCAAAGGCTTTTTGGGCCCCAATTATAATGAGCTTTTTATTATTATTTTGTTCCAGCATATGCATGACCATTGATAAAGCACAATCAGCTCAGTGAATACAAGCTTTCTTTCAGCTCCATTTCAGGATTTTACTGGTTTTTTTTATTGCACTGCTCTTCTTTAAAGGCTGCGCTGTTCTTTATGACTCAATGAAATATTAATGGAGCCCTGAACATTCAGAACATGATGCCTGTATAATTCATTGCACTCAGCTTGCAAGACCCAGGACTGGAAAACAAAGCAATCCCAACCCGGGAGCCAGAAGCAGAATACCAAGCACTGAGCTGTGGATAGCCTTCCCACATCTCCCAGTGAACTGTAAAGCTCCACAACAAGACTCTGTTGATTAACATAACTGACATGAAATCTGACACAGCAACTAAAACAATGTTGAATTATTAACTACTTATAATAAATACATCAAAAAGATGATGGACAGGCCCCGCATACCTTATTAAAAGTGTTTACTGTATATTTACTCTCGGTATGATTGGCTGTGCTCTCACACAGAGAGGGTAAATTTCAGTCACAGCAGGGGGATCTCCAGGCTTCTTCACACAGGCTTCAAGCTACAGAAGAGGGGCATGTGCCTCCAGCACCATGTCTGTGGAGCTCAGCCAAAGAACCTCAGAGTGAGAAGAAGCACAGGCTGGCAGCTCATGCTTGTCTAAGCTCCAGAACTGAAGAGGGGCATTGCAGCAATGGGAATTCCAAATGCAACACTATCAAATATGCAAAGTCATCAATTTGTCTGAAGTTAGAGATGTTCCTTGGTATTTATTGTTCACAAATAATCAAAATGGTTGAAACCAAAAGTGAGACCAAAGTGGAAATCAAACAACTTTAATCAAACACATGCTAACCTCTCCACAAAGGCTGCCTTAAACCTCATGAACACTAACCTGAGCTTGTGCATGAACTACAGACTCAAGAACATACATGTGAGCCTTGATGCTCGGTAACAGACGAATGAAGTGTTGGAGAGACTGCCTGTATTGTAGGCCAGCCAGCACTAATAGTTCACTCTCCTCTGTAGCAGACTATCCTGCAGTGTCAAAAATCACAGTGACACTCTCTTACCCTGTCACAGCGGGCCCAATATATACCCCTGCTGCACACCTCGGGGTCCTAGCTGAAAAAACCACTGCCAGGATGTCAAACACAAGCTCCCTCGCCTCCTGTCACTGCAAACCTCACTGGAGTCTGCAGCTACCATCTGACCCAGTTTCACTGTTCCCCACCTTAAAGCAGGATTCATGCAGCTTCACTGCTCTTTCATTTAAGATAGAGTAGAGACAGCAGTTTGGCACATCTGATGATTACCGACTGAGCTGCTGGAGAAAGCTCCTCTCATGTTAAAACACATCCCTGGAAGCTGAAAACTTTAAGATTAAAGAATGAAAGAGTTAAGTATTCTTTAACAATGAGCAGACCCCAAAGTGTCAAGTACATCAATGATATAGCACACTATCTGTAATTTTATGCAAATGTCTGATTGGAACGGACTACTATACTTTTTTAATGAGTCAACTTGATATTAAACACCATTTCAATGGAATTTGTAAGACATTAATGTTAAATTCACTGAAAGCAGGACTGATTTATGAAAATGGCATTAAGCTTGGTTCACAAATGGCACAGTACCAAAGCATATCGTAAAATATTTATCAATTCCCCTTTATAGGCTGGCAAGGGTTATCACTGCGTTAACTGTGTCTTAAATAAGAATGCAAACAGTATTCCAGAATCTTGGACCACTCAATCACCACTAATCACAAGGGCCCAGGTCCAACCACACTCCAGCTGAGTCTAAACAAAAATGAAAATAAAAATAAATAAAAATAAATCCCTTTCTTCCTTGAATGCTTATGCTAATGCTTAGCATCTTCACCTAGTTACATCTCATTTCTTTCAATGATAGTGTCAGGTGATATTATATTCTCTGCTGCTTTTATTTAGCTATTTTTCATGCTTTATTAAAAAGTTTTTTCTTTACTTTTTCCAACACTGGCTGCAGGCTCTGTTTAAAACATCCCATGTGAGACTTTTGGAAGATACTAAAAAACAGCAGAACTTTTGGCGCATGATTTGCAGTTGCTCTTAGATCTGCATATCTAACTCACACTTCTGTTGATGCCTCAGTTCCTGCGGCAGCCCAAATCACGTCACAAGTGGCAGTTTTGGATATGCAAGCCTATCATATCGCCCCTTTCTGTGTCTGTAACTGGAACACCTGAGTATGGTGTTAGTCTTAGCTTTCATAATAACGCACAGATCTTCAATCAAACACATTTGTCTCTTTAAGAACATATGCTATTCAATTCAAAATTTTAAAATAAAAAGAGCACGTTCCATTTTCTCCAACTTTACAGTCCGCACAGTTTCAATCAGATAAAAAAGATATGACACACTCAAAGAAAACATATTATTTTTGACTGAAGAATCTCAGCCATTCCTACAACATTAAAAATAGATACAAACCATTGGTACCAGGGTGAAAGACATTTCAGCTTCATCAATACTTTACTGTTCAGAGAGTGATGGGTTGGACAACTCCACACCATAAACATTTCCAGCCCCTGCTGACTGCAAGGCCTGATTTACACTTTCATACCCCCAAGAACCTCCAGAAAACAGTGCTTCACAAAGACCCACCAAGAGAGGGCAGTGGCCCCAAGATGGCCGCATTGCCTACAGCTCTCCATCTCCAAACCAAAGGGCATACCAGACAGCTCCCTATGCAGCTGCACCCACAGAGCTGGGACCTGACTGTGAGTCGGACCCCTAAATGAGAAAACGTGCAAGCAGTAGGACTCAAATAAGATGTCACTGCCACCCTGGAGAGCGCGAAACATATGTCAATACATACTGTATAGGCGGGAGAATGTCATGTTTATGAGATGTGCCTCATAAATTCACCCTGCAGTTTAATCTCCTTTCCATAGGGATTGGGCAGCACAGCCATTTAGGTGTGGAAATGTAAGAACGAAAAGAAGGAAATTAAATAATTAGCCCAAAATTGCCTGTACCCTCCACTAAAAAGTGTGAGCCAAACCTCATTAAAACTAACTCCTCCGACTTCTTCCAGAGTCATCATCCAAAATGAGACCAGAAATCTGCTGATACAGGAAAGGTAATTAATTATTAATGAATAAGGTTGCATTTTTGAATTTCATTGTCCAGATTTGCTGACTCATTATCGTCTGAACGAGACAACACTCAAACATCAAAGTGAAAATGACTGAAGGGGCGCAGCGTTTAATATCTATTGGACTAAAAGTGTCTGTGCTTCAGTTTAGCTGGTCAGGGGATTATGTATTGGAAGGATTGAGTGGTTCTCATTCTGACACGGGAGAGTCCACTCTTCCTTGTCAGGGTGACTGACAGGTCATGCTGCATCAGCCCAGGAGTCCAGTACACACTCCATTTAGGCTTTGGGCAGTTTTAATGGCCAACTACCAAATCCCTGAGCTAGATTCAATCAAACCCACTTATTCTCTTAAAGGACATACGATACTCACTCAAACCATCCCTTATGCTCTTGGTAATAATAACCTGCTGTGTGCTGTTACGATCTGCTTTATCTTTACAATGAGCAGGATTAATCTTGGAGCTGAATTATGAATGTGTTTATTTGTCTTTTACCACAGAAATGAGAAATTTAAAAATGCAATCTCTCAGCTTTGTTACTGCAATAATAATGTGAAAACAAACAAACAAAAATGATCAGCCTAGTATTTTATTTTGATGAGACTATCTAACTGCAGTTGGAAACAACACAAATTCATTTTTTTCTTTTCAGAGCAGGAATCTTGTAGCATGTTTATGTATATTCGTTCAATGGAAGAAGACCATCAGAACCATAAGTGGCTCACTTAATTTGCACTTTAATCAGGGAGGACTATTCAGGAAGATGCACTTGTAATTGAAGCCACTGTAGCCGATGCCATGCTGGGAGGATTATGCTCATTACCTATGTGTGATCACCCAGAGATCACAACCAAGAACAGCTCTGCACAGCTTATGGGAACCAACAACCTGCCATTTACATCAGCATATTCAAAGCAATATGATTTCTTACAGTCTCATCGAAAACATGCATTCTGCTGTGAATGACTGAGGTGCTGAAGTGAATGTCACATTCAGAACTCTATTGCCTTGCCCTCTAGTTCTGTCTCTCTCATTTCCCCTTTCTCTTTCTCCCATGTTTAAGAATGGTATCCACACATCATGGTATCTGTACATCTTAAAGTGGCATTTGTAATGTTAAGTACTGAGATGCATTATGCCTTAGTGGTGCAGAGTGTACAACTGATGGGACAGAACATAACATTACATTATAGTTAGTGTGCGTTAGTTAAGGCCTGGAGGGGGGTGTGGTTTTTAAATTAAGTCTGCCAAAATTGTGCACTTCTACGATACCTTTCCACCCAATACTCCTTCAAAGCCCCCATACTCCCCCATGGCCATAACAGTAAGACCTTGCAGTCTCTGGATTAACAGAGTGAATGTTCATTTTGTACAGTCAGGTCTGTCCTGGGTCAGGATGTCATATTTCTGATTCCCAATGGAAAAAAAAACACTGCCAGGCCTGTTTACCTGACAGCGCAGTTGGAAACAAATCTGCGTCAGTAAAAACATTGTGCATGAAATTTCCACCACATACTGCTCAATCGGCTCAAGGATATTTTCATATTTTCATGGTGCATACTGAGGCAGGTTTTAAGTAAGTTCATTCATTACCTCTAATGAAGGCGTATGCTTTCCCCTCTGAGGTTGTGCTGCATATTTAACACATCCCAGCTGAGGAACTGTGGGCCTTTTAACAGTGTTTGGGAGATATAGGTGCACAGATACACTGTGAATTATTTAATCCTATCTTACGTAACAGCCTTGATCCAAAAATATACAGCTGAGAAGCAGCACAAAGGCGTGTGAAGTTTAGGGAGCACGTAACACGAACCCCATCAGAATCTCCAGGTCCCTGGGGTTCCCCCTCACTCTCACAGCCCTGCTTTAAGGCACAATTTAAATTCCAGTTCAGACTGATACTCTGCTATGCTGAAGATGACTAGGAATAGGTACAAATACCCAAAGAGTGCCCACAAACCAATGGCTATCACAATTGAACCAATAATACTGCGTTCTGTACACTTTCATCTACAAAAACATATATAATGACCCAAGAGAAAGCGTTGACTAGCCATGGATTGTACATTAGTACTGATATCTAGAGGAATAGATACATCTGTGTATTATTTCTACACTTAGTGAAAGCCACTGTTTTTAAATGTTATTTATTAATGCATGAATTTATTAATTATTCCTTTGATAATATAATTTCAATGAAACCATGTGTTTCATACATTCCTATATCTGTTTGGTTTAAAAATAGATTACATTAAACACACATTCCTGCATCACCTCCCCAGAGTTGCATATCTTTCTTTGTAGGCAGCATGTACATTATTATGACCAGAGGCATAAAGTACGTTCTCTTTTGGATCTAGTGACAGCGCAGTAACACAGCACATCATGAACTGGATTAAATAATGCCTACTTATTCCCCTTGGACAGAATTTCATCATTTCAATGCACGACTACAAAAGAGAAAGGAGAATATTGATGACTGGATTCTAAAATGTCTTCATAACCTCCCTTAAAAAATGCAGTCTCCTCTTCAAGTAGAGGAAGCTCTGTACAGCAAGTGTACTAATGTCAGCCCTGTTGCGCAGATGGTCTTAAAACCCCAGCTGCGCAAATGCTGATGAAAGCCCGGCTTTGCAGGTGCTGATGTAAGCTCAACTGCGCAGATGGTGATGAAAGCCTGTGCAACCTTGTCACACAGGCTCTAGAGACTCAGACCAGAAACTAGACAGTTTCTCAGTGTGCGTCCGCCAGCACCATCACGCTTTGCCACTTAAAACTCATGCTGTAGCCGGCCGCCTGACTGAAGAACACACGATTGTGCAGGTGATGAGGGGGAGGATAGCCTGTGAAAAGCCAAGAGGGTTCTGTGAGGGAGGAACCTCAGGAAAGTATCTGGCTGGCCAAAATGAGCATTTATGAACCAGTACTACAAGAGCCAGTGGTCCTATATGTAGAGCATACATCTAACAGAGCTAGTTCTCTGGGAGTCAATTGCATATACTTCTCAGATTTTTACCCTGCAAACCCAAAAAGCATTTCAAGTGGTAATTAGGGATATCTTGCTGATACTTAAAAAAACCATTTTCCAGAGAACTGCTTTAAGTGAAAGCTAGAAAAATCTAATTGTTCTCTTGAGGTATCTCCAACTGCATGGTCAAGTTGACCACTATGTACAATTTACAGGGGAAATATAAAATCTTATTATTGAAAAGGGTAATTTCAGTCCAGGGGCTGAGCAATGTCTGCAAAATCATATTAAAGTAATGATGTAATTTTTCACCTGCTTGAAAGTATGCTCATATTTGTGACCTCCTAATTCCCACACACGATTAAACTACCGCCTTTATAAAATAAACCATGATGAGGAACTCTACACCACAGATACGCTGACAGGCGTGTGCAATTACCTCAACCAATATCTCAAACTGCAACGACTTAGGAGTGCGCATCGATTTATTCGCTGTTTAAAAACTTTACCTTCAATATTTACCATTTCAAACAAATTAAACTGGGTGAAGTTTTCAAAGGAAAGATTAGCTTACGATCCTTCGTCATATTACGCTTTTCTTTAAAAACGTTTGTTCTTTAAATGAGATGCTGTATTCCTGTCAAACACTGACAAAATGTTGAAACCATCAACAGACCACAAAACACTGCTTCAAAGAGAATCCCTGATAAACTGCGGCGCGCCTGGGACTATGTCGAAATGCTGCCATAAAATGTCCACAAATGTCACATTATTCGCAGTGTCTGCGGTATTAATAATTGAGCAGGTATAGGCATTTTCTTATTAGGAACTTCATGACGCAGGTCTGTGGTAATAAGGACGTCTCCCACGCCTCCTTATTCGAGACACTGGTCTTTTGTGCCTACCCCCTTCTTATAGCGGAGCAGAATGATCCTGGCTATCCCTCTGCCCTGAGCTGAGCACGCCGCTCTGCTCCGACTCTCCGCCCAGGACTTTCCTGAGTTTCATTTTAAGTTGGTGTTTGTTTTGCTTTCATTCGGTCTTTGGTTATTCGTTAAATTGGGAACACAACAACAAAGCTGCCTATATTTCCAATATGAAACTTGCGTTTCTTGTTGGTTTGGCGATATCTTTCATCGGAGGTAGGCAAACGCTATGTGAAATCATTAAGTTATGGAGAGGCGGGAGGGAGATTGGCATTTCAGAACCATGGACAGCAGCTACTGATGGAAGAAAATGAGGAGAATATCCTCGGGTGGAAAGGAAATCACGTTATTTGGTAGATTTGAGGTTTATTCGATATTTGAACATGCTGTCAAATAATGTTCTTATGTTTTCTAGTTAGGCTGAAATATTTTAAACTCTGAGGAAAACATCTACTGAACACATCCTGTCCAAGCAACCCTTGATCAGAATCGATTCTGGTATTAGTGCTTTAATTATGCGTGGTAGAACCAGCAGTAGTATTAAACCCTTAACGGCACTAATTATCACAGCGATTCCGCATTCCTTATGTTGATTTCGTTCTATTTAAACTCAATTTACGTTATTTTCAAACATATTTTTTACATTTTCAGATAATGTATGCGTTCCAGCTGGAGTAGAAACGAAGAGAGATGACTTGGTACGTGTTTTTAAACCACTAGCAACTGAGGGTGCAGAACATTTAACTGAAAACATGCTTTGATAGGATTTCAAAATAAAGTTACAGTTGTATTCTTACAGCAGTATCAAAGGCGATGAGAAATTTAAGAAATTAAGACACTTTAATTACAGGTGACGCGCTGCATTGTCGAGGTCCTGTCAAAGGCACTCTCCAAGCCAAACGCAACGCCTGTTGACCCAGAATGCAAAGACATTCTGAAATCAGGTAAGTTTCGTACTTCTCCCATTCTAGTTACACTGTTGATGATAGAAGCCACAGAACATTTTATGTAGCTACACTGCACACATTTTTGAGACGAGGTTTAAATATGATACCTAATAAAAATTGTTTAATGCGCATTAAAATGCAGCTTCTTTAAAACGATTGTCCGCATTGTTCCACTGACTTCACATAAATTATAAGGTATTGTAACATTATAAGCGGATAAAATTGTTTTATTCTGTGCTTCATTTGTGGGCAATTCCTTGGTTTTGTCAATGCTGAAGGGGACAAGGAGAACTGTCCCTGCTCTTTCCATTAGTAAGCAATAAGACCCAATCGTTACTATTACGAGTGCCCTGGTTCTACGGTGCTTACATTTGACCAATTGTAGTCTATTTTCGTTGATGCTTACGAATTATACACTGAATTAAGACTACAGAAACGCCGAACAAAAATACAGAAGCATGCCATTTATATATGAAATTAAGTCTTAGGCGTTAAATTCACCATGAACGCTGCGTCCCATCGAGAGTAAATGGTATCGCAAGATAAGTCGTCAGATTTTGGCTGCAGTGCTGCGCTTTTGAGCTTCTTGACTGCTATTCTCCAGTTGTTTTTTAAATTAGATCGCTAAAAGAAAGATAAAGAAAGGTATAAGTTGTTATTACCATTATGGGTTTTTTTTTCCTCATTATAAATAACACAATGCGACCCGTGTTTTAGGGCGGAATTCGCAGATTTTTGCAGGAGCTTCTGAATATCCACTGAATAACGCTGTGTTTATACGAACAGCTAATAGCAGTAATGCATTTTCTGTCATTTCAATACGATTTCTGTTTTGCGCACCCGTAAAAACTAAGAGCTAAGGGCGCTATTTTTTGTCTGCCATGACGTGAAATCTAAAGGAAATAATTAACTATTGTTTCATTCTAAGTGTTTTATCATTACAGACTTTAGACTGTGACGTAAAGTCAACTGACTTACACTTCGTTAAAAATTCTATGTAGAACATTTTGTCAATGACAATATCCTCTCCCTTATGAGTTATATGACAAGTAATACAATTTAGATTTTTTAATTCATATCCTGCTAAGCGAGGCATGGAGTTATGACAGAGGAGCTCAAGTTATTGTACATAAAGGAGGTGCACATTGGGAAATATCTGCGATGTTGTAATGAGAAATATTTATGAACACTAAGGGGATGATAATGATGACTTCAGTATACTGCCCCCGTGCACTGGAGATTATATCGAAGTGCAGATATTCATTGTTCACGCACCACAGCCAGTAAACAAGACTGTGCCAAACTTGTCCAAACCGCTTCCTCCTTAGGGCACCAAATTAGTCATTCATGAAAAGCCTAAAATGATCTGGCCATTGACTTTAATTATGACAAACAACCACACAATGAAACAAGTATATCAGCTATTCAGCTTCACCCCATGGGTACAGTCCTCATGGAGTCACTTAAATTTGAAATTTGCCATAGTAACTGCAGGCAAATTGACATAGTTTATTAGGGATTGTTGAAGCAGTTAGTGATCAGGAGGCCAGTCAGTAAAAGCGATCTGCCACTGAGCTCACCAAAGAGGGAAGCAGAAAAGCAGACTCCAAATGTTGAGACATTAAGTCCAGGAAGGTAGACTAAAACAATAATGGGGTACTAAAATCAATTAAAACAGACTGCACCAATATGACATAAGGTGAGGAGAGCCAGCCTGCAGTGGGTCATCAAATCTCAAAGCAATCCAAAAATAATGAAATCCTTCCTACAAAAAATAAAACAGGTACCTGAATGATACGTACTCAGATTAAACAGAGAAAGAGATTGAGAACACCCTTTTTAAAACCAAGATTTTAAACAAATTTTTCAACAAATTTTGTGCATTTTTGTAATATGTGAACTTACAGTTCATGTTTCTAAAAGCATTTGCTTTGCAGTAAGCTTCAAGTTTGCTATGAAGTAGCTCATTAATTTTCCTATATACTTTCCTGTATGGTGTGCAAGTGCCCTGTAATAAAGGGTAGTTTGTGCCTTCACTTTCTACATTTTGAAAGTAGCCTCACTGACATTGCTTGCAGGGGACACTCAGTGAAATGTTGTGGTTTGTCAGACTCTTTATTATAGGAGAACTAAAGAAGAACACAGCGTTCAGCTCACCCAAGCGCTCCGAGCTGCACTCTGAATGTTTATGTCAGAAGCTGCTTTTTCCCTTCTGATCTTGCTGAGGTCAGATGAGGGAGTGGTGCTGGAGGTGGTGTGTAGGAAGCAAGAAGAGAGCTGATGTCCTGCATTTCATTACACCAATCCACCTCATATTACAATCATTTATTTATGTATTTATTTAAAGATCCCCCCCCTTTTTCCCAGTCAATCCCAATTTATCAGCCCCACTTCAGCAGCCCCCACTGACTCGGTAAGGGGTAGTTGTGCATGCAACCTTCTCCAATTCATACCTAATTTTCACTGCCAAACGCATCTTATGCCGTTTATGGAACATTAAGACAACATATACTTGGACCACACATTGATGGGAGTCCAGATGCTGACATAAACTATGAGACACAGGATACTACTGGACTGAACAGTGTGAGAAGGCCTGTGCCAAATGCACTGCACTTGTGTGAACTACCTCTGAGAATCTGACAGGTGTCTAACAAATGCATCTCTGGAAAGGCTGTTGCAGTATGCACTGATCCCCAACTGTAATGTGATAATGTCTTAAGATATGAGCATTTGTGTTACACCACTACAGAGTCATAAGCCTGGCATGCTGGGCTGTCCTCGCAGCGATTTGAGACTTCTGCTCCCCTGTATAATGAATATGGTGTGAGGTATGGTGACAGACCACTGTTATACCCTACAGGCTCGAAGCATGAAGCAGCTGAGAAGAGGAGCGACGAAGAGGTGGTGCAAATGGAGGGGCTTCAGCGACAGGGCTCCGAGGAGGAGGTCAAAAGGCATGAAGAGGACCCCGGGGTCATGGAGGGGGATAGAGAGGAGAACATCAAGGAGCTTCTGAAGGCAAAGGAGGAGAAACGTGAGGACAGCACCGAGGAGGAGGAGAAGGAGAAGGAAGCCTACAAGCGAAGCCATCACACTGGATCAGAACATGATGGCATGGAGGAGTCAGAAGGTGATGAAGAAAGGGAGAAACGAATCTGGAAACCAACTCATAGATACCATCACAAAAAGCACAGACGCAGTGGGGATGATTCAGGTGAAGAGTCTGAGGAACTGAGCTCTAAGGAAAAGAGATCAGAATTTTCAGAAGAGAGTGAGGAGAAAGAGAAACGCATTTGGAAACCCAGCCACAGATACCACCACAAAAAACACAGACGAAGTGGAGAACCTTCAGATGAGGAATCAGAAGAAATTAACTCTGAAGAGAAGAGGGCTGAATCTTCTGAAGAGAGTGAAGAGAGAGAGAAGCGTATTTGGAAACCAACTCACAGATACCACCACAAAAACACAGACGAAATGGAGATGGTTCAGATGAGGAATCAGAAGAACTCAGCTCTAAGGAGAAAAGGTCTGAATTTTCTGAAGAGAGTGAAGAGAGAGAAAAACGTGTTTGGAAACCAACTCATAGATACCATCACAAAAAACACAGACGAAATGGAGAGCCTTTGGATGAAGAATCCGAAGAAATGGCATCTCAAGAGAAGAGATCTGATTCTTCAGAAGAGAGTGATGAGAGAGAGAAACGGATTTGGAAACCAACTCATAGATATCATCATAAAAACACAGACGCAGTGGAAATTCTGTGGAAGAATCTCAAGAGTTGAGCTCTCAGGAAAAGAGGTCTGAATCTTCAGAAGAGAGTGAAGAGATAGACAAACGTATTTGGAAACCAACTCATAGATACCATCATAAAAAACACAGACGCAGTGGAGAATCTACAGAGGAGGAAGAAGAGGAAAAGAGGAGCCAACCAGATGAAGATGAAGAAGACAAAGTGGGACATATCCAACAGAAGGAACATCACCCCGCTGATATCTTTGAGGAGGTCTTCAAACGTCATGGCATGGAGCAGGAGGAGGAGGAGGAGGAAGAGCCAGAGCAGAAGCAGCACCCATCAGAGAAAAGACATGAGGAGGAGGAGGAAGAAGAGGAGAAGAGGCACCACGATGAAGATGGCAAACCTCATCAGGATGAGGACGATGAGGAGAAGGAAGCAGAGAGAGAGGCTGCAATGAGGTACCTGCTGGCTAAGAAGAGGAATGAAGCTGAGGGGCACCTCATGAGCGAGGAGGAAGCATTTGAGAAGAGGTCCCCCTGGGAGTACCGAGGCTACTACCACCCCGCCTGGTGGAAACGTGCCATCCTGGGGGGCGGAGGCCAGGAGGGAGAGGAAGAGAGGAGGCATGCGAGGAACTGGTGGAGCGAGCGGCAGGCCCACCATCTTCCAGAGAAGAGGCCTTACCCAGCCAGCAAAATGGACCAGCTCGCCAAACTCCTGAACTACAAGAAGGCAGAGTATTCTGACCTGGCGGAGCCAGAGGAAGAGAAGCGTACTTTGCACCAAAGGCCTCTTACAACAGAAGAGGTAATGTGAAGGAAAGATAAAAGATAAATGTTAGACAAGGGGTGGCCAGCAATGGTCCTCAAGAGCTACAGGGTGCAGTTCATTGATCAGTCAGCACAGTGGATTACACAGTTACTTCATCTGGTTTCTTGGATCTAAATTGGATGCTGATAGTTTGTTGAAAATAAAAACAAGCACATCCTGTTGCTCTCAAGGACAGTGTTAGCCACTCCTGCATTACCCACAATCCACCCGGACTTGGATATTATATACATGTTCATCCTACACGTATGGATAATTTACAGATCATCCACTATCATATCTGGATGACTTACACATAGTGACCTGTACATCTGGATACTCTACACATATACAAATTGCTTTCACATGTTACCCAGACTCTCAGGCACAACACTTCTTTCGTGGATGGAGTTCTGGGTTATTTATAAAAAACTGAAAATTGTTCAGGGGAAGTGTGGGGGTTGTGTGTGACAAACTATGGCAACATACAAAAGGGTAATTACATCAGGAATCAATAAAATGAGGAACCCCTGAATATGACCCACTGTGCCTGATGGAAGATCCTGGACCCCCCCCCCCAGACCCCTACATTTATATCCAGCCATTATTACCAGTAGAAGCTACATATTATCTGACATATTGGTTAGGTGTATATAAAATTGACCTAAATTATAATCCAGTTTGTCCATACGTTATTGTCATTTTGCGATTTGTTCAGCATATAGTGAGGAGACAACAAACATTGTGAAAATACTGCAGTGAGAATTACATATCTTCAGCTGCCAACTGTAAACTAGCTGAAACTTCTATATCGCCTCCAGCCTGAATCATCCGTCCCTCCATATTGTGAGCCATAAATACTGTAGCCCTCTGTGGGAGTCTGGGAGCCAGAATCCTGAGCAAAAACTCATTTAAAATTCTGTGGGATCTGCAGCAAGAGGGGTGACATTTCATAAATGAAACCCCAACGGATTTAAGATATTCTAGTTTTTGCCAACCTGAAAAAAAAAACAAATTTTCCTCCAACTTTATTTAAAATATTAGATATGTGGCCAAATGGTTTTTCAACATTTAAGATTTCTTTCTAATTGATTTATAAACACATTTTTCTGTATAGCAGTTTAAATATACAAAGCATAACACAAAATGACAATGACCAGACACATAATGGGGTGGGGTGTTCCAGAGAGAAGAATCACTGATGATTATCCATCTTTCAGTATTACCTGGAATGAAGGTCCCAGTCGTGAGCTTCATTCAGACTGTGCTGAGTACTGGTAATTACCCGGCATTGCCAAGAGCTCCAGTGGGGCTGGTAGCTGTCAGAGGAGGCCTGTGAGGGAGGGTGCATTGCTCTTACCCTCCCCATCTCTTCTGTCTGGCCCAACACTTTAGCTCAGGGTTCCTGTACAGCGACACAGGGACCACAGTTGAGTTATTGTCCTTGCACTTACAGCTAATGATACAGCAGCTACCCTTTCTACTGAAGGCCCCTGAGGCAAAATAATTAAGACAAACCACCATCCATTTTTTGAAAGAAAACAGGATGATATTGTCTTGTATGTAGCACTGCAGCCTAATTAAAGAGGTTTAAACTCAAACGTGCAATTTTTCTTTTGTGTTCTCTGTAGGAGAAGGAGTTAGAGAACCTGGCCGCAATGGACGTGGAGCTGCAGAAAATTGCTGAAAAAATCCATGAGAACCGAGGGGACTGAGACAAGATGGAGATGACTCCATAGCTAATGAGAACTCAACATCAACTAGAGCTGCCATCTGACATGCCGAGCTGTTGCTCTTCATTGAAAAATACTATTATTAACAATAAAAATAAATATGTATATGAACAAATCTTTCCTGATGCACTGGAATAAACATAAACATTTGTATTTGTGCAATCAATTTAAAAAAGTAAAAAAATATTTTTGTGTTTATATATATATATATATATATATATATATATATATATATATATATATATATATAATGGCATGGGTATGATTTAGAATTACATAGGTAATTTCATGAAAAAAACAGTGTTTTGCTTATGCGTTGATCATTTTTAATGATTGTGTTCTTAACAGGTCATAGGTCATTGTTTTCTGGTATTTGCCTTTGCATTCAATAAAAGTGATGAACTATTCTGGGACCAAAAATATTCTCCCTTTGAGAATACTGTTGTCAAAGCTTCCAAATGCTCCTCTTACAATTAAAGAGTTTTTAAATGGCATGAAAAACTGAATCTTTCATTCAGTGAATTTGTTTGATACTCACATATTCGCCACATTTGATCAAAGGACAAAACACACACAGGACAACAGGCAGAGCTGGCCAAAGCCACAAAAGTAACTGACAGCTTATTATGGCAGAAAGTACAAATAATAATAATAATAATCATAAATAAAAAAGTAGCTCTTAACTTGGCACACTGAAAAAGCTTTCCAATACAGAACTGTTGGTTTATTGCACATGAAAAACTACATGTACATCATTCATCATTATTCAGGTTCAGTCAGATCAGTTGCCAGATAATTAACATTTTATCAGGAATTATATTTGAATTGATTAATTGATATTGATACTCTTAAATATTTATCATACTGTTGGACATCCATTTATAGCTAAACCACCAGAGGAAAATGGAGAGCTCAGAGATAAAGCTAATGGCTCTCATGAGCCATACATGTCCTGTTTTTAAATCTTTTTTTTTTTTTTTAGCTCAGATAATAAAGTAGTGTTTGTGGGCCACTTGGGAGCGCTGTTCCCTCAGATTCAAACAGAATTTCACTGTGCCAGAACAGTGCTGTACCTCAGATGCGACACTAAAACTAATTCCTAGCTTGCAGTGCTCATTAAAGTTCCCAGGGAACTTTTTGAAGGACAGAGTGTTAACCCAAATGTGTGTCCTGGTCAAATGAATACAGAAACTAGCCCTCTACCTCTGACTTCCAAATCATCTCCTACAACTGATAAAGTGTCTTCTGGTGGGGTATGAACAACAAAGCCAATGTACTACTACATGAGGGATTCCATCATTCTTAATGAAGGAATCATCGCCCACTCACTCACTGTCAAACCTGCTCTCTCTGAGTCAACACGGTTGGTCACCGTCTGGTTTCTCTATTCTCTTGGTGCTCCGAATTTTTGGCAAACTGTCCTCCTGCTTTTCTCTCTAAGAAATGTACCAAATATTTACCTTTTCTTTTACTGCTGGTCATTAACACTGCAGACTAGACTACGTGGATAGCATTTCTTTCTCATTGCAAACTGCTGTCTGTTTAAAAGCGAAGACAAATACACCAGATTATAAACAATGACAGCTATGATGCACTTTCATTCATACTTTAAGAACAGGCAAATTCTTACTAAAATGGAATTACTGTGGGAGTGAGCTGCAAAATAAAACTCAGGAAGGTTTTAATGAGCTCCTAAAAATTCGTGCCAGGCACGGATAAGCACGATGATACCTTAAACTTACCTATTCCATGCCCCTGCGCCTGAACTCCTGTTTCCTAATCTTATTTCTGCACTACGGCAGAATAGAGTTACACATAAGCCTAACTTCCTTTTATCTTTTATATGACAATTCTGTTTTGATTATTTCATTCTTTTTAGCTCAAAATGGAATCTGCAATCAAAACAGCTACAGTTGGTTTGTAACTATTAGTGAGATAGTCAACTTTGTAAAAGTACAATCTATACGTTTTATTAGGGAAAATTGAACACACCTGGCACTCGACTTTTCGTTAGCTTTTAAGTAAGATAATGCTACGCCTCCTACAGAGGAAAGACCCACGTTGAAAATGGGAGTCGAAGGCAGAACTAGGGCCTTAAGGAGGTGGTGTGCTAACTGTGGATCGATGCCACGTAAAAGTTACAAACAGCTCTTCAGAAAGGCTTTCCCGACCGTTCTTAACTAGTAATACCACCCAAGAAGAATTAAGAATAAAAAAACGATACTTAACTGCTGTTCCATATTTTCCTCGCCAAAACACTGCCCAATAAGCTAACAACTTGCGCCCCAGCGGTGTTTCTGCTCGCAAGTTGAGCTTAGCCTGAACTCGGTTAGCCTAAGACTTCAATAAACACGCAAGCAAACAAGCCACCCTGCTTTGGAAAAAATAAAGGAATCATAGGTTCATTGATATGACCTTACCTGACAGCCTACCTACCAAGTTAAAAGTTCTAATCATTCAAATAGTAAAGAAACACTTGTCATGACATCAAAATTCACTTGTCAAAATAGGAGCACATCACCTCAACGTTAACCTCAAAACAGCAGAGGTTCTGAGGGCGGAATTTGTGAACCAATCGAACTAGTGTAAGATTAAGTGGCTATCTGATTGAACCATGCATTACGGAAACCGCCAGAACAGTGGAGAAGCTCGTACTGCTGCCTGTAACTGCCAAGGGATCTTCAATAACTACAGGCAGTTTTGGGGGGATGGATGACCTTTGGGGAATGTGTCATCTTAAAGAAATTGACTTGGCCGCCATCTGAACAGCTAACCTGGAAATTAATTATGGGCTGTAGCTTAAAGTACCAAATACAGATTACCTAAAAAAATATAATTTCCTATATCAGCTGTAATTTTGCATAATTACTATTACAATGTTCTGGTAATCCTCATTTTTTTTCTCCCGATTGTCCCACTCTGACCATATTTCTACTTCACAGAAATCGAACAGTGACTCTAATTCTTTGATGGCATCGATTATAAAACTTTGCAAATAACAGGAATCATAGATCTTCATTTCCCTGAAAGTAAGCCACACAGACAAAGTTTCATGAATTAGGTGCTTTAGAAAATGGCACATATACACAATGTACTTTATTTAAAACCCTGTCCATAGGTGCATCTCTGATACACTGCACAACACTGGTGGAGCAAAACAACACGTTTCTGCTGCTTGGCACTTGATGCAGAGGGAGGGAGGGGGATCATGTATTTAAATATTTCATGATTTGACATTTGAATGTAGCATCAGGTGCAGCTTCAGTGAGAGGGACTCTGTTGCATTCTTGCCTGCTGACATATTACAGCAAAAAAAATAGGATCTGGTTAGCTTTGCATCACTCCAGGGTTGAGTGACAGGGCTAAATAAAAATATCAACGATAAAAAAAAAAAAAACAATAATTCTGGACAGTCTTAGTGTCATCAGTCATCGGTCTCCTGCAGTTTGATCCTTTTTGGTGATGGCTCTTCTGCTCTGTGGGCGGGGCCGGTGGCCGGCTGGGCGGGGCTGGTGAGGACCGTGGTCCCTGAGAGGAGGTATCCTCCACCCCCACTCATTAACAGAACAGGATGGGTCCTATTGGGCAGAACCTGTAACACAGTCCCACAGCAGGGTTACCTTACATTACACTGTTATGCTATAGGCATCACATTACATCACTCAGACGTGTGGGCAGAGACTGCCATCAAAGTGCAAAAATAAGAGAAAGCACAAAAAAAGAAGAAAAGGCTTACCTGGTAGTGGCGGAGCCAGGTCTCTGCGAGTCGGAGGTTTATAGCACCACCTTGCTCCCTGAGCTTTGTGTAGCACTCAATCAGCGGCTGCATTGAGAGAGAGAGAGAGAGAAGAGAGAGAGAGAAAAGACATTGACAACTTCAACTGTAGATGTGGGAGAGTGCGGTTTCATGACTCCATCAGGGGTGATGCCACAATAAGCTATAAATTATTTGAACCAGCTGTAAGATTTATATTTCCACAGGATAAAAACAATGATCACTCTAACTCAGTAAGGTACTGGGAGCATACGGTACATTGATAACCTCATTCTTTTGGCACTACCAGGCAACATAAGAGCAGGTTATGAAGTACTACAGCCAATCAAAGCTCAGAGTGGAGCCCTGTAAGCCAATCACAGATGATGCTGCCTGTCTTCTCCTTTATTTGAACAAGAGCCTCTTTCAAAATGCAAAGCAAATTCCTGAAAGGCATTAATCAAATTCAAGTCAAATTCAATTCGTTCATCAACTGCTAATATAACCAATATATCAAATACCTGCTGAGTAACAACAAACACAAGCATGACCAGAGATGGGGAGCCCTGCATTACAGGTTAAGGGCAATGAAAGTGTGGGCATGGCTGAGGAAACGTACCTCTCTGTACTGGCAGTACACCACAAAGGGCCGGGACGGAGCCATGAACTTAAGAAGACCCAGCAGGACAGGGCAGGGGTGGAACCGACTGGCGATCACCAAACTGAGGGGACACAAACACATGAGCACTACGTCAGAAAATTATTTGTGTTTCTCACTGCAATTACTCACTGCATACAATCATACACTGAATTTGTAACAAGTTTTCTACCAGCACTTCATGGTATATGAAGTGCTGGCAGTAAATCCCTCCCCTCAAATTTTGCACATTGCAGTTGGCAAATACAATTTCACCTGTAAAAGGAAGTCTAAAAACAGGGGGCGAAGTGGAGCAGAGCCACTATACAACCCATCTGCAACTGGGCAGCCAATTACCTTCCTCTTTGTACTGAGGCAAGCTAATTACCTTCTTCCTGATGCCCAGGCTAATTCATTGCTGCCCTCAATGCCCAGGCTAGCTAATGACCATCTTACCAATTCCCCGACTGGCCAATCACCTTCTTTCTAATACCTAGGCTTGCCAATTACCTTCCTCCAGTTATCTAGGCTAGCCAATCACCTTCATCCTCTTGCATCCCCCAATGCTCAGAACTGACTCACATCAAACACAGCTCCTTTGCCCTTCGTTATTTTTCCAGAACTCCAGCAGAACTTTTAAGACTTCAAAGGACAATAACTTACGTGAGGAACTGCATAAATCTGCAAAGCATTCTGTAAATTATGAAATATGTGACATAACAAGCAAACTGTTTTTTTCCTTTTCTTAGTTTGTTTGCTCTGAAGAAATTCCTTCTTTGATTTCATTCAATCTTGCTCTTCTAAAATTTCATCTTCACATCTCCACCCAGTGGTGGAATGGAAAACTGCATTCTCAATTTTTTTCCTTTTCAGGAGAGGGACTAAGTACAAACATCCCCACTGAAATAATGAGACTCTTAATAAAAGAGGTTTGCTGGGAATGTGATACCTGTTCAGACCTGAAAGACTGAGCCTAATGCCTTATGATGATCTTACAGATTGTGAACAGTTAATCCCCTGTAATCTAGTAAAAATCCAAAAAAAGCCCCTGAGTGATAAGGGACTCACTTTTCAGTGTTGTGCATACTTTGGAAGTAGCAGTAATACTGACCCATCTGCATTTCGGGGCTCTAATAAAGCAGCAGCAGCTAATAGCTTCTTCCTTTTCTCTTCCATCTTGGTCTTCCTCTCTTGAGCCTGAAGAACAGAGCAGGGTTAGCTTTGAATTTGGTTTTAGGCAAGACTTAAGGGACATCTACTTTAGTAGAATGCAAATCCTCATTTGCAGAACACCACTCTCTTTTTGGGGGAATGGGAAACCTGTTTTGTTAATGCATCACACTTGCTGTAAAGAAATGAGACACCTGCTTTAAAGGGAGGGGACACTCATTTTATTGAAACCTCACTAGCTTTAGCAGAATGCACGGTCTGCTTTAGTGACGTGACTCTCACCTTAGTGGAATGGAGTGCTCACTTTAGCGCCATGACACTCTCACTTTAACAGAAATATTGCATTGGTGGAATGGGACTCCGCAGCTGCTTTAAATCACCGGGGTGATAACTCCACTTCACAACACACTAAATGATATAAATCTATAAACATTGCTTCCCAGAGCACTAGAGAGATTACTTAGAAAAGATAATTGCATCCGCATTAACTGGCAAAGAGTGTAACTCAAAATCACTCATACACAGCCTTCAGGGCCTTAAGCAGCCTGGGATTTGGGATGGGAGAAACTTCAGAGGTGCTGAAGATGAGAAGCATGGGGGTGGGGGGAGCGAGAGAAACAGAGAGTGAGATATTGCAGTGAAAACGTCAGGGAGGGAGAGCCTACTTTATCTTCCCTGCGTTTGTCCCTCTCCTCGGTTTCCCTCCCTGCCTCAGGGACGGTGTCCATGTTCTCTGCCTCTGGGCTCTGTTGCTCAGGTTTGGGCGGGGCAGCCTCGTCAGTCTCTGGGGCGTCCTGCGAGAGCCGCCCTCCCAGCAGGTCTTGCACCTTGCAGAGGGGGAAGTCGTGCAGCGTCTGGTGGAAGTGCTCGGGGAAGCCAAAGCTCTCCATCCCTGCACGGACGGGACCACCGCCTGGGTACATCTGGATCACTGACCCGTGACCTGAGTAGCAGGTGGAGGACCCAAAAAAAGCTTGTGTATTTTGCACCTTTCAAGAAAAATATCAATGTAATGAACAATCATTTTAAACTATGTATGTGTATCACTTCAATACAGAAAAACAACAAAAGTCAAAAAAATTACTTGTATATAAATAATAAAAGTGATTAAAATACACAGACAGTTGAAAAGCCATCAAGAAATGAAAAAGATGTTAAAAGTTATTTACATTACATTCAGACATTTAGCAGACACCCATATCCATAGTGACTTACTCACTCCATACTTCTACATGCTATCCATTCATACTGCTGGAAATCTTACTCCAGCAATCTGGGCTAAGCTCCTTGCTGAAGGCTGTAACAGCAGTGCCCCAACTGGGAACTGAGCGCATCACCTCTGAGTCAGAAGCCCAGCTGCCTAACCATTATGCTACACTGCTACCCCAAACTGCATTCACATGTTCACAGTCATGCCGTACCTCCCATCCGCTCCATGACGGCTCCTAGGACCAGGCCGGCACAGGTCTCAAACACGATCACCTTGCTCCCCGCGTGGATGTTGGCCAGAGTCAGCATCTGGGCCAGGCTGTCATAGCGAAGGTAACTACAGAGACGGGTAAAACAACACCACCGGTTAACTGCACTGGAACACAGGTTAAGTACACAGGAACAGGCAAGACAAGGATATCTACACAGAGCAGGGTTTCACACTTATGTGTATAGTAATCACTTCCAACTAGAAACATTTTTATGCTGATTGAGAGGTGTTTAAAATTTCAGTAAAAAGAGAGCAATGACCAGATTCACTTACATTTTACACAGAGGATTGTACACTGAAACCTAAGATCACCTTACAGATTATGACCACAATCACAATATTGAGCAAAATACAATTAGCATCTCATCATCATGCAGCCCTAATAATGAAACCAGTACAATTAACTGTTGACAACAAGGTTACAGGCAAGCCCTTATAAACACTGAGAACAGTCTGACCTGCTGAGCACCAAACTCTGCAGTACTTATACCCAGCAATGCGAGAGATTTAGACAACTGGGGAAGATGAAGAAGGGAAGAAAAAAAAAAAAAGACTGACAACTTTGAAACAAAATCAGAAGTAATGGAATTTCAGCATCTCTTTATCCTGAGTTCTGTAGATGTCTTTTTCCTGTTAAAAAGTTTTACTGTTGGGAACACCAAAGCAATCCCTTGGCAGAAGTTACTGAAAGATGCTCAGAAGCTTGCTGTTTTCACATCTCGAGATGCTGAACCCATAACAGCTGGTGCTTGGCTAACAGCTTCAGAGCTAAAATGCACTCAGCTCCACTGGTCAGACAGGCTGTGCAAAATGACAGATATTGTTAGGTGTGTGGCAGTGGGCCAAGAGCTGAGAGAGCTCGCAAGGCCAGAATTTCAATGAGCAGAGTCAGACAGCGACGTAAGAGCAGTATCTAACATCCCAGGTGCGCTAATCTTTCAACAATACACTCCATGCTTTCAACAAAAGGCAGGATATTGAAAGAGTGATTCATATTCCTCACCCGCAGTGCTACTATCTTATTTAATAACTTTTGAGATTTCATAGCACCTTAGTTTAATAAGGTACAGGGGAGAGGAGCTTCAAAGATTCACTTTCATTTTCAGAGGCAGTCTGACGCTGCGTGATTCTGTATGCTTCTTATTTTATTTATCACAGCAGACCTGGTACGCCACACAGCGGATGGTAAGAAGTCCATATAAACACCCTTTTTATGTGCAAAATCAAGCATCACAACTATCTGTTAAACTTAACATTAAGATGTGTTCTCAGTTAACTCACATACATACCATATTTTCCCAGGTTCCCTCCCATGGTACATCTGTGCCAGAATCCGAGTGGAGGGCTTGAGTATCATTACAGTATTTTCATACCTGAGAAAACATCAGACATTTAATTCTGTTTAACATTATTTAATATGACAGAATGCTCTTATCTACAATGGCATTTCAGCCTTTATGCCATACGATATGCTGAATGCATGATGGGTGCAAGTACAACAGGAAGGACAAGAACACTGATCCAGACCAGCCGGCCACACTGTGACTGAGCATTAAGCCAACAAAGAGCGATATATTGTGTATATTGAACATTCTACCTTTGCAATACACACACACATGCCCGACAATAACTAAATCCATTTACAATCCAAAACACAACATTTCAGAAAGTGCTACACAACATGTAAAATACAGGTCATAAAGACCAGTTCAGACTCACTTTTTCTTCTTCTTTTTGATGTATTTCTCTTGGGCAAATTCTGTTTTATCTGTGAAAGTTGTGCTATTTTCTATTAGCTGCTGAACGATTTCCTATATGGACAAGGGGGAGAGGGAAAAATGTTACTTTTTTTCAATTTCAATGTTTTCAAGTTGTAGGACAGATTTCAACAATTTCTCTCCCCATTTCCAGAAAAACCTGACAAAAATACCACATACCCCACAATTACCTTTACAAGGATCTCTATATGTATTTATAATATCCTGTTTAAAGAATGAGAGCGAGTCGCTGTTCAAAACACTAGACTGAAAGCATTCTGTATTCTACACTCTCTCCCTAAGCAGTGTCATTTTGCTTCGGCAATAAATATCAATCAGGTTATAATGGTTTCTGTTATGCATATGTAATTATTCTGCCCATGAATCTAATCTGCCTCAGAAGAGATACCTCAGGAAGTCTCATACAATAATAAATACAAAGGATTAGAAAACTTTGTATTAAAGATTTACTTTTGTATTTTTCATCAGCCTGTAAATATGCCATGGATGTACCAGTGCAGCACAGGCGTCAAACTAGGCTCCTTGCGGAGTGACGTCTGTGTTTGCTTCTGTCCCAGAGCTTTTAACTAGCCCAGTCATTTATGCTGTTTCACGTCTGATACCAGGATACACTGCAGCTGAACACTGTGCAGGCATTCTGAACTTCAAACACTTTTGATCATCCATAAAATGTATGTAATGTTATGTATTATACACACAATTAACCACCCCTGATTAATGAGGTCACAAACAAGACCATTACATTATATACCCCCAGTGTTATAGGATTATGACATCACCTCGGCTTTATCCCTACAGCTCATAAAACTGAACAACGAGGTTATCTAATGGTCTATGGAGGTGTGTGTTCATCAAAATGCAGTAAGGTATAACAAGAGTCTAGACAGCTAAAATATATCAGCTCACTGATGCAACCTTCACTAGATTAAATATAACAGCTCTGTAACCCACGTATGATTGACAGCTCATTTCCCCAGAGAAACCCCTCCCAGCCTTTCATCAGTCTCTGTTTCACTTCCTCCAGCTCCAAAATAAACTTTAAGAACTGCATTGCCTGTTTTATGGGTTCTGTCAGCCTGAAACGTATGCTTGCCTACTCACCTGAGATTTATATTATGTGAAATAAAAGCAAAGCTGGGTTATGGATCTGTGAAGTCCGAGTCCCTTGCATACCTGTCCCTTTAGACCCTGCTCTTTTAGTGTCTCAATGTCGTCTCTGGTGAGTTTCTGAGACCTCCCATCGTCCACGATGTTCCTGTTATCAGTCCCGGCCTTTTTGACTTCTGAGAAAAATATGGGACATGAGTGGAGGAGGAACGTCAGTGTGAAGTGATATTACCATAGCGATACAACTGGCATCTAAAACAACACAACAAGCTATTGCTTTTTCTGCTAAATTGGGTGGATTGTCTGTGATTTTAACAATATTTTGTTAAAATCACATGACTGAAGCATTCCTGATCCTGGATGGCCACTCTGTTTCCATTACTTTCACTGATGCTAGTGATTAGTCTGGTGTACGAAGTAGTTTGGTGTACATGAGGTCTTCATCTTTCCATAAGAAAATGGTATTGTGGGCTTTTACAGAACGTCATTGTTTCACTTTCTTTGGCAGCCAGATTATGCCACTTTGATTTGAATTCTTGACACCAAACTTAAATACCAATAGGTTCTGGGTAGCTGGCCCATGGCTGGCCTACTCTCGTGCTGGCTTCTGTTTTCACCACAAAATCAGCCACCAAGTCAGACCAAAGAAACCAGAGGATGTGAGCTAACTGTTTAATCAGCTACACTAACTTATAAACCAGATCCTGAGTAGCAACAGAAACCTGCACTCGCTGTAGCTCTCCAAGACCAGGACTGACCACTCCTGACAGATGAACGTGCAGACAAGGAATAAGGGTCGGTTGCAGTAGCAGTATTTACCTGTGGAGCTTTCGGTATGTTTGGGCTTTCTCGGCTGTAGTGTGCCCCCTGAGGCGATTTCAAACGTGGTCCCATACAGCTCCCCGATGGTGTTATCAAGGAAGAGCCACTGCTTTTCAAAAATGACTTTCCTGCATATTCAAAGAATTCAGCACACTTTAACACCATATTAATCAGCTAGTAAAAAACCATAGGAGGATCATTTTCAGTATGACGTCCGTAGGCGTTGCGACTAGCAAGCAGACTAGTTTTCTTTTTCACATATTATCAAAGTACACAGGAGTGAAAGATAGTATATGGCTTCCACTAAAATGTTAGCTAACCGGTTCTTAACTTACCTCTTCTTTTGTATTTGCGCAGCTTTGAAAATATCTCCTCTTTTCATCACCACGCAGTCGCCTTCTTTTATTATACACTGTGCATCAATTCCATCGTCCATATTATTCGCCATTCTAACAAAGCTGCAAGCTAGCTCACTGGTTGGGGATTTTGTCACTTGTTATACGCACCAAACCCCCTAGATAGCTAGCTGGTAAACCGGCTGAACTATATTTCCGATCAAAATGGACGCTTCTGTCACTCCGTTTTTCCCACGTGCGTAAGCGCTTCCCTACAAAATGAGGAAGTATAATCGATCGCCGAAATGTTCGAGGACATTTCCTACTTAACTGAAAACAAAGGCAGAATAGCTACGATTGGTTAATTTACAACCCGTAGTCATTAGTGACCAATCACAGCAGACAGTGTTGAGCACTTACGGCCAAATGTAACAGAAAGATGAGCGAATTCAACTAAGGAAAATAGAAGATCACAGAAACCGTACCTTCATCTCCGAATTGACGTAGTATTAGTACCGTATTATAATCGTTTTATATTGAAATCACACGTTCAACAAAATTAACGAAATTTTGACAAAACTACAATTGTTTCAAGTGTGTTGTATACAGTAAGCACAGTGGAAATAAGGTACAGTGCTTAACATGATTTATTTTTTGAGAATGTAATTTTATTGTTATCTGATTTATCCCTTTAAATCACAAAATAGATATATAGAAGATATATAATTTTATGAATTACTTGTAATCAAATAAAAGAAACAAGGACTGTGTATGGAAAATATGTATTATTAAATATACTTTGAATATCTAAGATATGGTGTGGCTATTCTGTTTGTAAAGTTAAATTCTAAAGAAACTGCATTATGTTTCACAATCTCATGATAGAATCCTTTGCTCTTTAATATGCCCTCTTAAGTGTAAATCTTTCATTCTTTCTAACCTTTACTTAAATATTTAACATACCTTAACAGTATCTGTTGCTCTTGTAAGCCAGCAGTGTTACACCCAACAATATAACTAGTGACAACTGAACTCAGAACTGCGTTAATATATGCAAAAAGTCTGTGTGTAATCAAACACAACAGGTGTATCACCTTTTCAGGTACAAGCATTTCACACAGTGTAAGGGTGAAGTGTCACGGGCACTGCTCTTTCTCACATCTGGACCTTCCATATTAATTAATGCTCACACTGAGGCAATGGAAACACACAACTCCATAACTGCCAATACAACAACACAGTGCACACAAACAATGACTACAACATGCAAGCAAGAGGTTTGCCAACAAAGTACTTTATTGGAAGTCTCATTTTAAAGCAGTTCTAGTGGTTTTGTAAACAAGAAAAAGAACATTCTCTTTCATTACTCTGCTTACACTGTCCTTGTCCCCAATTTTCACGTTTTCTCAAAGTTAAGGTAAAAAGCACAATCTCTCTCTAGAAACCCAGTTGCCATTGAAAATGTAACAGGATTATTTTGTGAAAAATGAAACTGATGAACAGTGTGTGTAATTAGAGTTCACTGCTGCTACAAAATGGCTATCACTGAATCCAGTGATCATATATGCTTACTTACCTTTCCCAGATATCCTGGTCAGACAAATGTTCATTCAGATTAATTAATCTAAGAATAACAACATATCCTGATCTATGAACCCATAGTGGTTTAACCATCAAATGTTAAATGCATCATGTCTCTTCTGGTATTGACTACATGCTCTTTATATAAAAAAACTCAATACACCAACTTGTGCTCTGTGGAATGGCTTCAGGAAATCCAGGTAGGCACAAATATTTGAGAAACCCTGGCTAAGTGTCTCCAAAGGAATGCTTGCCATCTTGGTGGATTCCTGCCATCTTGGCAAAGCCACCCTAGGGTTTTGCAGGTCACTCTTGACCACCCGTGAGCTTGTGGAACAGTTCCTCATCTAAAGTCTCGTTTTGGTCCTTGGAGCGGGTGGAGAGGAAGATGTAGCCACCAATGAACTCATGCACCACCTTACAGTCACAGCTCTGACAGGAAAAGGCCACCTGGATGTTCTGGTCAAACTCAATGGCCACCTGGAAAACCATGGATATCTCAGCACATTGGTCAAAAAATCCAAAACACATATAAACACGTGAAGCTTTCCTTCACATGCTGTCATTCACGAGGGGTGCTGCAGTCTTTAACTTACATCCAGACTCAATGGGCTAGAGATTCAATAAAAATGCAATGTATCTTCAAGGGCATACGCTATTCTATTATAGAATTAAAATTCACACATTCAAAAGGACATGTCTGCTTATCTCCTTTAAAATATAACCTACTCAAAGGCAATGATGTTTTGATATAAAACGGGTTTTTACTGAATTCTGTATGCCCTTAATGAGGCAAAGTGCATTCGATTGGAACTAGCCCCAAATCTATTTGAACATAAGCAATAATGAATCGCAACTGAAGTGTTTAAGCCATTTCCTAAAACATCATCCATAATTTGACACTCCATCTGTTACCTCACCTATTGTGCTGTGGGTGCATAGGGCATGTGAGTCTTTGTAGAACCTGCATACACAGAGGTGGGATATGCAGGGCTCACCTGTCGGATCTCCCAGTTGACGTTCCACTGCTTCATGTTGGAGAACCTCCAGGTGGTGACTGGCAGGCCAGTGGACATGTCGATGCGGATCAGCCGGTTGTAGGACACCCCTAGAACCTCGTCCTTCTTACTCCCTCTGAACCTGAGACAGACAGACAGACAACAGGCCAAAGGACGTCACAGCCAGCAAGCTGGACTGGAGACAAACTACGATGATCATCAAACCTTATATCTGCATATGCGCATGCATGCATCAATGCAGACCTAACTGCACTTTCAAAACAGGGAGGCCTTTGCAGTGCCTGTGTTTTTCATTGCGAGCTTTTCTGCCAGTCTGCCAGTTAAACCACAAAGCTAGAGCTCAACTGATAAAGACAGATGCACCCCACTGATTTCTATGAGAAGTAATGGTACAGCAGTCAGTCAGAAAGGGACACCCTGCTGGGTGACATGAGGGCCAATCATGTGTCACCATGTCTCACCTGCAAGTCAGCAATGACACCACAGGATAAAAATTGAGCGGTATGGGCCTGTCACTGTGCTATGCAGTACACATATTGAATGTGTCACTCAGGAAGTGATTTGTGTAATAAATGAGAATTCCAAGTTTAGAGATGCCACAGGGACCACAATTAAATTCTGTGCTGCTCCTGTTTGCTTTTGGGAGTCTGTCATTACCTGACAATATAATAGTTGATGCCGAACTCAGGCAGAGACTGCCAGGCCTGGATGAATCTCATCTTGGCCTCCATCAGAGAGAGCTGGGCGATGTTCTGATGTGCCTCCAGAATCCTGGCTGTCAGCTGAAATATAATGCAGCACCAACAGAAGCACAAGTTTCAGCCAATGGAAAACGCAGCACTAACAAATAGAAAAAACCTCTTAGACGCTGGAATCAAGTCAAAGGAGGCAGGGAATTCATTGGCAGGACATGATCTGGACCACACAAAAGATGGCACTACTCTTCATCCTTTAATCCAAGTAAGACACTTAAGGAAGACATTAGTACAAACTAAATGGAACTGGTATTTGTGCTCACAATGTCTGTCTTGTAACACAAAAGCAGTTACCTGAGAGTGACAAGGGAGATGAATGCATAAGGCAAAAGACTCATACATGTTTTAAGGTTTACCTGAGTCTTATTTACATTACAACATCACATAAAGAAATCCAGCTAAATGCTGTATGGCCAATGTGTTGGAAAATAAGCCCATTTTGTACAGTTTAACAGAGACAGATTGTTTTCAATGTTACTATCAGGATTTTTGGCAGAGATGTAGAAGAAAGTGGTTAAGATAAGATGCACAGTTTCACAGAGAGATATCCACAAGCATAATGGTGATAGATAAAGCACACTGTACGTCATCTCACCTGTTTGGTCTTGTACTTCTTGACGTATCTGGGCGAGACAAAGCATTCTGCATTCATCTCCATGGAGTCCAGGTCTGGGGCAGCCTGGCCAGAAGGGGGCGCCAGATTTTTCATCTGCAGGAAGGACTGAATGTTGCGCACCTCTGTGCGGTATGAGCTGTATGCCATCGTCTTCCCTTTGGAGGCCAGGATGCAGGCTGCTTTCCATTTGGCATACTGTGTCTCCTTTTTTGGAATCATATTTTCATTGTACCAAGAACCAGAAAAGCACACAAAAGATTAAAATACCAAAGCCCATGTGATTCAAAAGCATGGAATCATTTCACAGCAACTGTGTGCAGCTATCAGGCTTCTACAGTGCTCTGCGTCACACACTGCACTGCACCCTGCAGTCTTACTGCACTGCTTAAGAGAAGGTTGTAAGTTTTATAATGCCAAGATAGGCCATGATGTTGTTCTTGTACTCCTTAGAAGATGGTACTGACCCTTTTATTATTATGCCTCTTTTCCTTCTATTGTTATCCTCTTTTTTTATTGCATACTGAACTTTGCTGGTTCTGTGTTTCATCTTGTTTATGTTTTATGTTTTTATGTTTGCTTTTGTTATTTCAGCACCATTGTAAATGAGGGCCTGTTCCATCCGTGAGTTACAGAGAATTTAAATAAAGGCTAATTGAATGAATGACAGCAAACCAGTTTGAGGCCTCCAAGTAAAATGTAGCTTTAATTATATGCAGCCAATAAACTGCACTTGTCAGTGTGTCTGTGGGGTACATTTCCCTCTAGATGAGTCAAGGAAAATAAAGATGTATACAAGATAACAAGGCCATTCTGCCCAAGGAGATTCATCATTACCTACAGACCTGAGTCTATCCAGAACAGCATCAGACCTGGACTTCAGAAACCCAAGGTTTCCTGCTACTGCTACATGACCTGGCTACATCTTCCATTCATCCATTTTCAACTCTCTGTGTAAATAATACTTACTCATGTAATTTTGGAGTTAGTTTTTTTATGAGTGACCTCAGCGAATAATGTTATGAAATGATATTAAATTAGCATGGGAGTTTCGGTGCAGGCCTTACGTTTTCACAGCGTATGTACACCTCGTTCATGCCATCTGCAACAGGCAGCAAGAGTTTGATTCCAAACTTCTTGTCTGTCACATTCACATCAGGGACGACTTCACATCCTATAGGGGAAAAACAAAATTTCAGAAACACCGTAGCAACAGCAAACAGCCTGATACCGTGAAGATCCCTCTGTGAATGCAATAAAAAACTAGTCTGAGATGAGGGTGAGTCCTTACCCCTTAAATGAAACTGTTCTATTGGCTCTCCACTGGACATCTCTTTGTTCTTGTAGTATGATATCGTTGTGTCTTTAAACACAAACCAGTACTCTTTATATGGTCGAAGTGTCAGTCTCTTTGGCCTGCAGTATGAAGACAAAGACAGTGTTCAACCTGAATATATGTTGCAAACACATTTTGGTCATGTGTCATGTATCTAGCTAGAACTCTCCCTCCCAGCATGACACTACAGTCAGTTATATTCCACTTTACTCAGCACTGGCACAGTCAGAGTTCAATGCAAGTTTAACCACATAAAGAAATACAGTGTTTTAACAACTACCCTGCAGACCTGTTTCAACAATTATAATATGGAGCTATTTGGGCTGGCTAACTGTATTAGTTAAAGGGTAATTCTGGACAAGTGTTTTATTGTCTGAGATGTGCAATTAAGCCCTGAGGAAACTAGTCCTCCTCTCTTAGCAGAGTGAAGGAACAAAAACCAGGTTAGTATTTCTGTTCTCTACGCCTCTAGATGGCGCTATGAGCTTTCTGCTTCATAATCACATCTCAGCCCATACATATTTTTTAAGTAAACTTTGAAAACTATTTTTTTAAAACTTAGCATATGTAAATGTAAAACGTAAAAAATATATTTTATAAGCATATGTTTCATATATTCAAGGGCAATGTATGATCTCTGAATATTCATTCACCAACCCTCAAGGTCTGGAGTTATGCACCCCTGCTGAATGCAAGGCAACTAAAAATCACCCATTTTCTGTTTTTTTCTCTTTTTAATACAGTGAAAACCATTAGCTCATGCTAGATGTTGTAGTGCTCTGCACACGTGTCTCCCCTTCAGTGCTGCTCAACTGAAGTGCTGGAGCATTAGCGGGGTGGGCTCGCTGGCTCACCTGAAGAGCTTGAGGGTATCGGTCAGCTTTGGAATGTCTGTGATGTCTTCCTACACAGAAAAATAGGTGTCAGATTTCCTACTCTGTCTCATGACATCATACATAGAGCTGGCCAATCAACAGACCCCACAGATTATGTGCTATTACAGAACACTGGTAAAAAGCTTTTTAAAAATAAATTCCCAATAAATATAACAATAAATAAATAATATAATAAATAAAGCACACCAAGAATAATTGTAGTGCAATGCATATACAGCTTTTGTGTGTATTTTATGTGAACAATCAAAAAATACCAGCTAAATTATATAAATGATATGTCAAATTAAATAATGAGAATAGACAGGTGTTATGTTAACTGGTGGAAATACTGTTTTTTTTTAATTAAATGACAAGAAACTTCAGCATTCTGTATTTCGATTGAAAAGACCCATAATCTCTCCCATAATGACAGTTACATAATCATGTATATTTTAATTGTATTTCACATTATCTCTCTGTGAACTCATACCAGGATTCTGTCAGTGTTTCCTCCTTCCAATGTGACTTCCAGGTTAGAGAGTGCCGCCTCCACCTCATCGATGTCCGGCTCATTGGAGTAGTCCAGAGGCTCAGACGACATTGTCAGCTTGCAGATGTGATACTGAATGGAAACCACACAGATGTGATGGTACGCACTTCACCCTCACATCCACCACCTACTGTGCCTACAACATGTACTCAAAAAGTCTGGCTTTATCAATTTTCGTCCAAAATTAAATTCTTTTCTATCATATCAGCAAATGCAGAAATATCTTATTCTTATATCTTATTATTATTATGATGATGCTTATCATATTGATAATAATGATGTTGGAGGACAGCTTATAGCCTAGAGGCTAAAGTGCTTGACTGTGACTTGGAGGGTCGGTGGATCCAGCTCCAGTGCAGCCACAGCTGTGCAGCAGGACCCCTGAGCAAGGCTCTTAACCCCACATTGCTTCCAGGGGGCCCCTGGCAAGTCCAATCAGCTGAAAGTTGCTTTGGATAAAAGCATCAGTTAAATACATGTAATGTAATAACAGCCATTACTATTGTTACCAATGACGACACTGCAGATACTACAGGTATCAACAACTACAAGTACTAGTCACTGTCTGCACATGTACATATGCACGTACTCAAGCAGGTCTCCACATGGGAACAGTACAGGCAAACCTGCTGTTACAGGCTCCTGCAGTGTGCTACATCGTGCTCAGCAGAACAGGGTCCCCATTTCACGGCCTGAGCTTTGGGGTCTCCCTGCTGCTGCTGTGTCAGCGTCTGCTCTTTTAACGCAGCTCCACATGGGCTCAGCTTCAGTCTTTAATTACAGCCCACTTCACTTTTTAACCAGTTCCATGTGTTATGTGAGCAGTCAGTACTATGTGTTATGTGTTATGCATATCATTATATAATGTACATATCAATGTTAAAACTTCCCACAAAACAAGTTATATTACAATTTTAATTAGGTGCATTGTACTTCAACACATCATCCTTTCTGTTGACTGCTTTGCTATTTTGCCAAGCGGTGTGCCTTACACAGTACATTAAAGAAGCTCTGTTCTTCTTTCTTCTTATTATTATTATTATTTACAACGGCATGATGACACTGCCATTCTGTCACAGTGATTATTGGTCACTGAGCTGCCTGGAGTATAGGAGCTGTGTGGTCTAGTGTACAGACATTAGGGGCCCATCAGGGGCCAGGGTGAATATTTCAGGGCCCATGAAATAGCCAGGGTGGGGAGCTTATCTCCCAGTGCCAGAAACCCAGGGGCCAGTGTGTGAGAGATTGTGCTCCTGAGGGCCGATCTCCAGAGAGAGGGTGTTGCTCTCCTTTGGTAAAACGATCCCCATATCTGCGTGTCAGTGCCTGTCCGGACCTGCTCCTCCTGGAGGGCAGAACCAAACCGGTTCTGCAGGAGGGCTAACCCTTGTGCCTGCAGGGACACATATCAGCCTCCTCACCCTGAGCAGGGCATGTACGTCCCCCGCTGCTGCCAAATGTGTGGCTCATAGCTACAGCAGCTATGATCTCATACAGCACAGCATAAACTGCAGAGAATTACAAACCAGTCCAGTGTGATGCATTAAAAAGGGCGCTGTCCTGACCTGTGATGGTGCTTGTGACCCCACTGTGGTAGTTACTTCACACAGAAAATCTGGATTTTACCTGGCATGCATGTAACAGTAACTCAGCTACAGGAGTTTTTCCTATGGAATCCATTGGCTATGGATTGCAATGAGTGGTCACACAAACCCATCTGATATAATTATGCACTGCATTTTGGGACCAACTACAAAGAAAAAAATCTCTCAGCCAAACAAATACATGCTTATAAGCAGAATTTTTATGCACTGCATTTTAGTAGTCTGCCCCTCCTGCCCTAAGAATTTTTTTCATCTGTCTAAATACCACTGAATAGCATTCCACCAACTAGCAAATTTATGGTGGTCTCCTGCCTGCAAGGGTACAGTGAACAGAAAAACTGAGAAATCAATTCCACCACATTTTACCTTCAGTTGAAATAAAGAGGCATATTAATGAATGCTAGGGTCAATGTTTCTAATTAGAAGATCATGGCAGAGAGGTCCAATTCTTGGAGAGTAATGGTTTATTTCTTCACAGTGCAGCTGTGTCCTGATCCTCAGCCCTCCCGCCCAGCCAAGATGTATGTCTTTCCTCAGCAGTTAGCGGAGTCCGTACCTGGAGTGACGCGAACATCAGCATCTCCTCCTCGGTGCAGTCCACCTCCTCGAGGAGCACGGCCCAGCGTGCCTGCTCGTACAGCTGGTTAATCCTCACCGCATCATACTGCCGAGACAGAGAGAGGGAGCATTGCCACAGTCAGGCCACACTGTTACCTGGTAATGCTGAGACTAAGAGTGAGAATGGTGTTTGGACCCCTATGTCAGAATGCACCTCAGCACATGTGTGCCTTACACTTAATGTTCATTGTCTTAAAGTTTGGGATAATGAAGGCTGTTTTTCCTTATGGCTGAAGATAATGAATGCTGCAAACATCTTATGGGTTAGAATAGTAAAAGTTACAAATATCTTAATATTAAAGATAATGAATTCCTAATGCTTAAGGGTCAGGATAATGGTATGTATGTCTCATAGGCCAGGACAATGGTTGTTGAGTAGGTCGGGATAATGAATGTTGTGCTGGTCTCAGGATCAGAATGGTGAATGCTGTGTAGGTCTTACGGTTAGGAATAATGAATGCAGAGGAGTGGTCCCTCACTTTTGGGTTGAGGTCGAAGAAACAGTGGTACTTGAATCGCAACAGCAGCTTGTCTTCCTCCTGGATGCCTTGTTCCATTAAGGATCGAGAAGAATCTAGCCACCTGCCACACAGAACATCCTGTCACATGACACTCCAATGACCACAACTTCCTGTCACGCTTAATGGACAGGCTTTGTGAAAAACATGCAGAAAAAACTGTGTTAATAACATGGAAGCCATCAATGAAGTTTTCCCCAATTCTAAGTTTTCCTAATTCTTCCCTATCTCTGCTCTCTTGTTATTCACCCCTACCTCCTATTCTCATCTCTCATGCGTGGCCTACCCCTATGTTAAATGTGTACCACTAGTGGTAACATTAGAAGTGAGACTGAACTAGGGAAGTTGGCTAACAGCCTCTTTAACTGTCTCTTTCCATAAGCCTGCAACATGGGCAGGTTTCACAGCGAGGGGGTGAATATATGGACCACAACTCTGTGTGTTGTAGGTAGGGACAGCTCAAACATCAGGTAAAACTTATTTTTAAATAACCATATAAATGCCAAGGTAAAAGTCCTGCTGTGCTGGCCTCCTCATGAAGCCTTGGCCTACTAGGTAATTTCAGCAATTCAGTTTTCTGAGGGGGCCTCCCATAAAGAAGGGGGGGAACTGACATGCAGCCTAAAAAGTGAAGGACTAAAAGCTAACTGACGTTTCATACACTAAAAGCTAACTGATGTCTCATACAATAAAAGCTAAATGACGTCTCTCTCTTTAAAGGCCCAGTTGAGTCAGCAAAATCATATGTGAAACAATGTTCTGATGTGCTTTAGCATACGTTTTCTGTATTATTACAGATGTGACATAGCTATCGTGTTTATAAAATTAAGCAAATAGGGGAGAATTGAAAGGAGAATTACTATTCCAACTAGTGTTGTTAAATGCTACATCACTACTCTCTGCTGCTGATTGGCTGAGCTCTCTCTGAGAGCTGATTGGCTCACCCTGAGTTGATAACTGCTTTGTCGGTGAGGCTTAACGGCTGGTAGATCTTGGCCAGCTCAGCTGGAGGCAGGTTTGGTTGGCTAACGGTCAGAGTGTTTTCCCCAAACCACAAGCTGGTGGCAGAGGCAGGCATGCCGTTCTCAGGGTCGTACATGGGAGTCATGGTCTTACTGTAGAGCCCTGGGCTGCCTGCAGAAAGCAAACATGCACAATTGGGTTTAGTAAATCTGAAATATGCAATTTCAATATTACTTTCAGAGATTTATTTATTTAGTGAGTTACTATTTTGATAGATGTTCTTATACAGACGAATTAACAATGCCTTGATGAAATTACATTAAATCCATTCTCAAAAGTTACAATACATTCAATAACACAGTGAATCAGAACATCATTAAAAAGTCATCACACAAAAATGCATAATGTAATACATTCACACTTAAAAGCTAGGGTGCACAGCGCATAGAGAGTGTAAGAGCCCACAACACCAGACAGGACATTCAGTCTAGAGACAGTAGTAGGTCACTTCAGTAACATTAATGAATACAACACCAGTTAAAAATGAACCTGAAACAGGGTGAGCATGTGCAGAGGGGGCTGTCGTTCATTACCTGACACCCCCCCGATGGCGTCCATGTCTATGATGTCCTCCATCTGGTCTTTGCTCTTATCCTTTTTCTTTTTCTTCTTTGACGGGTCATCAGGGGGCTTGAGCAGCGAAAGCTCCTCTGGCCTCCGAATATCTTTCATTAAATCAGCAAACAATTTCAACACAATCAATGACATCACTAACAAAGAAGCACAGGGTTTCCCTCAGCAGGTTCAATGTAAACTCTCCACCTCTACGTGGGAAAATCATAACAGCACATAATGTTCACACCTGAGAAATATGTAAAAGAAAAAAACATTCAAAAAGGCTCACATTGTCAAAGTCTTTGTACTTGGTTTTTACAGGCGGTTTTTAAAGGTGTTTAACCATAATGCTAGGCTATACAGCATTCTTACAATCCCCTATTTTACAGCTTTTCTAAACTGCTGTATACACTAATGCTTGTTTGCACCTATATCACACCTCAGTAAAAGCTTTTACCCAAGACACACTAGCAGTCTGCAGTTATAGCTCATGATGTTATAAAGTGTTAAATAAAATGCATAGAGAATTATGGGTAGACGCTGGCATGACATCCAAACTCAGATCATCACTTGTTGCATACACCCCTGCAAATACAATGAGTTACGTTGTGTTCACAGCAGCAAATAATAATTATCCAGGCATCACCATCATTACTGTCACAGGTGTCACTTGGAGGAACTTTAAAAACCGAAAAGTAATGAAACAGGACACAGGACTTGCTGAATGGTATGGTTAGCATTAGCATTGGAGAGTATTTTGCCTCAGAAAATACCTACACACCAATTTTCCAAATCCTACAGAAGACACCTGGTCAGCAACACAGGAAATGAGTATGGCACATGTTGCTTGATGGTGCTTGAAAGTGATTTACATCAACAAAGATCATCAAGGCCTTCTAGGAAAGAAAATCCAAGGTGAATAATCTGGGATCCTGGCGAAGGAGGGGTTTGTAAAATAAACCTGGCCTGTCTGGGCCTGTGTAGGCTGGACTGAGGAGAGTGAAACTCAATCTTTGTTATGACTTCCCAGCCAAGCAGTCTTGTGCATTAACTTAAATCTAAGCAGATCAGTGTGCCAGTATTGTGCAATCACTTACAACTCTGTTAAACTATGTTACAATGTGGAGTACTTAGAACTCAGTAGATCTCTGATGGTGCTGTGTATTTACTCACCATTGAGTAAATCTCTGATACAGTTTTGTGTACTTAAATCTGTGGAGATCATGTGATGATGACGATGTGTCCTACGAGAACTTTTCATCATTATGACTGTTTAGTGAACTTGAAGTGAGGTGATTTCTAACACAGCGCTGTGTTCTTACGCAAAGTTCTGAGGATCTCTGTGATAATGATTTGCACTGGAGCCCGACGGATCTTTGTAATGATGTTCAGGCGATCTCTAGCGCAGTGCAGCGTACTTACTCAGAGCCTTGCAGATCTCAGTGACGGTTTTGAAGACCACACTGGAGAAGCTGACGCTGAGTTTGATGGTCTTCATGTTGGGTAGCTGCAGGCACAGGGGCTTGTGCTGGGGGGTGTAGTGCAGGTCGGCATCAGCCTGGACCCCGTACTTATCCAGGGTCCAGTGAGTCTTCAGCAGCCAGCTGTTCTTCTGCTCCCACCATAGTGCGTAATCTGACCAGTCCTGGGGGGCCTCTGGATATGAGACAGAAGATCAACATGGTGGCCCTACAGGTACACCAGAGCACCAATATAATCAACTGAGACCTGTTACAGATACACCTGCATCAGTGGAAATTTACCTGATGATGCACAGGTAAGACAAAGGGAAACACAGACCACACATGTCTCTATTTGTAATCTATGAAGATGATTAATGTTGGACTGAATGAGATTTATCATTTCAATTTTTACGGCTATAAAAATCCTAACTTGCCAATACTTTTTTCTTTGAGAGCCACATTTAAAGGATGTATGCCAGGAAAAGGTCTGTTTTTCATGTTAACACACAAAATGAATTATCCTGTACTGGTCGGACCCTGGTCAACACCTGTGGTTCTCTGGACTTCCTCATTCTAGGTAGGTTTATAGGGTTATGGCAGACTGTAATTCACTACAGGTAAGTAATTCAATGTATCTCGGTATCCATCTGCTTTTTGTCTGGCTATGGTAACATGATAAAGGTTCCATGGTCCAGTTGTCAGGGATACAAAGCTAAGTGAATATTCTGTTATTTGCACAGAGGTTTTTCCCAAAG
Source organism: Albula goreensis (assembly GCA_022829145.1). Lineage (NCBI taxonomy): Eukaryota > Metazoa > Chordata > Actinopteri > Albuliformes > Albulidae > Albula > Albula goreensis. The sequence continues at coordinate 25,928,827 of CM040747.1, read as the reverse complement.
CATTGTCATAAAGCTGCTTTACATATTTCCTGGACCTGAGACTTCCCCTGTGCAGGCCTAAGTGGTCAAGCTAAAAAGAAGAACCGTTTAAACAATTGTAAATGAATTGTTATGTTGTGAGCTAATGTTAGATGTTTTGATCAATATCACCTTCCGTCAAAATAAAATGGAAAACTGTTTTTTTTATAGTGCATAGATCATGCTCAGTCACATCACTTCCACAGGTTATATTTTAACAAGCTTTGTACATAGTGCATGGCGAATGGGGAAATGCACTGATTTTTGTTTTCGTTTCTCAGATAGATTATAAGAGCACAACTGTAGCTCAGTTGTAAAAGTGTGAGTGTTTCATGGTGTAATTACCTGTTGGTGAGCTGTGGGCATAAACATGCAGTAAACCAAACAGGGTTTCAGGTCCCATTCCTTTAAAAGCCTCCTGAATTTGCATCATGACCGATGCATTTCCATTACAGTTGTACAGCACTCCCTGACACAATATCCTTTTGCAACTAATGAAAATGTGCATGTAAAGACGCTGTTTTTAAACGCATAATGCAGATAGGTTTGCTGCACAGTGGCAGCTTTGACATATAGCCAGTGGTTTTTATAATTTATTTATATTGCATTTGTTTAAAGGGAAATATTATGAGCCAAACACCAAATTCAAGCACAATAGATTATTATGAGTTGCTAAATTAGGAGCTAGTGTAAATAAAACATTAAAACATATTGTCACTTGTCTTCCAATCTACAGAGAATCCAGTACTGCATGATGTCCACACACAAACATACCAATAATACCTCCATATTACCTGGCAGGGTCTTATCATGCACGGCTGTGGTGCTTGATAAGCAGCAAACAGAAGTGGAATGAGGTGTGGATTGCGGTCAGTAAGGTAATGGTAGTGCAGACCTGTGCACATGCTAGCATCCAGCATGAAGCAACTTGCTGTGACCTTAGTTGCCGATAAAGTGGTGGAAAAGCAGTCAAGCTGTACCAGGGTCAGGCCTGGCTCAAAAGCAGGCCAGTTTGCTCATTTAACAGGTCTACAGCATTTTTGGCACTGCTACTCTGCAATATGAATTCCATTGGCTGGAACTATCAATTGCTATAGGTGTGTCACTGATTTGCCCAAATCAGTTTTATTTTTGTCAATGAAAAGTGATTTGGTGTAGGAAAAGTCTTCTGATTTTTCATTGTTGCACACTGTAACTGCATGAAGCTTCGTTGTTGGAGCAAGGGTTCATAAAACCTCCTTTTCCCGTTTTAACAAACAGTCTCCTCATCTCAGCCCTGAGGAATCATTAAATAATTACACACCCATGGCACTGGTTGTACTGCATATCTATAATAACACTGTTACTACTAGTACTATTAATAACAATAATAGTACTTACATACTGTGACTACGAAAGAGGCTGTTGAAGAGGCTTAGTATAGTTTTTGGAATGCTTCAGAAAGTTCTCAAATCTCACTTTCCCCTCAATCTCCAGGCTGTGAGGTACCCTCCCCCCGCAGCTGATGGCAGGGGCATTGTGTTCAAATGCAGGTGAACAATAGCGACTCCGCAAAGAGCGGGCTGCTGGAATGCAGAATAAACATGGGTGTGTCCCTTTGTTTAAATAACGTCCTGTTCCATTTGGAAGCAATCTGGTCAATGGGAGAAGGGCTATATGTGAAAGCTACTGCAGCTACAGTACTATGGTATGTGAGGTTAAATTATAAACAAAATGTGTTAAAGAATTATATTACATAAGGTGAAATACAGTAGCATAATACATAAGGTGTGTATAGGTAGTACTATGTATGAGGATAGTTACAGTTGTATAAAATATGAGGTAAGTTCAAGCAGCACAGTGTATGAGGAGAGTTACTACAGCATACAGCATGAGGTTAGTGTAAGTAAAACTGTACATTAGGTGAGCTATGGTAGTGCTGCATACTAGCAGTAGTTTTGCCCAGTCGATGTCTTATTGTTCTCCTTTTTCAGCGGTGACTCTGTGGTGTTTACCTATCTAGAGGCCTGCTGATAACATAGGCACTGAGCGTTAGGCGTACTTATAGGATGGCAGATGACATTAACCAATCACCTGTAGGCTTTTTCCACTGTAAATCAGAACACATACGTTCATTATGTCTCTGAAAGGGATGAAACTGGCTATACAGTATACTGATAAATTAGTCAACATGTCAATCAAACGTTTAAGTAATAAATGGGTAATAAATATGTGACTGAATGATTAATTGGTTAACCAACCCATAAATTGACCTTCTTGAAGTCTTGCATCAGCCAATTAACCTATCCCGTTTCTACTTCATGCTGAATAATTTGATTGACAGTAGCCCGTGTGAAGTGAGTCAAAGGAAGTGAGCGATTGAATGAACTCACTGATCTTCTCCACCAGTTTCAGCATCAGGCCCCCGATGTGCAGCTTCCCCTCCACCCGCAGTTTGAACCTCATGCTCTCCTCCCCGGTCCTCTGCTCCACCTGCACCGTGAGCTCCCAGGACGTTTTGCCATACTCCGCCGCAGTGATCATAGTCCCACCTGCAAACTGCGTCCAGGAAATTCTTCATTTTATTTATCCTTCATTTTATTAACCCAGAGAGTCTCATTCAAAACCCATTGATATGAATAGCTCTTTCACAAGGGTGTCCTGGCCAAGGGGCTAGAATAATAATTGTTTTTGCAGCATGTTCCATGACCAGGAAAAGATATCTTGCTGAATTCACAAAATAGACAAGATACTCTAAAAAGCATCACTGAACTTGAAATTCAGACTGTAATGGCTATTCTTCTGTGTCAAATGTGCACGGGGGTAAGATAAAAGTTCACCTAAAGCAGCTTTTTAAATGAGCGAGCACAAATGACACAGCCCATGCTCCTTTAGAGAGTTTACACAAATAATCTGATGCTTGTTGGCTGTCCAGCTCAGGAGATCGCCAGCCACATCATACATAACAGGATAAAAATAAAAACAAACCAATAATAATATCTAGTCCACAACGCAATACAATATCAACCACATATTTAAAATGATCTATTTTAAATAGATTTTCTCAGGGAGAGCAGGTTACTGTACTTGTATCTGTGTGACTGAAGCAATACAGGTGAAGGGCACTTGATCAAGGGTACAACTGACACTGAGCTATCTGGGATTCAAACCAAAAACCTTCTGGTCCAGTCCCTGATCCACTCACAAATGTTTTCAGCTGGGTGTGGTCACTGATTAGCTAGATCAAAGGTTGGCAATTCCATCACAGGAGGGAGAGCATTTATGCTGTTGTTTTTCCATCCATTCACACTGACTCAATTAACTAATTATCTGTGTGGGCCAATACAGGCCCACATGATTATGACTAGGCTTGTGAAGAAATATTGCTAAGTTGTTTGTACATATGATTGGTCTCCTTGATCTATATTGATTGGTCTATAATTAGCAACACAAGGTGGCATAAAAACCAGAAATTATCCACTGACTACTTAATATCCGTAACAATGAAAGTTATGCCTCTGATCACCAAGGCCAAAACAGTCCGTTTTTATGCATCTTGTAAATGTTCATTAAGGGGTCTGACCATGCACAACACAGTTAACAGTTGAGTACTGTCAATGTTACCAACCCAGACCTCCTGTCCTTAGAAAGGGGGAGAAAGAGACTGAGGACAGAGGTAACGGAGGAGCTGCCTGCCTGGCTAGTCCATGTGCTCTGTGTGGCAGCCACACTGCAGGTGCTGATCAAGCATTTGACATTCGAGCCTCAACTCTGAGCCTCAACCTACCAGCATGAGTCAACATAAAACACCTATTAAAACACAAATATTTGTGCTGGTAACAGTTTGTTAATTTAAAAAAAAAACAAGTACACAGCAGTTTTTGAGCTAATAAAGCAAGGCAACTAATGCTGCGTAATAAGGAGCATTAGAGAGGCTTGCCTGCTGTTTTGCAGCCCCTCTGTCTTTGAATTTGTGGCCACAGCTGTTTAGCATGAAGACCGTCTAATTAGAGAACCTGAGTGAGGCTTCTCACCGCTGAGTTACCAGCGACACCAAATGAACAGCTACAGAGGAATGAACCTCGAGTCTGAGGCCCACTGCAAGATCCTGGTACAACAATGGAATTCAGGACATGCAGGGACATGAACCATGCAAATCAATGGCTCCACCTGAATACCTGCTACCTCACACTTATCATTGTCTAAACCATAGTAAAATCCTCAACATCATACAATGTGCATTAAACTTACAATTGTGTAAACTTGAGCAAAAAATGTAAATACTGCTCCTGAAACATTACAGTTATCTTTATGTAAACTCGGGTAAAAATCCTTAAAATTGCACGTTGTGCATTGCACATATCATTATCTGAACACAAATGACAGAATGCCTAGGATCTCATGCGTACATTAGTACAGCAGACCACTGTAGTAATGTCAGTGCAAATGCATTGTCTAGACTAGCTCTACACTTTAGTGCACCATGCAGTATACTGCAAACTATGCATTTTGGGAATGAGAGACAAAAGCCTGTCTCCTTCTGTGATACCTTCTAAATCCCAAAGAATAACTTGCATTAGAGCCAGCAACTGGAATTCAATCAACATTTGTACTTAACTATTTAACAGAAATAATTAGACTTTTGAATTTGATCCTTGCCATGGGTTTTTTTCGCTGGGTTTTACAGGTGGCCTCAGAGCGTTGATGTGTAATTTTAATTGCCATTAACTCCATACTTGCAGCTACACCAGCTTCATAACAGGAAACTAGAAACGTTTTTTTGATAATAAGATATTCCGTGTAACTACCACTTCAGTCTTTAACACTCACTTCTATATAGCTGCAGGACATAAAAAAGTTTAAGCTTGTCAAAATAAAGGCCTAGAGGGCGAAGAAACTGTATGAATCCACGCCCTCAGCAGCAGTCATCTGACAGCGAGCCGCCATTAAAAATCACAGATATCGCGGCACAGTTTTGAAGAGCATAACACCATTTTGTGCATACGGTTCGGGGTGGCCCGTGCCACACTGGGGCCACATTATCAGCACAGCTGGAGAACCTCCGCTTTACATAACCGGGGGCCGAACAGAAGGAACCCAATTTGTTCCTTATCAAAACGTTTACATTTTCCTAGATCAGTGGACGTTTAAGTTAGTTAAATTATTTATGAGCAAGGATACTTTACAGGTTTGTCATTGAGTTGCAGCCTCAACTCGTCTTTAAGGACACTTCTGACCCCAGAGAATAGCAGGTACATTATTGAGTCGTTTTTAATTAAGGTTGCACATTTGAGTCACAAACGTTATATTCTGTTGCCAAGTACACTTACAGCGCAAATGCCATTACCTTCAGTTGTTTTAGTACCCACCCAAAACATCTGCAGGCCTTTGGCATTAAACAAGCGCTACAGGAAGGGACACACATTATGATGATTATTTTAAGTAGTATTTTGTACAATGAAAATGTGTGATATAATCTTAAAGTAAACCAGAATTAAAGCCACAATTCGCCACTGAGACTATAGTACATGTAGAGTTTGGACTCGTGTCATGTAATTTTCGAAAAAGCAGATAAATAACTTTATCATAAGCCAGGTCACACTGTGTTACAGTTTACCGACGAGTAAGCTATTAAATGAACCTTAAAGAAATTGGTGACTGCACCGGGACACGCTGTCGTAAACAATTGCAATATCTGTCTAGAAAATGTACTACAATACAAACCGTGTAATAAAGAACTGCACTCATGCTAACATATATGCAGTCTCAAAAAGTTATTTTGCTAGTTACATGACAATTAAGTCGTATCTCAAGACCCACCTGAAAGTAAACGGTGTCTTCTCTCAAAAAATTCCGTAGCTTTACGTGCTTTTTTCGGAAATGGAGCAAGCGGTGAGACGCGAATGAGTCAGAACCCGCCCCGTCTGCTCAGGTATGAGGCAGCAAAGGAAGTGTAAGGACTCATAAAACTCCAAACCCCTGCGATGGAGGTTGGATTACGTAGGCCACGGCGCTCTTTGCACATTACCAGTTCCATGGAATCCTAGACTACTGCTGTAATAGCTCTCGAGTATATTTACTTTAATGGCGAATAGTCGGTACGTCTCATTATTGCACGTAGATGAGTCAATATTTATTTGTGCAGAGGCATGCTGTTTTATAGTCACATAGCGTGTAACACTTTGCTGACATTTAAAATGTATTATGATCGTTTCGTGGTTCTCTACCATTATAACCAGATCCATATTGCACACTTGCCATTTTTTAAAATTAATTTATTACATTAATATGAACATTACAGCGTCATTTTCCGTGTAATAAGTTCGGAATTTCTCGGTGCTCATGCACTAGGGGAACAGGTGTGCTGTTAGGTTCCCGAAAATGCTTAGGCTACCATAGCTACTAACCATATAGTTAACTCGAGTAACTTGAGGCATGGTGCAATTTACATCACTGCAGGTTATCCACTGACTGCCCCCGTGAGTCATGGTCCATAAAGCCCAGCTATCTTGTAGTCTGTTGGGTCATATTCATGATTCACAGAGCAGTCATTCATTACGGCAGATCCTCAGTGTGACGCTGTCGGACAGTCTGGCCGTCCCGATTGTGAAATCAGCATAGCTGTGTTGAGTGTGTTTTTAACAGAGCTTTTGGGACAACAAACGTCACCATAACGTCTTAATGGCACATTCCAAACAGATGATATACAAAACCATTTCAAGACGTTTTATTTCACAGACACGCCAACTAATTTTATCTACACATGAACAGAAGGTGGATAACATTACGGTCACAATATTTTCTGCAAAGTAGGAGAATACGCTCAATGTTGCCACCTGCTGGTAGATTTTGAGAACTGTTTTCACTATGACAGACTGTTTTACCTGAGAGAACACCTGTTTGTTCAGACCGAGATATCACTGTCTGAGAGGTGGTTTGTTTGATAAACACTATTCTCTACAGGGATTATAGGGCAGAATTTTGAGTGGGAGACTCCTCTGAAGAATCACCAATTTTGCCTGAAAACATCTGATACAGGCATTTGAGGTATGGATATATGTGGAAAAAACAAATTTTATATTTACAGTTTGTTTGAGTAATTTATCATATGCTTTTCATTCAAAGTAACTTACAGAAAGTGCATTTACAGTAATAGCATCAAATCCATGAATTACAAGCTAATACATTTAGTGGCGCAATAAGTAAACAACAATAGCTGCTCTTGTGATCATATTGTTATGTTCTAGTATTCTTATATTGCCCCTATTGCAACAATCCATTACCGGACTGCAGATAACCCCGTAACAGTTTCTTTTGTTACCTTCATTGAGCTCTGGGAAAAGGCCTCAAAATTAAGACCAAAAAAATACTTTACCAGGTGGTTTGTGTCTTTGCACTTCTATATAACTGAACTATGTAAAACCTTTGGTCGCCACAAAAGGATATTCAATGCATTCCATATCAGCTACCATGAGTATATCTAAAGGATCATTCTTCCATGTGTGTGAGTGATATCAATTAAATAAATGAATGAATTAATATCAAGAACTGCTGATAAATAATAATACTTGTGAGGGTGAGATTACAGTCACATCAAATTTCTCCTAAACAGTGTTCAGATTCCTGTGATAAAGCTTTTTTCTTAGGAAAAAAGCCTGACCATTTTAATATGAAACACACGTTTTCCCCACCAGTTGTGCTAAAGTCACTCAGCTCAAATACATAACATATACGATTTCTGATGTAAGCCAGTAACCATTGATTTTGGCACCATTCATAAGTAATTTCTTTCAGAGCTTTCACCAGGGGGCAGCATTGCCTCACCCTAGCTGTGGAGCTATATGGGCCATCAGAAGGTCCCTGGAATCTGCAGGATTCTGAGTATTCCCATGTTACAGGAGAGAGAGGTCTGAATAAAGAACGTGATTGGATAGTCCAAGGGTGTTATTTCAAGGGAGCAGACATTACTGAGATAAAAGTGGGATTTTGTACATTCGGTTTATTTTACTATCAGCCTGCAATCTTGCTTGTTGCAGCATGACTTGAACTTGATAGATTTTTTATTGACTACTGTATCTTGAGCACAGCCTTGCTATTATACGTCCTTTGCACCTATATAGAGTTTCCACTGCTTCTAGAATGTTTCCCTTTGGATGCATGTTGCGTCTCATCCAGGAAATGGGGGCAGCACGATAGGCTGCAATATCCTGGTGCCTGCTACACAGATATAAACATACCAATATACTAGAAGAAATGTCACTTCATACAAATGTACTTGTAAAAAGCTGAGTTGAGAAAATCAACTTAACAAACCACCACAATGACTCGCAGGGAGTGACAGATCAAACCTCGGGTGAGTCAGCCCAGTCACGAAAACACACTGCACATAGACTACTTGTCTGGGTTAATCTGCATCAAAAAAGTAGAAATCATCCACCGGGCCGGTGCATAAAAATGGATGTAAACTTAGAGAATATAAATGAATTACCCAGGTGAAAGCATTGGATATTCCCACATGGATATTGGCAGGACTGTGCTGAATATTTACTACAATGTCACAGTGTAAGCATGGTCTAAGGCCTGTGATCATTTCATGCGAAACACTTCTGGCCTCTGTGATTTTCGACAGCGTTACTACGCTATTGTGCAAGTAAACTATTTAGATTGTGCCTTATAACCTCCGTATTATGGACACGTTTCTTGAGTGTTTCAGTACATGGCTGAGAGTATCCCCAGATTAACTTTGCTGCTGAGTTAGCTGAACCTCTGTGGTGGAATGTAGCAGTGTCCTGTCAGTCAGAGTAACAGCACAGTCCAGTTCCATGCAATGCTTCAGTTCATATGTGACATGTTGGATCAAGGCAGTTTTTATTTGCATTACACACAGAAATCAGTCTGCACCACTGATATGTTAGCTGGTTAACGTTGCTCCAGCCCCCACTGACCTGTTTGCCAAACAGGCCTGAGATCATATTGCCCTTCTCATATCTCTGGCATGGCTGAGTGGTTACAGTTGCACTACATTAGCTCTTTACAACAACATCTAGCCATAGAGGCTCCAGCTGTTGCTAGTTAGCACTGCATTTGCCTCTGTGAGGGGGTGGTCCTCAGGGTGAACCCTGCCTTTGAGACAGTATCGTGCTGGTGCCTTAACGCAGCTTTACGTTGTCTCTGCTTGTCTACAGGCCCAAAAATGTCAGATATTTGAAAATGCGATTGGACTAGATCACACTGAACAGAGATACTTATGTCGGAATGAACGTGTCATTGAATTTTTCAATGAAAAACAAACAGTAAATTGATGTATTTCTCAATATTTTAGTGTAACATTAAATATTGTCCCTTCTTGCTGCAGGTCTGTTCACCAAGGAAAACAATCCACTCAGTATCATGCGTGTGGTGAGGCCAGTACACCCACTATGTGTGTGTGTGCGTGCGGGAGCTCTCACGCTAAGCTGTGGCCGTCGTAGACCACCGCGTTGCATGAGCTCTCTCAGCCCCACTGGGCCTTTAACTCCCATGTTTTTCCCAGTTTCTCGTTGTGTTTTCCTTTCCTTGGACGTAACAAAGCGGCTGTTGTCAGCCTAGCATGTTTCTGACAGTTGAGTAGGACCCGTCACAGAAACGGCGGCACTCAGGTATCGCGTCTGACTCTTGCTTCCCCTGTCTCAGATCCCAACTGCGGGCGGCGAGTTGGTATCACAGGAAGTCATGTTAATAGCACGTAATTAGAAACACCGTGCAGCGTAAAGAATTTACATTTCTTCATCCAGCCCAAGGACAATCAAGATACAGTTTCATAGGTCAAAACCCAAACTCAAGCAACGCTTTATTCTGCGCTTCAACCGTTTCTCACTGCAATTTGTGTTCAGTGATGAAAAAGAAGAAAATACATAAAACCTACCTGTAAGTAACCTCTGTAATTAGTGTCCATGACATAAGCTTGCTATTAAGGGCAATTAAAGGTTTTAGAAATTAATGCCAACATTGTTCAATCTAAGTGCACAGTAATTCAACCAGAATGCTATTTACTGCACAAAACCAGGCTGCTGTGTAAGAAATGGGGTTATGGGGGTAGTGGTTTAGGGTAAGCGTGTAATACAGTCCAAGCGGTAGGGATATGGACTTCATCAACACAGCTGAGGGCCAGGTGAAGGTAGGGTATTGCCATCAGAGATTTACACCACAGGGAAGAGCAAACTCTTGTATTTCTTATGTAATCAGTCTGTACATGATTTGTTTTGTATTTTACCGAGTTTGGTGATAAAACAAGAATAACACAAGCATAAATCAAATGAAGACCAACTATTCAAAGCATCACTAATGACAGCAAACACAATGGTGGTGGTAAAGAAGTCAGTAAGGCAGAGAAGTGCAGACATCTCTCCTGTGTAGGAGTGCTTGTTTGCTAACTGAGATATCTCATGGAAAGAGTAATAAAGGGGAGAGATCACCATTGGGCAGGTCAGCCAGACTGGTGAATTGGTGAGCTGTAGCAGGTAACTGATGGTCATCTGAATCATTTGCTGATTTAAATAGTTACTCACACAATTGCAGCCTTATTTCTCAAACTGACTCATTTGAAAAGAGATCCAGTTGATTGTATGGTCATCCTAAAGTGCCTGGGCTAAGCCAGACATTTGTATTGGTTGCCTTTTAGTCAGGTCATGGAGTAATGTTTAGACAAAAGCGTTACATAAAAACTTCTATTGACAAGTGAATTCACAACATTTATTCCATATGTTGTCAAATATTAATGAAAGAACAGGGTAAAACCATGAGAAAACAATCATTTCAAGGCCATAGCAGAGTGAATATCGCACAGAATCATGAGTGAAATGTTGATTGCTGTATGCCACCTGGTAATGTTGCAATATTTAATCAAATAAGTCTCACCACTGTGTGAACTTCATTCACAGCCATGCCAAACAAACTGGAACAATGCCAAACAAACTATTTTCTCAGTCTTTCTTTTCTCTGGTGATTAAAAAATAAAACACACACTGGCAAGATCCTTAACTATGCCTGTGTTTTGAACTGCACTCTCTATTAAAAATTCACTAGTTCCTTCACACCATAAAATAGAGGCAATATAACCTAAATTATATAATTTTCTGGCTATCTCTTTGTATAATCTATAACAATAAACTGCATTCCACACAAACCAGGCTTGATAAACGAAACTTTTCCCATATAGTCTTGGCAGGGACACAAGAATGTCTTGATTAGGAAGGTGTAGATGTGAACAGAAATCTTCTGGCATATTCACATTAGCAAAGTGCGGAGTTATTATCATCCTCTGATGATATTTATGCAAAGTATTTTTGTAGACTTTCTGTCTGAGCTCTCTCATCCCCTCCAGAGATTAGGTGTGTAGGACCCAAACAAATCAACGTAGTGTCTTGTAGTAACTTAGTATTGTTATCACCCCTTCAGAAAAGACATTCAAGCTGTTAGCATTGAAAGATTATGTTATAACAATGATGTGTTGCATATGCTTTAACTGAAACAATGAAAAATATTCTCATGAAGAAGACTGATATAAAATTAAAATGTCAATCTGTCACTTGATTTATGGATGTCTGAAACATTATATATTCCAAGTACTGTCTGGCACAAACCTACTGGTTTTCTGGTTTTACAGGGTCTCAGATCTGCAGTTAGCAGTGCCTGCTCTGCAGAAATAATTGCTCTTTTATTAAAATGTTTCTCTGTGACATTTGATGATCTTGGCTGCTAAAGCTATTCCTTTTATTTGCTTGTTAAACAAACAAAGTTTTTTTTTTTCATTTTATGATTTACATGCTCTCAGATTTGTCATTGTTGATACTCTTTCCTCATGCATGCCAGGTGTTGATGCTTATTCATCAGAGATGTTCACATTGAAGTGATCCAGACATTGGTGGACTGTGTACCAGCAACTTTAATGCTCCTACTGTAGAAACTGCATAGCAGAATGCTGTGTTGTGTTTGTGGTCATGGCAGTGCAGAAATGCGCCATTGATTCATTCTGAATCCATGTTCTTGACTTTGCGAGAGTATGGGTTTAGATGATCCAGCTTTCATCTGGATATGTTCAAGATTATTATGAAATTATTCTATGAATTTATTAGAAATAAATGAATAAAATAATTTTAATTGAAAACCATGTTAACAAATACTATAAGAGTGAATAAATATCTAGATAAGAAGAAGTAATGGAAACCATTTAATAAGCTGGCTACTCTACTGCATGACCGATTTGAATGTGGTTTTCCCAGCTTGTGGTTGCCATAACATAATACTTCATTGACATTTGCAAACCAAAATTATAGTACCAATTATATACGGTGCCAGCTTGACTGTCATTTTCTGAAGTAACATTTTTTGACTGCTGTTCCAGACTGTTAAGCCAGTTCAGGAGATTGATGGGATTTGTGCATTTAAGGTAGGCTACACCTAACGCCTCTGCTTTAGCATAGTGGAGGAGGAGGCTTTCTGACAGTTGCATTTTGATAGCTTCATTAGCTTGAATGCAGTTAGCATTTTACTGAAGGTATTGAAGCTGTGTGTAAGATAACAGAGAAAGAAACTCCTTTATTACTTGATTTTCTTGAAAACGACAGGAGCTGTGACGAACCCTAACATTTGCTTACTCACTATCTTGCTGGCTGCAAGCTACTTATATTGACTATAAGACAAAGACTATGAGCCACAGAACTCTCGTACAATACATGGTTTGCAGTGACAGCCCCGCTGAAAATTAACAAATGAATGGTGTTTTCATGCTGGGGTCATTCACCTCCTGCCAATACCCTATGTCAGAGGGAGCGCAGCCGTTAAACGTAGCTCAGATCAGAGCTATGACAGCAGCAGAGAGACACTGGCCAGGCTTCCACAGAAACTGTACAATGTTATTGAGTTACAGTGACTTACTATGTGACCACACAGTCCACATCAAAACAAGGCTTACAAAGTGTGTTAGCCTCTATAGCAATGAGTCAACCCACTGTCAGAGCACACAGCACACAATATCAAGTGTTTTACATTGTGACTAATACTACAAATAAACAGGTACAGAAGGTTCAGCTTGACAATTGCAGTTTTGCTAAAGAAATAAAGAAGAGAATGAAGATGGCAGAGAGGCATCTATATATAAAAACATCCCCTCTTTCAAACATCCAAAGTGCCATCATTATCCAGTTGTTTTTTTCACTCTCCTCCATTTTGATTGGTTGAGAAGATCTAAGTCTTTACTCAAGACTTGACATGTTGAATCTTGGAGACAACAACAGCCATTAAGCAGCCTTTCTGAAACAAGATAGTGTACACAAGTCTGACTGCTGTCAAAGCTTTTACTGGATTTTACATTCAAATACATTATGATATCATTATACCATCGCTGCATCATTAAATTATTTCGCTCCAATTTTCTATGGCGATACCATTTTACATGGCTAATAGTTTTTGTTGTTATTATTTTTACAACTGTGATTTTAAGTGAAATACATTTTAAGTACATACTCCAGTGGTGCAAAGGCACCACCACTGAAAGCTCAGCTTGGGAAGTTTGAGGTAAGGAAGGTCCATTCCAGCCTAACTTACTCCCTGACTTACCTGAAGACGTAGGCATGGAAGCGCAGGGTGGCGGTGTAGGTGCTCATGGAACAGGACAATTGGAAGTGGAATTGGAAAACTGAGTACTGACTTTTACGAAATACTTAGTTGTGCTGATAGGATTATGGGACACCATTTTCCAACTACTGTTGTAATTCAAAGTCCATTTTGATTGAATTGCATATGGCAATAGAAGGACTGTGATTAAATTTAGTCCAGTATGCACTGGATGTACCTGTGGGAATGGGAGTGTGGAAGGCGTGGTCATCAGGCATATGTGCATGATGTGGAATGTGAAAGGGGTAAATGTGGGGTCGACATTACCACATTCTGCCAGCAGGGGTCAGTCGTTTAGTTATGTTTTTGCATCATCATTTGCATTTGCAATCAGAACATGAAATAATGAGAAGAAATTCTGCAGCTTTCTCCATCTTATTTAACATATTATTGTCATTTATTCCAGTATCATAATCAATGGCTCTTAGATGCATCTCTAAGTCTTTTCAAGGACAAATGAAATCAAATAAAAATGGACTTAAGTCTTTTTAAAGACATATGGTGTTGTATTTTAGAATTCAAAGGATACATGGCATGTTTGCTTGTCTGCAATAAAATGTAACATACTCATAGAAAAAGATGCTGTAAATTAAAGTCTGGATTAAGTGGATTGCACACATCCTTAAAGAGGCTGAGTGCATTTGGTACAATCCCAGCCATAGCGCTTACTAGGTGTCCAGAGGAGCCTGATCTGGGTGAGACATATGACCTGCGCAGAGTTTAATTTCACTCCAAACTCTGCTTCATTTCACTTTAAAGCCCTGCAACAGCCTCTGGATAAAGGCACCCACAAAACGAATGAATGAATGAATAAATAATAGTAAAGCCATCAATGACTATACCAGATTTCAGCCGAGATCTAAACCTGCCACAGTGTGTTTTGTTTTGCCCTCAGCTAGTTATTCTTTTCAGCAAATCCCATAAGTGCTACAAGTTGCGGGTGGCTGAAATTAAAGAAACAAAAAAAGTAATGAAAGCGTTGGAACACTTACACTTAACATGGTCATTCATCATCAGGTGTGATCCACTTTGTAGATTAGATTAAATCTAGTTGGGGATGGAGGGGGGGGGTTGGGGCTGTGGGGGATGGGAGTGTTCTGGGTAGTTCACGTGTAGGATGTTCCTTCTATCTACCATCGTTTGCTTTTCCTTGCTTTTCCACATGTCACAAAGCTCATGTATCGGGTTGCAGTATTATAGTATTATACTGAGTGTGTTTGAAACACCCTTGCCTTGGGCAGAACTGTTCTGATTATGCCGTTATGATCTGTGGGCTTAATTAGACTCCGGTTTGCACCTCCGTGACCTCCACCCTGCCCTCTCCACCTTTCCGCCCAGCGACGCCTAAATCCCCAAACCCCAAACTTCAAAAACAGGGCAGAGTGGTGGCGCACTCCCATCTCCATGAATAATCTAATTACATGTTATTCAACAGAGGGAACCCATGAGTCACAAAAAAAAGGTTATTGACTCCCATAAAACACCAAGCAAGAATTTCCTGTCAATGTCCATGCCTGCGTGTGTGTGTGCGTGTGTGTGTGTGTGTGTGTGTGTGTGTGTGTGTGTGTGTGTGCAGACGGGCTCTCTATTCACTCTTTGAAAATGACTGTTCCTGTGTGGGAGAGTTTCAGTTGGGGAAAATTGTGGACATAAATGAAGTAAAATGAGAAGAAAAGGGCAGGGTGGGGGGGTGAGTCAGGGTAAATTGGGCTTGTAGGTGGGACATGCTGGAAGGTCTGCTGTCATTTTGAGTCGCTCTTTGCACCTGTGTGTGCGTGTGTGTGTGTGTGTTCCTTATGAAACCTATGTCTGCAGCTTATTTACAGTTCCCTCAAAGATACGATAAAACCTCTCTCCATGTGCCAGAGGAATACATTTATACAGATTAAAGTTTCAAAACACAAGAATGAAAACAGAGAAACCTTATTTAACCCAAAATATTTAATTATTGAGGTTAATGTTTTTCTTTGTCTTATACCATTCCTTATTTATGACAGTTGAATTGTTTATATAACATTAAACATTAATTGCAATCAGCACAGTTTTTTAAAGGCTTGGAGTTTTATGTTACTGTCAAAGTCACATATTATTATTTGATAGATTAATGTGCCTTGTAGTTCATGACTTAGATGTGGTTACTGATGATTAATTTGATTAATTGCACAAGAGGAACTGCAATGCCTGTTTTCTACCAACAGAGGGAGGCATTGCAATGTCTCCCTGCCTGATCTGCGGAAGTAGAATTGTACTGTTGTTATTCATCTTCATTGTCGCTTTGCTGAAAATTCTTCTGCAGTGACTCTACCTCTAACATGTAACACATGTTTTTATGTTCTTAGGGGAGACACATATACACACTCAACTTTACAGCTTTCTTTACAAGTGCCACATTCTGTGAGTTTAAATGAAATTGTATGGTATAAAAAGACTGTTGCATTCAGCTCCATAATTTTGTGGCAAACCTAGGCTGCGTACTGTAACTATTTTCACACCTGGTGCTGGGGGTGGGGTATGTGTGTTTGTTGGGGGGTTGGAACTCCGGAAACAGCAGCAGAAACTGAGCTGGCTCTTTTTCAGTGTCCTTCTGTCACAGTAATCCAACACCTTACCGGTCCCATTGTCTCTCCTGAAAAACCCAAAGTCTGGCAGGCATACCCCAAGCCCCCACCCCGCCCCGCCCCACCCCTCCCGGCTACTAACAGCTGCATCTGACAGGAGGAAGAGGAACAAAAACAAAGAGAGAGAGAGAGAGACAGAGAGAGAGGGGAACAGTCTTTTCTTTCTGTCTGTCCCTGGTTTGAGACCGTGTTCGTACATGCAGTGTGGCTCTCTCACCTTCAGTTTTTTTAATATCTAAAATTAATTAAAGTCGATACAATGATGGAGTCATCCAGGTTCTGCTTTAAATGCGCTGAAGTAACCACAGTTCCACTGTGCAAAAATACAGGCAGACTGGCTGGTTCTGAATCAGTGCATGTATGGGGGTGCCCTGAAATCAAATCATCTGTCCTCTAAAGTCAGCAGATGCTCCTCAGCCTTTATCTGGAGCATGGTTATGTATGGATCGTCTTTAAACAAAGAAAATCACATCAAGATCAAAATCAAATTTTCCACTACAGGATGTTACAAACTCTCTGTACGGAGAATACATGATCGGTGTCTTATGATAGTAGGATAATAAGAAGCATTGAATTGCAAAATATTGTTTGTATAACCATTAGCATGGCTGTCCTTATAGAACCCTGTATTTTCACTGGCATCAAAGCCTGAACCACATTAATATGCGGTGGTTTCTGTGGCTTCTTTATGAAGCCGCAGTGTTCTCGCTGTGCTATGTGTTAACTAATCATAATCAATGTGTCCCTGTGCCAGGCACTTTTGTTTATGCATTGGATGTGTTTTCTTAAGCATTCTTAAAGAGGGTCTTTCTCACTAGCGTGAGGTAAGAGCACAGGGAAACCCCAGTAATTAGTCCTGACTGACAGGCACCCCCCTCCAATAATGAATATGGTTATAGTTTCATAATGGCTTTTCTTAATTATGGGTATCACCACATTTCCTGTGGTTGTTTTTAAATGATGTCACTATAAATTTCCATCGTCCTCAAATGCACTTTAACTGTCTCCTGAAATTGCAATACTTTTAAAGGAGCTGGAAAATATAAAAAAAACCCACAAAATATTCATTAAATCCTATGATTCCTCTGTGTGGGTGTGTGTATGGTATCTGCATTTGTGCATTTATAAACATTCACACACACGCGCGCACACACACGCACAAGGCAAATTCACACACAAGCGTTGTTTTTTGCATGCACATTCATGCATGTGTAAATGAGTGTGTGCACACTCAAATTCATACACGTGTTTGTCTCTGTGTATGCATGGCAGTGGTTGAGGCAAGCAGAATTTAAATGAGGATATTTTTGTTCTTTGCTCATTTCCCATCTTCAGAAATGTGGGGTAAGAGTTGTAATGTGCGAAAGTTGTCTGTTGACAAAAGTCACCCCTGTGCCCCTGGTTCAGGGGCTGAAAGTGGCCATGCCTTCGCTGACCCACAGAGCAGCACACAAACTCCAGCGATGGCCAAACGGCTCAGCGGGGGGATGGTGGAGGGAAACGAAAATGAAACCCCCCCACCTGCCACTCACGTGGAGGATGTTTGACTAAGTGCTGCTTCAGGTTACATGAGCAAATGTACAATAACACGGTTAGCGTTGCTTCGGAGCAGTGTTTGTTTATTTTCCGTGAAAACGATGGCAAAAACGTGGGTGTAACTTGGAAACATTTAGTTTAACATGTGTTTACTGATCTGTTGCGCATATACTTTGTTATGAGAGTAATTCGATTTTAACTCAACAATGTTTTGGTTGAGATCAAATGAACATCACCCAGGGCACTTGCCAACGGGGGCAGGAGTGACAGCCTTTGGCTGATTCGGGGGGGTTTAAGCAGCAAAACCACTTGACGGTATTAACAGCGCAATTAGTGGTCTGCTCCACCTAATGGCACATACTGCATAACAAATATGATGAAGTCATGAAACACAAAACCAGGCTGGAGTGCTGTGGAGAGAGCAGTGCAGCTTGTGGCAAGCAACAGTGCTTCAGGTAGAGTGTAAAAATGAGCCTGGCAGGTGAATGCACAACTACAACTATAAATGGAGTGGAGTACCACAGCAGCTATGACTTTCCCCAGAACTGGTTATGATTTTATGATCCTCTCCCAATGTGTGGCTCCACAGTCTTGGTCATCTGTGACCTCAGGGAAGATGGTCACCAGTCCAAAGCTGGGGGTTGACTACCATGACATCCAGCCTGAGGTTCAGATCTTTGGCTTCCTTTTGCCCCTTTTGATGAGACCCTGTGCTCAGCAGGTAATGCATGAGGAATTTAGGTCCGAGGTTGCTTGGTGGATCTCTGTTGAAGATCCAAATGGACAGACTAGGTGTTAATGCATTTGTGGGCAACTCCTTAGCTCTTCTTAGCTAAATAGCTGTAGAAGGTCCATAAACAGTTGCCACCATCCACTAAAGAAGCTGTTTGTGTATATGCAGACATGAAAGGGACAAGTCCACCCATCTTGTAAGTTCAGGTCCATATCATATTATCATGTATGACACTTGTCAGTATAAGTTTGGTGTTTGCTAATTGCTGTGCCTATAAGTTAGGTAGTACTTACAATCTCACTATCGCACACTGTGGGCTAGAGTTTATAAGTCTTTTTAAGTCTGATAACCCTCTGAGAAGCATCTTATGAGAGAGGATCAACAGAGCCAAACACAATGGGTGGGTCCAGGTTTTCCCTTCTGAAGAGCTCTCCCCCATCTGTGGAAAGACCATTACCTTCCATTACCTTTCTTCAGAGCGCCCTGCTTCATTGGGACCCTGTCCGCTTGAGTCTGCTGTAAGAGAAGCCTCTTGGAGTAAACGGTTAGATGCAGTGACTAAGTCCTGTCACATCCCACACCTGGAGGTGCAGGTAGTGAGCTATCCTGATGTATGCTCCCACAGACATTATCAGAGGAAACACTTCACATCATCCAGCACAATTTTTGAACATATCCTCTAATCTCTCGTAGGTACAGGAGGGCAGACCCTCCATTCCAACACTATGGCTGCACTGGCTCTGTGAACATTTACATCACGTTTACATTTTGCCATTTAGGAGACAGTCATAACCAGACCAACTCACAGAAGTGCATACAATAAGCTAGAACAACATCCTGTTCACCAGAGGGTCTGAACCAAGTAAAGGGCAGGCTGAAATGAAGGGATCATGCTAGCTACAAGATACTTACTAAAGTTTGCTTTAATTCATTACTTATAATTAAAAAAATATGGAAAAACAAACTGAAATTCACAGAACACCAAGCAGCTTGCAGCTTGCCAAAGGAACAAAACATCCCGCAGATAGCACTGGCAGAATAAAAAAAATAGACTGGAAGGTGAATGCCAGAACTGAAAAGAATCAAAAGCTGGCCATGATGACAGGCAGGCCCTGGTAACTCATCCAGTAGAGCACATGCCACACTAGGCCAAGGCCTTCCTGCGGCAGCCCAGACTTTAATCCAGCCTGGGCCCCCCACTGCATGTCCTCCCCCCGCACCCCCTGCTCATCCACCCACTGTAACCATCAAATTAAGTGGAAAAATCCCCCAATGAAATCTTTAAAAAATAAAAAACTGGCCATGATGTTGGAGCAGTCATGCACAGCTCCTCTTCTTGGCTTTTGACTTGGGTGATGTATATTTAGCTTAATTATAGATGGCTCCTCTCATTAGAAATATTCAAATTCTGAATCCTTCTGACAACATTGAGGTTGATTTGAACAGACGTCTTTGAAAGACTGGTATTATGTTGACATTCACAGTGAATAGGATGGTTATTGCGGCTCAGCCCTTTCGCGTTTTGGTGGAGTTAGTTTGGCATGGGGAAGCCATTGTCTGGCATGGTAACAAGGTGGCTGGTGTAAGTGGAGGGGCGGGCTTGTGGAGGAGGTGCCAGAAGCTTGTTTCAGTGTTCAAGACTGCTGTATCCGTATCTCCATTTGAACTATTTTTTTATGCATGTTTTCCCCATTTTCCCCAAATTGGTCCGAAATTAAAATCGCCAATCATATTAATAAGCCATACTCACTGATACATCCTCCACTATCATTTCAGAAGTAGACAAATGTACTCTCGTTCTAGTCTGAAACATTTAATGTCAGCTGCCTCTTGTTTTCACACTGGAGTCCAAATGTTCAGCTTGCGCAGAATTGAGAGGGCTATGCAAACCGATGATCGAGGTCGTTATAGAGCAATGAGGGACTGACATCCTCTCTCACTGCGTCTGATGGTGGTGCTAAAACCCCGTGATCCATCACCCCATAGGGGTCCCAGCTTCAGCAATGCACACTTGCTTAGGATCCAGAACCATGGGACTCATCCACACACTGGAGCAGGGCCATGGCAGGAGGAGACTTCCAGCAGCTCCTGTTGTGGTAAGCCTGAATTAGCTTACACACTTCAAAGCAAATCATTTGTGGAACGGAGTCAAGAACATCATAAATGACTTGAGTCATTTGAGTGCCCTTTTGCCCTTTTCCACAAATTGGCTTTCCTGTCCCTGGGGCTCAGGGAAGAAGCCCCATGCTAATGCCGTCTCACATGCAACCATGACCGAGTGATAAATGAAACACTCCCGGACCGCTCAAGGGCAGTGAGCACTGCGGAAACCAACATGCCAGCAATCAGAGTCGAAAGAAACGTGACTGAAGGTGGTTATCGTGGAGACAATGTTGTGCAGTTTGGAGAATGAGGTGTGCATAGAATGATTTGTCAAGAACTTGTGATACATTTCAGCATTTATCTAGAGCAAATTACACACTATCCATTTATAAAGCTGGATATTTCACTGAAACAATTTGGTTTAAGTGTCTGGCTCCACAGCAGTGCCCTGCCTGGGAATCAAACTAGCTACCTCTAAGGTGGAAGACCAGCTCTTTATAGTACACTGCTGCCCCTACAACAAGTCACATTCAATTGGCTCATTTACTTTGGCTCCTTGGCATCTAATTTCAGTTCATTTGGTGAATAAATACATATGATGACAAATAAATATGATTTCAAAATAATGAATACTGGAGAGATTTGTAAAGGAATTCCAGTGCGAGATAACTTACTATATACCCTCCGGAAAATTTACCTTAAGTGCTTAATAGGGCCATAAAAACCTGGTGTGACCTGTTTTGTCATTCTCCCTGTGTAGGAAAATCCATGCTTAGTCACTGCCATTCATCACACAGGTGTTGATGGACAAGCAGTAAGAGCTGGCATACTGTCACGCATCAGACAGAACACATACATATGCATAAATATTTACTCAGCCTTTATTTAGCCTGGTTAGTCTCATTAAAATGAAAATGACTTTTCAAGGGAGGACTCGACAAAAATAGTGGCAACAAAAACATGCTAATTTATAATTATATCTTAATGTATAAATAGGTAGACATTTTACATGTATCGACAGGATTTAGAACATATTCATTGGGTGATCTGTTGTACACGTCAGTCCATTGGCTGTTAGATCATTGCAGTTGCATTACTCCAGATTGATACTCTTAAATGCTGAGAGGTAAGATGAATGTTGGTGTTTAACTTCAGGTCATGGAGAACTAGCCACACTTCTGCTGTATCCCAGATGCTGCGCCAAGTGTTCCATTCAGTGAAGTTTGTGTGTCTTTGGCTAAACAGCAGGTGGCGCTGTAGGCCCACAGCAGTGCAGCTGGTCCTTGAAGCGCTGCCGTTGACACTGATGTGGGGAGACACTCTGTAAGAGTGGTGAGGAGCAGTTGCAGTGGAGATCACTTTTAACTTTTCCATTTTTAACATTTTCACTTTTCCCTGTTCTAGTTTGACAAGGCCTAAACACACAACCTGTGACTGAAGGCACCTACCTTAATAATATAATTAAGTGCTGACACCTTCATCCAGTGCACATTATAGACAGGAACAAATAGGCTATTCCACACACCTGTACAGTCTACATTAGGATCATATACACTATGTATCTATATCACACATTTCAGGAAAAGGAACCTTCAGGCAACAAGAATGCATTTGGAAGGAGTATATTATGATGTGGCAAGTTGTATATCAGTACAGACATTTAATCTTTGGCTTGGAGTCCAGGGGGGCAGCGTCATGCCTCACTAATTTTTGGTTGAGGTGATCCCCCACTTGACTGTTAGAAGACACCTTTGAAAAACACTGCAGTACTTTTGTAAGTAAACTCTGCTGTAGATAGTAGTTTAAATAACAATAAATTAAAAGGTATGATTACTGGAGAGTGGTGTCACTGAAATGTTCTGAATAACAGTTCCTCACTACAACAGAGTTTTTCAAGCTGGTTGCTTGTAATTTTGCCTGTTACCATTGACAGACATCTCAATGATTATGGCTATACAGGTCAATTTGAACATTTAGTTTCAATCTGAGACCAAATGCTGCTTTCAGTTGTTGAAATAAATCTAGTATTATCATCATGCTTTGTTACTTTAAGTCATTATAGTTATTGCAATTCATTGTGGTTAATGTAGTTCATTATGGTAAATGTGCAATCTTAGGGAATAAGAATAGGAGGGCAATGCTGAGGACAGGAAGTGGGCGCTCAGTGATAAGGAAGAGGGGAGATGATGTCAGCAGAGCCCAATTACAGGCAGACACCGTTCCATCCACATCCGAATCGGAAGTCTGGGAGATTACTCGAGGGAAATCAGTTATCTTGTTAACTTTGCAGACAGACACACACACACACACACACACACACACACTGACTATTAGGCCTGGTTTATTTATTGTGCTTTTTTTGTGGTGGAAAAGGAGTTGTAAAACCATCCTTCAGATGCTGTCAGCTGCTTGCCTGCGGTTGTGTGTGGGGGTTGGGGGGTTAATTATAAAGGAATGGGGAAGCTAAATATGATGTGTTAAATATGGTGTAAAATCGTTTGATGTCCTTTAAAAACAGCACAGTCCCAGTTTGTTTAGTCTGGGCTTCCTTTTTTCCTCGGTATCTGATTGAAACGATTTTTGAAACGGGGAAAGCACACAGATGTGGGGGGGTGAGGATGGACCTGCCTTCCCCGGTCTGAAGGCCGCCGACTCATCGAGCCCTTTCAGGGATGAGTGAAAAAGCGTCGTCTGGTAGCCTTCAGGAGGCCCAGAGCAAAGCCAAGCCTGGCAGCCCTGCGATCGTTACAGTTTTCTGAAACCCTGATGGGTTAGTGCACTGGATGAGTGAGAGAACATCAAAAATTACAGCAAGAATAATACCGTTAAAAATCAGAGATATGCACACTTTGGGAACAGGGGTCTTTTCCAGTTTGCAAAGTTTCGCAGCTCCAAAACTAATTTGAAGATTTCAAAGATTTTTTTAAAAAGATTTTAAGTTAAATTTAATTAATTGTTTATTAGAATCCTTGCTAACACACCATAAGTGTACACATATAGTTGGCTGTTCAGCAACAAACTGTATGTTGAAACACATTTGTTTCTGTTACAAAGAAAGGTATTAACCCAGAAAGGTGCTAGATAGAAGGACCATACCTGGACCAAACTGTGAGTATAAAGCAAACAATGTATAAAGCCTTTCCAGTGCTTTTGACACTGTCAGTGAATAAATGCATGCGTCATGTGCATGTATCAAGCACATTGAAATGTCTGCTGTATTGTGCAGAAGGGGGTACACTTTGCTGCTTTACACCACTGCTTTGAAAACTTGGTACTTCTCAATGGCAATATTTTAAAAAATATTTATTTTCCTTTTAATAGCATTTATCTATTTTTCCATCTATGTGCTTTATCATTTTTTTAGCTCATCAAATGGATTTGTACAAGTCTGAATCTTTACATTAGCATGTTGTATTTCTTCACCAGAGTTAGAACCTGCCCAAAGTGTACTCTATGGCAATTGTGCTAAAACGTGTTCTTTTTCTAATTTTATTCCAAATCAGATTAGAATTTTGTGTTTTTCCAATGAATGTAAAGTGCAATTGCCTACGTGTTTAATGTTTTTTTTTTTATTGAATTTGAAATTGAAAAGGCGGTGCTGCTTCTGGATGCTCAGTTTGTCAATGTTTCTGTGACTGTGAGTTTAGTTCCTCTGTGGTTCTGCTGATAACCTTATGATTTCTCTGATTCTGGGGTATGAATTATGCAGTGTGTGAGCTACACTGCTGCTTTGGTTCATTTCTAACTCCAGCTTGTTTCAGTGCTAAAACTTAAGATATAAGTAGTTATTTTGTGGCTGAATGGAGGCCAAGAAATTATATATCATGGCAACTAACAATTTAAATAAATTGCGTATTCTTTAAAATTTCCTCACAAATTAGTACATTTTCTTTAAATTTAGTTGAACAGAATTCAAAAATGTTTTAGTAACAATGAACCAATACTGTGAAGGCATTCCAAAGAAAGCTTAATTTCATTTAAAAAATCAAAGACATTCATGTCTTATCATCTAATTTGGTAAAAATGTATTTCTCTTTTTGTGACTTTTCTCCTGTTGACCAGTTTGAATTCCCAGTCTGTCGATGTTGATTTTTTTGTTTCCATAGTTTCGTCTTTTCCAGTTAATGCTCTTGGTAAGGGTAAACATCTGCAAACCTCATGACCAAGATGCTCTTTCCTGAAATTACAAAACGCAAAGAAGAGAGGGGGCTGATTGTTTGCATTTTAGTTCTCTGTGTCACATCAGTGAAATCCCAGCTAACATAAAATGTTTCAAGAACATCGGGGAACATTCCAGCTAGATTCCTGTTTGGTTGTGAGTTAACGCTGTGACCTGATCATTCACCCAAACGGTCTTAGAATGTATTTATTGCTTTAAGCAAGTTCTGCTAAAGTCACAGAAAAATGTTCCAGTCATTTCGCATATAGAAACTTGCTGGTAACATCCGCTCATAGTTCTCATTTAGCCATGAAAAAATATCATGGAGGATATGTTTCAATAACATTGAAGAATGTTCTGAATGTAAACATTAAAATGCCAGATTCTTTGAATATTAAAAGCCCACTTGAAACATCCCAGTGTTTTTCAGCTGTATATCACATCCTGTAGTTTAAAAATGGTTTTGCATAGTGGTCCAAGTCTGAAAACTGACATGGTGGTTAATGTTTGAGTATTTTTGCCATAAAAGTAATTTCTCTTACTTCCCACATGCCAGAACATACATTCTTACATATAATACAGATGTGATGGGAATATCCTGCTTGTAAATATTCCAAAATCCTAAAATATCTATTTGTAAAATATCCCGTTTTTTTCTTCTAGTTCCATGAATTCCTATGTCACCACTCTCTACGTCTTCTTTATAAGTATTTCTGTGAGTAAAATCAAAGAAAGGAAGTAGGCTTGGCTGAAGAGGGCTTTTGATGTGGATTAACTTGAATGACAAACCGCAGTTCACATTATTTTTTAACTGCAATAACAATACTGAATAATGCTCTGAAACCATTCCTGTAGCGGTCCTTGTGGCTTAAAATGAATGTCCAACGGACATCCAGGAAACCAGACAAATTTATGTGTCGAGAACATTTACCCGAGCTCAACAGAATGTTCCGGGAAGCAAAAAATGTCAGAAGGGCTGTAACAATGAGGGTAATTAGTGGACCTGACAAACTGTACCTTCTGCTTTCCGCCTTTCAGAGTGGAAGCATTATTCATGCATTAGCAATAATAAATCATTGGTTTGAGTGAAAAGAAAAACTGCATAGAGGGAGATGAAAAAACATGGAAAAACCATGAAAACATGAAAAAAGGAAAATATTTTTTACAATGAACTGACACTGAAAAAACATTGTCCTGAAACAAAAGTGAAAGTTTAAAAGCTGTCTCTCCCATGTATCATGCCTATTTACAATGTTAAAGATATATGTGCAAATGGAGGCTGGATTAGTTTAAACTTTCTTTGAAAATTTGGTTATCTGACAAGTTGGCAGAGATTTTCTGTGTGACTACCTGCTTTATGTCCCGTTCATATCTTCCTGTTGATGGCCTTTTCTCCATGTTGTGATTTCCGGGGTTTGATGTGGGTGAAAAGAGGTTGATAATGGGTTTGGACCATATCTGGATTTGGACTATATCTATCTAGTCAGGATATCCGGGGCCATCTCTTTGCTCATTGGGTTGATGTGAAGGAGATGGTAATCATAAACAAACCACCTTAGATGATGTTGCCCTTCCCTTCAGATACGAATTTGTTTCCTACAGATAAACAATCTGACTCTATGTCCTCTTGTTCGACTCTTGTAAACATATACATAGACACGATATGTTTTATTTTAAATTAAGCCAGAAATGAAAGGTATGAGCAAGATTTTTCACTTACACCTTTTAGAAAACCATCTATCATTTCGCCTTTTTTCCATTCACAATGATTTGCATTTCCTTTCTGAATTTGGCGTTATCGCTACGCTGTGAATTCTCCTCCACGTCATTCAGTCCCGGAGCCTGCCTCTCTTCCGTCTGAGTTCTGAGCACATGTGTCAACACACCCTAAATGAATCACACTTTTCCACCCACGGGCGGAATTGTGCGACGTTTAATGAAGTTCAGCCTAACCCCCATGGCGCTTAATTCAGGGTTTTGAGTGACAGATTTACTTCCTGTCCCAGGCCTCTCCTGATGATGTCAAAGGAGTCACTCGAGGGGTCAACACATCCGGACTCCAAGTCAGTAAGTCTTTTGAAATGTTGTTTACAGCCCCTGCTCGTCTCTGACCTGATGTGACCCCCCCTTCCCCAGCATTCCTGTCAGACTGCTTGACGTTTAAGTCAAAAGTACACAAAAAAAAGACAAGGTAGACATTGCCTAATCAGAACCAAGAGCTGCTCTGAGGGCAGCCGAGCAGCCTCTTAACTCTGGGCGCTGGTCCATCGTGAGGAAACCCTGCAGAAATGCCCTCCTTGCCTCCTGTTTGGGCAGGCTCAGAACGGCCTCCTCAGAGATGCTTTCCTTCCACAAACAGTGGGATGGCTTTCAACCGCACGTGCCCTCCCAGGTGGGGCTTGTCGGTAGTCAAAATAAATATGCGAATTAAAAAAATACCGCCAAAAATATGAAAGCCACGCTGAATGCCATGGAAACCGTTCGAGCTTTACTTTCTTTAGCTCCGTTTACGATCAGGTTGTCACACAATGTTTCACAGTTGATATTTTCCAGAGGGAATAAAAAATAAATAAAAAATAGAAAACAACCAAACAGAAAAAGACCATTTGAGCCAATGAAGGAAACACTGGAAAATTACACCCTGGACTCTTCACAGGCGATTGAGCTGATCTGCTGGAAAATGGTAACATGCACAGCATTTACACCCTAAAACAAGCAGGGGAAAAAGACCATCATCCACTATGGGCAATGGATCCGTTTATTCTCTTAAAAATGTTTTATTCAAACATATCATTATATGACACACCGTTCACTGTCAACCATTGATTCTGACAGGGAATTGTATTTTTATTTTCCAGCTTTTGCCTTTTTTTGTCAAATGTATTACTTCCTCTTCGGTTTCCAGGCTGACTCAAAGTTTCCGCTGGTGTGAACACTGTCGGAAGCATGTTGACCTTGGTTTGGCGGTTGACCGGTAATCACCGCAGGGTGTCTGAACCCAACGATGCAAAATGAGTCTTTCAAAAACAATTCTGACAACGCGTTTCACCTACATCTGACGGCCTTCTTTTTCTTTTCTGTCTTTTAAGTCAATGTATTTTCCCCCCTTCTTCTCTGATGAGATTAAAGGTGTTGTAAAGAACTGACAGGGTAATCAGACCTCTCTCAAACCATCGGCTTGCTCTGTCACAAAGTATAATTATTCCTATTGCCTAATGAGGCCCCCTGCCGCAGACTTGGTTAGCGGCTCCGCTTCATGAGTTGGCCACGAGCTGCCGTCCTCCCCACATCAAAGCGGCATCAAAGCGCAGCTCCTCCTTCATCTGGAGCGACACATTCGCTGCTCCTCATCCCTAACCCTGATATGCCTGCACAGACACCGCCGGCGCTCCGGATCCTCCGCTGCTGCTGCTTCACCCCGGCTCAAGCGCCCCGTTGCCAGAAACGGGACCTGCCTGGGCTGCGGTCTTTGAATGATTTAATCATTTGCGCTGGGTTAAATGAAAAAAGGATATGTGGGAGAGATTCCACATATTTGTATTTGTTAAGTAAAGGGTTATATAAAAGTAGATTATGATGCTGTGTGTGTATGTGTCTGTGTGTGTGTGTATGTGTGTGTGTTTCGCATACACAAATACATTTCTGATCAGAGACCAGGAAGATCATGTCCTTTTGCAGTGCAGAAGAAGAACCATTTTGTCTGGAAAATACATGTGACACTGTAAAAAAGACTTGATTATAGAATGAAGTGAATAAAACCACAGCTTCACTGGAGCCAGTGCAGTCTATATGACATTTCATCACAGATAAAGTCATTTCTGGAGATAAGAAATAGTTTTGTTTATGCTTGGAATATTTGCTTTGTAGTTTTTCTAAATCCCACATTTAAGTGAATCCTTTAAAATATATTTTTACATTTCCTTCAAATCCAGATTCATGCCTCAATTTCTTTCAAATTACCTGACAATGATGTGTTAATCCTTTTAGAATTTTTTTTTCGGTGTGGAAAAATTAAAGGCTTTTCTTAATTTGTTGTTTTTGAAAACCCTTGTAAATCTTCCATAACTTCAATTAGCTTTTTTTCTTTCTTGTGGTGAAGGGTTTGGTTGGCTGTCAAGATCACAGCATACCACCAAACCTGCTAACGTTTAAGACTGATTCTTTCTGCTGGTATTCCATTCTAAGCGTTCCTTGGGTGTAATTTAAGGATTAACGAACAAAGTTTAATATAAACAAAATAGATTAAATATATATCTATAGGCCTTTTCACATCACGTTTTTCAGATGCAGGGCAATAAAAATACATTACAGACTGAAGCTACCCTGTCCCATACCCTGAGCCACCTGAGTTTTAAAAGCTTCCCACAGCAAGGTCATTGTCTTCACTCGCCTCATTTGTGTTATCTGGCTTCATGAGAGTGGCATTGCTGGGCTCCAGACTGCTGTAATTTTCAAAATGATATAATACACTTTACTGGCCATGACTCTGAAATGTTTTAACACAACTTTTGGCAGACGTTTTAGCTAGCTTCTGTTTTCTGCAGAAGGAGCTGGTCAATCTGTGACCTTTATCTGTGCTTGCCAAGTTGCATTCTGGGCCTTTGGTTAATATTGGTGTACAGTGGGGAGAGCAGCTGCTGTCTCCCAATGACCTTGGTCCTGACACAGCCATGCAAACAGGCCACATCAAACACCAGGCTTTGACTTTGTCAGAAGCCAATTCACACTTTCATACTTTTTTCTTTTGATGAGAAACTGAGCTGTACAGTCAGACAGCCAAATGATTGTTTGTATCTTCAAGTAAAACCTGTGGCACAGCTATTCAAATGAACAAACTGCAGGTGGGGTCATTTGCATAATTAATTTTATAAATGCCCCACTAAACGGAAAATAAGCAGGGTTGAACTTTTTAGCAGTCCTGATCATAATTTGTGCCATCCTTAATAATACATCTCTTAAAATCCTGGGGTAATTTAGAACTTCAGAATGTTTTAGTGCATCTGAAAATAGGAAAAGTTGAACTTATTTAAACCCTAAAAGTGATGGGCCAATGCAGAATGGCAGTTTTGGATGTGGTGTTGATGAATTCATTACTAAAGCGTGTGATTGTTTGCATCGCTGGAGTTCTGTGCAGTCAGCACTGCCACTGCTCTGGCGAGATGTGGGTCTGTCACTGAGCTCTGAATGTGTTTGTTATCTGTGTGTATGTACATGTGCATGCCTGCATCTCTAGAATGTTACTAGAATAATCTGTGCTGCAAGAGACTTGGATCATGGCCTCCTTGGGCAGCACATGCCAGCTACCCCCAGTCTCCTCTGTCGTGACTGTTTTACTACGGTGCAGAGATTCTCACTGATGCAGGGCAACCAATGAGACCAAGCAGTTATGGTGGCTGTCTTAGCTCTTTCAGCCTTTTAATCGCACACGTTAGCCATGCGCATCAGGTGCAGACACAGACAGACCTTAGGGAGCGGGGAGCCACTGGCCACCGGGAAGCAATTGATCCGGAGCCATCGTCTTTACGGAGGTAAAGAAAGTTAGACAAACAGCGCGGCTGGGGTGCGCTGCGTTCATCCCAGCGGTCGTGCCTCGGTGCTGCTGGCTGGGGAAACCCCTCTGGCTGCATGTCTGTGGCTCAGTAATTAGGTATGCTCAGGTTCTCCCTGAACTCCCTGCTCCCGGCCCGAGCAGCAATGGGGGGATGTGGACCGCTCATGGCCAGCATGAGGTAGTAACTGAGTATGTTTAGCCAGCATGAGGTAGTAACTGAGTATGTTTAGCCAGCATTGGGTAGTAACTGAGTATGTTTAGCCAGCATTGGGTAGTAACTGAGTATGTTTAGCCAGCATTGGGTAGTAACTGAGTATGTTTAGCCAGCATGAGGTAGTAACTGAGTATGTTTAGCCAGCGTTGGGTAGTAACTGAGTATGTTTAGCCAGTGTTGGGTAGTAACTGAGTATGTTTAGCCAGCGTTGGGTAGTAACTGAGTATGTTTAGCCAGCATTGGGTAGTAACTGAGTATGTTTAGCCAGCATGAGGTAGTAACTGAGTATGTTTAGCCAGCATTGGGTAGTAACTGAGTATGTTTAGCCAGCATGAGGTAGTAACTGAGTATGTTTAGCCAGCATGAGGTAGTAACTGAGTATGTTTAGCCAGCGTTGGGTAGTAACTGAGTATGTTTAGCCAGTGTTGGATAGAAACTGAGTATGTTTAGCCAGCGTTGGGTAGTAACTGAGTTTGTTTGGCCAGTGTTGGGTAGTAACTGAGTATGTTTAGTCAGGATTACATAATCAGAATACAAAAACAGGTAACTGTCATCACACCTGATCACTTAAAAATGTATAATCTGTTTTCAGTTTCACAATTACAGTTTGCATTTTGATTCACCCCACCAACTCCAAAACAACCCCTCTGCTCACTCTGGTTCAAGTATGTATCTGTAAAAAAAATAATTGAAAGTGCACATATATAAAAGAATGCACTTTTATATTTATATTAATTTATTTCATATATTTTGGAATGTTTGCTACCAAACACTGTTAGGAGGGTAACAAATATAAATGATTATAGATTAGATAGTTGACCATAATGTTAAATAACTGCCATTGCATATATTGTTCTACCTAATTCTACCCTGTCTAATCCTGAGTGACTATGTGGTTCTAAACAGAGCCCTGAAGGGCCCTTAAACGCATTGCATCTTTTGTGTTTTTTCTACAAATTTCACAAATTCTGCACTGGTTGCATTTCTTTGTTCTCCTGCATAAAACACCAACTTTGAGGTTTTTGAGTTTTGGCTGTGCTGTCTGTCATATGCATGTACCATTCTCTCACACACAATGAAACTGCAGGTTAAACGCAGCTCTGCTTCCATGTGAATTACTTAGCGCCTCAGTCTGGACGCGCGCCCGACATCTCCTGTGTTTATGGGTAGTTTTGTGTGATAAGATGAAGTGAAAACTGTCCAGGCCAGGAAGGGATAATTACACTGCATTATAGGTGTGGTTTGGCTGAGTTTAGTGAAGCCTCCTATGAGCCACTGAGTACTGTCTATCATTCACGCTGCTTTCCAAAGCAAAGCCCTGTGATTTCTCCACAGCAGGGAGTCATTGATTGCTCAGGCAGGCTCTGCCCATTCTCTGGTGTATGTGAAGTTTAAGGCTCCTGTAAACGTGGGACTCCATTTTCACTTTACACACAATGCATTGAAACTCTACCTGGATCATTTGAGGTTTTGTGCATTCAGCTCAGGCACCCCTGACACTAGTCCAGGAGAGCTAACAGGATCTGCTGGCTTTTGATCTGCTGGTTTCATCTTGAAATTATTAGTCAGTTAGCAGCCATGAAACTAGGTGAGGTTAAATACCTGTGTTATCAGTTGCTTTGATAAATCAATTAAGCGCTGAGTAAAGTCAACACATACAGCTGTCCAAGATAAGGGCAGAGGTTTTAGCCAAAGGACACAACTGTAGTGCCCTAACTAGGAATTAAACCTGTCGTGATTTGGATACGACCAAGATCATCAACCAATACAATTAAGCAACAAAAAATGTGAAGTTCAACATCAAAAATCTCACCATGTACATTTTGGAAAGGAGCCAGTTGAAACTTCGCTAATATGAATTGTGAGCTGAAAGCATAATTTCCATATTGTCAGACCCTACTAATGATTTATTTGGCTTGGCATAAGAAAAGGGTGAAAACAACCACTGTGTTTCTTGTCATGTCATGCCATGTCATGTCATCATGTAAATGATAAATTATATAGAGCAAGATTATAAAACAATTCATTTTGAAAAACCGCACCACAAACAAACATGTATTCAGGCCAATTGCAAAGTCAAATGTTACATTTTTTTGTTGTTTTTCATGGGGGTCAAGGATGGACTCATGGATGGACACGCCACGTTCTCTACATGGATGCTGGTGCATTCCTCTCTTTCCCTCTCTCTCTCCCTCTCCCTCTCCCCTCTTCCCCTCCCACCCTCACTCCCTCTCTCCTGCTCTGGGCCAGCAGGGTGTGCTGTGCGCAGAAATTAGCAGATTGCGGCAGCCGGCGGGGGCATCTGTTTCCAATATGCAGCGTGGCGGAAGGGCGGGTGCCTCGCTCAGAGGCAGAAAGTACAGCCCTCCGTGCCTTTAAATAGCCTTGTGGGTACGAGCAGGACGGATGTGTGGCATACTGTTTTATCCCAGATTCCTTGAATCTGGACTACAGCTTCTTCCCTTTGAAGACAACAAATGTGCAATTAGACTGGAATGCATGCCATGCTGTCTGCAGCCCATGGGTTTGGGGTGGGGTGGGGGGGGGGGGCTGGTCCTTCGTCCCCCCACCCCACCCTCTCAGAGAAAAAGCAAAACTGTGCAGCAGCTTTGTCACAAATATTTGTTTTTGGCATTTTTGCATATCTTTTTCTTTAAGACAGAAAAAAGAGAAAGGAATTATAATGTGGATTTTTTTCTTAGACCATCATCCAAACATCTGTAGGCCCTGGTGCTGAGGTGGAGCCTGGAGGAACGGCGGTCTTCCTCCCCAGAAGGAGCGTTCCTCACTCACCAGCATTCACTTGGGAGTTTTTTGGGGTGCTGCGGAAAAAGAGGTCCAGTCTAAAACTGCAACTGCTGCATGATTCGACCGCGTTTTGACCATATTTCAATAGCAGGAAGAGTGTGACAAGACAGAAAGCCTCAGTGAAGCAGAAATAGGTGCGAGAATGTATTTCAGAATAAACACAAGTATGATGAGAGCATCAAAATTCAAGCCTCAGAGTCCCTCAAACTTATTCATTATCTCACATGAGGCTACAGAGAACAATTAAAATAAAAAATACAAGCAATGCAATCAAATATATGTGCCATAAGCTGTGCATTTGCATAAAATCAAGTTAACCATATGGAAATGAAACTGAACTGGCTCTTTTGTGCTGCTGGGGTTACCGTATGTTAAATCCTGTGAAGATGTGTTTTCTGTTCTTTGTGTGAAGAGATTAATGATGGAAGTTCTTCCTGTGCAGCTGAGCCCTACAGCCACATCCACATCCACCAACATGGAGAAGGTGCTACCCATTTCCTGCCGGCGCAAGCCGCAGTTTTATGACAACAGCATGTTAAGCACCGCTCAGACTGCAGCAGGAAGGACACAGCAGATGCCTTTGTTTGCAGAACTCACAAGTAGTAGAGAACCAGCATCACCTATTAAACTACATCTCAATACATAAACACATTCCCCCCAATCTCTCCTAGTTTCATGAGGGTCACCTGCCCAAAGGCTGCAGATGGAGTTCATCTGTTTAGCTGTATCCTGCATGATAAATCAGAATTCAAGCCTGAAGTCAGTGTTTGATTATACATGGTCCCTGTTAAACAGACTTTAAATAGAATGCTGTACATTATTTTATTTTACTTAAAAATGATAACCAATTACCAAATGACAGTTAAGATCAGTCACACTTGTATTTTATTATTCATTTTTTTCCTTGTTTCCAGTTTTGAATGCCGAGTTGTATTCATACTTTGGTCTCATCATTACAATGTGCTCTTTCCCAGTGAATGCAGCCAAGTGTGTCCTGTGTATACTCTACCGTCCAGCAGTGGAGCTGAGTCCCATTGAGTCAGAGGAGGACTCTGCATGTGCGTCTGAAAGGCAGGCTTTAGGCACCAGATGACCAAAAGAGCAAACAGCAGGTGTCAGTATGTGTCAGGACGGTCAGTCAGATCAGATCAACTACTTGTTGGGGAAAATTAGAATGTAAAGTTCAGATAGTCAGATATAAGTATACACCCAATAGTCTTGCTCTACCCATGTTGGCAGAGGCACAAGGGAGGATAATAAGAACCTGGCATCATCCAGGTGCTTTTTGGTCCAGCTACAGTCACTGTCAGACTTCATCATTTTAGCAGTCAGATAAACATGTATTATAAATTCCTATGTGAATTATCACAGATAATATGAGTGGCAATCAATTCCATTTCAGTTCAGTCAATTAAAAAAATGATATTGAAATATGTGGACTTTTCTCCAACTGAACTGAATTTCACTTCGATTCCCAAAAATTGAGTAAATTGACTCCATTTAAATCAGTGAAAGTGATAATAGCTAAATTTCGTTCCCTAAAAAAATCAACTTAAAACACAACAAACATTGTTCAACATGTTAACATGTTTATTTCATGTGCCATGTGTTCCACCCAAGATCAGCTGAATGATTGAGAACCCTGCAGACAGCCTGAGGTATCCAGGCAGAGGGGCAGTGACCCTGCAGACAGCCTGAGGTATCCAGGCAGAGGGGCAGTGACCCTGCAGACAGCCTGCAGACAGCCTGAGGTATCCAGGCAGAGGGGCAGTGACCCTGCAGACAGCCTGCAGACAGCCTGAGGTATCCAGGCAGAGGGGCAGTGACCCTGCAGACAGCCTGAGGTATCCAGGCAGAGGGGCAGTGACCCTGCAGACAGCCTGAGGTATCCAGGCAGGCAGTGGGACAGCCTGCAGACAGCCTGAATCCAGGCAGAGGGGCAGTGACCCTGCAGAATGAGGTATCCAGGCAGAGGGGCAGTGACCCTGCAGACAGCCTGCAGACAGCCTGAGGTACCCAGGCAGTGGGGCAGTAACCCTGCAGAATGAGAGCAGTCTCTACCGATGCTGAAATTACTGTCACCTGACTGACGCGCCATGTCTCGCTCACAGACACCAGAGAATGTGTATCGGATGGTCTGAGATGGCCTCAGACAGAGGGGCAGGCGGCAGTTCTCTCGGAGCGGAGAGAAGAGGCTCTCCAGTCAAACCAACATCATAATGTCACAGTGTTTATTTTCTCAGCCCTGGTCCACAGTGATTTTTATATGGTTTTACACATCCTGTATCTGCACACAGTTATGCAGGCTCATCCTTCTGACCAGGAGCAGTGCAGTTCCTGCCAAGTCTTATCCCTTCATGTCACTGTGTTATCAATGCAAAAGACACCATGGGCTATAACAAAACATGCCACATGCAACATTTGTATCTGGAACATTAAATCATGTTGCCACTCTGTTTTTGGAGCATTTCAGAAAGACAGAACATTCCACCAGATCATCTAAAAAATGTATGCACGTAGCTTTCCAATTATACAAATGTATATAAATATTTTAAACATTTAAAACATAAAAGAGTATCAGGATCAAATTTGAAATCAGTTTTTCATGGTATTTATGCAGATAGTGATGTTATGTTACAGGAAGGCTAAATCTTAAGGGTTAAAAGACTGCACAGTCCCTTATTGTGCATATTCCTGCAGTTTATTGTGTAATAATAATGTAATAATACCAGAGTTATCACAATGAGTCTAAGGCCTATGTTTTTATCATGAAGGTTCAATGTAATATCACATTGGGATGGTGGTGAATTAAGGTGTCTTTAGATCAATACAAATGATCTTGTAATAACAGGTGGCAAGGTACTGGCAGGGTATCTTACCATCTTCAAAGCTACCCACCAGCGGTATAAAAGAAAGTATACCGCTAGTATGAAGAAGGTATAAAAGAAAAGCCCAAGCAGTTGTGATAAAGTAACAAACTGCACCTGACCCTAACCCACATTTCTCAGAGAGCCATTTAATAGCACATACTTTAAGCCCTGCTTTGTTTTTCTCTGAAACAAGCATCATGTCTTGTTGGGCTGTGTAATAACAAAGGTGGTCTGAATGAGTAAGACACAAACAGATTAAGTGACACTAAAAGTGCAGTTTTTTAGTGACTCACCCACTATAGCACTCCCCTCCCATGTTTACACAGACTCCTTTGCCGGAGACCACAAAACTACTCAACTTGGCAGAGGTGAGAAATATTACATTTGTGAAGGATGGAGTTTGCAATCTCAGCACCACCTTACCCAAAACAAAGGCATAAAAGGTATATTTATTCCACGGCTTATTTAAATTATTGCAATGCAATACATCTTCAAGGCTGGTGTCATTTTCTGATGTCACATGATCTTGTGAGCACTGATTTTATCATCTTTCTCTTAAAAAATATCTCAGGCAATTTCAAAAACAGTTGCCTAAGTTCCGTATTGGATTATTCTGCATGTGAAACATCATGGCTATTTTTGGGCCCTCCATGGCACCCCTTTTCCCACACCAGGCTGGATGTGTCAGGAGGAGGGTTCTGTGCACATCAGACTCCTGTGATGAACCTGATGCCTGGCCATTTTGCTTCTTTCCACTCTGCAGATGCATCACCAGTTATGTGCTTCTGAGCCACTGGAGGAACACTAAGTCAGAATACACTCACTTCATGCATTTACAGGTGCCAACTGGCCAGGAGTGGCCTCTAAAGAGTGAGTGGACTCTAAAGAGACTGATCAGAAAGAGTGATCAGACTTATACCTGTACCCTGGCCAGGAGTGGCCTCCAGGAGTGGCCTCTAAAGAGTGATCAGACTTATGCCTGTACCCTGGCCAGGAGTGGCCTCTAAAGAGTGATCAGACTTATGCCTGTACCCTGGCCAGGAGTGGCCTCTAAAGAGTGATCAGACTTATACCTGTACCCTGGCAGACTTATGCCTGTACCCTGGCCAGGAGTGGCCAAAGGATCAGACTGGACCTCTAAAGAGTGATCAGACTTAAAGAGTGATCAGACTTATGCCTGTACCCTGGCCAGGAGTGGACCTCTAAAGAGTGATCAGACTTATGCCTGTACCCTGGCCAGGAGTGGACTCTAAAGAGTGATCAGACTTATGCCTGTACCCTGGCCAGGAGTGGACTTAACAGACTTATGCCTAGGAGTATTTCCTGTGGCCAGGCTGAGACTTATGCCTGTACCTGACTTAACCCCTGCCTCTGCCTCACAAATTGCAGACCTCCAGCTACACATGGTAAGGGAGTTGTATGGAATCAAAGACCTAGGCTGCGGTCTAATAGTCAAAAAAATTACATGCTATGTCCTTTCCTAACCACTTTTCCTTGACCTCAATGGAAAATGTCATGAGGTCAAGGAAAGATGTGAAGGAGAATTTGTAGGGACTATGACAAGCACATTCTCTGTCAATTGTGACGCACAGGCTAGCTCTTATCATGGATGCCACTTCTGGGTCATTTAACTCAGTTAGGAACCTTCCTAAGCAAAAAAGACTCTTCGACCACAACCTCAGTCTCAGGACTCACAGTAGCACCAAAAACATGTGCCTCTACTGTTGAACCACCTGGAGGCCCCACCAATTTGAGAATATCCAGTTGTGTCATCACTATAATATGGTCTTTCAAATGATGGGATAGGGCTTCTGGATGCTGTCAGGCTGACAAGCACTGTATCCCCCATGATGGGATGACTGAGCACCTCCCCCATAATGATTGAGCACCTCCCTGTGCCAAGCTACTGCCAGTTTTGTGGCACCCTGCGGAGCTGTTGGCACTGGCAAGGATACCAAGGCTACCACTTATCTTATTATGTGAAAAATTATGTATATTGTCCTGAAAATACATGCCCACAACTGACCACAAAATAATTTTTACCATTTAAACTGTGGGAGTAAAGACAGAAATACCTGCACTTTCAGAATAAGACACGTCGAATGGCACGCATCTTAGAAACAGACCT
Organism: Albula goreensis; assembly: GCA_022829145.1. Lineage (NCBI taxonomy): Eukaryota > Metazoa > Chordata > Actinopteri > Albuliformes > Albulidae > Albula > Albula goreensis. Next base: position 25,890,457 of record CM040747.1, on the reverse strand, counting down.
CTCAACCTAAAAATTATCTTGTACTTTCACCTTCAGGATCCACCACCCACTGGCATGGCATAGTCAGCTCTGTGACTTTGGCTGTTGTCCTTAACTTTAATTCACTGTTAAATGCAGGATAGTTTAATAACCATGAAAATGAATTAGCCATTTACAAAACAAACAAACAAACAAACAAACAAACAAACAAAAAACACCTCTATTAGGTCCTATTTGTGGGTTTTGACTGTGAGGATTTTGTCGACCTCTCTGGTTGTAAGAGGAAATTGTTATAGTACTTTATACTTCACTGCCCAGATAGCCCTTCCCTTTCTGACTGTTAACAGTGTGACTTAGGAAAGATAACATGAGACTAGATGCATTATTGTCTGCTTTGGCCTTCCCATCAAGTGTGTTGTCAAACAAACATTACATTAGTGAAATAGTTGCAGCTAGGTATATGGCCAAGAATTAACTTTAGGAAATGTGGCCAAATGGCTAACTACTTAACTAGACAAAAAGCAATCCTAGCCATCTACCTATGCAATTTAAAGATCTGATTATGAAATTTATGCAATTTAACTACTCAGGGGCAAACCTGATTGCAGTTCACAAGGCTAGTTAGTTTGCCTCAAAAGTTCACTATCTTCTCCAAGCTAGCTGGCTGGCTGTTGGCTTTATAAAGGAAATAAACTGGACTAACAACACCAAGGCCAGGGAACACTCTGGAGCTGTTGTTAATATTGGCACTTTCCTGGCTAGCTGGGGAATCACTGGCCAATTACAATTAGATAAATATAATCAGAGAGCAAGGGAATCACTGGCCAATTACTATCAGTGAGTTGACAAGCCAACTTTGCTGAAATTTGAAATTTGATTTCCGATTGTAGATTCAGTTACTGCTAGTTAATTTTGGTTTACAAAGCCAGCTTTGGTACAAATACATAAAGCACTGATGTATTCTGGGGGGTATGCGATTGAAGAAAGCCCTATAGAAATAAAATTGAATTGAAGTGAACATAACAGCAGATGGTTTTGTTGGCCCTGCTCATGTTTTATCAGGATAGCGTCACTGTTGTTTTTTTGGGTGTTTACGGGCATGATGTGACTGTTCTGGCCACCTTTCTTTATCACGCTGTGTGGGTGTCCATACCGCAGATAAGATCGGAGGAAATCAGTGCGGCCTCCATCAATAACAAATGCAGAGAATCACAACAAGATATAAACAAGGGCAGGGATGAATCTAGTGCATTTTGTTACGATAGCAGTGATGTGTCTATGATGCTGTATGACATCAGAGTGCTCATGTTTACAAAGGCTTGATAAGCGGCAACCTCTTCCTCCCACAAACATGCATGAAGAGCATTTCTCGTAAAGATACCCATTGAACTCTGGGATTCTTTGCTTACAGACATTCACTGATGTATCTTGGAAGGACAGTTTTAACAGAGAATCATTTCATACTTCAAATGCAGTGGATAAGTATCTCAACATCAAAAAGTATCTCAACAGCCAAAAAAAAAAGAGAAAACACCTGCCTTTATCATAACTCAGCATCAGTGTTGAAAACATTTTCCTTGCTGTCGGTTTGTGTAAGAACACGACCCTGTACTTTATGTTGTTGCGGCAAGGCCTGTCGGGTTTTCAGGTCTCTGGAGCCATGGAAGATGAAAGCTTGAATGGGGAAAGCCCCTGGATTGGGTTGGCATTGTTAGTCATTTACTGGTATGCGGTTTGTCAAAAAAAAAGGCCTGATATGCAAGGGGGTGGTCCAGGACACCTAAATCAACAAAGCTGTTGAATGAACAGTAGTCTGCTCATGTAAAGCAGTCAACGAGGGGCCTGTCGCTCCCTTAATGATTAATCTGATAACGTCTGTCTTTCATCTCCGGCTGCTCGTGGATCAGGGCAAGTTATTGAAACGCCGGTAGAACAAGCAATAACAGGAACGAGTTATGTGTTTCTCTCCCCTGCCTCTTACCTCTTTCATGCCGAAATTTGGAAAAGCTTATAGTATATCCAATGCAAGCAAGCCCTGCCACCCCCATCCCTGCAAAATGATCAAGACTCTCTATGTGAACCGGGCCAGGTGTGAATCTCATCCATCATTCAAGACCTCAACAATCTTCTTTGCTCTGATGAAAAGCAGGCCAAGAATCCAACCACCATCCAATCAATCAATCAGCCAAAAAATCAATCAGACAATTGACTGATACACTACCCAATCATGTGCTTTCCATGGAGATATGGTAATCAAAGGAAATGCCTCATAAATTTTCAAGGGAAACAAAGTTTTTTGAATAAAATTTTGCAGGGTTTCATCAACATTATTTTGACTTTAAAAAGCAGCAGCTGGTTATAAAGGCAGGACCAGTTCATCACTTTTGATGAGCTTTATTTATTTATACAGTTCTGCAGCTTTATTGTTTGCCCAAATCTGGGACACAAACGTGATGGCATTCGTCATGGTTACATCATGCTACACCTCTAATGTCAGAGGACGCAACGTTAGCAAACACACAACTACAAGCCCTGAAACGGGCCTTTCTTCTCCGGCCTTGCCGTCAAAGTGAAAGCGTGTTTTAATGAGGAACTTTAGATTACTCTGCTGCGTTCGCCTCTGCTCGCGGAGTACAGAAGCCTTTTGTGGGACAGGGGCTCTAGGAAGCCAGTAGCTCTTGTTATATGCATGTGAAATTAATTATGAGGAAATACTAAAACACTTTGGTGGAAATTGCCTTCCCACCAGATGTTCCACACGTGAGAATAAATTCACTATTTCAACAGCGCAAAATTACTGTATGCGTGTCTGTTCTCCCCTGTTATTCTTTTTTGTTAAAAAAAGTTCATCCTGCCGTCTTTGATGAAAGCCAACCTGTCACTCAGAGTGCTGGGGGGAGAGGCAGGAGTTATAGGCTACTGTTTGTATCCTTTCTGTGCCCTGTGAGGTCATGTGATTATTTAACCTGGTTATGATAACAGCATGCTCCATTCTTGGGTAAGAGCACACTTACAGCGCCAGCGCCTGACTTTCCTCGCCATGCTCTGTGTGAACGCTCGATCCGCTCCCGGGAGACCGGGGGAGATTTAGCTCCCTGACTGGGGGGCGGAAAGCTCACTGAGAGCCGCTCTGTGAGAGCATTTTCCACTCTGCTCTGTTGTCTTTGTCACACTGCTAACCGTGGCAGCAGAGACCCCGTCTGTGTAGTGCGCCATCCTGTGTGGTTCAGGATCAAATGGCCGGTGAAACTTCAAAAAGAGGTAGTTGTGGAATAACAAAAGCAAAAAAGAGAGAAATGCATAAAACATAAAATGTACAAATAAACTGTATCAAATTCATGGTTTGCGTGAAGTGACTCCTGTTTAGGAAATATAATGAAATGGAACACTTCTCTTTAACCTCACTGTGCCCTCACAATAAATAATAATTTTCTGGCATGAAAAGGAATAGTTTGAGCAGATATGGATGCACAGTTTTAAATGTTTTTCTGCAAATTCCAAAGTCTGATGGATACTAATAGAAAAGCTGGATTCCTGGTATTCCCCAATGGCTTAGTCATGTTGAGCTAAGAAACAGCCTAAAGTCCATACACACCCCAGAAAAACTGCAGTCTTCTATTTATCTTAGTTCCCTATTGACAAGAGCAGAATGTTACAGTGGTAGAAACATCAATAACATGTAGAGCATTAGACTATCAATAATGACAATAATAAAATGCATTTATATAGCACTTCTCCTTAACCCAAATTACATTACAGTGAATGGGGGAAACCCACCTCATCCGGCACGTATGTGCAGCGCTGACCCCAGTGATGCGCAGCAGTCATTTCTGCAGAGAGCTGTACGCATACAAGCTGAGGCAGTGAGTGAGGGAATTACTGGGCCGCTCAATCTATTCAATGATTTGGTGGCAGGTTGAGGAATTTTGAGACTTTTGCCTGTAAAACCGTTTTAATCAGGGAAAGCTGTAATCTTTATGATAAGTGCAGGGGAACCAATGTGTTATTGATCCTTGTTTTAACATCTCCTGTAAAAGACAGCATCTCTTGCAGCGCCACGGTCACTACAGTAGGGCAATGATGTTTATTTGTTCAAGAGGGAAGACCACCCTCTACTGGGAGATAAATTGTTATGAAGTGGAATTGCTGAACCAACTCTCAGATAAGATCAGCCATTCCAGACTTCATACAGTTCAGTGGTCTGGTAGACTAAAGTCAGGTTTTGGAGGCTTGTTAATTTCATTGCTAGTAGCCCTATGGGTATGGATAATCGTAATAAACTATGTGTAAACCTGAAGTGAACAAAACCGCTGATGAGATGAATACCATACAGTCTGATGGTTAGTCACAGTGTTGCAGCATTCCTCTTTGCTGACATGTGTGTTTTCATTCTATAATTTAAAAAAAATGTATCATGTCATGACGGCCTAGTACTCTAAGTCTCTCTCTTGAGAAGAGGTTTCTGCTAAATGAATGAATATCATTATTCTGATGTACATTCATCCAATCCTGGACCAGATACACCGCTGTCATGTGACACGTTATCCAGTCCAGCACATCTGGATATTTGCTGGTGCTGCTCCTGGGTTTCCATGGCCCATCAGTGGGATCAAACCTGCAACCTCTCTGTGGTAATACAGTGTGAGTGCCAGGTTTATTTCCTGTCCTAGACCCCTATCTCTCTGATCCCCTCCCATGGGTCCATGTCAAATTATTCCTTTACATATAAATAGATGCTTCTATGATTCTTCAACAGTAATAGTCCATCTTCTCTGAGCTGAGAGGAGCTTTTGAGCTTGCAGCCCTTTTACTGATAATATTCATTGTATGTTAAAATCATTTTCAAAATTGTTGATTCGTGGGGAGATTAGCATTTACAAGTAATGCTGCATAACTTTACATCCAGCAACTACTTTGGTGATATGTTTCAGGACAGCTGGCTATTCTGCTTGACCATAAAAGTGCACTGTATGAGTGTGGGTGGATGTGGGGCTATTCAGCAGTGCAAACGCTGATTGCTTCTGCATGAATCCATGTCAATTCAGAATACATTTCTGATTAGCTCACCATGCAAATGTAGCAGAGGCTGCAGGCCACACCTGCCCTCTCTGACACCATACTGCACAGGACTGCAGTCATTGTGTTCATTGAGAGATGGAAGGATACATATGTTGTGTTTGCAGTTTGGAGGGAGACGCCAGCATGCACTTTTTCCCCTTTAAATCAAACTGTTAAAGACAGCATGTGTCAGTGGATTATTATGTCTCCATGATTAGAAGCTGGAGAGACGTAAAGAACCGGTATGGAGATTTACATTCTACCACTAAAGTATAACCTATCATACGCTCACCTCCAAGCAGGAGAGAGAGGGGTGCACTTCCTCCCAAACACACGCTAATTTTACAGGCCTTCTTTTGGGGAAAAAAAACAAAAACAGTGCCTCTTTTATGTCCTTGCTTATCTAGGAGATTGAGAGCTTTTTGAAACTCCTTTTTGGTCTTCTAATTGGGATGGATGAGATATACAATTATATGTCTGTTGTAGGAAAAAAAATCACCATAAATCAAATCTGTTTCTCAGGTGTGAACAGATGTGTTTCTTATTTTATTTATATTATGATGTGTTTAACCCCCTTTAAACACCCTTTCAGCCCTCCCCAACACACCAGGGCCAGCACTCAGCAAACATTTACCCTTCATTTTGACCTACCATTAAATGTGATGTGACCATTTTTCACAAACACAGGTGAGGTCATGTTTGGGATTGGTCAACTTGCTAAACTGTGCTTCTGACGAGTGTCATAGACCACATGCAAATATTTACATCATGCCCATAGTAATTTTTTCGTGTTTATTTATTTTTTTGGTAGCATTATTTTTCTTTGAATCACAAAAATGTGTAGCATTAATTTAAATCCACAGATTCTGTTGAACATTTGGATACAATGGAAGATATTATGTATTCCCCATTGCCGACCGTAAATTATATGAATAATTTAGTCTTTACATCATTAAACTGCATTATTTACTTCAAAATGAGGTACTTGCTGAATTAAACTGACTTTTTTCTACATCCTCTAACCTGATGACATGAAATTACTTAAATTGTGTTAGGCCATTTTGGCAATACCTGCCAGCATTTTATTCAGATTGCTGTTGTACCTCTACATCAACATTTGTGAAACCTGTTATGGTGAGACACCCCTTAGTGATCTCCTACCGTTATTTGATCACTGGCACAAGAGCGTGGAGTGGTGAGTCATTCCTCCAGGAAAAACATCTCTGAGTTAGTCCTACGCTGCAGTGATGATACTGCTTGCCTCCTGATGCAGTTGAGTTGTGCAAACTGCAGCTCAAAGGTTTTTTCTGCGTTTTTTAGTGTTATACAGGTGTTTTTATACAGCCCAATCTGCAGACTCCCAAATCATTTAAAAAACATTGAAGCTTTTAAAGAAATAAATGTCATTACAAAAACAGACAGAGAATTATTATAGCCTTGGCAAAAGTATTGTACTCATTTTAACTGAGGTAAAAGTGAGATCAATTTTTTAAGATTGTTTTCCTGCAGAATTTTGAAAAAAAAAAACTGATGCAATGATATTTTTGAATCACTCTTCCTCTGTGTGTGATGAAAAGGTCAGGGGGTTAAATCAGCTGGAAAAAAGATTGAGGAAAGAAAAAAAGGAAAGTGATTCTGTTTTGGCATCTGGACAGCTGAGTGGTTTTCTTGATAATAATAATCTTCAAACATGCAAATCCAGCTGTGCAAACAGTTTAGCACAAACATGTCCGACAGCGCAGCGCTGCATCTCTCGGCCGCTCCGTTCTCTTTTCTCTCTTACATAGACACAAAAAAATAAACACATGATTCATATATTTATTCATTTGTTTTTTTTTTTAAACAGCGCTACTTCAGAAGAATAATAAATCTCACCTTTCTCGGGTTACTCTGTTTCATACTCTGTTTTCTTTTTGTAGATATCTCCAGTTGTTTTGTGACAAGCACTGTAATGGATTGCAGCTTTTACCTCCATGGTAACCTTCTGTTTTATTTTGAACGAGTGGAAGTTGAAGGCTGTGGGAATAATCCACATTGGATCATTTGGATGTTTTTATATGTGATTTTGTAAATCTTTGATACAGAGCATCTCGGTTTTCGGTGTTTCACCGTGACTTTGATGCCTTTCAGATGTCTCAAGCGGCGGTAAGCCAAAGGCTAAGCTGACTGCTCTTCTATTTGTTGTGTTGCTGGTGATATGTTTGTCATTCTGGCCCAGATCGAATGATTCCCCCATATATCAGTGACCACGTAATTCATGGCAGTTTCCAATGACAGCAGCGAAAATGGAAAAAACACTTGTAAAAACTCTTTGCTCACTCAGTTGTTTTTGGACAAATTTTGATTAGATTAGAATTTGGACCTTAGTTTAAGTTTGTAAATAAATAAACAAACAAACATCTTTTTCTTTAAAAAAAACCTCTAAATTTGATTATTGGTACAAATGGAGAGAAATGCAATTTTTTGCAGTCCTTGACACAACAGTCGCTCAGTGCTACAGTAAGCGTGGAAGTCTGCCTATTTTCTCTTAATCCTGTTAATCCATCTGAATAATTTCACGGGTCCAGCTAAGCATTATAAACCATCAGAAAAATAAAACACATACTTTAATTAAATGACTCAGTTTGAAAAAAAAACAAACAAGGGATTACAGCTCAATAACACCCAGCTCTGAAAAACAATCAGCTTAATCCAATTATATCAGCCTCTGTTCTGTCTTCTGCTGGCTCACCATCTCTACAGCGGCAAACACAAGATCCCCGCCAAACACAATCATGCTGAGCACATCGTCACGATGCCCCGCCTCGCCACACCACGCACTGATACACTGAACACATGCTACATGGAGTTATTGAGTAATAACCTGCAAATGATTGCTAACTGGGTTAAATTAGGTGTTTATTTGATGTAGCGCTGCTCTCCGATATAGTGCTAAACTCATCTTTGTTTTGGGTGCTTAACTCACTGAACTCAGCCTCACTGAGTAAAACACACTAAACACGCCATCACAAAATCAATTGTAAAAAAGATATTTCATGACCATGTGACACTGTGTTTTCCATGTGTAATGTGTGCTATACATGTATCTGTGTATTTCTGTTATGTCAAACTCAGTTCTCACTTTGCCAGAAAATGACAGATCATCAGGGGATATATTTTTGTGGAACATCTATCACTTACCCGACTTCATCTGAGCAGCGGGTGTCAGTTAGAGATTGTGAAAATGATTCAAATCTGGTTAAAATGGCTGTTGATGAGTGGCTGGTCTCTCAAGCAGAGGCCATATATTCACCATTTCTTTGGTCTTTTCCTTCAAGTGAAACATTTGCTTTGGAAAGACATTTTGTAAATGTTTACTTCAAATTCAAAGGGGAATTGGCATCTATCCACAAACTAGACCACTGTGGAAACAAGTGTGTTGCTCTAAATGAAATGTGATTCTACCAAAGGCGAGCCTAACACTCAAAAGTAACAGAAAGCATATTACTATATCAACTGAAGACCCAGTTTTCCCCAATTAATAATCATCACCAGATAATTATTTGAAAATATACATTGAAATACAAAACTCTAAGATATTTTACTTATTTGTAATTTACTAAACAAACCTACATTAAAATAGAACTCATAATCTTAGTCTTCACAAACAGATATTTCTACCTGTGATCACTTCATAAGTATAGTGTGAGCATCTGTGTTTCAAAATTGCCTTTTGCAAAATGTGGTAATGAAACTAATATCCTTTATTTAAAAAAATATGCGCACAAAATCAGCATTACAAATGTGTGAACACAATGCTGAAGAGGCCTTTGTCTCATGGCCCGGGGAAAATATGTGTAATTTAATAGCTTCTTAGAATAATATTTTATGTAAGGTCAAGACAGTTACATAGACAACAATAAATGTCTATTTCTCCCAAATGCATTATAATATAAAGTGAAACATACAGTCATAAATATACATATTATTCTAGCCCTCGGGCAGCTAAGACAAGTGGGATTGTTTCAGACAGATGTCCATTGTACCTATAAAACGTTTATATTTATATACTGTACAAAAAAGTCTATAAAGAGCTCTTTATATGGCATGTGCGCTCAGGAGCCAGCAGTAGGTTTTACATAATGTCGGAGTGTGATTTTGGGAAATGATGCAAGTCCTCGTTCACTATGCAGTATGATATTCACATATATTGACATAATGCTGTATGTGACAAGATAACAAAATGCATCTCTTTGTTTGAAGAAGGCGGGTTTTTTTTTTTTTGAACAAAGGGGAATTTTTAAGCAGAATTCATATGTTGTATTTATGTTCTGCACGTATGGGGTTTTTGTGGGGGGTTTTTGCACTTTTGCATTTTCTAATCCTGATGCTGATGGCCTGCAGACAGGCTGTTTAATCTGAAGGTGGACATATTGCCTAAATTAGAGGGTGGAGGAGCGTGCCGCATGTTTGGAGTCCATAAATATTTACTGCAGCGTTTTTGGCGGGCTATATTTGACTTCCGTGGGTTTCCTACGTGCTGTTTCTCCACAGTGCTCCTCGCCTGTTCTCTGCCAGAAACTCTTTGGCTCAGGCCTCTCAAGTAAACCCAGTTTCGCTCGACATTTTTTGCACCCTTTCTCAAGGAGAGTGGAACAGAGAGCATCATATGAGCCCAAAGTTGAAATTTCCAGTTACGTTTTTCTAATTTCTGTCCACAGGTTAAATCCAGTTTCCACCTCAAATCAACATTGGCCTATTTACGCTCTGTTTTTCCAATTTGGGTTTTTTTCTGTGCAGCAAATTTGCATTTCTGTTTATTATTATCTATTTGGGTATCACATGCCTTTATATAGGGAAACACACCCAGGGTAAATTTGAATCATTATGAATTTATACAGCGACAGTTTGCAAAAGCTGCACACATTTATCCAGACATATTTTTCGCAAGTGCAGTTTTGGATACGGCAACAGCGTGTGTCTCCATATGGAAACTGAACCCCCAAACCTCAGCAAGGAACCACACGCTTCACTAAGAGGCATGGGTTCAATCTGACCACAATGCACTCTGTCCTTAACTTTAAACAGCAAATTCAGTCAAGCATTAAGATGTTTGCAAAGAGATCATACACAGTAGTTTTAGTTAATTTTTTCCAACTGTTGTTTACGAAAATGTGACGCCTTGCACAAATTCATTACTCTAAATTAAGGACAAACCATTCTGGAGTTAGATTATATCTGCACATGTATATTTGTATAATACTATAACAGACTGAACTGCAGAAGTGTAAGTGTGTTGAATTGAGACTGTATCTCTATGGTGAGACTCCAGCATAGAGGCAGAACCAGTTCAAAGATTCTGAGACCTGGACTACATTAATAGTTTGACTCACATTTAAGTGCTCTCATTTTCTTGGCAAAAACAGTAAGTTGAGTGATCACAAACACGTACATACGTGCACATTCACATTCATTCTCACGCACACATACACGGTATATTTAGTGTTGAAGAAGATGATGATGAGTTTTGCTATTGTAGTGACAGTCATTAATGTTTATTCACTCATGTGTTTGATTATACATAATGTAGAGCTCTAAAAATAATGATGTATGTTCTAAAAGGAGAAAAAAGGATCAACCGCTGGTTTATCAACAGAGCCCAGTGTTTTCTTTTTAGCAGCATAATTAATATGAGTGAGTGACATTAACTTTTCACACCAAGAAAATATGATGGCTGCCACTGACAAGCTTCCAGAGCACTACCTGAGGCACAGGCTTTCAGCATGCTACCTGAGGCATGGAGCTGAGTCACACTACACCTGTGCCAGTCAGAGGATCAGCAACACCCCCCGCCCTCTCACCTGAGAGACTCCGTTTACTTCATTTGCATCAAACAACCTTTAATGCCCTTCAGTGACCTTTTAATCCTGGGTATCATTGCAGCCAGACGGTGTTACTTGTTTGGACTGGGAGCATTCCACTTGTATACATAGTGAAATCCAAGCTAGGGTCTAGATGTGTTCAAAGAAAGGAATATTCACCTCATGTGAAAGCACATTTATTTAGATATTTTCGTAGTTAGCCATTAAATGGTGTTGTAAAGGATGACTGGAGAAGACTGACTCCTTCCATTCTTATAAAGATTCTACAACACTGAAGATTTTTTTGTCTAGTTGATTGATTAACTGCAGTCATTGGTGTAAAGGTAGCTGAGGAGTTGAGTGACTTACTGAAGGAGGTGGACATATTGTAATTTGTCAACATTTTGACACTTTTATGCAGAACAACATTATAATAATCTTGACCACCATCTTGTCTCCATGCCCGTAGCACACAGACATGGCATTTTACATGTCTGAAGCTGTGAGTTCCATTACTTTACTCTGAGTTGTTTTTTCTGTCTCTCTCTCTCTTTTTTTTTTTTTTTTTTTTACATTTTTCAGCATCTGCATACTCAGCGTTTACATGCTGAAGAAAATAGGATTAGTACATTTGGAAAGATGGAAAATGGAAACCTCAACTATTTTAATTGTCACAGGGTAAAGTCAGATGGTGGAGGCCCTTTGCACAATGTTTACATTCTGTTCTTTCTTAATGGAAAAGCAAGGCAATGAGCAGGGAAGGGGCTGTAACATCATTAGAAGCTTTTAGCATGCTAAACTCCTCAGACCCAGCCAGCCAGATGTTCAGATAAGTTCATTCCCCTTTCAAAGCTAAACTGTAGCTTTAGGGTTAACTTTTTTAACTGATTAACAATTCAACATTCAGGCAGATTTTCCAAAAGATGTCATCTGCAGAGTTTATTTTGGTCCACTAATGATTAAAAATGCTTAGCTAGCCATGATGACTGAATACATATTGTATCAATATTAAACATGCTAATCAGAGAAATTGCCCATTATGGTCCATCATATCAGCTTCATGATAATGATTATGATATTTATGGTAGCTACTATGCAGACAGACCAGATAAGAGCTATATCTCCTTTTCTGTTTATCCTTATCTCTTATTAGGTTCACTGGTGGATTCCACAGCAACAATTAGCCATGATCTAATTGTTTAATTAGGGCTAATTAAAAGAGCCTTTTCTTATGTTCTATCTAATCTTTGATGACAAATCTGGGAATTTGTCACTTTAAAGGACCAAAGAAAACTCACTTCACAACACCTGTGATGTTTTCCTTCAGACTTATGTTAATGGTGAGTCTAAAAACTAAAAAGCTGAGGTGGGGAGGAGATTTGCACAAACAATGCTATGTGTGAAGCATCAGACACACTGGCATGCTTCTCTATCACATACACATTTACCCATAATTCTCTGTGACATTATAACAGCTACATCTGCTTCTGCAATGGTTCACATACAAAGAAACTCTTGCTAATCAGGTAGATATGACAACCGGTTTCTTCATTTGTATTTTTAATGAGATGATCCAGGGGGGGAAAAACAAACAAACAAAGAAACAAAAGAGTCAACATGTTACTGTCCTCCATCCAAACAAGTCTGACACACTTGTTGGGGTGGGGTGGCTAATCTTTAAGCATCTCCCAACAAAAACACCCCCCTCCTCTTTTGTAAGGACCAGTCCTGCCCAACCACCATCATCACCTAATTGAAATAAATATGTTTAATCACAGAGGCCTTTCACATGCTGATGCACCTCCAGCTCCGGTTTGTTGACTGATCACAAAGGCCTGTATGTCTCTGACAACAATGGATTGAGATTGCTGTCTTCAAATGCCTTCATATGGTCACATTAAGGAGAATCGGCAGCTTTTAAAATCAACACATTGTGAGAAACAAAACTTTTGGACTGCAGCTCCGTATGATTTGATAGATTTGATAATAACATGCTAAATGTTTTGACAACATTGTGATATTTTGCACCTGCACATCTTTGAGGTTCTTTTTTTGGATCATTACACAGAAACAAAGTGAATGGTGACCACTGAAATGATATGGTATCTTAGAACTGTGCATGTTACTACTGTAGTTATAGCCTCACGATCACCTGGATTCAGTATTTTACCTACCTTTTTTGCAAAACCCAAAAGACTGTGTTTGCAAATTAAATAAACAATCACTTGCCATCACAAATAAACTGTAACAATTGTACAAATAAACTGTGACAACTGTGCTGTAAATCAGAGCTAAGGACAAACTGCTGGTGGATCCAGGCCATTGCTTATCATCTACCTGCATCTTTTACTGAATGGTTCTTCTAAGACCGTGAAACGTCAGTGTGTGCTTAACCGTTTGCTTTAATGTGCAGATGTTGTGTATGTGGGGGGGGCGCTGCCAGGTTTAGGTATGTCTGCGGGTACCTGTATGAGCTCTGCCCATGCTATGCCCAGTCAGGGCGAGGAGTATGATGAGAGGGATGAGGATGAGGACAAAGATAACCGTTTGCAGGCTTCTCACATCTCTGCTGTGGGAAAGGTAAGAAACTCCATGATCTGCATAATCCACTAGCTGTCAATTAGAGATAATCCTGAAGAAAGACAACTTAATCCCCTATTAACACCCTGTGATCAGTCATCTGTAAGTATGGGGGAATTATCTTCTGCAGGGGTGGGTGACTCTGCTCCTTACTGAAGCCACACGTTCCCTGCAAATTTTGCAGGATGCTGCATTTTCAAAGCACACACAAATTTTATGTTTGTATTATGCATTATAAATACATTACTTGAATGTTCCATTCTCCATATGGGAAAAGAGAATTTGATCAAATTATTTTAAAATCCATATTTTGACCGCTCATATACATGAAAACCGAAACCAAAATTCAAGTTATATGTAAAACTACATGTGCAGGGAAATGTATATTTTTAAACCAATTGTTGTTCTTGGTCCTTTTTTAAAGGTTTAATGTCTCATAGTTCTTTAAGATATTTATCTTTCCAAGCCATACCAAGCACAGTGTCATAAACATTGCGGCAGCCATGTACTATCATTCCATTAATGGTGCCTGATTTTTTTTCTTTTAAATCAAGACACAATCTTCTTCCTAACTTACCACCCTCTTCATAAACTGTGACCTGTCATAGCAGGCTCCCTCCACCTAATTTTAATTCCCGGTGTACTTTAAAAGTACTCAAAAAAAAAGCAGAAGCAGAGAGTGGTGACATAGCAGTTCATGAAACTAGCTGGAAAAGTAAAACCCCATTAGCTGCTGTGGAGCTTTATAAACATGATAATGATGTCACATCTATGACGAATGCATGACCATGTGACACGGCTTCATATAAAATAGTTTCAGGAGTAAATACGCCAAACATATTTCACAGTATAATGGATGGGAAAGTGGGCTTCCAATGCAGAGGCAGCAGGTTTAAATCCCATATCTCTGGCTGGTAACTGCTGATGTACCCCTGGGCAAAGTACTTACATATATACCTACGATGCTCAGTAAATGCACACCTGTATCAGGTAGTATGGATAAGTGTAATCTGTCTAAGGTGCTTGAGTTAAGGACATCCGCTTACTTTTTACAATGTTAAAGCACATTATCTGCATGTTGCTAAACAATGCTAACCAGACATCTTGTCAATTGTTAATAAATATATTAAAATAATAAATATATTAAACTGATAATATTTTACATTTCTCCTGAATTTATCATGCAATGGTTAATTCTCTCATTTTAACATCACCAGTATATGAAATGCCAACTATAAAACAGAAAGATATATTTTACTTTAAGTTTCAGGTCAGATGTTGCTCTCAGGTACATTTAATTTGTTCAGATAATTATCAGTAATTGTATTTGATGCTGCCTGCTAGATTTCATGCTTGCATTAAGCAGTTGATGCACAAAGATAAAATATGAAGAGTTCAACTACTTTCAAGGAAAATAAATCAGTGAAGAGTTCTGCAACAAATACATTCACATTGGAAACCTCTCTGCAAGACACGTATGTTTACAGAAGTGTATGTCTCAAAGTGGTTTTCAAACATAAATTCTTGATAAACAAATGTAAAACGCTTTCTAGGACGACTACTACTCCTACTACAAACGACGACGACGACGATGATGATGATGATGACGACGACTATGATTAAGATGCACCTAAAGACTTCTAAACACACCTCAATAATCTTTGACTGGCTAAGTCGAAAATATTCTTTCTTTCTTGTTTTATCCGCATTGAAGAATATGTCTCAAAACAGAGCTTGCGTAAAATAATGAAAACTCTTCCTATTTGTACAAAAGTAAGTGATAATCGGATTTATGTCAGCGGAGCACGTAGGCGTACTGTTCCTCTGGGTACAATGGGCCTTTGTGCGGTCCGCATGCGCTCTTCCTTCTCTCCACACGTTGGCGCACGGTATCCGCTCTAGTTCTGTTGAATATCAGATTAGATCTTTGGCGGCATTGTAATCAAACACGCTATTTTTCCCATTTTAAATCCTGTGTTGATTCATGGTTATGGTATGCACGCTGTGAACGTTCCTTCTCCTTCAAACGGATTCAATCAAATTAAAAACCACAACATTTTTTATTTATTTTGGGTTCACAAATAAAAAAAGAAGTTCCTTGTACAGAAGACTACTTTAAACAACTTGAAAGTAAAACAGCAGAATATGAGGAATATTGTCAATAAAAACTACATGTTTTTAAGAAGTGAACAAATGATAGTCAAAATCAGTCTCCTTGAAAATGGAAATTGTGTGTGTGTGTGTGTGTGTGTGTGTGTGTGTGTGTGTGTGTGTGTGTGTGTGTGTGTGTGTGTGTGTGTGTGTGTGTGTGTAAGCACACATATAAGTATATATCGGAGGTTTTTTCCTTCATAATGTAGAGAGTATATAATACGTGCTCATGTTTCATGTTGACGTATTACCCCCCTTTGCCTTGAAAGACGTTGAATTAGATGTTAAGGACACAGTGGCCGTCAGCCCCGTGCAGTGAAGAGAGACAGGCTGATTAGGACAGGAGGTGCTTTTGCCTCTACTTATGATTGACAGCCTGCGTCAGTGACATCACCCGGCAACAAAAGGACTCGTCAGGGGAAAGAGAAGGCTGCAATCAAACGTACGGAATCAGTGCGCGGTGTGCTGGGGAGGCACTCGAAAAGTTCTGGCAGTCATGGAATCAAGTGAGCGACAGTAGCGCAGTGAAACTCCCCTAAAACCTACTTTTACCTTTGGGTTTTCCCAAAAGGCCAGTGAAGGCACTGAAGCTCCAGATAGGTCCTGCCTGTTTGCGCCTCTTTTCCACAAGCAAATTCAAGTGATATTTTCGCATCAACAAACTTGATTCCTGCTTGGTTCCACCAACTCCACAGCTGCAGGGAATATGTGGAAGAAGAGGCGGTCCGTGCGGTGGACGCTCTCTGTTTGCCGCAGAATTTCAGTGTGGAATAACGCGAACTGATGTGAAAACTTTCGGACTACAAAGCAGGAACAGCGAGCGGGCAAAGCGCTTCCTCATAGGTAACTGCAGGTTTAATTACCACCTTGTTTACTGGTGCACACCAACTCGGATCCACAATGGAGATACGTGAAACGCCGAACCATCTACTTTCTGCTTCGTGATTAAAGGCGAGTTTAATCTTCACCTAGACTTTATCCTGAGAGCTTGTGCTTTCTTTTCGGCAAGGGGAGGTCGTACGGGGGGATTCTGCGAAAACGCAGATCACGAACACATCTAAACGTCTTGTCGGGGCGCATTTGGATGACTGTCCAGAAAAGCACATTTTTTGGGATGTGTAAATGTGAACCTCAAATCTCTGTACGCGTGTAGTGGGAAATCCAATGGACCCGTTTGAGAGCTTTTCAAAGTCGTTCTTTAAGGTAGCTGTGGCTGCTTTTGTGTGCCTTTGATTTCAGCCGGCCACGGAAGCGCTTTAGATTTAACACCTGCGAGACTGTCTCCTGGTAACTCTATGATCTAATCTTATTACAGACACAACACCTTAAACGTCACGGCCTCAGCAACTACACACGTGTAAGGGCCCCTGTCTGTCGTCTGCACTCAGTCTTTATTAGTCTTTTTTTATTACCATCTTTCATGATTCCCGTGTTCTTAAGGTCATAACTTACAGGTATCTTTAACACTCCTCCAAATTCTCTCTTATCTCTTCGTAATTGCGCCTTTTAGTCTGGCTTCTCCCTCCCCATTTTCCCCAAAATTTCTTTGATTTTTATTTCGATTTATCTTTTTTTGTTGTAGCTTAATTGGCTTCTCTCTTTTATAATTTCCAGGCATTTTTATTACTCGCCTATCTCCTGCCTCTATTTAATGCTCTAATCAATCTCACCTTGTAGATATTTCAGCCGGCGGGGGTGTTATTTCCCAGCGTTTTTGTTCTTCAAAGTGCCGTATCATCCTTTTAACCTCCTCGTATTAAATTCTTCCTATGGAAGAATACAGTCCTTGTGGCTATATCTTAGGGTGCACATACAAAACTTATTATGACAGTGGTTCTCATGTGATTGCGACATCTGTGTGTTGACACCTCGCTTTTGCTCTCTTCAGAAACAGATTGATCATGGTCGCCGGGGTCCGGGCTCACATGGTACTGCTGATCTGTCAGGTGCTGTTCCGCGGTTCGGCCGGACTGATTCCCGAGGTGGGCCGACGGAAGTATAGCGAGATGGCCGGACAGAGCCCAGAGCAGTCTGATCGCTTTCTCAACGACTTCGAACTTCGACTCCTAAACATGTTCGGACTGAAGCGGAGACCGACCCCGAGCAAGCTCGCAGTGGTACCACAGTACATGCGCGACCTCTACCACAGGCACGCGGGGAACGGGGATCAGGACCTCAGCCGAACCAGTACCTCAGCAGGGATACATTCAGATTTCTCCGCGAGCAGGGCCAATACAATTAGGAGTTTTCACCATGAAGGTAAGTCTTCCTGACAGACCACTCTTTTCAAAAAGGGATTTACATTGGATGACGATTGGCCGATCGAATAAACACATTTCATTCTCCAAAAAGACCAAACGTGTACATTTAATGGATAGTAAACGTATAAACATGCACAAGTGCCTACAGCTCCACGATGTTACCTGTTGATATTCCACAGCATGTCTATTTACCTTTGAAAGGTAAATACGTTTGTCATTTACTCAATGCTTAAGTAACTGAGGGAAAACTACGTTAAGACATTCCACAATCAAATAAACGGTAGCAAATTGTTGCCATTTATATTATATAAAATACAGCTAGTGGCTTTTTTGTCAAATAGCCTCACATCACGCTGTGTTTGATCTCCTCGGTGGCTAGAGGGATAGTTGGACAATTCACGGTTTGATCTTTCACTAGTGTATATAAATAATTCACGTTGTTTTTGTGTAGCCTGACAACAGTTTTCTCCTTGCACGAACGAGCGTGACTGTCAGCCTTAGTCTACAGGTCGGAGGACATTGGCAACGTGGTGATGTTAATAGCGAGGCAACCTCAGCAACACTTGGCATTTCAGTACACTGACCGCGGCCAGAGCAAGCCCAAGAACGCGACCACAGCTCGCTTTTAAGGAAGCAGCCGAAGAAAACGAAAGAGAGAGAGAGAGAGAGAGAGAGAGAGAGAGAGAGAGAGAGAGAGAGAGAGAGAGAGAGAAATGATGGAAGGAAGCAAGCAATCTCGGCATTCAAACAGAAAATCCCTGCATTATCATCTCACACTCATCATCACACAAACATGAATAATAACACACCATACGCAATATATATCACACTGTCATTTTTAAATAACAGATGTATAACTTTTCGCAAGCAAAATTAACAATATTCAATATCATCTCTACTGTTTGACATAAACCTGCCCACAATATGACCGTTTAAATTGGATGTGTCGTGCAGTGTGTGCAGATTTGTTCAGTTCATGTATTGACTCTAGGCTAGGTAGGACTATTGAGGTTAACCTATTAGAGTGTCAATTATTTTGTTTTGCCATCTTACTGTACATCTTATAATTATTTGTGAATTGTGGAGACATTTGCCAAACTTATCAGACAGATATGTTTGACAAATATTCTCTCTTCCCTGAGTATTTCAGCGGAGATCGCTGTTCTTTGACCTGGTTGTATACTGTTTTTAATGATCTGTCAAGCACATGATGATGTCGAGGAAAGATCTATTTGTCTCAATAGCACGCCAGTTTTACCTTGGTTAGCGAGACGTTCAGGCCCTGTGTCCGATCAGATGGTTCACCTTACATCGTTACGATGCAGTGTTACTGCAAGGCCCTACCTGAAAACCGAAAATAGCAGTAATTTGGAAGTTAGGAAACTCCAGAGGACAAGACGCAGTGATTCACTGTGTAATGAATGATTCATTAAAGAGGATATACAAACCATTTAGGGGAATTTTGTTACGGAAAATAGACAATGACTTCTTTGGAATTTTCTGGTACCAAGGGAAAAAAATAATAATTTTTAGTTTCCAACTTGGTATCAAAAAGCACATTGGTTGTTGGGGAGGAGTCACTATTACCGGGGATGTTTTTAATCTATTTATTTTTCGATGGTAGAATTCTGTGCGACCGAAATGTGACCAAGAGGTTGTTGTACAGTCTTAGGTTTTGACTAGCGTATTGCGGAAAATAAATACATTTTTCATTTTTAGATGTAACTGGCAGGCATGCTTTTCCGCATGCGCAGCGTCAATATTTCACTCACTGAATGAAAAGGCTATAATTGACCAATCAATGTCTCATCCGAGCTGTACAACAGTTCATTCACAGGACAAAGTCACGTGGCCAAAAAGAAAAAAGTGGCGTGATGTACCTGTCTGAGCATTCCCGATGATGCAACCGGAACCATGTGTGACTGTGTCACTTAAGTGGCGCTTAAGTATTACTGTGCTTTACGTTTCTGTCATAAAGTGCTATTAAGTTATTTGGGCCTTGAGGGCTCTCTGGAGGTAACGGCATATTAAGAGATTTCACAAAGACGCCGTGGACACCATTGCTGTCCGATGTCGAGTTTTACAAGAAGAGACGGCGAACATGATAAAACTTGTGTTCCATCTAAGTGATCGTACAGCATAAAGGACCGACCAGTACAGCGCCTGCACAGATGTTAAAGTCAATTACTATGTAAAACTGCCTAATTAATATAAAGGCGTTATTTATCCGTTAAGCAAACTGGGGCATTACAGCGCAAACACCCCAATCATAACGTTCTGGATATGCATTTCCTCAAATCACAGCGTATGGATGGGAAACCAGAATTTCGAGATGGCAGGAAAGTAATGAACTTTAGGGACATCTAGTGGCAACATTGGCACATTGCCGCAAAAGAGCTCTTATGCTCTGCAGCTCTTTCCTTTGATTCCATATGCCAACATATTTTTATAAAGACAACTGCGAAGTTCCCCCTGACCGATGAACATGTTTAAATTTTTATATTAAAACATTTGAAACAGATAGCTCACTTTCAATGGAAATATTGGGGTGGATCTGAATGGAAAACCCTCTTGGATTTTTTTAGCCCTGTGACACTATACACAGAACTATACTTTGATCTTAAAAACCTATGTCATTATCCAAAAATCCTGTTTGGTAACCCTTTATGCACAGGTCCTGTGACAATTTCTTCTTACTTTAAGGTTATTATTATGTGTGTGTGTGTGTGTGTGTGTGTGTGTGTGTGTGTGTGTGTGTGTGTGTGTGTGTGTGTGTGTGTGTGTGTGTGTGTGTGTGTGTGTGTGTGTGTGTGTATATATATATATATATAGAGAGAGCTATATATAGCTATGTTTATTGAATTATTAGTGTTCATATACTATTTAATGACACTTACAAATAACTATAAACAATTGGGCCAAACATTGGTTCTCTCTAATGTGGTTGAAACCCCTGATGTATCCTATGACCTCACGGTTCCTACTTGAAAACGCAAACACAGCTGTTGTCAGCTTACATAATTACCCACTACATTAAATATTTCAATTACAAAATGTTCGATGACAGCATTTAATATTTACAGTTATTGTTAATGTTTACTGTCTAGAATAGGTGTGAATCACAGGCTAAACCTTTGCTTCGCATTGAGGTACTGTATGGAAATGACAGCGTGCAATTTAGGATTTGAACATTTTTGGCATGTTAGAATTTCACATAAATCTTTTTCTCCTGCTCATAGATTCAAGTGCATGTTCTCCTTGGTCATTTGATCATCTTACACTCTGCTTTCACTCCCCCACACAAACATTTTTGATTTAAGATTTAAACCTCACTTAAATGGTCCTTATGTGGAAATGTAGAATTACAAGAACAGTAATTTTTCAAACCACCAACTTAGGATGTTGAATATTTTGAGAAAATGTATTCCTATCAAATTTGTATAATTCAAGAGCAATGCAGGCTTTTTTGTGTTTTCCTTAAAACTGCACACAAACATTGCCATGCATGATGTCTGAAAAAGATAGCAACTGTACAATGTGCGCTTTCCTGTGGAAAAACTAACACCAGAACGGTTAAGCCAATAAATTACTGCAATGTGCCGTTTGATAGGGCCATTATCATTTGTCTGCCGTCACTGCAGACAGTAATGGAGAATGTCGATATTCCATATCTGTGGTTTACAGGTTTTAACAAGCATGGGCATGTTCTAAGAGCACGTCTCCAGTAAAACTGATTTCTTTCAAAAGAGAGAGAGAGGGAGGGGAAGAGGCATTTCGGGGGGTGTGCTGGCTGGTAGAGTGACAGAGGGAATGAGAGAGAGAAAGAGCCAATGCAGTGAGTGAGAGAGAGAAAGAGGGGATCTAAAGACTGGGTTTTTCCCAGATCAAATGTGGAATGGCAGCTTGTATACGAGCCCGTTGTGGCTTACACAGGACAGATGTACCTGCAGAGGAGATGGAATTTCCAAAATATATATCTCTTAATTTTGTCACAGTGTTCTTTTGTGGAGAGAAAAAGCGCTGTTTTATTGACATGATATTGATCAATGTTATAGTGCCTTTGGGATTGTGAAATATGACTGTACATGGAACAGACCTTGTTCAGGTGAAAAAGCACTCACATTGAATCGAACAACTTTATTAAAAACCAATTAATTTTTGTACTTTATTAGTGTACAACTGGCATTCAGGTTTGTCAGTCCTAGCATGTGATATGACATGCAGACATCCAAGAATGGGAATAAGACTCACAAAATGCATTTTTATGAAGAAACTGACAATGAAATAAAAATGCATCAGAACACAAAAGCTCTATTATATCAGTGATGACATGTGTATATAAGAGTGTTATTAACCCTGATAGTGCTTGATACTGGGACAAAGAAGTCAATCAGGAGTATACAGAAACAAGCACAAATAGTCAATGAGAAATTTGGCATACAGACTGTTCCTCATCATTCATCCAATCTCAGCCACTCTACAGCAGGAGCAGTCAATAGGGATCCAGGCCAACAAGCTACTCTCCATCATTCATCCAGTAACGGCAGCTGCTTAAGACCCCACATGGGAAACGCAGCCTACAACCTTACTCCCACACTGCACAGGGAGGTCTGGGGCACTCACACTGAATCACACACACACACACACACACACACACACACACACACACACACACACACACACACACACACACACACACACACACACACACACACACGTTATGGGGAAATACCCAGCTGTAATGCCATAAAGCTTTCCTAAACGTGATTTATATAGCATGAAACATACATCTGTGCTGAGGCATTAATGTTGAAACATATATCTAAGAATGACACGTTAACAGTGTTAGCACTCAATCCACGGTGGTTGGTGACTGACATGTAGGACACAGAATCATAGCTTTGATCTTGGCGCTGGTCAGTCAGTCAGTTTTATTTGATATGATGCTCAATGGGAATTGTCACAGAGTGGTTGAAAGCTCTGTATTTCATATCGAAACTGGAAACGTTGTGGACGTAACTTAATGGAGTAGCGATGACACAGACTTACAGTAACAGGACCCATGTGATGTCAACAGTGTGCTAGATGTGAGGCTCTGGCATGCCTTAATGCTGCAGGGGGGAACTCCACTCCTGGAGGGCCATGCCTGTCTCTGGGTCCCATGCCAACTTCTGTCTCCACCAATCACCATGCCTGAATTAGCTAACCAGCTGTAAACACCAATGCCTATTTACTTACAGATTAGACCACATTGAAACATTTCATAAAGGGATAGAAGAACTGATGTCAAGTGTCATTCATCAAGTGTCTTGGTAATTGCAGATAAAACGTCCAAATACCATAAATGATTGCGAGACCAGAGGTTGGATTAAATCCAGAAATGGATATGACTGTCTAGATTGACTTGTTAATAATACTGTTTTCTTTTTTAAAAATAATACTTTATCTAGTAACTAAAGGAATATTTAATTAATTGAATTAAATGCATATATCATTTGAATATGTCCATGTTAAAATTTATGCTTCTCATTTGGAATCCTCCCAAGGTGTCCTGTGGTAATTGTACTTATGAATTGTCTGGTAACCTCTGAATATTTAATATTTTTAAATATGAACATAATTTAAATTGTGTCAAATATTTGTCTTGTGAGATTTGTTTCTGAGGAATCAATATTTTTTAGAATAAAATTTCAAAACCACTATTTTTGGCCAAGCTCTTTCATCTGAAATGGGCCTCCATTCCCTTGGCCTAAAGCTAAAACTAAAGCAACCTCACAGTTACATATAATAAAGTATCAAACTGACTATTGCACATGAGGAGGCTAAAAATTAGTCACTGTCCCAGAACCTCTTTAAAGAGCGATCAATTTTTTAAACAAATATTGAGCTTTATGAGTCAGATCACCAAAATGAATGGATGAAATTGTGTTTATGAAGATATAATATAACACTTGAATGTAAATGTAAGTAAAGGTTAATGACAGATTTTGACTGGGTCCAAGTCAATGTTTTATCCACAAAGACTAAAGAGTGAGGGGTAAAAGTGGACAGGGTCTGAACGTGGTACCTGAACCTGAGTGAAAGCATCTTTGTGTTTTGCCGTCATGCTGTTTTGTGTTGAGCTGTTGAATGGTATTAACTTGTGCTTCTTTCCCTGGCCTGGCAGAGTCTATGGAGGAGTTGAGCAGCCTGAGAGGGAAGACCACACAACGCTTCCTCTTCAACCTCACCTCCATCCCCGGAGAGGAGCTCATCACCTCCGCCGAGCTCCGCATCTTCCGAGACGTGACGCAGGCATATGGCGAGGCAATCGCCAACAGCAGTGCCAGTCTCCACCGAATCAACATCTACGAGATCTTCAAGCCCGCCCCTGCCTCCGGCGAGGAGCCAATCACGAGACTCCTTGACACACGGCTGGTGCAGGAGGGGCAGAGCGAATGGGAGAGCTTTGATGTTAGCCCAGCCGTGTCTCGCTGGACTGCCGACGGGCTGACCAATCACGGCTTTGCTGTGGAGGTGCTGCATCTGGATGGGCAGGGGGAGGCGGAGGGGGACGGGGAGGGGGAGGGGTGGGAAAACCGGCGACACGTACGGGTCAGCAGGTCCCTGCATGGGGACGAGGACACCTGGCCGCAGGCGCGCCCCCTGCTGGTGACTTTCGGCCACGACGGCAAAGGCCACGTCCTTCACCGGCGGCGGGAGAAGCGGCAGGCACGGACCAAGCAGCGGAAGAAGCAGAGAGCCAACTGCCGCCGCCACTCGCTGTACGTGGACTTCAGTGACGTGGGCTGGAACGAGTGGATCGTGGCGCCACCCGGCTACCACGCCTTCTACTGCCACGGGGAGTGCCCCTTCCCGCTGGCTGACCACCTCAACTCCACCAATCACGCCATCGTGCAGAACCTGGTCAACTCGGTCAACACCAACATCCCCCGGGCCTGCTGCGTGCCCACGCAGCTCAGCCCCATTTCGCTGCTCTACCTGGATGAGTACGAGAAGGTGATCCTCAAAAACTACCAAGACATGGTGGTAGAGGGCTGCGGATGCCGATAAACTCGGACACTCCTTCTCTCTCTTGCATAATGAAGACTTTTATTTATATTAAGGACATACAAAACTAAACAGCTATTTTGAGAAAAAAGTTATATATGAATATATTTATGTCTACGTAAATGTTGGGAAAATAAATATTCTAATTAGAGGAATTAATCCTTTTTATGGATTTAAAAATGTATTTCTGATGTACATTTTTTTTGAATGGGTGCAATACCACACATGAAGTATAATTCTCAGATTTTTATTTTGTATTTATTTCTATTATAACCACTTTGTTTTTGTAAATACGTAATGTGTATTTATATGTAATCCTGAGAAAATATAGGGTCTGAGCTCTTGTGTCCAGAAAGGTAGAGATGATTTAATTGTGGTTTGAAAGTGTTTTCTATAAGTGCTAGATTTGAGGAAATTATTAATGATTTGTTCTGATAAAAAAGTTGAAGAGGTGACACAAACACAAAGTATTTTCTTTTGTAAATATTACCATATACAATCTGACACCTGCCATGCCTAAAAGGCAATACGGTTGAATCATTCACAGTCTCTAGCATTACTGTACATAAGGCGATATAATTACACAGTAAATATACTACTCATGGAGTATTATGATTTCCATTCAATGTGGGGATATTATGTACTCATAACTGTACTATTATGTACAACGGTCCTGCAACACAAGCCTTGCAAACAAGCAAAGAAAATTCAGTTAGGTTCCCACAAAGAGGCTGTATTCAATCTAACCATAGTGCACTTTATCCTTAACTTACATTAAAACTTAATTTTCTCTGAGTATGTTACATTCTATTGGCGATAAACAAACATGTCCTCTCAGGGTGTGTTGTTTTTCTGTTGAAATTGAGTAGCATATGTCCTTACAGAGACTTAAGGTCAGTTTTGATTGAATTGCATATGTCAGTAATGAAACTAAGTGTATTTGATTGAATCCTCACCATTGTTGTATTGTTTTTCTTTTCTCGACAAACCTTGTGAGTTCACAACAAACATAGCAAAAAAAATGTTTTACAAAAATAAATAAATCTCAAAAAGCACTAATAAAACTCCACTTGGTTAAATATGTTTGTCTAAGTTTAGGACAAAACAAGTGCACTGTGGTTAGGTAGGACAGAAGCTGTAGCATAGCTTGAATAGTGTGTTAAATAGATGAAAATATTAAATATGTGAAATATAGCAAAGCATAGCATAGCGACACACAGGGATTGAAGAGGTGTATAAATGTGAAATGCAGTACAGAACAGAAAAAGGGGTTGGATAGGTGCATTAAAATGAATGCACTGGTTGTGAGAGCAGTATAAGCTCAGCAAAAGAACAAAAAGCTGCAAAAAAAAAAATCTGGGCCATGTACCCCGATTAATCCCTCAGGCATTCTTACACTTCGCACCACACATATCACAAATCTTTACCCCTCCGTTTGTCAATGAGAACGGAACAGAAACATGGGCCATGTGGTTTATTTTAATGACTTGGCATTTGTACATCAGAGAGTCTTGTACTCTGTCCAGGAAGCAGGCGAACGAGGAGGCCGTGGAGTTGGGGGAGAGAAACCATTTGGCTGCTTACAAATATTTGAGTCATTTTCTCGGGGTTATTTGGAATACAGAATGCAATGTGTTCTCCCGCGGCCTGTGTAACACAATCTTAGCCTTTGAAAGCTGGGGAAATGCAGCAAGAGAATCTGGGTGAAAGCTGCGCTCACAGTCGCCTCTGGACATCCTCAGCTGCGAAAGAACACGCACTGTTGGGTGTCTCTGTTTGCAGGGACTTGTTGAACATTGTACCTCCAGTTTGATTACATCCATGTTAGATTTTATCGGGTTGAATTGCCTAGTGACACACATACGTGTATATGATTGGTCCTACAGGCACACAGCCAGACATGCATGCACACACACACACACACACACACACACACACACACACACACACACACACACACACACACACACACACACACACACACACAAACACAGTCAAACCCCAGTGCCCACAGATGTGTGGAGATCTTCACACACCCACACATAAAGACATACACAAACCATACACAAACACAGCCTTTTCCCAGCAGACATCTACAACTATACAAACATTTATGGTCATAAACATAAGGCTATATAAATACAGGCTATGAACACACAAATGCACATACATATACTCACCCACCTGCACACACACAAACATGTAAAGGCATGAGAATGTAGAATACACACAGCCACAGACAGACACACGGGCAAGCACGTACACACACACACACACACACACACACACACACACACACACACACACACACACACACACACACACACAAGCACAAAAATATAGGTTACACACACAAATGCTCAAACACCCACAGACAAGCAGGCATACACACACACACACACACACACACACACACACACACACACACACACACACACACACACACACACACACATACACAGCAGTTATGACTGAAAACTGGTAGTTAGAGAACTGTGTTGGTGAAGCCAAACGGTGATGTGCGTAGCTGTTGCTGCCGTTCATGCCGAGACACATCATCCTCATTGAGCTCCTTTCATCTGCCCCTGGTCGGCTCACATCAGACTGCTGGCACAGCTCAGCAGGGTCTTTAATATAATTAGCTCTGTTTTCTATGGCATACTTGTATTACAATGGTAATTTAGAAAAAGACGGAGAAGAAAAAAAACGACAAAAACAATTGAATGCTGCTTGTTAGAGACTGCAGGGGCAGGTTCAGGGCAGCCGAAGCAGAAGGGATCACATATCAGCTTTAGGTTCAGCCATTAACGCTGCAGTGATTTTATTTCAGAGCAGTTTCTTATGAAAGTTGGCAGTGCAATTATTTCATATCTTTAATTGAACCCAGACATAAATCTTCCAGTCTCAGGAACACATCCAGGTGATTCTAGACATGAATGAAATGATTAATGGGGCGGAGGAATGAAGAACAGCAGGTTCATATTCAGGCTTTTATTTTACTCATTTTTTTCGTATTCCTTTACATAAGCCATGTCTGCAGTCGGGCGGATGGTAAGCCTTTTGGAGCAGACACTATTCCCAGGTAGATTTGCATTCTGTGCTGACTGTTGGAGAAGACTTTGGGCTATGTTTGATCAAAAGCACTTTACATGCATTGTCCCAATTAGGACATATGCAGTTGTAATGTAAATGCAGTTTTGATGAAAGACACTAAGAACATTTGATGGAACCCAGCCCTTTATTCTCAGGTACAGGTGCGTTCTGTGATCGCTGTTCAAGCATGGAATGTTAGTTCCCACACAGGTGTATACGTATTCCTAAATTCAAATGCTTCTGAGCGTTCTCTTGAGCACCTCTGCAACTCTCCTGTTGTTGGTTCCCCTGTAATTCTGCAGGTTTGGGGTCACCTGTGTGCCAGTCTTTCACCTTATGGCGAGAGGCCCATCCCCAGGCATTGTCCTGGAGAGCCTCCATGATCATTTGTTCAGCACTTCATTGATAAATTAAAATATTTGAATACACGGCTGTCTCACCTGTTGTCTTGTATCTGATCTGGCTGTTGATTTTAGGGTGATAACAAAAACCAGCAGGACCTGCTGGCTGTGGCCCCTCGGGACCAGGGTTGGCCACCCCTGTCTCATGGGAAATGTGGTTTGTTCCAACTTAGAGCACAACATGCACC
Source organism: Albula goreensis (assembly GCA_022829145.1). Lineage (NCBI taxonomy): Eukaryota > Metazoa > Chordata > Actinopteri > Albuliformes > Albulidae > Albula > Albula goreensis. Next base: position 25,861,856 of record CM040747.1, on the reverse strand, counting down.
AGTTACTTATCCCATGTGCTGCCTCAGAATCTCTAAATGTAGAAATGCGTTGGGTTCTTTTACATCCTAATTTTGTGGCTTTCCATAAACATGTAGTGTTGTTACATACAATGACAGATCGTCACACTGCACAGTATAAATACCTCTCAAACCTAACCTCCGAGCCATGGCCATTTGGGGACATGAGCTTGAGATGTTTACAGATGTTTTCACAGCTGATGGGTGGATTTGTGTATGGCAGGATTAGCCCTGGTGCTGGGACCCTACTGCACTCTTCAGGTTGCATTGATAGATAAGGACACAGGCCCTAAAGATTCAGGGGTCCAGAGCTAGATAGGGGCGCAAAGTAATGTCCATTCGTGTTAGGGGTAGGCTAGGGTCATTTTTTCTAGGAGCACAGAGTTCCTGGGAGTGTCCCTGATTCTAGGGTTCATAGATAGACCTGTTCTTCCATGTCCCATTCCTCACTGTTGTTCACTGCCAGAGCTTCACTACAAACCAGAGAAATAGAATGCAGCAAAGTTGTGTTAAAAGTGTGTGTCAGATAACATCTTTAATGTCATTTTATTGATTGTGGCCTGTTCTGAAATTTAAGGGACAATTGGTTTAACCAAGTATTTTTAACATACTCAGTGTAATTATTTAGTGCCAAGTGAAATTAACTAAAACTAAAAATGATTATCATATGGAAAGAAATAAAGATAAGTGACAATAATACAGTCCTTTTCACAATGTTTATACAGAGCTTTTCATATAAATGTTGAGAGTACTTTGTAGATTAAAGTGAAATAACAGGAAAATACATATGCAGATAAAACAACTAAAATAGGAGTACCGGTGTAGTTACTTACATGGGTACATTTTTCAGTGATTGGTTTATCAGCTGGCAATATTTGAAGGAGATTTATGTGAAATCTTGAAGTTATATCTCAGTCCAGCCATGGATGCAAAAAGCCTGCTGGGAAAATAATTGTTTATAAATAATGTGTGATTCAATGTAATAACACCCTAGTTGATGTGTGCAGAATGCAAACAAAGTCACAGCTTGTTTGACACAACTTAAGTCTGAAATGGCAAATTTTAGCTGAAGTAGAACACAAAGAGCATCTTCTAAATGACAGAAAGAACAAGTCAGACTGAAATTTAGCGACGTTACCGTCTTTAAGCCCTGGTGTCTGATCTCATCACCCACATTTTATTAATGTAATCAACAGTAATCAGGCATCAGTCATTAGTATCGGAGCACAGCTTGTCCACCATCTTTGTGTTTATGACTTAAAGGGATTTCACTTCCCAACATTCAGCCTGCTGTTTTATTATGTGGTTAGCACACTTTCCTAGCTACCATTAAACTTTTCTCTGAAAAATGTTACATTGATTTTTACAAACATCTGCAAGAGGTGCACAGAAAATCATGTTCATGTCCTCAAGGTTTAAATGATGTATTTAACACAGGGTATATAATACTACCCACAAGTACAATAAGCACTTCTGTAGTAATTTGTGTGAAAGAGGTAGAATGAGTAGTGGAAGTATACAACGATCAGCAGGTATAAGAAGATACATACATTGTTTGTTAAAATCCTCTTTGTTCTCTAAAAATGAATGGAATCACTATACATTTTATTTAGATACAGCACAATTTTATTAATGCAGCTCTTTTCATAATACTGATGCCTTCACTGGCACTTTACACAGAATCCATGCCTGAAACCCCAACACAGGAAACCAACAACAATAACTGTATATCACAACACTTTCATAACACTTGTATAATACATTATTAAATTATAGGTACCCTCTCAGGGGTAAATGTACAAGGCTCCCTGGCCAGTAATTTGAGATCAGTAAAGTCTGAGATCACTGCTTTAGACCCTTGTAGCAGCTATGTTGTTTCCCGGTGTCATAGCACTGTTCAGAGTTCACACCGATACTCCCACTGAGTAAAACTAAATGTCAACCCAGATAATGTAAATTCTCCTTTCCTTAATCTCTTTCTTTCTCTCTCTCCTCCACAATTACATTTTGTTTCATGTGCTGGTATACAAACATACCTCCATGTTGCAAAAGCATTTACATATAACAACAAACCACTGGAACATATCACATTAAATCAGCTTGTTAAATGTTCGTTTTGAATGTAAAAGAGAGGAACATCTAAATGACAGTTTACTCTTTCTTCACTCCATCCCTATCCGTCTGCACACTATTGTGAGTTTATACCAGCAAAGTGCAGGGTGAAAGGGGTAATTGAAGACAGAGGGGGATCCAGACTGTGTCATTCTCTCTCCTGTACTCCCTTCCTGTTGCAGTGTGTGTGTGTGTGTGCGTGTGTGTGTATGTGTGCATATGTGTGAGTGTGTGTGTGTGTGTATGTGTGCATATGTGTGGGTATGTGTGTGTGTGTGTATGTATACGTGAGTGTGTGTATGTGTGTGTGTATGTATACGTGAGTGTGAGTATGTGTGTGTGTGTGTGTATGTATACGTGAGTGTGTGTGTGTGTGTGTGTGTGTGTGTGTGTGTATGTGTGTGGGTATGTGTGTGTGTGTGTGTGTATGTATACGTGAGTGTGCGTATGTGTGTGTGTTCAACAATCCCTGGCAGTGATTTAGCAGTGAGCAGCAGTAATTCCATGGCCTGCCCTGTTTCTGTGACTGTTGTCACCAGGTGCAGATAGAGAGGTGTGGGTAATTACAAAGGAAATAACACCACGACTACAGCTCTAACCTGTTATAATCAGATATTCACAGGTCTTACCCAGGTGACAAACACACCCTTCCATATCCGGTGTCCTAATGCCTGGTGCAGTGCAATTAGACCCAAAATAAGTGCAAGTCAATGGGTTACGCCTGGAGTCCCCTGACTGTGGCCCACTGACAAGATTTGGCTCTTTCAAAAGTTTGGATCGGCCCATTATTGCACAAGACATTAATCAAGTTAATCAAATGAATCAACCATGATAACACAAGGAACAGATTTTGCTCCACAGTTATGTCCGCAGTAAAAATCTAAATCAAATCCAATGTATTGTCATTCCTATACGTACAAGGTACAAAATAAACAAAATAGGTCATCATGCAAGCAGGTCGTCATGCAAGCACTGCTCCTGACTCCTTCCTTCCAGATATCCAGAGGCTCATACATTTTTTGGGGCCTCCAGGAATATCAGACCAATTTAAAACCTTGCTGTTTCCGTCATGCCTGTTGAAAAAATGCACTTACTAAACAATTCATTGGATGAGGACTGGACCATGAATGTTATCGTATTTTAGAGGACGTGGACGAGGTGTTTCCTTGCTGACGTCTGTCACCCTGCATGGGTACAGTGATTCAGCTCCTGGAAGCCAACCTTTCTGTTAGCGATGGCTGTACCCCCACCAGGTTCTGCTCTGCCTCAACCCCTCATGTCCATAGGAAGCTGTGCATATTCATCTTTCATAAATATTGATGTATTTGAACAGTCGCACAGGGCCCAATAGGTGCAGATGAGATGGGGGCAGACAGGTCCTTGTGCTTGAGTGGATCAGAGATGCTTACATGCTGTGTCATTTTGATTACATTGGAAATAAAAATAGGGCCAAGTCACTCCATTTTTACAAATATTCCATGTGGGAAAACAACCTGCCAATGTTTATGTGATACTGCGTAGGGACCCTTTCAGGCAGAAAATGTCTGCCCACTCAAGCCTCTTCAGAATAAAACTTAAAATCTGAATGAAAATGGAACATTAAATGCGCCCCCCACAGCAGAATCATACTGATTGATTTCAGGACATGTAGTAACAATGTAGCTTTTAGTACACACCAGCCTAACGGACAAGTATTCAGATAATCCAACGCTGAAGCTGGAGACAGTAATTCCTACTGTAGTGTTCCTTTGTTTAGAATACTGGATGAAGAACTTGTTGAGTCAATTCTCCTGCTCATGATTAGTTAACTTACAGAGCCTCATAATAAACATCATAAATGAAGAAGTAACTATATAAGTAAGGAATAAACCATGACTGGCAGTGCAGTCCTATGGGAATAAACCACGACAGGGTGGTGTGATGCAGCCCTGAGGCGAAGCCAAGAGGCCGTTAACCACCCTGAAGTGCTATATTTCCACAGAACTGCACCGCCAGTCGAGGTTTATTCTGCTTATACCAAAGAAATAATTTGGCACTCAAATTAAATTAGGCTATTATTTTATTATTTTTGAACAAAATAATATGTGTACATCGATTATAATATAGTCCATTCATATAGTATAGCTTGACACATCCAAACTTTAAAATGTAATTATTTTAAAATGGAGCCTAATATATTAGCGTACATTAAGAAGTACTATACAGCACACATTTAGGCTTTCGCTACTGAAACTACAGTAACTTGGCCCACTAACTAGAAATTACTGATATTGCCAGCTACATAGTGTCTGCTTAGGTGATGAAGTGGATAACATTACATTCGCGTCCGTCACCTTAAACGTACCTATGTGGAAACAGTGGACAAGAACGTAAGGTATCCACTTTACCAGCTAAGTGGACACTGAGCAGCTGGCTATATCAATAAGCTACATCGTTCTCATTTACTGAAATTAAACTAAACCTTTCCATCTTTCGTAAAATTTTACAATGAAAACGAGGTAAATGGGAGACTTGATGTTTGAAATTCTGCTCTCGCTGTGGTGTTATGTTTGGTGGGTATGTTTTGCCATTATGTTCAGTTGTAAATGGATGCTTCAATAAAGTTGAATTTAGTTTGCTTATTCATTTCGAACAGTGAAAAGGCCACTTTCACTGGAACTACCTCATAACCGTGCAATATTGCCAAGCATTTACTGGGAAATAATGCACACCCCTCCAACCAATCAGAAATGAGTATTTAACCAAGCCGTGGCAAAATAATATATAAAGTATAACTAACTACAGACATCACAGTTTTCTACAAGAAAGAGCCAGTAGGTCACAAAGGGAAATAGCTTTTCAGATCCAGATGACATGGTTAAGTCACCACGACACTCCCTTTGTATGGTAATTTGATTAATTTCATGGTATGTAAAGCATCCTGAAACATCAGATGCTCTTTTGACCAGACCATCAAATAAACGAAATCCCATTTCCAGATTTCAATCTTTTTTTTCTAAAGGCTGAGAACGCGCTGTGCTGTATACCTTTGAAATCGGTTTTCACTGCCATGGGCGTTCATTCTTGGTTTGGACCCTGTGCTTGGGAGGACATTGCGGTGGATTGTGGGGTGGGGGGGGTGGGAGAGGTTGGGTGGAGGGTTGTGGGGTGGGGGGTTGGCGGAGGTGAAACACGCTAATTTTGGTGAGGTGGTGCTCATTTCTTTTCACTGGAAGCCTCAGTGAAATAACATCCAATTTGTTTGAAAATGTGGCTTCTGGGAAGTCAGTCAAACACACATCAAACAGCCCCGTGTCCACACTTGGAGTGGGGGGTGGGGGTCGCTGGGTGAGGACATGCTGAAACGAATATACCAGAGCGACCCAGGGTCTCAGTGTGATATTACGTATTCATGTACGATATTGTTTTCCTTTTTATTCTCCATACTGTTTTTGAGGAGGAGGGGGTGTTTGGGGTGACCTGAGGATCAAAAATCACCCACAAACCTGAGATGGCCTTCACTGTAGCACCTGTCAGCTTGATAAACTTTAAATATCATGTGCTCTTGTACACTCTTAGAAAAAAAGGTTCCTAAAGGGTTCTTCACTTACACGTTCTTCTTTGATATCGATTTCCCTCACAGGTTCTCAGTAGAACCTTATTATGAGGGTTATATAAAGAACCCCTAAAAGATATTTGTATCTAAGATGAACCTTTAAGGGTTACCCCAGCAGAATGGCGATAGAAAGCAGTGTAAGTAAAAACTGAAACAATTACTCATTCAATGATTATTTAGAGAGTTGTAAATAAGTCCTATTATGTCTCCAATTTATTTAATTTGCATTATAAGGGTTATGCAAGCCTGGGTGTTGCTGTTGTATAAGAAAGTATTAAAACTAGGAACTACTGTCATCAATCCACTGCAATACAACTACACTGAAGGCAGGAGATTTTGTAAAAGATGAATTAACCAGTACCAATGCAGATCATTTACATAATTTGTTTAAAATTTTGGTGTTTAATGTATTGGCTTATAGCCATCTTTAACACATAAGATCTTATTTTCCACCCAATGTTCAGCAGCTGTACCTCAAACGCAAGTTGCTCTTGCTCCTTTCAGACTGACGCAGTTGTCATTTTTCTCTTCGGTGCCAACGTTCCGAAAATAGCAAGACAACTTGCGTCAATTTGGTTGGGTCGGTCTTAAGATGAGGTGTGGTCAGGCACACTGCTGGCGTATTCCTATTTTGATTCTGCGCAAAACAGATAAGGTACCGCCAACCAAAACCACATCTGAAGTCTAGTCACGGTCATTTTATTGTGATTTTTACTGTGATTTAGAATGTGCGCCTACTTAGGCAGGCACGTATCATGCACACTTCCTCTCTTACATACAGATGGCATGTTTCTTCTTCTGGAATTGTGTGTAAAAGAAATAACATGCTATAATCACAGGTCATAACATTCATGTGAATGAGATCATTGCAGTCGTGTGGTATGAAACAGGCACTACTGTGGGAAGTCGGAGTGATGCAGTTCAGGTTGCTTCGCTGCCAGTATGAGGGACTTCTAAAAAAACCAGCGCTTCTGTATTTGTGCTGCCTGTGACAGAACTGATGTCAAAACACGGCAGTTTGAAAAATGCAGGTGGCTTTTAAAGGGAAAGAGAGATGACACTCTAATTGGCTTATAGTGTGTTTACACCCACGACACACCTACAGGTAATTAAACCATGAAATCCAACCTCTTATATGGCACAGCTGTGCTCCAAAACAACACACTCTAAAAATACAAGAATTCATTTAGATAAACCCCAAACACAAATGGCATGAACAGTGCACCATGCACTAAGATTGTTAAAATTAGGTCCGTAGTTTGAAAGTAACTTTAACTGTAATAGAGTTTAAAAATACTACAGTGTGTCAGTGTTCCATTTAACTCCTTGCTGAAGGTAGAGGTGTCACAGAGGATTATGGGAGATTAGAAGCAGGGACAAGCCTATTGGAAACCTTTTAGGACAGAGACTATAGCTGTGCTTTGCAGACAGACAGTGACACTAAGCTGAAGCAGTTCTAGCCCAGGAGGATCAGGTGTTTTTTTTTCCCCACATTTTTCCGTCTTTTTCCCACACCCAAACTGAATATATCGCCCACCACAGTGACCTTCTCCCACAGACGCAGACTATTGCCTGGCTTCCTCTGTCTCACGTGCCATTGAGCTAGCCATGTTTCACACTGAATAACCAATCACATATATGCCTGTGCTGTTGGAGTAAACTGGTTTGTATGTATGGAGGTGCTCATATGTGCAAGTAGAAAAAGTTAAAGCCCATTCCACCAGAGCATCCACTCTTCTGACAACACCGTGCAGACTGGCTCAGTCTGACACACTTACAACGCTGATGCAAAATTTTATTCTGTGTTCAGCCTAAATTATAATTATTAAGTTGTAAAGCACTCCCTAGGGAAATGTGTGCTGCAGCCATAGATCATATTTTTTATTTTATTATTCAAGTCTGTTTGCAGCCAAACTGGGGTTCTGCAGAACTTGTCTAATTGGTATTTGGCAGATTTAGGGACTTAAAAAGAGTGAAATAAATCATTTATAGTGGGAGGCTGTGGATGTGGTTGTGGAGTCTCACTTTGTAGACTTTCTTCACTGTGTCACTGAGGGGCACAGAGGTGCATAGTGAAGTGGACTTGGGAGGACGCAGATGTTCCATTCGTGCGCTTCTCTGAGCCCGTCTTTGTAAAGGGAGCTGATGGAAGCAGAGGGAGGAGGACAGCCAGGCATGTCAGTCGGGTAGAGTGTCATTATCAGGCTGTCATTTCCCATCTGCTTCCGCAAGCTCATATAAAACATTTTCAGAATGCAGGAAAAGTCTCCCACATTTATAAATCATTTAAAATTTTGGAATGAATACATTCAAAATGTTTAGTTTTGTAATCATGCTCTGATTAAATTGAATTAATTTATGGTCTGCTGTAGTTGATATAATGGTGATTAACTATGACTGAGATGTGCTACCTCTGAAACTGAAAATAATAGTAAATCTGAAACTGACATTGATTCCAATTAACACGAAAAGTAATTAAACAACAATAAAAAATGAAGTGTTAATCAAACATAAAACCACTGCATAACTGAAAATTTGTTTAAAAACAAAATTTCAGTACCCATTGTACCTCTATCCTACATATCCAGATGTATAAATGGACAGTGTGTATAAATGTAAGTAATTGTGGGTAAGACTGTTTGCTAATGTCTGAAGGGTGAAGGTATACGAGAGTGTGGGTGCTCTGACAGCAACGTCATGGTGGATGACATGTGAGTCATTTGAGCCACTTATTGTTATTTTTTATTGTGTATGATTTAAAAAAATCACATTCAATGTTTTTTAATAATTTTGGGAGAGGGAATGAAAATAAGTTCTCAGTAACACTGACATGAGCAAGTGATGACTGGATGATAAGGGTGAAGAGCTCAGGTTTGAGTGTCAGGCCCAGGAGAAGTGAGGTGTAATATGTGGTTGTTATGCGGATTGGAGTAGAGTAGCATAGCCTGTGTTTGTTTTTTGGGTGGGGGGTGGGAATGGAGGTGGGGGGCAGATTCCGTTTCTGGATGTGGGTCGAAACTGGGAATCCTTTTTATCTTGGTAAACATGGCTGTCTGAGCTCCCTGCAATCAGGTCTGTGTGTAATAACAGATCAAATGTGCAGCAAACCCATGCAGCAGCACAGAGTGCAGGCCAGGTGGTCTGTAAACATTTACAAACAAAAGCAAAGTGTGCCCGCCCAATGGCTCGAGCCTAGGGGCCCACCCTTGGGGCTGAGAGGTAGTTAGCATCATGGGACTCTTTGCTTAATCGTTATGTTATAGCTTCCTAACTTTAGCCCAACCACCCCCATCCCCCCCCCCCAAAGAAAAATCCAGGTTGCAACACTACAGTTAACACATGAGTGATTTATTTCATTGGTTAAAGGAAGAGCAAAGCAATGTCTCCTATTTTCCATTGCTTTTTTTGGAGGGTCAGTGTGTCTCTTCACACAAATCTGTGCTATGCATAATATCAATAGCAGAAGAAATATCAGACCTAATAGCAAAAGTCATGTCACATACATATATTTATCATCTGTTTATTTAAGGGACACTTTTTTATCCATCAACATCAGTTTTTTCCTTTTTTTACACACAATCCAATTATACAGCTGGATGTTTAGTGAGGCAGCTCAGGCTATGTGATCAAGGACAGTGTCCAAGATTTGAATCAAACCTGCAACCTCTGAACTACAAGTCCAGTCTCACTACTACACTGCTATTACATATAATAACATTATAATAATCATCATCAAATAATATGCCTAACCTGTCAATAAAAGCCATTGATATTCTGCTATAGAATAATAAGTGACTTGTTCTGCCAATATCAAGGTAACTGAGAGAGCAATAGCCTGCCTTTTAACAAGAGACACAGGTTGAACTATTGACATATACCAACCTAATGATCAGGTCACAGGAGAAGGAGTCACCTTTTTTAATCACATTTACAATGATGTCAAATTAACAGAAATAGCTAATTACTGACTAAATTACATTACGATGATGGTGTGTAACATACATAAATTAATCAATCACAGTCCACTGAAACACAGTCCCAGTCAGCAGACTACTTGACTAGCTAAACATTCATTCGCTATGCTTTTGGAAGAATTTTTTTGATGAATGGAAAAATATTTAAAAAAAAATATGAGTTGACATTTATTAATTTCTTATTGTGGAGCCCTGCTGACATCCATACCTACTCCTTGGACTCCAGGCAGCAGCCATGAACACGTGGACACCTTACAGTTGTTGCACTAATTACTGTTACTATTAATTCATTTTTTAACTTCCTCTTACTCTGATGGCCCCCACTGCCTCCTTCCCCCTGGGTAAATCTCAGCCAGCTCCACCTGTCTATCCTGTGGGTTTCAAGCATGCAGACTGCAACATGCCACATCATTACAGAGAATTAATCTTTAGATTTGTGCGCGAGTTGCAAAGTCCCCCTGACAGTTGTAATAACACTGCTCTGTAGTAACCGCCGCTAATGGTATAATCCCCTGTATGAGCGTGGAGTTAGCCTGCGACTGAGGCATCGCCGGGTGGAGCTAACGCCCGTCCCACCGTGCCCCAAGGCCAAATGGATCTGACCAGAAATGTAACACAAGATCTGCTACTTTGAACACCAACTGTATGTGCATCCGAAATCGGCCCTAAAAACCAGACTTCTCTGAGCCAGGCCTTTCTCATTTCATGTTTGTCATTATTTTAAATTTTTTTATTTTTCTTATTGTTACTATAATATAGGCAACGTGCCTCTGAGGAAAGGTGTCTAATTTGTGCATTGAGACTGATAGCTCATGTCTTTCTCTTAAATCTTAAAAAAACATCTGGAGTTTCTTGAAATCCTGAGGATTGCTCAATGGTATTTCCCCAACTTTTTGGGCTGTTTGTTCTAGCTTTAGAGGCTAATTAACCTGTAACAGTTAAGCTCGTCTTCATCCACAGATCCACACGAAGAAAACCCTAAAACGTGTATCTGAATGTGGAGTCAAAGTTATGAAGGACTGCAGACTGAACCCTGGCCAGTGTTAGCAGCACTAGTCATTTGTTCACTTGTGCTTTTCTTTTGCTCAGTTCTTTATTTTCATTCTCACCCACCCAATATTTCTTATTCTCCCTTTCTGTCTGTAAGAAATGACCTATGTCATGGAGGGAAGAGCTGAAGCTTTTTGAACGTACACATTCAGCTGGTGTTTAAACAGTATATCTGACTGAGGAGCCTAATTGTGGCAGTTTGTCTGGGTGAGTCTGCATTCCACTGGCCTGCAGTGTGAAAAAACAGCACTGGTTTTACTGCTGCAGACCTGAACTCTGTCACCTACCCACAAATTAGGCCTGATTATGAGGTGCTCCTCAGCTGCTTCCCTTCCAAGAGAGACTGCCTGGCTCTTCTCGCTGTGCATTCTCACTCTGCATGGTCAAAAGCTGCTGTGGAACAGTGCCTTTACACTTTGAAATATCACACACCAAACACACAGCTGCTCCATGTGCCAGCATAAGCAATGGATGTAAAATCTAAGTACTTAATTCTCTGCGGACAATCTACATTTGCTGTTTCTGAAGTTGGACCTATGTGAAATTGTAACTGAATGGCCATGTTGCATCATGGATTCTGTATAGCAATGGCTGGGCGCTCACTGAGTTAATTACTGTGAGAGGGCAGCAGCAGGGATTAGGGAACTCTGTTGAGAGTTCAGAGTTCCTCCTCATCCTAACAGAGAAACTGAAGCTAGACCTTCATGGGGGATGGGGGATGGAAAACAGTGTTTTAGGAGACGGGGCACACAGGTGCGGCCAGGGTGCAGAGCCCAGACCAGGATGCAGTGTATCATTCTGTTACCAAAGCAGCAATCCACCAAAACACGCTGCAGCCCGCTAACCTGCTGTTTCATGGATGTTATTTTAGAAACCTTAAGTATCAATTCTTACATTTTATTATAAATTATATATAAATTATGATAATGGAGAGTTCTTTGTCCCTTGCTTAGCTGCAAGTTCATGATTAATTTACGAAAGCATTAAAATAATAGGACTAAACCAGAAGCATTCCTGCTGGTGAGAGAAGGGGAGAGGTTGAGGTGATAAAAGATGTTTTGAAAATGGGATTTGACAGAGGAGAGGAAAAACAAAACAAAGAGCCATGGCGCGGTGGAGAAGTGTCCGTCCTAGGTCTGCGGAAGCACCGAACCTCCTTCCAGTGCGCCAACAGGACAAACAGAACAACAACAACAACCAGAACATCGAGAGCAACCACAAAGATCTCTCAAACCAACCATAACCACCAACATGGCCTGGATTTGGAAATTAGAAAAAAAATGACTGAGGGAATTTGGAGGGAAACTGCTCAAGGTCAGAAGTTGCTGATGGAAACACGATAGCTTGGAGATTGCTGAAACAGACAGGTGCTTGGGAAGGTGCGAAAGCATGGAAAGCTAATCTTATGCAGTTAACAAACTAGCTAAGGTGTTAGAGTTGCAAAAAGCATGCATGTGGTTGATTTTGCCCCCAGTGGTGAAATTAGAGGCAACCCAAACTGTCCAAAGTTTATGACAGATTGAAAATGCATGTAATGTTTTAAGTTTAAAAAATATTATCCCCTTTTTGTTTACAGCTCTTGTCCTATCAACAATGGGGCAGATATCACCATAGCAAAAATATACAACGTGATTAGGTTTATTGTTTATTGGAGAAAAAAGTGTATCGCTGTTGCATGAGTCTGAGCCACACCATTGAAGCCAAGCGAGTGAGCAGGGCTGGATGAGGAAGAGTAATGGATGAGTAGCCTGGACAGAGTAGACCCAAGTAGAGCATCTGACGCAGAGAGCAGGGCTGGGTGTGTGTGTGTTAGGGGAGGGTCAAATGGAAACAGATGACATCATCAGCGGCCCTGGCCTCACAAGGTGCCGTGAGCCATGCAGCATAGGGACAGGTGCAGCGCGAGCACCGCCAAACAGGAAATCACACTGTACATTCCTACACTTCAAGATTCAGCACAGAAATGGGCTAACCATCTGCTATGGAAAGTTCCGGCAGTGGCATGTTGCCTCATCGGGCATTTCATGTAGCCAAACTCTCGCCCTGTTTTGTTTTTCACTTGGGCCTGTGCTCCCAAACTGAAATATTGAAACTGAAAAAATATTTCCACATCAAATGGCTGTCAAAGCAAGGACAGAGGGTGGAATTTCCATTAGGCAAAGCTGTAGCTGGTGTTGACTAATTACAAACATCCAGCAGCCACTCGGGTTGTGTCTGTTTCTTGCGAAACACCATGGTTACTCATGCCATAGAGATTAAGCTTAATGCAGTCACTTCTAGAGGCCACGTGCCAGCAGCTAAACCCACTCCTGTGGTAGATGCTATCATGTGGTTGCAGGTGTCTCGCAGTTTAGCATTTATACACAACTTGGCCCTCAGTACGGAGTGGGGGCTGGCCTTGCCGACAAAGGTGTTTTGTTTTTTCAGGGACTTTGCTGTGATTTTGTGGCCGCAGTGGAGTGTGGGCAGTAGGGAGCTGGGTCTTGTAAGCTGGCTCAATTCACACGTGTGCCACTCTACCTTTTGAGCAGGGGGTTTCTAACCTTATTCAGACGAGCCAGTGTGGATACAGGCCAGTGGTGTGGTGGAAACAGAGGAGGTGAGTACACTGTCTGAGTATGTGGGTGTACTGTAACTCCAAAGCCTGTATTAATGTATTAATGGCAATAAGGCTAACAGGTGGGTATGATGTACATACACGGAAGTTTAGGTGGGTGTGCTCCATTCACGTGCCTCTGCCCTCAAATACATCAGTGGAGTAAGCTTTTATTCTAGGCCTTATTTAGAACTGCTGCTTTTCATTCAGGGGTAAACTCCTTTATAACCTAATATGGTGCTGTGTTGAATGTCTGACTGAGGACAGAGAGCTGTCACTGGGACTGCCCATAGGTCAACCCTGAACAGTTTAATGGCAATTCTTAAACATGCTGTTCGGTGCTTCTGGTAACATCCCTGCCCCACCTACTGAACAGGAGCGAACACATTTGAAAGATGTCACAGACAGTTTAGCGTAAGTGCAGTGTTCCAGACGAACTGCAGCAAAACCATTTTCATGTTGAATACACCCCTGATTCAACTAATCCACTAATCATCGTCTTCAATCAAGGCCCTGCTCTGCTGAATCAGGAGTTTCTGTGCCGGGGTGGGAGAAAAGCTCACTTCCACCCCAACCTCCCTGCCTCTGAACAAACTGTTTTATCCTGAAGACAGGCAGTAAATATCCAGCTTTGTACATGCATAATGTTGGAAAACGTGAGTTGTGTAAATCACAATGGATGTGGGCGTATGATAAGCTAGTAGATAATAATGTCAGAACTTGATATTGTTCCTCAGAGTGGCCTTGGAGAGTAGGACTTTGGCCTATATTCAGTCATCTTTTGTCCTTAGAAGGTTGATTCACCCCAAAAAGGACATTTTTTTGGCCATCCATTTTGCTTATGTCTGAGAACAGAGGAAGACCACTTTGTATTTTTTCTTGAAAAAGGAGTGTAAACCAAAAACACAAATCTAAAAACAACAACCCTTTTCTGTGCCTTTCCAGGAAAATGTTCCATGGGGGAGCCGGTGGACGGACCTTTCATGTTGGATGAAAGTTGAAATGCTAAAAAAAAAATACAAAATGGTTCCCTTTGATGTAAAAGATTTACATGCTCTATTTTATGCAGGATGGAAGAAAGCACTTATGCTGTCTCTCTCCCTGTGTCTCTTGTCTTGTACACGAAAGCATATATGAATCAAATGTAGTAACTTTACCTTTATTTAAGGTCAGTGTAGACCATTAATTTGACTTTATTTCATTTGAAGATGAACTCAGATTCGACTGCAGCACAAGGTGTCCTTCACTGCACACACAGATGGTCCCTGAACTAAAGGACTGGCTCTTACTGCATATAAATGCCAATTTAATGCAAAATGCGTAGGGCCCTATAAATAGTGTGCATCTGCAATAGTTTACGGCAAAACTCTGCCAGATGTGTTCTAACTCCCTCACCAGTGAAATAAAGTGGTACCTAAAAAAATGAGATGTCTAAGACGCTGTTATTGCTACAGTGCAATTCAAAGTTGCGGATATTTTATCTGTGTCTTCAGGAGGAGCCTGGGTCCCTCCCCCATGAGAGGGTCAGTGTGAGAGCATAACCGCATTGGTTTGGATCAGCAAGACTGCATCCATGTTAGTCTTGTTTGGCAGCCATACCCTCCATATACTGTGCTCCTCATTCTAAAGGGTTCTACAATGAACCCATAATAGAAATATAAATATCTAAGAAGAACCTTGAAGGGTCCCTCCGGGGGGACAACAAAGGAAGCCTGAATGGTGCTAGAAGAAACCTTTTCTTAGAACCTCTTTCTAAGAGAGCAGTGCAGAGATAGGGATACAGTGCTGAAGGAGATGCCTTATAAAATGTATAAAATGTTAAACAGGTTCTAACTCACAGTTTTCACTAAACATCTCGTGACACTTGTTCTCTGGTGTCTTAGAACCCCTGTTGTGTTTTTGTTAGATATTGTGTTGGTTCTTTTAATTATGCTTTAGTTTTGAAACTAAGTTTATGCTTAGTTTCCAAACTTAAATCTTTCTGAGGATATGCAAAAAAAAATGAAGCATATAAAAGCCTTTGAGCAAGATCCAGTCAGCTGCACTTTGTCTCTAAGGGCATACGCTCTTCAGCCAAAACAGACTTTACATTTTGTTTGAGTATGTTTCATTTATTACAGACAAGCAAACATGTCCTTTTCAAATTAAGATAGAGCAGCATATGTCCTTAAAGACATGAAAATCTGTCCAAATTGCGCTGAATATTCCTTTAAAGACAGCAAACGTTTGACGGAATGTGTTTCGCTATGTTATGTTGTGTTATGAATGCCATAATTACTCAGAATTAAAAGTGTTCATCTCTGTACATTTCAGTGTGATGTCAGTGCAGCAGCAGGGCTTTCCTAAGATATGCCCCCGCCTTGCCTAACCCCCAATAAAGAATTTCATCTAAAGGCAGAAATTACAGGGCCAACTCAAGCTGCTGCCTCTCCTCTGTTATTTGGGGTAATTTTCCAAACATGGCTGGAACTCAGAGCCATAAGGGAAAGGAACCCCCCCCCAATGCATACACACACATTCATACACACACAGGCATGCACACACACACACACACACACACACACACACACATACACACAAGCAAGCATGCACACACACACACACACACACACACACACACACACACACACACACACACACACACACACACACACACAGATTCTTCCACATATACACATATGGACATGCACACAAACAGAAACAGCCCTGGATAGCCCCCTACATTGTACTTGAGGAAAACCTGCCTGCGCTCTCCACTTCCACAAGAACAACATAATTACCCCCCCCCACACACACTCACACATACAGAGGGGTGTCCTGTCCTGTATGGACATGTTAAAAAGCAGAGACTCCATGTGCTCACTGAGAGTGATCACTATCCACCATGCTGCTGCCTCACCCCGGCATCGCACTCTTCTCTCACTTCACTTAAAAAGACAAATAAATGAAGGCACACTTGTGCGTATATATTATTTAGCGTTGTAGTCAAGGGTATGCAGATATATCTACAGAATCTACTCAGCTAAGCTTCCAAGTATGTACAGTATGCCCAAGTATTAGCCTTATTACCATTAATACATATGGAATTATGGCTTTGGAGTTATAGTATGCACACCTCCTCAACCAGTATACTCATTTACTCAGTTACCACCACACCACTGATGTTATTCAGGAGGTCCATCACTGTACAAATCCTTACAGACTTTACTGGCCACTGACTTATCAGACCTCACCACCACTGACCCTTGTTTCCTTGGCCATTTCAAAACAGCTCAAATCGGTGAAGGTTGCTTCATTTACCACTTCAAACATAAGTCATCGGTTAGTCAGCACAAATCTTTCTTCATTTATATTTAGTACCATTTATGCCATCAGCAGTTTCTCTATGACCTACTCGTTTAGCTAACTGGAGGTTCTCCTAGCTCTAGTCTGAATAGACATTTTAAGTACCACTGATTACAAGAAGGAGTCCTCCAGGGAGGCAATGGACAGCAGAGGTTCAGGAATGGAGGACAACAGCAGAGGAGAGGATATAGAGAGATTTTTAACCATTCCCACAGACATACTAGGGCTCATTTCACCTAAAAACTTTCACTTTTCACTCTTTTGCCTGTAGAAGCACACACAATTGCTCCAGAACTCCTGAGGATCATTGTGGTGCTTTTTGGCAAACTTGAGATAAGCATTAACAACCTCCTTAGTGAGCAGTGGTTTCTGCTTTGCTACGCTGCCATGAATCCCTTCTTTTGCTCACTGACTCCCTGATGTTGTCGTCATGAACACTGACCTTACCCAAAGTGAGAGAGGCCTGCAGATCCTTGGATTTTGTTCCACGGTTGTGTGGAACTTCCTTGATGATGTCATGCATTGCTCTTGGAGATTTTGGCAGGTGGGGCACTCCTGGGAAGCTTCACTACATTCCAAAACGTTGTCCATTTGGATGATTTTTGGTTCCGATTGTGGTTTGGTGGAGCCTGACAGCCACAGAAATCAGTCTGTAATCCTTTTCACACTGACAGACATCAGCAGCTTTTCTTCCACAGGTATTCAGGAATGTCTTTTGATCATGGCATGATGTGCCTCTAAAACCAATACCAAGCTGATACTGCTCAGCTGCTGGCTTCCACAAGCTTGCTACTCAGTGTTAGAGTGTGATAATAAAATGTATCCACAATCCACAATATATTCTAGTGAGACCCCTGCACTATCCACATCAATCATTAACCCTACAGGGAACCAAAGACAGAAGTGCTGTGCAGGAGATGGTAGTGGCAGAACAGAAACTTGGAGAGGGAAATTCCTGTTAATACTAATACTAAAAATCACAAAGGACTACATATTAAATGTAGAATTTGGTAAATTTGTCATTGAAGGGCCATCATATCAGAGGGATACCACATTCAGCCGTTTCTGTTAGAATTTCTGTTCTTAGCTACAACATATTTTCTTGAAAAACAGCTGTATTGATGAAAGCAGACATTTCAGAAAACATTCGCCACATTTGCGCTTATTTTCCTGGACTGGAGAGGAAACGGTTGATCCTGACAGGGACAAGGGGAAAAAAAGCAAAATGTTGGGGGTGAGAGGTGAACGCGCCACACAGCCAGCATATTTCAATATTATTTTCCTTTCAGCTTTCAAGTACATTCACAGACTCGTCTGAAGTTTGGCTCTCCCCCTCCCTCCTTTTCGGTCAGTTCTGGCTCATTTATTTCCCTCCGCTGGCCGCTGACAGGCTCCGCAGCGCGGCCGCTCTTCTGTGGGAAAGTATGCGCCGCTGCTGCGCGGAGACATTCTCGCCCAAATCAGACGCCACCGTTGAAAGATCTCGCGCTGCAAAAACACGCTGCTGAGAGAAGGCGAGGAACTCTTTTTTTTTTTTTTTTTTTTTTGCTTTGTTTTTTCGTTATATCATGCTGTCGGAAATCATCAGGTTTTTTTGCGGCTATTAATGTATTTATCTTTCAGGGCTCTTTTAGACAACGCAGACCCGTTGCCAGTTTTTGTACGTTGCCGTCGTGAGTCGTGAGACATGCAAGAAGGAGAATGAAAGATGAACATCCCAATTCATTAAATCTGGAAAGAGTTTACTAGCAAAATTTTGGAGGGTAATTTGAGGGAGCAGCTTGAATGAAATAGTATATTTTCTTGCACTTCAGTAAGTCTCGTCTATCATGTGTTTGAAAAAAGCAGTCAGTTGGTTAGAATTTTTCCCAAATCTGTACCCCACACGCAGTGTGCTCAGTGGATACGGTCAAAACTGCCAAGACATCTTAAGGCAAAGCACTATTCAATCAAACAAAATAAACCCTGCCAGATTAATCTGGCAACACATTACAGTAGGCTCCAATTAAAAGGAGTGTGCCAGGGGCTGTTTAATTCACTCGGAAAGCAAATTCATGTTATGCACATTCATAATATTGTTTTAATGCATTAAATAATTATTTAATTTATTGAAACTTAAAATAAATATAAAATGTCTGCCAACTCTAAATAAAACATTTCAGCAAAAAAACTGCAGAATTTTCAGGTAATGATGGGGAAACAGGGCCCTCTAATCCAGTGTTTCTGTGTGTGTGTGTGTGTGTGTGTGTGTGTGTGTGTGTGTGTGTGTGTGTGTGTGTGTGTGTGTGTGTGTGTGTGTGTGTGTGTGTGTGTGTGTGTGTGTTTGTTTGTATGTATGGGTGTGTGTGTGTGTGTGTGTGTGTGTGTGTGTGTTTGTACATGTATGGGTGAGTGTGTGTGTGTGTGTCTGTGAATGTGCACATGTGTGTATATGTGCATGTATGAGGGTGGCTGTGTGTTTGTGTGTTTTCCACACCAGGTGTTGAGTTACAGTATATTGTGTCCATATGGGATGTTCGTTTTTAATCTAAGCGTTTCCCACCACTCATCCTGTTTCCAATTCTGACCTGCTGTGGGTTTTGTCTCCTGGCCAGGAGACCACAGGGACAGGGAAATTAGAGGTGTGGGGGTTCAGCAGCGCCCCCTGGTGACAGGCCAACACACATTGGTTAGGGCTAAATTATTAAAGGGGAACTGTTCTTTAAAAGCTTACCTAGGGGAATTTAATGGCATACTTTTCACTGACCCAATGTTTTTAGTAAATTTACCACTCTAACAGGGGGCAGCATGTCATAGTTTCTGTGGCTTAAAATTTCCTCATGATATCATGGAGAGATACCCCAGATATATTTAGACTGGATAGGTCCTTCCCATTATGTGCCATATTACAGGCAAAAAAATAGCTAAATCATACAAAGACAACTCAAGATTATTTTCAACTTGGTCTTTATTTGAAAAACGTATAATTTATCCATTAAAGTCATATCTTTATGAGTAACAGGCACTGTGGACTTTATGTATTGTCGGGCTATAGTGAAATCTCTGCTTTTCTGTGACTTTTTTCAGTGCTGCAACCTTTGCAGAAGGCTAAATCTAGCTCTCTGAAGGGCAGCATTTGAAGCGTATTAAGGCAAGGGTAAATATATTGTTACTACTTCAAAACTGTACTCTGTCTTAGTAAATACTATAGTAAGTTAGTGTAGAATCAACGAATGAATGAATACATACATACAAAAACATTGTTTTGAAAAACTAAATATACCCACCAAAATACAAAGTAGATCCAAATCTAAGCAGATCATACATGTATAATTATATGCAATTTGGTTGTACTGTAATTTTATGATGTTTTGCCCAAAGAATATACGTTGTGAATCCGGTCTTGTTGTGCTGCTTCCCATATTATTTCTGCCTAATGTTTGCTTGAAATATCAAAAATAAAGCAAGCATAAAGGTCTTTTTATGACTGTGAAACACTTTGGTGAAATATAAACATTTCCTGATAAAGATCACCAGCCAGAAACTCCACTATTTTTTCTCACTATAAATGTAATACTTAAATTTACTGTGGTTTAAAGACACAAACATTTGCATGAATGATTTTGGATTTTGTTGAAACAACAAGTGTAGGTTATTTTAGCGATATCACTTGCACCTGCAAGAAAGAGCTGTAGAAAGAGACTGGTAGGAGCACGTTAGATTATTTGTTTTAATAATTTACACAATTCACACATAATTGAACCAAAGCCCAGATTACCAGATAATAGGAAGGTGACTGTCCAATCCTCTCAGCCCCTTGAAATGTAAGATTTCTTCCAAAGCATGCAAGTATGCAGAACAGACCATTTGTCATTCACATGACTGTCTATGCAGACTAAATAGGTCAGATTCTTGGGGAGGGATGTATGCAAACATAAGGGCAGCCTTAGTCTAGTGTAGTCTAGCGGCTAAGTTAAATGACTGTGACCACTGAGGTTGGTGGTTCAAGCCCCAGTCCAGCCACAGCAAGAACACCATTGCTGTTGGGGCCCTTGAGCAAGGCCCTTAACCCCACATTGCTCCCAGGGGAATTGGCCCTTGGTTAGCCTAATCAACTGTAAGTCACTTTGGGTAAAAGCATCAGCTAAATAATGTAATGTAAAAAATGAAGCCTAGTTTTGATGTCACAACTGGAGCAAAGCACTTGTAAAACAAATAAAATTTGACCTTTGCAAAACAATGCTGATCTCAGACTTCACACAAATTTGATTTATTTTATACCTCTGTACACAAAACAAAATACAAGTGAATGTCATTTTGACTGTGGGGGACCTTCAATAACTCTAATTTTAGTTTGACTGGCCCCGAACATAATTTCTGTCTGTCTTTGGTCAGGTTGTGAGGTGATGGCCATACGTCGCTGTGGACCTGTGCGGTCTTAAAATCAGCAGTTGAGTCGAGAGCCTACATTGCATACATTTTGCTGTCAATTGAATGCTTCAAAATGTGGTGATATTGGACTTGACACAAGAGTAAAACATACTGATTTAAATGAAACTGAAAAATGCCCTCTTTGCCCATTTGAACGGTGCATCAGTTTCCTTTAAAGATGCAAAACAGGCCACTGATTAAACGATTAAGATAGCTCTGTCCTCTCTGAACACCGAACAACTAGTGGAGGATCTTCATGGCCTTTTAATGGCAGGTCCGTAAGACCATGATTCCCTTTTGGATAAACTCCATGCAGATCATACCACTGATTCCACATATATGCTTTGAAAGCTTTCCAAAATAAAGAAGAATATTTACCTCCTTGTCATTGCCATAGAGTAATCTTGTATGAGAGAAGTGATCCATTGCATCAACAAAATCAAATAAGTGATACAAATCCAGTCAATATGGCTAGGCAGTGATGTTTTTGACATTTTTTGTATGGTTTTGGCATTGTAATGAGCTGGGTATGTGATGGATGGTGTGTACCAGGATGCTGGCTCCATTTACAGCTGGTCCTAATTAAACCACAACCAGGGCTGGTTTTAAGGCAACTTGTGTGTCACTTTGCCAGGCCTCTGTACCAAAAGTTTGGGAAACATTGTTTGTTTATTTATTTATTTATTTTTTTATTTATTTATTCTGGAAATGATCGTATGTTCTCCTTGACATCTAGTAAGACCTGTCCTTTTGGTCTTCTTCCTTCCTGGTTTTGTCTATTTTAAACTGCTGCAACACTGGTTAGCTGTTCACTTTAGAGATTTTTTTTGGAGAAAGGAATGAGCTAAATAATGTAATGTACTGTTATGTAATGTAATGTAAAGCTATATGCTTTTTCAGTTTATGAAGTGAAGAGAAATTGAATTATTTTGTGATTATATTAGTTCTGTTTTAACCGTAATTCCTTGCTTTTATTAATTTCATCTCATTTTATTGCCTCCTAGCTCTGTGTCTGATTGTGTGGTTAACTCAGCAAATTGCAAAAGTCAAATCTAAAAATATAGCTGCAAGTAGTAATTACAGGGTCCAAGTACTCATTGACACAGTGAAGCCAATGAACATAATGACAGTCTATAGGACTCCAGGGCTGCAAACCCTATCCCAAACTCAGAGTGCTGATGTCAGAAATATCCTTTTTAGAGCAATGCATCAAGTCCCAATGCATCAATGTTAAAGTTACAACAGCATGCAGTACCCAACAGCTACAAGTTACAACAGCATGCAGCACCCAACATCTACAAGTTACAACAGCATGTAGCACCCAACAGCTAGAAGTTACAACAGCATGCAGCACCCAACAGCTACAAGTTACAACAGCATGCAGCACCCTACATCTACAAGTTACAACAGCATATAGCACCCAACAGCTACAAGCAACAACAGCATGCAGCACCCAACAGCTACAAGCAACAACAGCATGCAGCACCCAACAGCAACAAGTTACAACAGCATGCAGCACCCAACAGCTACAAGTTACAACAGCATGCAGCACCCAACAGCTACAAGTTACAACAGCATGCAGCGCCCAACAGCTACAAGTTACAACAGCATGCAGCACCCAACAGCTACAAGCAACAACAGCATGCAGCACCCAACAGCTACAAGCTACAACAGCATGTAGCACCCAACAGCTACAAGTTACAACAGCATGTAGCACCCAACAGCTACAAGTTACAACAGCATGCAGCACCCAACAGCTACAAGTTACAACAGCATGCAGCACCCTACATCTGCAGCAGGCAGGTCTTATGAACAGAGATGGACACTTTCACCTCTTCACGTAAACTTAAAGCTGTAGACACTGTAATCTTGTCTTGTCAATTGCCCACATTTTCACTAAACCACTTTATTGTCAACTAAGACCTGAGTAAAGTATGTCCCTAGACAGGTGCCATACACTATTTCTTCAGTGAAAATCAAATATAATTGATCGTAAGGGTCACTGATGTGTTGTCCACGAATAGAGAAACATGTTTGATGGCATATGGTTTGCGGTCAAACATGGCATGGTGGTAGAGCCTCTTGTCCATATTTTGTGCAGTGCTCTATAGCACCAAAAGCAAGCTTGCATCACCTGAAGCTAAAATTTGCCCTCCCACACAAGCCTACCAAGATCAGTGGGCTTTGGACCAACTGGTATGCACCAGCTAAAAGTTATCTGAGGTTAACAGGCAGAAAAAAAGATAACAATAGGGTTGCAGTAAGAGTTGAGCTTGGGTCCCTAATTAAGATACTCAGCATCACAGATGCTGTCTGAGTTAGGGTGGTTCTGCTTCAACCAGTACTTTTATATTTTGTGTTAAAATACGGTTGTCCAGCTCTTTGGCAATTAAACCATGTTCATGTAAAGCACAGCTGTTCATTGTGCAGGGAAACAGGGGAGAGAACTTCCAGAGGGCCATGGAGAGAAACATTGAATAAATACATTATATCACTATTTACTATACCCTGTAAAAGGTTTAGTACAACTAAAGATCTCAGCATTGACATTCTCTACTCTAACAATCATAAATTGTATGAGAAAATATTTATCATTTCTTTTACCAGGGAATTCCTTAGAGAATATCTGGAAATGATTGTGGGACTTTCCGGACATTGGTAAGTGGCAAATTGAAAAGCTTTATGCTGTTCTCTTTTGACTTACTTAGTGGCTAATTGTCATAATGTCTGATTCCAGGGGATAGTTTTGTTTAGCATTCCTCAAGCCTGCACTGTTTTTAGAAAGCTACTTTGCTCCATGGTCATGGATCCAGCTGCAAAATACCATTAAACTCGACTGTTTCGTTCCAATGTAGGATTTTATATGTAGGCTAAAGGAGAATGTAGTCACTGAATGTACTTGTGGTATGGTACCAATGCTGGCTTTAATTAAGTCTTGATGTGTTTGCTTTGTTTTGTTTTTCTTTTGTTATGCTTTGATTATTTTCTGTTTAAACTTTGTATATATGTGCTGCTAGCTTTGGCAGTATTTGCTTGTTAGAGAGATTATGAAACTTACTGAGATCATTCCAGGTAAAATAAAGGTTAAGTACATAAAAATACATAAATGCCCTCTACAAGTCTTGCATGGTCATTTTAATTACTACACTAAAAATGAATATTACATTGTTATAATGGTCTTATAGGGCATTCTACCTCTGAAAGAGGGTCCAATTTGATTTCACATGTGGTTATTTGCATTATAGTCCCACTGTATGGTTAATGTTGTATGGTTGATCTGCTTTCCCAATGAAAAATATTGTAGATGAGAATGTCTAAAAAATGGAGTATCTAAAAGTATTAATAAAATCTCAATAAATTTGCATGTCTAACATGCTCTAGAAACATGTAGATCCATAATATCTATTTGATTGAAGTTGGTTTCCTAATATAGTAATACAGTGGAATGTGTATTATTCAATAGATTACAATGTAACACTTTTCCTTTGGAGTCATGTGGGTCTCATGATCACTCATGGCCACTCCCCCTCTGGAAAAATCTCTTGTCAGCCTCTGGAAGACCAGAGTCCAGACAGAGAAGAAGAGCGTGTCCATTTCCTGTGCAATGAGGAGCAGCAGGTGTGTTGGCAATGGGAATGAAGTGCTATCCAATCTGGCCTGCCTATTCCAAATCTCGCATTAAAAATGAAAAAAAAAACTGTGTGGTTTTTAAACTTATGCAACTTTTACATAACGGCCTCCAAAGACTGCTTATAAACTCATCATTAACTATTTTTTCAGTCATTCGAAATCAAGTCATTAACCATTATGTTTTAAGATGTATTTAAGTGTATTCAAGTGATGTATTTAAATAAATAGTTCTGACTGGTAGTTTATGTAAATTTGTCTTTGTGACCTTGATTTATCACTGTGGGAAAATGAATGCAGCAGACCTGGTTAGATCAGATTTCCAGGCCTACTATGACCTGGCTCAGGGATCAGAAGGGCAGGAAATGGCTGTTACCAAGAACAACCTGTCTAAAGCCACATCCCCACTGGCTAACATTAACACACACAAAGGAGTGTTACCTAATCTTATGCTTTCAGTGTATGTAAATGTGTTTTCTTTTTTTCCAACAGACTCCAGCAACCACAGATACTGGTAGTGTTCAGCTTCATTATTTATGTCCAACACACTTTTTTAATGTTTTGTTACTGATTGCCAGTAATGTGTTATCTAACATTCCTTGTTATAACATTTTCCATGACAGGGAACATGTCAATTTGTTCTGGCCAAAAATTCAGAAAATGTTCAGTTTTTTTACAGCTAACCTGCAATTTGATGGTGAGAAAGTTGGTGTGTGTGTGTGTGTGTGTGTATGTGTGGGAGAGACAAATGGCATCATGTCTATGTGTCTGTGTGTATTGTATGTACATACGTGTGTGTGTGTGTATATGTGTGGTGACACAGTGTAAAAGACACAGTTGTCCTGCTGGGTCCAAGAGAAAGATGTAAGCATATGATGTGATTTTTCACCTAAATAAACTGACACAGTGAAGCACCCTGTCTTAGATTGGATATGCTCAGGATCTGTGCAGCAAAGATTTACAGCCAAGATTTATTCCACGTCCTGGACAACCCTCTCCAAATCAGACGGGGAAGATTAGATTAGATGTGTGCACCACACAGTCAGGCAGGTAGGCCATTCAGTGGTATGACTGTTCTGTCTAAATTATTTATTTCTTTTTTGCATGTTATAACTATGGCAAAGGTGTAGTGAATATACAAAATATTAATAAAATGCAATATATCACAGACGTGTAGGAGAATGAAATTGTCAAATCTGACATATATAATCATGCTAGCAGTAATAACAGCAGTGACAGGCCGGTATAATAAACACTGTGAAAGTGAAGGACAGGACACAGTAAGCTGAAGATTGATGAAAATTCAGCTGGGACAAGAAAGCTGAGAATGTTTATGTGTTACTGAATTTTAAGATGGCGACAGATGCTTTGAGACACAGCGCAGGTCTTAAGTTTGCTGTTTCTCACCCAGTCGTGGCAACAGCAGATAAAGTTTCCCCTTCAGAGTGACCCTTTTTACCGAGGAAAGGAACGAGCAGACCAGAACTTTATTTCCCTCAAAATAATGCATAATTACCATATCTGAAGCTTATCTAAATGACCCAAAGAATGGAGGAAATCAGCAAAGGAATGCTAGGGTGGCATGATAAAGTCGTTGCTGGATTTGAATGGGGGTGCGTCACTCTCACGCATGTGCCATGTCCACTCACACACGTAAACGCGGATGTGAACACACAACGACATGCACACAGATATTCATGTGCATTTGATCAGACATCACAAACCTTCTCACAAACATACGCATGCTGCACACTCTCACATGCTCACACACACATACGTTCTTACACACAGACTGGGGATCTGGTAACTGGTTCAAAAATGCAGATGTCAAAATAACTGTGGACAATTTTCAGCCATCTACCATCAATGTACAGATCTATAATCAGAAACATTACGTGAGCTTTTCAAAGATGATGGAAATACTTCTGTAAGTGCAGAAAATCATTTGTAAGTCCATTTTACTGAGGTATGTATGTCTGTACTGCCCTTCTTGCTCTGTATATAATTCTTGTGTTTAGTTTTACTTAATTTGTCCCAACAAATACAGATAAAAATCAATGTATATCATTGCCAGCAGACAAGCTAGGTTACAACACAGTGGTGATGTCAACCTTATACCTGGTTTCTTGTAGTGTATTGTGGTCAGACTCATGGCAAAAGGTGCATATCTGTAATTTTGAGGTAGAATTACACTCTTGACTGTAAGTTTGCTGAAGTGTGAAGCTTTTACATTATGACTGGAATTATTTCTTGCTAAAGCGGGTTCTGTGGGCTCCCTCTAGAATCCCTTCACTAGTAGAAATAACGTGTGACGTTGATCTTGTAAGGATAATATATAATTATGCTGTTTGCCGAGCACCATGTCCTGGAGTCCATTCCTAGCTCACGTAACATAATTTTTTTATGCTCTTCCAGTTTACTGTATTCATGTGTAAGAAGGTCATGTATTCATGACAATTGTAGAAAGACCAGCACATGCCACAAACACACACACACACACACACACACACACACACATAGATGCATACACACACATACACACTCACCTAAATATATACACATGTGCACAACCACACATGCACGTGTACTCATGCTGTCATATATGCATCCAAGAAATTGGTTTAATTGTATAAAGTGAAAAGTGAAGAGGCAGTGTAATCTTCCAGGTCAGGGAGTCGGAAATGCAACTCAAATGTTGTAGGTTTGATTACCACTTATGGTGCCGCTGTTGCTTCAGTAACTGTTAAGATGAGTGAATTCATTGTGTGTAGAAATGTGTCCTGTGCATATTGCCCTAGGTAAGGGAGCCCTCATTTGCACCTGACATACGTTCCTTCGTTGCTTCTGTCCAGCCCCCAGCCAAAGACACAGCTGTTTCACACAGTTTACTTCATTTCTTAACTGAGTTCTGTCGCAAATGGTCCAAGCAGGTATTTTTGATTCTTCTTAAAGGAAAGAGTAGGACATTCTTATGTGTGTTTATCTGGCTGTAGGGTGGGATGTCACACTGCTGATTATTTTAAGGTAAAAATGGAATTGCGACATAAGGGACCAAAAAGAACAGAGCCATGCAATTCCACCTTAAGTCTTCTGTGTCACATCTTGATCACATTACTGGAGAATTATATCTAAACATTATCAAGGTTGTTAGGGGGCAGGTTTTAGGGGAATACCACTGCACTGCCAAAGGAACAGACCAGTTTGACTCTGAAATAATTTAGTTTTAGTTTCCAACAGCCCCTCCGGAAGGCTTTTTCTTGTATCCCTGGGAGAGAAGGGAATCTGGCAATGTATGAAAGCTGATAGGCGTAATAAATCCATACCCCGTCCTTGAATCTGGGCATTGACAATATTTTTGTGTCCTGTCCTGGAATTGAGATTGCTCCAAACAAACGGAGAGAAAGAGCACATGGATTTCCCTCTAGCAGGGGCATCGGCCTCTGTTCCTGGAGGGAGGACCGCGCTCCCTGTTCACCCTCACTAATCCCTCATCACTCACTTTCTTGATACACGATACCTACATTTTCTATCGAGCTTTTGCTTGAAATGTATAAAGTGCACTGTTTTGCTCTTGCATTTGTGTAAATATCCTGATCTATATCTAAATGAATACAGCTGATCAACAACTAGTACTTAATTGCTTGAGCTTCATAAGAGCTACATTAGAGCTTCATCAGAGCTTCATTAGGAACAGCCAAGCAAAGTGACTTGAAAATACAAATCTCAGGAGATTTGGGATCTTTTGTTGGTCTTTTTTTAGTTAATTAACTGTCAGAGAGTGAGAGGTGAGAGGTGTACAGGAGGTTTATGCAAAAAAAAATACAAACTCCTACCCAGCTGACTACAGGTGTATTAACCAGGATAAAGATTCCTTTAAATGGAAGTACGTGTTAAATTTAAACCCCACACATTGGGAAGATTTCACCGTGTTAGTGCCATGGGGATAAAGTGTGTGGATGATCATTGCTGAGATTTGTTTCCTCCTGTAAGAGGTTGAGCAGACACACTGATCAATGTTAGAGTCTCCTGACTCCCCTGATAGTCCGATCCTGCTCTCCATCTGTCCATCCTGTTTCATAACTAAAGGAGGTTCTGGTTGCTATGCTGTGCTATGTTGTCCATGGCAACACCCCTTAATGAGTCTTCAGCAGATACCTTTCACTTTACTGATAGGGGGACTGGATATGTTAAGAATGCAGAGATGAATAGTTATTGCACAGTTTAGTGACATAGTGAGTACACAGTATTGAAGTAGTTACAATACTTCAATAATGCGATATTTTTCTTATTCTGTGATTTCTTAAACAGAAAGAGCATACAGTATATGTGGACCTCAGGTCTGTGGAACTCTCATCTTATCCCTCCCTTGTTGAAAGCAGACTGGCGTAGCAAGGAACATGACCATCTCCTTGTGATAGTTCCGGGAATCTGCTCCTTTCAGCGTGTTTTTTTAAAGGAAGTTGGAGCTACTGACAGATTAAGCTGCTCCAGTTTTGGCCAGTGTAATCACTGCCCATTTCAGACCTATAATTTTGTAAGCTTTGCGACTGACGGACAGCCCTCCAAGATGGAAGCTGTTTGAGGAGGGCTGTTCAGCTGACACACAAAAAACTATTTTTAAAAGAAATGTATCAGCAGATAAAAATAGTCTATTGTATGTTGGCAACTTGCATGTGGTGCAACTTTAAGCAGAATCCCTTTTTGTTACCTCCATTGACTACTTACTTGCAGGCAAAGAGTTTTTGGCCATTGTGAGAACCGACTGGGACTTTTATCGCTTTCCCACAGTTGTGGCTAGAGGAGAAAATGGAGCAGACTTTCAGTTGCTTAGGCCCAGACACATGCGCACACAAACCCGATCTGATCTACTCCGCTCAACAAATTTGTAGTTTGTAAATCAGATAATCGTTGATTATTTAAACACAGGAAATATAAAGTACAGGCCAGACATAAACATTGCCACATTGTTGATCTTTTCGTTGGTAATAAGCTTGTTGGTTCATCTGTTTGGGGGGTGGGTTTGTGAACCAGGGCTCTTGCTGTTGCAACATTCGGGAGATTTTAACACTTGTCAGTACTCCTGAACTCAGTTTTACAGTCTGAAAATAAGAGCTGTGGTGGTGATTTGAAAATGCACTTTAATTATAATGTCATGAAAACACATTCCACGCTTGGGGTTTTGAGAAATAAGCAGCATGGTGAATTTTACAGGTACATTTCTTGACATTCATTTGAAATTAAAATTGAGCAAATCAATCCATCAGATTGATTTTCAGTGGCATTTCGTAGGAAGCTGAGGCTAACGGCTGACATAGGACAGTAAGATACAAGGTCTAGTCTTTAGTGTTCCTACAACCTTGCTCTAATTTTCAGACAAGTCACCTTGTACCAGCCTGCTGGCAGCAGTCTGTTAGCATTAGCGTTATCATTAGCATCACCTGCTGTTTTCCTTCTATGTCCAAGACCTTTCTGTTGCCTACATCCTGGTCTGTGAACTTTACCCTTGGGTCAAGGAAAGGCCCATTCTGCATGTTATGGGTGTGGTCTTGATTTCACAGGAAGATCAGATATGAACTAAATTCAGCAATCATTAGTCAACATTAGTGATAAAATTGATTAAATCACAAATTGCTTCTGTCTTAACAGCAAGGAAAAGGAATAAACATCAAAGGAAGTGACACAAAAATAAAATTTTCTCTTCAATACATAAGTGCCAGTGCACTGCAATTTTAGGACTGACATTTCAGGTCAAGGTCAAGGTGCTTTTTGCATTAACCCTGACATAAAAAGCTCAAAGATATAGAACCTTGAAATTTCAAAAAGATATTAACCAGTAACTTTCTTGTACGGCACATGTTAATGATGTTGCCAAAGTTGGCTCTCTCTCTCTAACAAACCTCCCAGAAATGTCATCCTTCTCTTAAAGATGCTGAAAATATTGTCTATTATAATCAACGTGGTCCAAGCACAGACAATGTAAGGTGAAATGAGCTCTCAGTGTGTGTGTGAACACCCGACACACTGCACCACCATAAAGACCACTGACAACCCACTGACAACCTTCTGCAGCTGGTAACAGACTCAATACACTACAAGGACGTCAGCCCACAATTTATACTCTTAGTATCTACTGTTAGTATTTAGACATCACAAACCAAAGCAGTTGAAAGTGGGGGAGAGATTTACTTCATGTTTTATTTCATATGAAAATGAGTTTTTTTGGGGTAAAAAAGCATGTGAAAGTACTAAAATGTAATTTGAAAAAAAAAGAAAGAAAATATGAAATTCTTCCAAGCCTAACGTTAGTGACTGACTAGCCTCCAGCTGTGTCCTTGGACTGCAGAGGCTAAGCTGTTTAGCAGAGGCACTGAGTCAGACAGCAGGTCCGGCATGTAGCGATGTGTGCACAGGCTCGAGTTTTGGGATCAGTGTCCGTTTATTACATTAGAAAGATATTTTAGCCCCGTGCTGGCACAGTCCGCCCCTTTATAAAGAGCAGTCTGCAGAGCGGCTATGGGAGCAGATACCGCCGCAGAACTGCACGCCTCAGAACAGTTTGCTTCTCCTGCAGAAGCATGCATAAGCTCAGCAAAGTCATTCGCCTCAGGACCAAGGCACCTGCTGGAGAATGATATCATTATACAGTTGGGTCACACTTTATTTTAAGGACCACACGTTAAGGGCTAATTACCACCATATCCATCACTCAGTACTTATTTAGTCACTATTAAATGGTTACAAACTTGTCCTTGATGTTTTCTTCAGATACCACCTTATTCATATATTATGATCCAAATGTTAAGGCTTGCTTACATTTACATATATAAAACATTTAAAAAAATATTATATATATATATATGAATTTCCAGAATGTCAGAATTATACATGAATTTCCAGAATGTCTTAGTTTTCAGTGTGTCCCCTTTTTGCTTTAATGACAGGGTGCACTGGAGATGCCATGGACACCACATGTTTGAGCAAAACCCGATGATGCATTTTATCACATGCATTTTATCACATGTCTTTAAGCGCACAAATGTTCTTGGTCTTTAAGTGCCCCAATAAATGCTTGATGGGGTCTGACCTTTTCTACAAAGGGATTGGCAGGGTCAGTGTCACACATTTGCGTAAATTTGACCAAAACGTTGTGCAGAACCTTCAATATTCCTTCTTCATCTTAGATGTCCTAACTTTTCTTTGTTTTGAATGTTTCAAAATCCTAAAACTTTCTGATTATTTTTCAGTTTACAGAAAAAAGATTTGGACAAAAAATAATGTTCAGTGTGGTCTCAGAGTTTTGGATCCCACTGTGTGTGTGTATATGTATATACATATATTATTTTTTTTAATGCATATATTTTTAATTATTGGTTTGCCTGTGCAGCTGCAGAAATGTATTCAATTATTCACAGTCACTCAAAGGCAAACATTTTACAAGTACAGTTATGCCACATGGGATATTTTAAATCTTTTATTAAAGTGCTCAGAGAGCAACAAAGCTCTTTAAAATATTGGGCCATGATTTTATAAATAAATAAATGAAACCTGCTTTTTGCTGTGCCTCATGCATCCATCACTGTCAGATGCAGACTTGTGGCGATCTGGAATTAGACAAATTCAGCTGCGTAGAGTCCACTCACGTCAATCTCACCGCCCCTCCCTGCCCCATCGTGCTCTGTCCCATCTGGGCCTCACACTGTTAAAATAAAGTGCAGCTATGCTAGAAACGACAGCTTAAAATGTTTCTTTCTTTAAGCTATATTAAGTCAAAAGCAATTCCTTAAAAAAATTTGAGATTCAGAGTAGACTATATTACAACATAATTTTTATTTTTAAGTAATAACGTGTGCCCTTAAAGAGACCTTCTGTTTTGACTGAATTGTATATGCGCTTAAAGAAGCTGTGCATATTTGATTGAATTCATCCCATCTCTCAGTTAGCTAAACATTTTAATTGACAGGCCCTGCTCTCTCCCTCCCTGTTTTGCCCCTCTCTATCTAGTCCACCTACAAAAAAGGCTCAACTAAAATGGAAGACACTGCCATGTGTTATAGTGACTCAGTGATTTGGAGCTCTCCATGCCATGTGCTCTTGGTGGGGGTGTGAGATTTTATTAAACCAAAACTGGGAGGAGTTACCATGTAATATCATGACTCGCTGGTTTTGACCAATTGTTGTGCGTAGCTGTGGATAAAAAACATCATTGGTTCAAACAGTTGAAACAAGAATAATTGAAAGCTGAGTGTAGCTCCACCCATAATGGGATTCTTCCATCACAACAGTGCACCACTGACAGTGGCCAAATCCAGGGAGCGATTCATTTAACCCCTGCCCCATTGGAAGCAAGATACTGATGGGACATTCAGGCCTCATGGAGCTACCTTGTGCAGCTTCACTGTGCTACTGTATGTCATTAAACAACTCTTAATTTCATCATTGCAACTGAATCAACACCATGATCCAGCCTTGAATCTGCCACTGTTAACTCTGGAGAACCTCAAGTCATTTTTCACACAGAAATTCAAATATGATACATTTTTTGAACATTACAAGGAAAACACTTATGAATGTTCACTGTGCTGACAATTCAGTTTTTTGAATCACAAACAACTTTTATTCATATGCAAAAAATGTGTATGCAAGTGCTACTTTGAGGATGAAAGGATCAGCAGGCCGTGTAATGTCTACAAAAAACCCATGGTTTTAAATAAATGACTAAACACAGTTTTCATCCCATGTTCAAAATGTTTTCATCCCATGTTAATATATGTAGAATACAAATGGAGTCTTATGCTTATTTTTATGATAATCAAAATGATCTGATATTTTAAGTTGGTTTGCGATGGATTCCCTGTGATGAGTCCCAGTGATTTTTTTACGTCTGGTCCAGCCTTTGTTCCTCCATAGTGCACTGTACAGAGGAAACAGGCAATCACGGGCTGCCCACTCACTGCTCTTTGAGTCAACCTGCACCCCAGATGGCAAAGTGTGATTACTGAATGTCTTCTGTGAGGACAGCCACCCTGAGCCAAATGCATTCCGCTCAGAGCCAAGGTAATACACTGGGAACACATGAGGCGAGCTCTGCAAGAAACACTTAATTGACGTGCGCTTTGATGAAAACAGAATGGGTCCTCTGACATTTAAACACTTGCGAAAATTATGAAAAGTCCACTTACTGCACACAATATAACAGTGTCACCATAATAGCATCATCGGCCTCTCCTCACAGAGAGGGATTTGCTTGTTTTTTTGTTTTCCTTGGAAGCTACAATCATGGATTCCCCCAAACCCGCCGTTGTCTCCATGCTGCTGGCCTTTACGAATTCGCTGCGACTCCCCTCGGCTCCACTGAGCACAGAGCGCCGGGGCTATTTCTGGCACTCCCCGGAACACAGGTGCCCCAGCTGGTCTGATTCGCTTGGTCGGCCTGCGCTGTTTGGTCTGGGAAGTTCTGACCCAGTAGCTGTCCAACTAATTATATCAGATTATGTCCGCCTTTGTTCGTGGTTTCCCTGCCGGCAAAAGGTTGCAAAAATCTCATCCGCTCCTTCAGAAAGTCTCAATTAACCTGCGACCCTTGACCTACGACCCCTGTTCCCCTTGTGAGTGTGCCTGTGTCCGTGTATCTCGGGTATGTGTGTGTGCGCGCCTGTGTGCTGGCCAGCGATTGGGTTACTTCTCACACCCAGAGCGCGGGCCCATTAACACGTTGTCGTAAAACAGAAACTATTTTGACGGGCTGTAATTATCGCTAAGTGATATTAGACAATGGGTCCCTTTGTGCATGGAAGGGGGGGAAGCGGGTGGGGGTTGGGGGGGTGGGGGGTGTGGATGGGAGGGAGGGTGGGGATGAGTTTGGGAAGCACAATCGTCATCACGGCCTCACGGCTGACATTTCCTGCCTGCTCTGTTCTGCGGCCCATTCCCCACGCTTCGTCGCTCCCGGTCAGTCCCCAGCAGCCATGAGATAATGGGGGGCTCCGGGAACGGTGTGCCCCAGATCAGCTAACACTGATTAAGGCATGGGAGGCCATGGCACGGGCCCTCCCCTGCTCCATCGGCGTAATTAGTTTATGTTAGCTGGAAAAGGTGAAAGGTTCTGAAAGGGCAGGGTTCTTTGGAAGGCAGGACAGCGGGATAATTGCTCGACACTCCGAGCTGCAGGTGCTGGTTGAGCTCATTTGGTCTTGGCAGCCTGCAGGGAAAAAGAGGCTTGGCCGCTCGGCCGAAAATTGGGAGCGACGGAGCCTGGGGGGCTATGACAGCCTGAAATTTCCACTGATTCCCAGCTACCCCAACCTGCCCCCACCCAACCAAAACTGCATCCCCAGTATTTCTTTCCCACCCCCCTTTCCCCAAGGCTAGAGTCTCTCCAGCTGAATGTTACAGACCAGGTGGGACACTCACATGAGACACAAAGTTGTGTCATGAACTGTTGAAGCTAAATAATGATAAATGTAAGCAAAATAAGGTGCTGCTATAAATGCAGTCAAATAGACAACATTTATGACATACTCGATTATAAACATAGTTTATAAATATATTATTATCATAAAATACAGAACATTCTATATATGAAAGTACATGAAACTGTGTATATGTAATATGTCAACAAGTGGCTGTATTGGGAAACAATCAACACCCTTCTAGGCTGCAAAATCATAGAGGTATGCATTCATTGATGGGTTGTGTCCCATTGGTGGGATGGGTTTGACGTTTCCTACTCCTCTACGAGTCTGAAGAGCCCAACTGCACTGTGGTGTCTCATACAGGTGTCTCTTGTGGTGGTTGTCCTGAACATGTCACACACTTCACATTGCAATGCTTTACAGAGTGAGAGGGAAATAAATGCATTGTGTGAAATGGTGGATTCAGTATGAAGAATAGGAAGTTTCATAGAAAAACAACACCTTGCTCTTGTACTTTAGCTTGAACAGTGCTTATACTTGCCAAAATAAGTATAGCACAATTGGTTCTAACCACTTCTGTTTGCCATACAAATACAAAAAGGGCGCTACTCTTCTCCTTCAGTCTACACTATGTAAAACAGGCCTGAACGGTCAATCCTATACAGGGTAAAGTGGCTCTCCTTCAAAGAGGGGGATCTGCCATTCACCTTTCTTACTGAACCATACGGAGCTAATTCAGACACCCACACACTGTCAGGCCCCAGCGGTGCTGATGACCAGGCTGGGTGCACTGATGCCAAGGCGGGTCCACACCTGCCTATCCCTGTAGCTGGGCAAAGTGTGAGGGAGGCTGATGACTTGGTTATTCCACACAGTCTCCCCCTGGCACAGCCATGCACGATGGGAGAACTGCTCGGTCTACACAGACCCCAGCTCAGGTCCTATAATCAGACGCTTTTCTGGACCCTCAGTCACACTAATGTGGTCGATTTAATGTCCTTAGAGGACCATTATAATTCCACAGATAAGATATGTCGTAGGGAACAGGAAGAGAAAGACCGAGCAAGAGAACCAGAGAGAAGTACAGGGAGATGGAGAGAAAGGTAGAGAGATAGATCTATATCTGCCTTCCACAGCCATAGTAAAAATAGCCTGCTAATGCATGCATATATAAATATATCCATGAATTCTCCTTGAAATTAAATATCTTTTATGGTTTTAACACATGTTGTTTTATGAGTCAGATTAAAGTTTTTGGAGAACACACCAGAGCCGGTGATACTTTTTGGACCAAGATTTACTTGATTTTTAATTAAACCTTAAACATCTCGCATCGGTCGGGGCCTTCATGTGTGCTCTGAAGATTGCATGTGTTACATGCTCCCCATGTATTTATAATTCTGACGCAACAAAGAGGCATGTGCAGAGCAGGGCTTTACACAGATCTTTCCCTCTGTCATTATAGAGCTGAAACCCTCTATCGGGGCTCAGGGACTGATGTGGGAAAATGTGCTGCCCTGCTTTCAAACTGATGCTGCTTCCAAACCAAACTTGGAGGACAAGCTGGCCCGGTGACATCACTGTACACTTTATGTAGACACACTCAGAAAAAATACACATGCACTCACACAGCTCAGTGGTTAGAAAAATAAAAAAAAAACCCATGTGGAAATTAATCTCCTTCTGCGGAAGCAGGTTAAGCCACATTTTGGTATTTTTTTATTAGTATTAAATTAAATACAGAAAGAAGCCATGCCATTTCAGTGGAAAATACAACAAGGGAAACATTAAACATTCTGACACTGAGACGAAACCAGGGGAAGAAAGGAAGAGATTAACTACAGCTATAAAAAATCTGCCACATACTCACATGTACACTCACATACACACAACCACACGGAAAACAGGCAAGGGCATACATGCTTGCACATACACACAGACACACATGCATATTACAAAATATTATTGTCACATTTCTTTCTGTCCTATGAATACTCCAAAAACAAGAAGATTTGAGTCAAAGATGTTTAATAACGCATTCATTTTTCTCAAACAACTGGAAACATTTGAAGGATATATTCAATGTATCCTGTACATATGATAAATTCAGCCGAAGTAGGGATCAGGAAATAGAATGTTTGGATTAGTGTTTAACATCCTAATTTAACCAATCCCATGAGAGAAGGGGCAGAGTGATTGATTGGGTAATTTTGATATAAATCTGTATATATGTGTGTATTTGAACATACGGGAGTGCGTAGAATATGCTTGGATAGGACAGAGGATAAGAAACAAATAGAGAAGACATCATCTTAAAAAGCAGAGTGGGGATATGTATTTGGGGGATATAACTGTCTGTCTGTGCAGAACGGTGTTGAATTGCTTTGTTTTGCTTTGAGTGCAGCCGAATCAGTGCCCTATTCATTATTTTTTTTTAAATGTGCTTCAGTGAGTTCTTAATTTTGACTCCTTTAAGTTAATGCTTATCAAATGTGCAAGTGTTTATTTTCCAAGAGAAAGAGTATCCAGGCAAGATTATTGTGTAAGCACATAATGCAATGTTAATGGACTATGTTTTGTGCAGTAAAATAAATAGAACAATGATTTACTTGCTTTTTCACCAGCACAATTTCACCTTTTGGTTCACGTTCCCAACACTGTTTTCTTAAGCTCTTTTTTTGTGTTACTTTGACGTAGTTCAAAGGAAGTATTTTGTAAGCACTGCTGAGCTGGGGTAAATGCTCCCATTGAAAGAGGTTAGGGCGATTCCTTATATTTCACAGCCCCCCTTTTTAAAACTTGCTGCGAACAGTCCACTGTCCGGCGGAGTGTGTGACTTTGTGGTTGAACACTTTAATAACAGCAAAATCAAAAGGCTGTTTTGCAATTAAAAACCCCTGAACTTCTGAAAACGGGAAAGGACAGCCCTCTGTCTGGCCTTGTTTGGTTAAGTATCACACCAGCTAATGGGAGTCTTTGACCTTGCCAGCTCTTCCATAAAATGTGCATTTGGAAGAGTGTAAAGCCCTTTGAAACAGTCTGGCCACTGTTAGTCCACAGGACTCTCATTGTGTGCAGTCGTGATGGCAGCGGCTTGCCCTATAATCTCTCCCTCTCATACCTACTTCAGCTGCAATCAAACTAACCCAGCTGTGAGATAGTGAGGGCGAGTGAGAGGCTTTTCACTCACATGAATGTATTTCCCAGGTTCTACGGGCTCAATAGGAACTGAAGCATTTTTGCAAGTTAGGAGGCCATATTTAATCAAATGCAGATGAAATCTAATCAACACTGACTTATATCTGCCTTTCAGCATCATGTCTCACATATTTTAAGTCTTGTGTTGTTGTGTGCTTTTGCAA
Organism: Albula goreensis; assembly: GCA_022829145.1. NCBI lineage: Eukaryota > Metazoa > Chordata > Actinopteri > Albuliformes > Albulidae > Albula > Albula goreensis. Next base: position 25,823,355 of record CM040747.1, on the reverse strand, counting down.
GTACAGAGAGTGGGTGTATTGATTGCATCTGTTCATGAAATACTGCCTAGAAAAAAGGTTATCTTTCCAAAGAAAAAAAATGGAGCACTCTAGGACATTTGAAGGAATGATGAAAAGTCACCTCCTCATATGGGATTGACCTGATTGGTTTACTGCATCTGATTATGTGCATGCAGCTTGAATGAATGAATCAACATGGCCTGAAGTCTGGTGCAGTTCTATAGGGGTTTAACTTTAGCAAGTCCAGTGTATGAGATGCCAACTGAACTACTACGGCCCCATCAGATAGCCCATATAATTACCACAAGGAAAGTGCACAAAGGTGACCTGCCAAGCAGTACAACAGGTAAATTTAGCTACTCTTCATTTATAAAAGGTATATTTCAGAACAACGTTTATTCTCAGGTAGAGCACATTTACTACATAACTGCATTATGTTGTATTGAAGGGAATTAACACCGAAATGTTGGTAAAGTTTTGGTGTTTCACAAAAACAATAAAAAATGGTGGAAACTGCAAACATGTGCATTGGAATTTTTCTTTCTCTTCCATGCAGTTTGTTGCTCACTAGCACCTAAGCTGAACCTTATAAGTGTGCAAACATTTAGTTTATTACTTATGTACATTTTAAATAAACATACAAATGCTATGTAAAATAAATGTAAAAAAGGTTTCACTGGAAAAGAACTGTTTAGATAGCAATGTTCAGCTAAAACCATTTTCAAATAATGTTACATTTCACTGGACGAGGTCACTGGCAATTTATGTAAATATATTCATATGCCAATTTGAGGACAGTTTGAACATGAGACCAACAATTTTGAAATGCTGATGTTTTAGCTGCAGTTGTAATAGACCATCAAGTGGCCAAAGCACAGAGCTCGTCTGGGCTGCAATACGCACACAGACTCACACATGCACACACACATAGAACTACACTCATACACACACACATACATACACACATGCTCACACAGACTCACACACACACATACAGAACTGCATTCATACACGTACACACATAAATACACACACATACCCATAAACCTGAGCACACACGCACGCACACAGACTCACACATACACACACGCACAGACTCACACACACACACACACACTCACACGCACAGACTCACACACACACACACACACACTCACACGCACAGACTCACACACTCACACGCACAGACTCACACACTCACACGCACAGACTCACACACACACACACACACACACACTCACACGCACAGACTCACACACTCACACACACACACACACACACACACACTCACACGCACAGACTCACACACACACACACACTCACACGCACAGACTCACACATACACACACACACACACACACACACACTCACACGCACAGACTCACACATACACACATAGTGTAGAGCCTGCATGAGCTGAATCACTCACTGCCTCAGCAGGAGAAAATCACAGTAAAACACAAATGAGCTCCATGCTATTGAACCTCAAATACTGCATACACTGAAGGAGAATGAACCGCAAATAAATCACACAGAGCATTCCATTAAAACCAACAGCCAAGACAAAGACACGCTTAAAAACATTTATAATGGCAGATTGGTTTTCATTCTTAAAGAATTTGTTTGTTAGAAATTAAAAGCAGTAGCAGTTGATTCTTCCAAACTTACAGGGTTTTGGACAGCCTTGTTGTTTACAGAAATTTTCCCTCAGTTGTTTTAATTTGCCTGTTTTTGAGTTCTATATTAACTTCTTCCCATACATGGCCTTTCTAACTTCAAAATATACCTTTTTTCACAATATAAAATCATAAACAAACATAAATCGGAACATAAAAACATATATATAAAATACAAAATCTCAAATTTTTATGATACCTTACATTGCACTCTATCGTAGTACAATCTGGCCTGAGTGGAGGTGGAGAGGAAGGGAAACGCTGGCTGAGAGCCGCTCAGAGAGGCTGACTGTGTTTGCGTGGTGTCACACTGCTGGCGGTGTCCCCTGTGCCATGAAAGTAGCGTTAGCGACAGCCAGCTGTTTGCGAGGCCTGATCACCGAGGGCCACGGCCTGCCAGGAGTGCATAAGGCTCACGCTTTGAGTCATGTCCACTCACTGGAGTGAGTCCGGTCCACTGCATTGCTCATACAAACCTCTGACAAATTAAATGGTTTTTGCATCCAGAGAGAGGAGAAAATGTGTTGCCATTTTTGTGGTGAAGATTTAACTATGTAATTTCTGGTTGTGTTTTTATCATCAATTGATATTTATGCTTCGACTTTTATTACAAACACATTACCTATTGTCTCATGTTAATTAAGCACAGAGGGAGATGGAGAGGGAAATTATAAGAAAAGAAATGATACTGGGATCATTCATCATCTATAGATACATTTATCACTATGACACATAAAATTTCTGCTTTATCCTGATGCCGGCTGCAGAAACTGTATCTGTTGGAGAGATACTGCCAGACCTGGACCCTGGCAAAAACGGTGAGGGTTAAAAGAACCGATATTCCTGAAAACATTCTGATTCTAAAAAAAAGGAATGAGATCTTAGGGAAGCAGAGTTATGTTTCCAATGCACACACATGAAAAATGTTTTGCGGCTGAAAATAAGTCCGGCAGACAAGGTCAGCTCAGCAGGGATCAAACCGAAAGAAAAATCATGAGGGGCCTTAACTTATATGTCATAAAAACCAATGGAATCAGCTCCCTGAAAATGAACTCCTTTATATGGGGAGTATCAGATATTTTATGAATATATTTCAGTACGTCTTGTGAAAAACACTTTTCATGGGGAGCAAGTTTCTCATGGAGCAGCATAATAAAACAATGGTACCGTTTTGTTTTTCTTTTGTACTAAGGGATCTAAGATCCCCATAGGATAGGATGTTGTCCTTTGTCTTTACATGCATTTGAAAAAAACCTTTTTGGGAATGTTACCCACTGTGCAGAAATGATCTTTCCAATGGTTGGTCCTTAATCCGCATAATTTATTTATTTTATTTATTTATTTATTTTTTTTTGATGTTAAGACTTTGTTGTCACCCTAATGAACTACAGGAAGCTGTAAAACACTTCACTCCCGGGTGGAATTATTACCTTCCCTGGGATTAACCACTTTTTTCCAGGGGCACACTGAACAAACATCTTGGGGATTAGGTCATGGGTCTGTGCTGGAGTCAGGCCACAGCTGCCTATGTGCAGTCACCCGCCTTCATTTACATTAGGCATTTAGCAGACAGTATTATCCTCAGTGACTGAAACAGTCCACGTATTTCACGCACTGCTCGTTTATGCAGCTGCATATTTACTGAAGTAATTCAGATGGAGCGCCTTGCTTAAGGGTGCAATGACAGTGCTTTAGGTGGGTATCTAACGTGCAGCCCCTGAGTTATAAGTCTCATACCATAAACACTGTGCCACCCTGCTGCCCTTTGCAGGCCCTGCCCTGGACTTTGTGCAGTCCCTAGCCCTACGAAGCCTGCCACCATGCCCTGTGCCACCATGCCCTGTGTCACCATGCCCTGTGCCAACATGCCCTGTGCCACCATGCCCTGTGCCAACATGCCCTGTGCCAACATGCCCTGTGCCACCATGCCCTGTGCTACCATGCCCTGTGCCACCATGCCCTGTGCCAACATGCCCTGTGCCACCATGCCCTGTGTCACCATGCCCTGTGCCAACATGCCCTGTGCCACCATGCCCTGTGCCAACATGCCCTGTGCCACCATGCCCTGTGCCAACATGCCCTGTGCCACCATGCCCTGTGTCCCTGTGCCACCATGCCCTGTGTCACCATGCCCTGTGCCAACATGTCCTGTGTCACCATGCCCTGTGCCAACATGCCCTGTGCCACCTTGCCCTGTTCAAACATGCCCTGTGTCACCATACCCTGTGCCACCTACAGAGCCGTAATGCACTGAGCCAGTGTACCATCACAGCAATCTTCATTACCAATCTCACAAGGCAGGAAGAAAATGGGAGAAAAAATCTGGAATTGATTCCAGTAAACCTGAAATAGGACCCCATTCTAAATTCTTCGAGAACATAAAAAACATTGTAACATGTAAAGATAAGACCAGGCCTTTCAGCTTGACAATGCTTGCTTTTTATTGTCAATTTACAGGGAATTCAGTACTGCATCAACCCTGGACCTGAATGCTTTAATGCTTTAAGGGTCTCTTTATAAATCTTGCCATTTACTTGGTTGTACCAGATATAACCTTCGTTGCCATAATTGAGAACATCATAAGAGTTTAGTTTTTCAAAAGTATAATTGCCAATATCAGGCACGTCCTATCATTAGGATATTCAGAGAAAATTTATGTCTGATTTTGTCTCATCAAGGCAAGGTTTCTAGTTCTGTTAACTAGCTCATCAAATTCATTATTAAAGTACCTGCAGCTTGTTCAGAATACAAGTATCCATATCTTACCAAAAACCAAGTAAAATGAGCATATTACCCCTTGGTGAAAATCCCTTCATTGGAAACTGTTGCATTACCCTCTCATATGGCCCGAGTAACTCTTGCTACAAACCGCATTTTTTAAAACAGCTAGCCAAACAATGTGGTCATTAGCAAGCCTTCTCCTTTCCTTATGCAAAAAGGAATTATTGGGTGTTTCCCTTCTTAAATGAAAAAAAAATCTGTCAATCTCACTCCAATATTACAGATTACGCCTTTATAATGTTTAATCAAGTGTAATTCAAGACTTCTCCTTGTCTGTTTTTCCAGTTTCCTCATTCCTGAGAGTATTATTGTTTGTGAAGTTCTAGACTATGGAACCAATAAGAGAAGGAGTGGTACCATTCAAAAAGCAAATAGCTCGACTTGTCTTTCAGATTATATCTACATGACATCACTGATCTATACTGTAGCCAAGGACAAGTCAATTTCAACAATGAAATATATGTATTCATGACCTTATAGAATTGTAGCATCACATCCATCTATACAGGCTTAGGCAAAAGGTAACAAAAGAGGGATTTAACTGAGGTAATAAATTGAACTACAAAAGATATTTTTCAAAAGTTGCGTTTAGTCAGCAGAACATGGTGATAAAGATGGAAATGAGTTAAGAGTAAAATCCATTCTTATGTTATCAGGAAGTATTATTTTGCAGTGTGATCAATGCTTGGAACAGCTTGCCAGGTCATATAATAGATCCAGAGATCGATGGAGTGTTCAAGTCCAGACTTACTGCAGTACTGGATACTCCATAGCTGCAAAGTATTTACTAAGATTAAAGATTAAACTTGTTGAGCCAAGTTGGGCTGAATGGAGTGCTTTCTTTCTTGAATATTATCCTCTTAATGTTGTAATGGTGACATGACATTAACCTGTTCTGTTGCAAATGCTGGATGAGTAGAAACAATAAATAAATAGATAGATAAAATTAAAAGTCAGATGAAGGAGAGGAGCAAAGCCCAGCATGGCTGAGTAGACATGGACTCAGATTGTGCTTGCATGCCTCAAAGTGAATACCACTGTTTATTTGCCATAATCGTTAACACATGATAACGTTAACCTCCTAATTAGAAGGCGCAAAGACACTGATGTGGACCACACAATCAAAGGCCAGCGATATAGGGGAATATTGGAGAGTTGGACCTGGACTGATTGCTCTGAAACATTTACAGCCGCAACGACGTTTGAAAATGCCCTGTAATATGGACTGTGCTCAAGGTCACTGCATTGCTGCACTGTGATCTGTGATGGACAGCCACAATAGCAGGCTACGCTAGTGTTGCTCCTTTCCTGAACTTTTGCCAAGAGTACATTTCTTCTGATATACCTGGAGAAAAATATATGACATTTAGCAATTTTCTGCTCATACTCACAATAGATGGCTTCAGAGAGGACTTTTGTGTGGCTGTTGTTGATGTCGATTGGCTGATGTTTCCCAGCTCTGCCCTACTTTGAAAGCACAAACTGCAGTGCAAGGTGTGGCACAGCTGTGCATAAAATGTTCATTGAGAGTCTGGACTCCTCTCAAACGTAATTGGCTAATTTCTGTGCTTGATTGTGTGGTAGGTAATTATTGTTGGCACGGGCCTTCTAATTAGGAATAAGGCTGTCATATGGTGAGGATTAACTGTAAGGAGGTATTGGAACAGAGGGTGGCAGTGACTTGCTCTCATGGCAGGCTGTTTGTGAATAAAATCTTTAGTGTTTAAGAATGTTTTTTTGAAAGAATAGGATTCTGATGAACCCATAGGCTATTTATCTTTGGACAGAGAACAAGGGAATATCTTCATGCAGCTGTTAATTTTTTATCAATTCATTTGAACATTGTTTATTTAAATTTGGTTGTCCAAATTGAATAAATTGTTGTTGCCAAGAAGCATTTGTCTGTCACTTTGATTCACAGCAAAAATCAACAGTTCTTGCTTTTGGTGTCTGGACAGATTTTATTGATTTTCTTTCCTTCTCTCGTATCGTCTCTCAAAACTTTTCCCCCACCCTGACACCACCCCTGTTTTACTGACTTACAATATCTACCCTAAATAAAAGGCCTTGATGATTCCCAATGACATTACAAACACAATGGATAATCTATGCAATGTCAATCTGCCAGAATGAGGATATGACTAGAGGCAGGTTTACACCAAGACTCCACACTCAGAAATTCTCTGAAGGTTTAGCCAAGGTTGGCTTGACATGTTACAGCCTTGGCTAGGCCTATGTCGAGGTGGTTCATGAAATGGCTAGTTTAGTTTCACCGTACCAATCAAAAACCAGAAATGCTAACTGTAATTGACGTACGCTGCTGCCAATGATAATAGTTCTGTAGCCATGTGACAATATGGCATGCACCAATAGGAAAGCCACAACACTTGACATAGTGAGGTTTAGCCAATTACTAGGAGCAAAAAATAAACAGGACCATGGAGAAGTGTGTGTTCTCTCATTATGGGGCCATTGTAACTTCAGTTAGAGTAGTGCTGCCCACTTAAAAAACAGTAGTTATAATGTGTATTAAAAACACATTCCACATTGTGATCTATTTCACCCCATGCACAGACTGTTTTTCTATCAGTTTGGAAACTTCTGCGAAAGGTGGCTTCAAATTACCGAGAAAAGTGCCATTTTTTTCCTTTGGAGGGAATGTTGACTGTGAAACACCATAAACCCTTCAGCACACACAAATAGAAATCCCATTTTTGGATTCAAGTTGTGGGTCTTCCAAGCCTCTATTTTTAACATCCCAACCCCAAACTGGCCAGCGATATACAGCTGCTGTTTTGATCCTACTGAGCATGTGCACATGGCACCGCCTACACAGGTTCTGCTTAACAGAAAAAAAATCCATAAAAATGATCATCATAGCCCAGATTTGGACCTCAAACCACATGAAAAATCCTATATAGTGGTTTATTTTTAATAAAGAGGCTGATTACAATTAATAACAACTTAATAATGAGTTTATAAGCAGTTGTTTGCAGTTCCCAAACTAAAGTGTTGGGCTATTTTCTATTACTGCCACCTCAGGCCCAACCTCAGCTCTCACGCCCTGTCTGCAACACTGTAGCTAGGATGTGGTGTTGATGTGAAAAATGGTCCCAACCTGTGAAAGAATGTTGATCCATTTAATGTGTTTTCATGGAAATAGAAAATGATAACCCTGGCAAAAAATCAGCAGTTCTTAACTTACTGTCAGGTCGGTACAAGTGTTGTTTCTTTTTTCCCTCATGAGCTCATTTTCTCCAGATCAGCAAACCCCAAAAAGAACCCTCATATTTGCATTTATTTGGTAGTCAGAATTAAAGATAAATTTTATGAATGTTATGGAATATGGTACCGCTACTTAATAGGTCAGAATGCAGGTCTGAAATCTGTGGGAAACAAGTTGCTTGGACAAGAAAAATGGGAAGGAATACTTTGATATGGACGTAGAGATAAGACACTCCAAAGAAGTATGAGTAACACTTTTTGCAAAACCAGTATTTTAGAAGGCCAGAATAAAAAAAAAACACTGAACCAATTTCTGTTGACCACACAAAGACTTCACCGTGCTATAACACATGTAGACCTCATAGTGCTACAGTGATGTGAAAGACAATTTGAAGGCAATTTGCATTAACACATTTTTGTGAATAACATATTTCCCCTACAAATTCTGCATATGTGAACCTCAGTGAATCACAGTGCTGTTGGAGAACTTTGAAAGGCACCAATGAAATGTGCACTTTACCTGAACATCTGTTTTTCCACTGCTAAACTAATGTCAGACAAAACAATATTCATCTGAGATGCCTAAAGTTTAAACTGTATCTGTGGCAGCAGTGAGAGAGCCCTTTGGTTTTTATGAGATTAGAATGTTTTATGGAACACAGCTGCAGAGACCTCGCAACGTCAGTGAGCTGCAGGTGATCTCTAATTTTTCATTTATTTTGGAAAACAAAATATGAACTTAATGCAAAGTTGTCCAAGAAAAAAATGGTAAGCCAGTAAGTTTTTGAATCAAGAACCCCCAGGAAAAAACACATTTATCTGAGTGCATGAGGAACAGAGCAAGACTGCGGTCCATACTACCCATTTATAAACCCTGGATCCGGCCAACCAAATGCTTTCCCTGGGGTGTTTGTGTTATTTTCAAAACAGGTTTTTCTATGTCTGTGTTTAAACTGTAAATTTTCCACTGAGCGTAAGAGCAGTGTAGTGGTTGTGCTGCTCCCTGTCTGTCAAACTGCAGCTCTAAACATCAGGACTGACATATCTTTGTGCAGATCAATGTTGACATAAATAAATAAATAAATAAATAAATAAATAAATAAATAAACAGTAATAATATTTTTAATACTATATAATCATTCATAGTAATTATTATGATTAGATTTATCCACCCACAAATAGAAGAATAAAATGATAATAATTAATGATAATGCTTACAATACAATAATAATATTAGTATTATTGTATTGTATTTAGTATGGCCACAGAGGATAAACTTTGCTTTTTTGGGGGGTTGAAGTCAGGTGGGGTCCACTTGGAGATGTTTTGCCAAATACTGAACCCCAGCACTGGAGCTACACTGCACCTGTTATTAACTGCTTAATCTTGTATACATACAAAACCACACATAGGATTTATGCTAAAACGTTTGTATTTCATTTATAGTCATATTTAAAAATGTTTATTACTTCTTTTACTGTGTGTACTCTCCTTAAAAGCACACTGTCACAGCAATGGTGTGCCCATACAGTCATCAGTATCCATGTCTGATTGATGCTATATAATAATTTTTCAGCATTTTTGGATTTGACTCCATTGTTTGTATTTTGTATATTTGATATGTTGTATATCTCATGAGACATATTTGCTGCATTTGATCTTGGGTATAGAGACTAGGGACAGGGTCACACTTGGACAAGGTTGTTGACATCCCCCCTCTCATATAGGACATCACTGACAAATGGGAATAGGAGAATACAACAGTCATGCATACAGATGGTCATCACAGCATATTATGATGGTTACTATTTAATGGTAGAAGCAGGGTTAGATTTGACTCCATCATTTCTATCGTTAACCAAAAAAGTTAGATGACATTCTATTACTAAGGAGGGGAAAAAGGAAGAGGTTATGATTTGGATATGAGAGTACAGTAAATTTACTCTTAAGGAATATTCCAGGTTTCCCAAAACACCACAACCATTCAGTAAGTAGTGGTACATGGTATTTGGAGGGGAAGTGTGTGTGTGCGTGGGGGGTCTTGCGGGTGTACATACTTCAGTGTTTCATGCATGGTCACATTCACTGCTCACCCTAACAATGTGTGACTCTTTCTCCAAGGGGCTGCAGCTATTGGCCACCCACATGATGATGTCACCGTCCCCTGGGAACTCATCCACCGCGATGTCATGGCTCTGCAGCCACTACCTTTCCCCCGGCGGCACGCGTCCAGGAACATTATGAACGTGATGATGTCAGAGATTGACTGGCGTGCTATTGGTTGTGCCAGCTGGACAAGTCAGCCATGTTTCTGTTGCCCCAGCTGAACGTCATGGCGAAATAGTTATTGCCTTGACCACACAGAAATGTGCAATAACCATATCTCTGTGAGCCCAACTGTACAGTTAAGTAGCATAACAATTTCTCTATTGCCCTGTCTGAAATATGCAGCAATGCAAAATAACCCTCTCTCCATTGCTCAAGCCATAGAGTAATGCAAATAACAATTTCTGTTTCCCAAATTGAACAGTAATATACCACAACCCTTCTATCCTTAAAGAAAAAAAAGCTTCTCTATAGCACCATAAGGGGGTTCTTTTTCTATAATCATAGGGGACTGTCTTGTTGTACTGTACAGTACCATGAGTGAATGATCAGCTAACCATTTGATGCTACTGAACAACCACTGGCCACACAACCAAATGGTTCATTAATGGTTCCACAGAGCAACAAATAAAGATTTCCCTGTGCTTGCAAACAAAGAATGCCAGCAGGACTTTAGAGCACGTAACTGCACTAATTTTATGGTATTATAAAATAGCCTTGTCACCATTTACCTAACAGTAACAGCTGTCTGTATTTTCTCTGATTGATACAGTGAGTTCAAAATCTTTGCTCTGTGGGTGAAGCAAAACCCTACATGTTTTGCAATGTTACTGAGTGGAAACTCAGTGTACCCACCTGCATGCAGTAGGGAAACTCAAAACACAATTGTGAAATATTAGGTTTCTAGATATTCACATTTAAATAGAATCCAAGTATCACATTCATTTTAAAAAGCCAAAAGTTTCTCCTGATTTTTAAAACAATCCCTTTCTTTGTACTCATTTAGCAAATACAATGACATACGAAATCTCAGCTGCAACACAGCTAAGTGTTGTAAGTGTCACCTTCTCTCTGAACTTACACTGCCTTATGGGTTTTGCAGTCACTGCAATAAACATGATGTAAAATAATAGTTTGTAAGTAATTTCTCAAAGAGATAGACAAAACACATTAATCATAGTCTGGGCCTTTAACCAGTTGTTCAGTTTAATAATTGATATACTTTAATCTGCTCCATCCCACCATCATTTAATAAAGCCTTCTGAAAGATAACTTGTCATGAAATATGTAAAATTGTGATATGAATAATGTGCTTCTGACTGAAAGCGCAGTGTTTTGAGTTTGTCTGCAGAGAAAAACAAAAGCAGCGTAAGTCCAATGGCTCCACCTGCTGTATGCTTGTAGAAAATGACTGCGATATTTGGACTGGTCGTCAGATCTGACTTCTAAACTCCTATGGCATGTGAGGTGTGAGGGCATAATATGTATGTCGCAGAGTAATAAGAGAATAAATGCTGCGTCTTTACTGTTATGAAACCTGGTTATCCTGTGGACTGAGATCTGCCCTCCCCTGTTGATATTACAGGTAAGTATGTTCCACCTGGATGGGCTGTCCCCGCTGCCATTGGCTTGGTCTGGACTCAGCTCCGCCCCCATGAGGCCTATCCCCACAAAGCCTTACCAGAGATAAATTGATCATTTTCACAGCGATATGAAAATGAATTCACATAAACAGCGATGACAAAATGATAAAGAGCGATGTACGATTGGAGTCACACTATGATAATCATCCCTTGCATGGGCCTGGGTAGTTTCCTCTGCTGTCCCCCCTCTTCTTCTCCGGTTTGTTTTATGGCACTGCTGAGTTTTCCACCAGCTCCTACTAGTGCTGTCACATACTGTACATTATCGTTTGGAAAAAAGGGGGTTTTCCACACACCCCCCACCCCAAATAACCAGCTTCAAACAAAGGACAAGGTGCTAATGAACACGGCCCCCGGCGCGGTTTGTTTTCCAGTCCATGGCCTGGGAGCATAATGGGCCCATTCAGGCAACCGAAGGCCCTGGAAAGAGTCTAAGTGGGGATCCCAGCAGCGCTGTGTGACCTTTCCCAAACTCCCAGCATCCCCTGCTCTCTCTCTCTCTCTCTCCCTGCCAGAGATAACATATACATCCACCGGCCGATACCGCCGGCAAGACCCGCCGTCTGCGGAAAGCCAAAATAGCTTTCATTCTGGGCACTGCTCGCAAATAAATATCACATGGGAGAATGTGGAGGGAAAAATAACAACGTGGAGGCCCCCATTCTGAATCTGCCACTTCTTCTGACTGGGCCCTGTGCTTTAACACACGTTAAATGCACATGTTACACACACGAATGTAACATGCCTGTGTAACAAGCACACATGAAACACACAGGTGCACTTGCTCTCCTTTCTAGGATGGTTTTCTTGTGAAAAGCAAAGAAACATGGACATGGAGACATTAGCTTTGATTAGATTGACATTTGCTCTTAATTTGCACTCCAAATGTGTTTTGGCATTTACATGGCTTAAGGATACATAAGACACTTGCTGGAAATCAATCACTTCCAATATTCAGATATCAGGGTGTTTTCAGCTCAGGACTGCATCACTCCACCCTGTCATAGTTTATTTTCTCTCAGCTTCATAGCCCATCATGATTCATTCCTTATGATTCACAGTGTTATATTTGACTCTCAACTGACACTTAGTAAGTGTTCAGTGTTTTAGATGTGATTTCAGTCACACCTGCTAGGCTCCCTGAATGTACTGCCTAAATGTGAGATTTCTCATATTCGGTACACACTTGTCGGTCCCTCAGTCTCTGTTTTGTTTCTGTTCTCCTATATGAATCGCAATTTAATTTTTTTCTTTGAAATTCTTTTATTTGGCAACAACAGCTCTTAGATTATGAGTGTCTACACACCTGTGCCCCCACCTGAGCTCTCAGTAATGGGGGCGTAATTGTCACTGTGAGTAAACTCAGAATGACAATTTCGGGTCATTTCGGTCTCTTCCCCCTTTGCTTTAATGTGGTTGCGTAATTCTTACTGAGGCTGGCACGTAGTGGAGCTGTTGTGCGCAGCAGTACGGTGCATGAATTCCATCATGGCTGTAATTAAAGGGCTTTGTGCTTCCGAAGCTGAAATATGGAAAGATCCTGCTTCTCAAACGATACTTTAATGACAGCCATCCTCAGGTAAATTACAGTACCTCACCCCAACAAGATTTTCTTTTTCCACACCAAAATCTTTTCCAGAGGGGATATGAAAATGAAATGTTTTTAGTACCAGCTGATGCAATTGAATGTTATGTTTTTAAGACCAAAAGCCATAAATTAAATTCATAAACCTGTGCTACACTACCAGCCCCGAGTTTCCATTCCCATAAGGCTATCATCTTTTTTCCAACTCAGTGGCATTGAGTCAGGAAGCTCTGTATATAGCGTTACATTACATTGTTTTGTCCAGACCCCAACCTGCACTTTGCAGCAAAAAGACATACAGTACAGTAGCAAGTCTTGTCTGAACATGTGCAAAAAGCTGCATTTATTTTATGAAAGGAAAGCCCTATAAAGTCACTGTATATACCTGTACAGCCAAGAGGAAAATATGCCACTAAAGGAAAGAAAATCTTGGCATTCTGCCTGGGGGGAATAAATAATTTCTAATAAGAATTTTAGACGTACATGTGTGTTTATTTACACAGAGTATTGAGTGCACTATTTATAACATTGAATCCCCCTAGAGACATAGATCTGCTTCTCTGTGGCTATTTCCACCTTTTGGTTTCCCCACCCCGCACCCCCCAAAAAAAGGCTGTATACGCAGCCTGTCATTGCCAAACGATTCTTCTTAATCAAAGTGGTTTTACAGTAGCAGGTCCTGTCTGTGGGATTCAGATAAAACAAAGCAGCTGATATTTAAGTGTGTAACCACCATTATGGAACATTGGTGGATATGGGATGTCGATACCAGTGTGTGTGTGTGTGTGTGTGTCAGAGGTCTCAATTAATGGATTCCTGACCCGACACCAATTAAACCATTCATTCCTGATGTTTCCATGGCAATGGAGGATGTAAGGACAAAACGAGGGAACTCTGTGGGTGTCTGATGGAAAGTTATGGGCAAAATGCAGGGATAATTGAAAATGCAAGTTTATTTTCAAACCACTTTTTTGTATTCCGGTCTTTTTAGAGTGCTGCCCTTTTCATGGGCGACTGCCCTTTTATGGCCTTTGAAGGAAACATCCACAAGCCACGGGTCGCCTTTTTACGACACACCTATGCTCTCCTCCACCTATAAATAAACAATTTATTTCAGAAATAGAAGGGTCTTTTATGCTGTACATCTGCAGCCTATGCAGTTTCCCCTCACAGTCAAAGACTGTTGATATTCTCATCACACATACAGTATGCATGAATTTCCATTGACATTTCAAGGGTATTTTTTCAGTGAATGGAGTACAAAACAACAACAATAATAATAATAATAATAATTATCACATAAAATTTCCATTTATGTTAAAAAAAGTATTCAGTATTTTAATGTTCTTAGTTTTTATTTGTCTTCCCTATGTCCCTAGCTCAGATAAAATACTATGGTACAGACCTATGTTTGTCTATACCTACAGTACCGTTTCATCTCAAGATTGATACATCATTCATCTTTCAGAAAACCTACACATGGGAAGCTGAATATTGTAATATGAGTATGAGAGATTATTTAAAAGAGTCTAATCTAAATGTGAGCTTTAGTAGAATAGACAGGGTTTGCCATAAATGTGGGTTTCAATATGAAAGACAGGAGTGGAAAGTTTGTCTATAAAAGTGTTCTGAAATAAGAGAGACAGGATTTAAAAGTCTGTCCCTGTTCTCCCCTCTTCCTCTCTTCTGCCAGCATCAGCCAAGCATGGGATCCCCAGTCATGACCAAACACACACACACACACACGCGCACACACACGCACGCACGCACGCACACGCACACACACACGCACGCGCACGCACGCACACACACACACGCACACAGTGCACTCAATGAGATAACTGATAATGGTGACTGAGGCAGAAGACTGGGGCTGAAGACTGGGATGAGACTTGTTGGAGACTGACACAGGGCATGAGAAGAATGCAGCTGCCTCAGGTTCAGTATAACACTACCTCAATACATAATCACTGATGCTAACAATCAGACTGAGGTCAACAACGTCACAAACGTACCTATCTGTTAATCACTTCTTATTCAAATTTTAACCCACGCACCCTCTTGATCTTCTGCCGCCCCATTGAAGCCCCTGTTGTCATACAGTAATTGTTTGCTGGAGATTGTTATCTCCAGTAGTGATCCCATCTCTGACTGCTAATTTCACTCTTTTCCATATCAAGACTAAACCGGAACGTGCCAGAATGATGCAAACAAAAAAAAGTTTTATGCACTATCCATATATAAACAGGCAGTGAATTAAAAGTGTTAAATCAAACTGAAGTTGTCATTGTTCCATGTCATTTTAATTTGTATGATTGTTAATACGATTATTAATGGTGGTGGTGGATCTGGCAGAACACACGGTTTTAGTTTGGATGAATTAGAAATATAATTGATATGCCCGGAATCTACTACAGCTCGGATCAGTAAACAAGATGATGGGGGAAAGATCTGCCTTGGAGGAAAGAAGCGGTGGTTTTGAGGTTTGATTTAGAAACTCCCCTCCATCCCACATCCTGAGTTCAATAACATGCTGTTGCCACTTCATAACTCTGATTTCAGAAGCCAAGAATACTCGCCCTCTTCAAGGTTTAAGAGTTCAAACTCCAGTGCAGAGGAAAGGAAAAAAGATATTTATACGACGAGTGGCAACATGGCGTGTTTTAAAAAATATGATACTTTTTAATAGAGAGGGCTTTAGTTGACTTTGTGAAAGAGGAAGTCAATAATTGCATAATGACGCTAATAGGGGCTAGCCGATTTTTAGTTGCATTCATAAAAAAAGAAACCCGAAGGCATTTGTCCATGAATGCTACATTGTGGTGGATTTTTGGTTAATGCCACCGAATGTTTTCGGTTCCATCAGATCTTTTGAACGCGAGTGAACACGAGCCGGTGACGCGGATTCCGCAGGGCGGCAGGAGGGTCGGGTTTCCATAAATACATAAAACTCCTCTGCGCGTTCGGGGGCACATTCACACAAGCGGGAGGCTTGTTCAGCCTCAGGTACCAGATGTAATTAATTATACCTACAACTTTGTTCCAAGGAAGGCTATTTTTTCTCTTTTGAACATGGCATTCCTCTTTCATCCTGGGGTACTTTCCACTCTAAAATGCGAGTAACATATCGATAAAATACAAAATGCAGTGCTCTTAGATTATATATATGTATATGAATAAGTATATGAAAATGATCAGTCTCTGAAATAATACACATCGCATATATACATTATTAAATATTGAGCATTAGATATTTTTAATAACTGCAAATAATGCCATTATAATTAAAAGGAAAATCCTAAATAAATAAATCTAAATGAAAAAGTCTCAACAGAAATAAGTAACTGTGAAAGTAATACATAAATAAATATATAAACATCTGCATAGCCCTGGCAGGTGTAATGCTGTAACTGCCTCTTTTCATTTGTGTTCCCAGATCAGTATCTCAGTGACCATGACTGTTCCCAGATCAGTATCAAATTGGCCACTGCTGTTCCCAGACCAGTATCTGATTGGCCACTGCTGTTGTCGGTTTTGTAGCTCCTTTATTGTTATTGCTGAATAATGATGTGGACAGGGACAGACCCGCATATCGCAAATGCATTGTGAGATCCTACACATCAGTGTCTTCCGTTCTGCTATCTAAGGATGCCTGGTGTCTCCCCGCTTGCTGTATGCACTTCCCAGTCACGTCTGTTTGTTCTGTCCCCCGGTGGTGGAATGACGTTTCCTATGGAGATCAGAGACTCTGACCACCTTTAGACGAACTGAGAACTCACATCTTCAGTCTGCACATCTCCCCATCCCTCCATAGCTTCTCTGCTTTGCTATATCTGTTCTATTACTCTTTGCTCTGTGAGTCACTTTGAATAAAAGTATCTGCTAAATACCTGTAATGTAATGCCCTGTCAGGATAGCATAATCTTGGCCATCTTTCTGTCTGAAGAAATCAGTCTGAAGCTTCACTTCTTCAGATTATATCTTGGTACGGGCAGAGGTTATGGTATTTTGGTTTTAGTCCATATGAACATGTTATTCGTATTGGGGCTTATTATAAATATACTGTTTTTATGATTTGTACTTTAGTTCTGGTTAGTGTTGATTACATGGTACTTATATATGTTCTTTTTTGGGAATGTTGTTAGCCAAACTGACACCATTGCTCATAGTAATCAGGTGAATGCACTTATATACTCCCACACTGTCAGCTGTGTTGGATAAGAGTGTTGGCTAAATTGCTGTAATGTAATGTAGGGATGAAAGCTGGCAGATCCATCAGGAAGTGGGGTTCCTTTTTTGTGTGGTGTAACATCAGTGGGAAGCAGAGGGGAGGACAAAGGCGTCCCGTGCTGGTCTGGTCAGTGAGTGCTTTGCTGCCCACCAGCACATGGCCGTGTAATTCCTCTCACCCCCGGAACCAAAAGTACAGAGCTTTTCTTCAAGTGGAGGGAGGAGATTTGTGGCCACCAGCCTCAAATTCAGATGTCTTTGCTGTATGTGCGCTGGGACAGAACTTCATACTGCCCCAGAAGATGACAACGTTACACTGAACATCTTCCTACACAGAGTCATATGCTTCTCTTAGCCACTCAAAAAGCCCACTGAGAAATACACTGGCCAGTCTCCAATGCAAATATGTACATAATAACTCTATGGCCCTATTACAACACAAATCATGTTATGAGCACCATGTTGTCCCAAAACTTCAGGTAACAGATGATGATCTTCTGACATTAACTAAGATGATCATTTGGATGTCATTTGATAAAATTGATGCCCATCTCTCTAGCCTGCCATATACCTCTGCTGTTCATAGGTACCTTTGTTGTTCTCTTGTCAGATAAATGGTGCATTCAGATGTGGGTCCTGGACACTTGAGAAGCCCCTGGCCCTTCAGTTTGAGCATTCATGCAGGCACACAGTTCAGAACCGCAGTCATCATTCATGACTGGGGAGCTAGAGGCTAGTTAGACACTTCAATACCTGCTTCAGGCAAGCCAGTACCACCACAAGCTTCAAGCTAAATTTTTCCCATGAGCCTTTTCCACATGCAATGCCCCAGGATACTGGATACAGAAAGATTCTTTCTTTGCTTGTTCTTTTGACTCTGACCATTTGTGTTTCAACTGTTTGACATCTGGCTGGCTCAACTCCAGCTGCTGCTTGTTCTGACCAGAGATGCTCTTGACTTAATATGACACTGAGAGTGTGACTGTCTGTTTAAGCAAAGGGGAGAGAAAGTGTCTCAAGCTGAAATCCAAATTCAACCACACCTCTCTATACTTTAACAGATAGGACTTAATTTTTCATAAGGAATTTGGAGTACATTGACCATAATGATTAACTGCGCAGCAACAAATAATAATAATTTCCAAACAATGTGAGACAATCGGATGCGTAATAAACACCATGACATGAATTTTATAGTCATTGATGGCATGTGTACAGTTTTGCATAAGATTGCTAAGGATTTTCCATTGGTGTACAAAAAGTTGAAAATAATTACAAGCAATGTAAATAACATATAGAAATTAAGCAGAATTCTGGTTCTCTTACAGGATGTATAAGTACAGGACAATTTTTTACAGAGGGTTACATGAATGTTTAGAGTAACTTATTCTAATTCTGCTGTCCTGTGGCGCCACCATGTGGCAGGTTCATTCTCTCGATCAGGAGCATGTAGAAAATTGACAGGCAGAAACACTGTCATACCCGAACAATCATCTTCGCTGAAACATTTGTTTAATTCATATTTATGCACAAATTGGAAGTGTAAAATACGCTGTATGCTGGTAAAATAGGACGTAAAGTGGGCATGGACATATACGCGATATATTTGTAAACGGTGTCAGAAATTTCTAAATAGGTTTTGTTGTTGTAGGGTATACTAGAGCTCCATGAAGGCAGTATGTTTGGCATGTTGCCCAGGGAACAATGTAAATCTTTTCTTCTTTGATCACTGGCATGGTTTTTCCTTATGTCTCCACCAGAGGGCACATTGTGACAAGTCAAACTAAGTATGAAACCATCAATAATTGATTATGCTGATAATGTCACATCAAGACAATGAGTGACAGTTTACTATTTTTTTTAATTTTATTTACTTTTACTATATCTATCCTGAGTTTTTGGGGGGAGGGTTGTGTGTGTGTGGGGGGGGTGGTCTGACCCTGTGGGAGATCTGCTGTGTAACACCACCACATACAGCTGTTAGTGTCACACTGTTCCACTGGACGTAAAGGAGAGGTACCACACTATCCTATCGGGGCAATAATATATCTCTCTCCCCCACCCACACCCCAAAGACATGGTGATGCAGACCATCACCAAGGAAAAACATTGTAAGAAACTAATGCTGGTTCCTGGTGGATTTGAATGCACATGAGTGTAACCCTTTTCACTGTACTGTTTCATTCATGTATATTTTATTTACACTGCCAAGGCTGACAGGCTATCCACCTTAATTGTATTATCATATTGTATTTGTTTTTAATAAATGGATGCGCATGATCTTATGCCAAGCAAGCAAGGACATGCGAAAGAAAATCGACATTAAAGGAATTTTTTAGGCAAAAAATACATTTTCACCTTGGTCTCGTCATAAATGTGTTATTTATCTGGTCGTGTTACCAAGTAAATGGAACCGGGGTAATATGATGCAGTATTGATGGATGCCGCTGAGCATAGTTCGTCCCGGCGTGGTTTGACTGTATTCTTGGAGTGCTTCGGCGCGCGAGTCTGCAGCCGCGGCACATTACGGACTCGTCCCCGGAGACTTCCTTCCATTTAGCGTTTACAGCTTCGGCTCTGATGACTTGATCCTATTTGAGTGCCTGCGCCACCGACTGACATAAGCTCCTCTCCTTTTTAAATATTACTGCCACTTTGACCGATAGAGAAGCCTCTAACACACCCTGTTACCAGCAGACGCTAATGATCTTGTAGCAGTAATCTACATTTCCCATTTTCAGCTTGCTTTGCTTCATGTGGGGGGAAAAAATCAGAATCAAGGAGTGGTATTATGTTATTTGTTTTCCCTGTAAATACTTTCAGAAGGGGATGTGCAGCTTGTTTTAAACTGTAACCTGTCATACACCCCTGTATGATCTGTATTTTGTGCATTGGAAATTTCAGTGTGAACACAGGAATCTGGCAATGTTCAGATTGAAAATCAGTGGCATCATGTCACTTGTGGGCTGCCTTCTGCTCTTTCATTAGCCTGTATATGAAATATTTCTCCTTAATCCAATATGTTGTTTTTTACTATTTCTTGTTGCCAATTGCATCTGTGAATGGTGCTTGCAATTCGTAGGAAATTAAAAAGTACAAAGAACAATACCTGCTCAAAAACTGCTTTGTGTCAATAGACAAATTGACTGGTGGAAACCATGGGGATTTACTAAGGAAATCAAACAACACATTACTGGACTGGGAATTAGTCTTCACACCAGCAGTCCAAATTATGGGCCTCTGTTAAAAAAAACAATGAAGGATAGCCCTGGGATGCAACACTAACAAAACCTGGCAGTGGTTAGGGGAATTTCAAGAAAATGTTTTCCTCTAAAAGAATGGCCCCCTGGCATATAAACAACCAAGAAATGACACCTGCATCATCAAGTCAGATAAAATGGGTCTACTCACCCAGAGGCCCCACAGCACAGATATCCTTACTGAAACAGCACAGTGTGTTAAGGACATACATTGTCAGGGAGAAAGAACTTTTCTATAATCCATTTTTCTCACTTGCTCTTGAACTAACGATCCTGTAGGCTTCTCTTCTAAATCACAAGGTCAGACCTAGGTGGGGAGCAGTGTAGAGAGCCGAAGGCCTGTCAGCTAAGGATTTTAGATTCTCAGATCCTATAACACAATTTTAAACTGTGTTTGAACAGTCTAATTTCCTGACAGTCTCCTGTGTTGCGAAATGCATTGAATCTTAAAATGACATATTTCGCTGTTAAGTGAGTGGATTATCTTTTTTCCCCTCTGAGAACCCATGAAAGTTGAGAATAGACGTAGTGATTCCAAATTAGGAAGGAAAACAAAAGGAAACCGTGCAAATAAGGAAAACGTTCTTTCAGTATGAAATATAATTTCTGGAATGACAAAAAAACTGAACTACACAGTCACATCAGCATTACTGGTGCATTTACACTGTACCCCCCAAAAAGAATTGAAAATGTACACAATATACAAACACACAAACACTAGCCAAATACAGTATTTGCAGACTTTAAGCGCAATCAAAGTATATCAGGCAGTTAACTTAAAATATCTTACAGTCATCCTACAACTTGACTCGCTACTGTACAGTGAGTAACCGGTCGACTTTCTTGAGCACCAGTGCAAGAAGATCCAGACGGTGTTAAACGCATGGGGGCGCTAACTCCTAACAAGCGGGACGCTCATACACTGAGTATTCCGAATGAGTCAGTGCGGAGAAACGCTCGCTTTCTGTTCCCTTGCTTCAACCATCAGTACCGCAGCGCAAAACTGTCTTTGCCTGTCAGCCGTTTATTCTCTGTCTTGGTTTGGGATCTTCAAAGCAATAACAGTAACCATATGCGGGATGAAACGTTAGCAACATTAAACAAGGCTCCCTGCTCGCCTGCCGCTGTACTCAAGAACATCAATAACAACAACTGAAAAGCTTCCTTTGGGCTTTGAATTAAAGGAAAGCGAACCGAATTTGTGCTTTGCTCTCGGTTTGGAAGAGTGAAGGCGCAAATGGCCGGGGCACAGCCGGGAGTTCACGCGCTGCAGCTCAAACCCGTCTCTGTTCCAGAGACTCTTAAGAAAGGAAACAAATTCATGAAATGGGATGATGTAAGTATGTATACTAACATACATATCTCATTAGATTGTTTCATATTTTTTTTTACAAAATATTATACTATGCTTTTTAACTGGTACTTTAAGGAACCAATACAGTCTAATTACTATTACAGGCAAAGCTATAACTAACCTAAAGAACTAAAGAAAATAAAACAAATTGGTTTCCTTTAAAGTCTTGGTTTACGTTTCATTAAGACATACATTATGTACATTTACGCAGGTGTACACTTATTCATGCGACATAATATGATGTGTCGTCAAATAAGACATAGTCTTCACAGAAAACTGACATATATCGTTTGGTAATTAAATAAAACACAATCACAATTGCAGTTGAAACGATTTCAGACTGATCTGAAATCATACATCACTGGTCTGAAAAACCTGATCTGAAAATGTGGTAATAGGAGCAATGGACAACTTTCTTTTCAAAAGGCTAATGCATGCGATGTTGTCTAATTAAGCATCAACCAGTTGAGAGACAGCATTTTGTTTCCGAAAGGAGTGCTGTACACGATTGTCAAAGGTCCAATACAAAGAGTATTTGTTTTATAGGCGACTTCCACTTTCTGCAATGTTCTCAGCTGATTTGCTGGCTGGACCACTCTGCTGCACAGTGGAATAGTCAATCGTAGATGTAAACACAGGACTTTGCCTTGTACTTCTTGCCCAGTTTTAACTTTTAACCGTCTCTTCCTGGCTATTTCTTACACTTAACAGGACAAATGATAACGCTGTGTAATGTTTGCCTTGCAAATTCTGAGGCTAAAACAAAACAATCCATTGTTGTCATTGAGTCAAATGCAGTTACAGTGTGTCTATCTAATAAACAGACTTACAGGTGCAAGTTTCTTGAATGCTAAGTAGTCATGATAAGGACGTTTTTGTGGTCAGTGTCTTCACTTCATGCTTAGCAATTGTTTTCAGGGTATAGTTTTTTTTAGTTAGGAAGAAAATACCCTGTCAAAGCAAGAACGACCTATTTTGTATGTTATTTTCGTTGATTTACGTGTTGCTGCTTACTTAAGGTTTGTTGTGTCACCAAATATTGCGCATAGCAAGTCAACAGTTTGAGTGGGAGAGTGTGATTGCCTCGAGCCGTTTCACCCTTTAACCGCTCTCAATGACGGAGTTAGATTTCATTTACTGACGAAATATAGCCGCCTTTTAAAGACTGAAAGACAAACTTAAAAACAAAAAGCGACGTGTTAATTACCACCCCTCGTATATTTCGTTCAGTTTTGATTTCTGGAGTAGTACATTTCAGGCTTTAAAACTTGGCCATTGTCAATTCCTCATAAATACAATTCTCTCAAGACGATAAACCTGTAATTAAAGCACGTGGTCTTTTTTGTGTTACTCGTACTTGTGTAGCCTAATCATTGGAAAGCATATGCTGGAAGGTCGCCATATTGTTTAAGTGTTTTTAACGCTAAATAAGCAAATAGCATTTTTTCTTTTTTGGTTCCTGGACGTGTTTTCATGTACGAGACGGGAGCATATCTTCAGGTATGCATCCATGTGTACTTGTAAGCGCTTTTTTACCTCCCAGAGGTAATTTTACTGACAGTAACAACCAAAATTAACAACTAAAATTAACAAACTAGCAACCTCCATGACACTTTGGAGAAGTTTTACAAACATATTAATCTTATAGATAGCAAGTTTATAGCATTAATTATGTTTAATATTGGACATGAAAAATAGTGACAATACAAGTAGTACAACGAACAGGTTAACTGTAATTTGCTAGCTAGCATAGCAAGATAGCTTCAGCTAAAAATGTCAAATAGGCACGTTATTTAGTGGCTTGTCATTTTTCTTTAGAAGTAAATGATATTCATGCTAGGCAAGGGGCGTATAGTAGTTTTGGAGGAGGAAAACCCTGGATTCAGGCAGTAGAAATACTAAACTGTATTCGTTCCACCCATGCATGAAACCTACTGATTTCACTACCTACAAGGCTAAAGAATTGTGTTCAGAAGAATTAGCTAGTACGATATATAGATGGAACGGATACAAGGTTGTACTTGTACTTCCTGAATTCGGAATGACTAAAGCTAACATACTGAGCTCCCTGTCCTGATGGCCACCACCACTGCAGGTATTCACTCCATCTATCGACTTCACCACCTGAATCGGACGAGGTGAATTAGCTGTGTAATCAACTCATTTAATTGGCCACAAAGTGTTGAAACAACAAAAACCAGTATACTCTGTGGCTCTCCAGGACAAGGAGCAAGAACTATTTGCCTAGGCTAAAAAGTCCACACACCTTGAAAATCACACATCCTACAAGCTCTCTAGAACTATGTGTCCCTGTTATTCACCTTTGCTACATGTTTACCTGCTGAATGAATGCAAACATGATGAAAAGTACAGTAGCAATTTTGTGACTCTGTCATTTGGACCAATGACTGCATTGAGTAAAGAGAGAAAAATATTTTTTAGTGGTTCATATAAGTCAATGATTGACAGCTGAATGTAGCTCCACCCTAGTAGGATTCCTGAAATCTCATTTCAACCAACACCACTGGACAGTAGAACATGGCAAATTTAATATGTTGCTGGCTAACTAGCCTACTTGCAAGATACAAATGTTGGTTCTGTTATATACTATTGCAAACATAGGTTAATGATGAGTGTCAACGCCTTCAACGTAAAACAAAGGTTAAAAAGGAACACAGGACCTCTTCCTAAAATGGCACCCTTCCCCCCACCCATTTCTAACATCTGGATATGTTCATTTTTGACATCTATAGATGGGATTGGTTCAGGAATTCTGGGCCCATAGATGCTTACTGTGCTGTTTCGTGCTTCGAGGTACATTCTTGCGAGTATTCTTGGAAGGATGTACACTGAGCACGGAAATCCGCAGAATGCAAGTATGTGCGATGGAACGCTGCCACGGTCTATGAAGCTTGGGACTGAGTGAAAGGACCAGAGATATTAGATAAGGGGTTCCAGCTCCTAGGTTCCCTCTGTTCATCCCTTTCTATGAACTAAAGCAGATACTGATTGATAACAGCAGGATCCAGTACCCCTGACCATCCATTAAAACTGTATTGTACTTAGTCACATCTCTTAATGAAGTTTTAGGAGCTGTGTCAATTTGGAATCTTTCAACATCAATGGAAGGGAGACAGAACATCTGATTTTTTTGTGATTTAGGCTAGTTTCTTTGTGGCTTCTTTTTTCCAGGGAAGAAGCTTCAATAGCTTAAAAAGGGTTAAATTGTAAAGGAAAAAAGGCAGGCTAACTGAGGCGGGAGAAATGAAATATCATTTATGACAGCACAAACACTTAACATGACCAGTGATGTATGAAGCAATTAAGTTAGTCAATTACTCATTGTCAAAATATAAAATTTTAGCTGTTCTCCACTTGTTCGGTGTGCACAGGTGTGCGTCTGTGTGGGTCCATATAATAATGCCTTTGTCAGTCCATCAGAGGTTTAGTTTCTGTTCCACAAAGTCCTGCTGAGTCTGTGTGCTGTCATGACTGCCAGCTGCCAGGCTGAACCTGGCATTGACTCCATCAGTTCTGAGTTTCCTTTTAAATTTCTTGTTTTCTGGAGCGTTTTAGAAGAGGCAGGAGGAGTGGTGTAGCCCCAGGCAGTATTTTGTTGGCTTACATCCTGGGATGACTGCTATCGCACCTCCTCAAGAGTGTAAGGAAAGGTTTTTGACCCTCTCTGCTCCTGTGAGAGCCTGGCTGTAGAAACAGATTACATGTGAAATGGCAGCTTCCCCCAGGTCATTGCCTCCTCAGGCAGCATGAACGGCAGTTTAGGGAATGGCTGGACGCTGACCCAGGCTTATTACATAAACAGCATCAGTGAAAGTGCTGGGTTTCTGTGCTGCTAGTACTTCCATACTTGTAGACTGGGCTGGTAAACAGGGTCTCAGGGGAGATTAGAGGTTTCTCTCCAGTTTTTCCATCAATGGGGAGGCATAGGTGGCAAAAGTGCCATGGGGGCACCCTGCACAGGTAGCCATGTCAACAGCTATAGCAATGCTGGGGGCAGTGGTAATCTGCAGCCTGTGGCCAGGCGTGGGAAACGCGATGGTGACGCATTGCCGTGGCGGTGCTGACGTGTTGCTGTGACGCACAGTCGGCAGAGGCCTGTCGTCATGGCTGCTCAGCTGGGAGTCGGGTTTTCTCCCCACTGCCCTCAGGGTTCTGCATTGCGTGATCACACCTGGGTCTGTTTCACTGGTGGTCCGGTCAGGCGTATGATAGAGAGAGTGAACTGACTGAGGGGACTGAAGTGGGGGGATCTGATAGAACAATAAGCAATTATAATGCAAGAGGCGTGATCGCAAAAAATGCTTTTTTTTAAGGTAACATGTTTTGTTTCAATTTATTAGAAATATTTAGAGCTGGCTAAGATGATTGAATTGGGGCTGGGTTTTTTTAAAGCCCTTTTTTATTTTGGCAAGCATTTCCAAAAGTGAAAAAGAATTTGGTTATAGTTGACGTGTGAATCCGCAAAGGGTTCTGACAGCCTTAATTAGCCACCAGAGCCCCAGTGACTTTCTAATAATCTTTGTTTAAAATGTTGACACTTTAAGAGCTTGGCTGTGAATAGTAATGATGCTTGCGTGGGTTACCACGGCAACTACAGCCACAGGCTTTCAAGCCCCTCTCTTGTTTCCCTTGTTTCCCTCCTGTACGTTAAATAAGAAGCTGCCCCATAACCCCCTCCCCTCCCCATGCTCCCTCCCTCCAGAGGGTTGGAAATAGAATACGGTCAATACCAGACCCATGTGAGGGAAAGGAACACTCAGTCCCAGCCTCCTAAGCTCAGGGCCTGTGTTAAAACAGTGCCTCTCAGGGTGTTTTCTGACCGGCCACATTTGGAGAGTATGCTCTGAAACTAAGTTCATGTGAGAGCAGAAACCAGTACCTCATCCACTCAGTTTTTATCAGTTGCAAATAAAACGTGTCCCAACTAGTTTGCCTTGTTTACGTGTGAGAGTATTTTGTGTCCTGATTCAAAATGGGTTGGAGGTCGTTTGGCTGCGAAACCAAAGGTGACAGCTGTCGAAGCTGGACAGGGTTTGTTTTAAAGCTCTGCTTTGGAACAGACATGACTAGTCTGAAAAGGCCTTAAAAGTTGGACTGCTGCCTTATCTATTATGAACTGAAAGGCTCACCAAAACCAAAATCTTAGATGAACTGAATCCTGCACTGATATACTTTATTAAGATGGACCCTGGTCTATCTGATGTAACGTGAGTCGAAGCAGCTGAACCCTACATTTTTGCTACAACAGGGACAATATATTTGCACAACATTTTCAATGTCTCTTTCAGCCTTAAAGCGTTGATCATCATAAAGTCATCAGTGATACATCATCAAAACACTGGTATTATCAAAAAGTCATTACTACCAAAGCCCATTATCAAAATGCCATCATTGTCAAAATTATTTTTTTTTATTGGAATGCCATTTTCATTGCAATGTCATCATCATAGAAATGCCATTGTTATATAAATGGTTTTATGATTGAAATACCAATGTTATTTGGAGAGAATCATTAAAAAATTGACATCATTGTCGATGCGCCATTGTTATCATAAAAGATGTATTATTGAAACGTCATTATTGATGCGTTGTTACTATTAGCACCATTCTTATTGGAATACGATTATCATTGTGCATTGTATATTAGATTGATGCAACAGTATGAAAAAATATGAAATAAGTATGAAATAATATTTTTCAAAAAACCATCACAACTGCCACCATTATGGAAATGCCTTTACTATATGACCAGTTATGTTATGTAAATATTGTATGTACCAAAGCTTTCTCATTATTATTATGTTAACAATTTATATTAATTATATTTATATGAATGTTTGCATGGCTGTATGTTCAATTATATTGCCCCAGGATGAAACAGTCTGGCATCCAAGAGAATGGTATCAGTGTTTAAAGGAAATGACTGGTTGTTTATGGAGAGACAGATATTACAGGCTGTACTCAGGTGCAGCAAAGCTGCGCCCCTGAGCAGGGCCCCGCTGGCCAGGCAGGCTCTGGCTCTGACAGAACGTGACCTCCTTCTCTGTTACCAGGATTCAACAGCTGTGATACCTGTGACCTTACGTGTGGATCCACAGGGTTACTTCCTGTATTGGACAGATCAAAACAAGGTAAGACAAGAACTTTCACTCTCTGTGTGTGTGTAAGATCAGGATGGGTGAAAACTGATCTTATCCCTGTGTCAGACAATACAATAAATGAAAATTGTCCTTTTCTCTCTGTTGGAAAGATCAGGATGAGCAAAGACTAATCTTATCTTTGTTTTGGACTGATTTGGATAAGCTGAGTGAGCTCTCTGTGTGCCCGCATCTACAACCAGAAACTGTTGACACAATCATAAAGCCCAGATTTCTAATTTTATAGCAAAATATGACCTCTGTTTCCACCAAAGTAAGAAAATGGGTCTGTTTCAACATCCCAGGAAGATGGCAGATTGAGAGGTGGAAATTTCTGAAAGTTAATTTATGTTTGGCTTCTTAAAAATATACTCTCCTGAGATGAACTAGCCATGTCCTAATAACCATTGTTATTAGGACATGTCAACCATGTCCTAATAACCAGTCTAAATTGTAGTATAGTATTAAAATATCAGTTTGCTTGAAGGTTGTCTGTAGATGTTGCTTTTTTGTGGTACGGTGAACCTTCTCCGTATGTGAGGATGCATACTGCATTTGGCTTCATAGTTGGTCAGTGCTGACAGACTCTGATGCACTCCCCTGATGCTGGAGATGTGATTGGTTGATAACACCAGGCTGTTGGAATGCAAAATAATCAGTAAGGAAACAGAAATGTGGCAATTTCAAATCAAGAATGAATTGGTCCATCTTTTCTGTTCCAGCTGAAAATGTGCAATTTTGTTACATTAATATGATTTTATGAAAATAAAAGAAATCCAAAGAAGCTCAGCCCCTGGAGTTAGTATGAAGCCAGACACCGCCCGGCCCGTTTATGCCAGAGAGCCAAAGCTGGAAACGCTGATGTGGAGCAGCGCTCAGCGCGGCGAGAGCCTGACGGAGAACAGACCCCCTCGCACGGTGTCTGCGTTCTCACGGACTTATTTGGATTAGCCGAGTGCTCCACCACATCCCCCAGAACAGCCGCTAACGCTACAGACTGGCTCCCATTCCTGAAAGATTTGCGCTGACAATACTCAGAAAACAATGATCTAATCGAGACGTGGTGCGGATAGAGCCTAATTATCCAGACCATTAGCTCTGCTCAGCAAAAGTGCCGCCTTGCTTTCAAATGCCACAGGAAGCAAAGTATCAATGGTGTCCCTTTCTCCCAGTACCATCATTCTTTACAGTGAATTCCAGTTGACCATTTGAATTCCATCTCATTTGAGTATCTTGTTTCACACCCTAAATACATTATGGGCATGTCTTTAAGGAAATGAGGCATGTGTTTCGCCGAATGGAGTCTCTCATCTGCAGGAGTGGGTTGCATGGGACAGCCGTGGTGTGTGGTTTTCCCCTGCTTTGCACTGATAGAGTTAATGGGTAAGGATACTGTGTACTACACCAATACTGATACAGACTTTGTGTATATACAGCATGAAAGGCCCACTCCAACCTGGCTAACTTCCCAATTTTACTCAAAGAAATTATGGAATCACAGACCTGTGACATAGGAGTTGACAAAACTAGTTGTAAAAGGGTAGCTGTGTTGCAGCTGTTAAATATGCAAAAACATACATATACTGGGAAAGTTTTATAGGAAGAAGTCAGAAACTTGACTTTTTGTGCTGCCAAAATGTTCACTGACATGTCTGTTTTTGAACTTGGGTCTTTATAAAACACCTCTATATGACTACATGATATATCGCTGAAAAACCTCAGGATGAGTCAAGTGGTCCTCTGTTGTAAACGCAAACTATCTGTACGCTAGGTGTCTGTAGGGTGTATGGTACAGATTCTGTAGATTCTGTGCATCTACAGTGTTAGGTAATGGGGATTTTGCATGTTCTTTGAAATAAAATATAAGGAGACATTGTGTTTGGAAGGATACTGTACATACTGTATGTTTCAGATTAATACATAATTGTGCTGTCTGGCTACAGAATTCATATATTTTAAATGGAGGGAGAAACAGAAAATTCATAAATCTAGAGAAAACTGGAATTATGGATTAAGATTTTTAAATTACATTTTCTGTTATTTATGCTGAACCCGTTCTGACAGTTTTATGTTGGGATTTTGTAGAACACAATCGGCATCATAAGCAAATGATTGATGTTACAAGCAATTATAACAGACAAAAGCAGTCCCACTACAAGCCCACTCAGACTCCTTTTCACTACCCACCTGTCTGTCTGTGTCACTGATTGGGTGCTAGCAAGGTGCGGCCAGTCACAGGTTGTTATTCACAGTCTGGAGCAGAACAGACCCTGCATGGCCACAGTATCATACAGCAAGATTTCATCCATCATAGGCAGTTAGCTGGAATCAGCAACATCATCCTCTGTTACACTAACACAATCAAAAGCATGTTAATTATCTGCAAAAGCAGTGTGGTGGTTGGCCTGCTTGATGAAAAATCTTAAGGTGATAGCTTGCTAGCTGCTCTACACCAGTGGTAAATATAATGTACATCACAGTCCTCATACCAACTGATTCCCATGCCTATCCAGCACTCTGGCACATCTTGGGCAATTAAGGGCATTTTGCCAGCATCCATGCAAAGATAAACCTTTTACAATCTGTTTGTATTTTATTGTTTTGTTTTGTTAAATTACCCTTATTCACTGTTGACTGTATCAGGTCCAATTTTTAAGTTTGTATAGTAGTTTTTCTCTTTGTCACAGTTGTTCACCTGATACTAAAACCACATCAAGATGATTTAGCTGACAGTTTTTTTCTTTATGCCCAACCACATTCTTGATAAACTGTCAATCAAAAATGAATGCCCATTGCCTTTCAGTTCTAGAGTTTGCCAGGATGAATTTTCAAGGAATGTATAAAAAATACATGGCACCTCCTCAGATGCTTTGGTTATGTCGATATGATGTATATAGATGGTTATTGGATGAGGAATGGGAGAGTTGTTTCCGCTGCCTGCTGCCCTGCTGCCCTGCTTCGTCTCACCAGCCGACCCCACAGCCTCACAGAGTAGTGTGTAAGGCTGTGCTGACGCACTCGTGGACAAACTTGTCGACAGCAGAAGTGCTGTTGTCACGGGGGGGAGACGTGTTCAGACAGCAGCGGGACCAGCTCTTTGTCAGGTTAGATCCGCACTCCCCCCCACCACCCACCCATCTAGGCTGTAGATTCTCATTGTGGTTCTGTCACCCAGAGCTATGTGGAGGATTTATGAGATTAGGCCTACATGCACACCACAGTGAGTCCTGACCTTGGTGACAGTCTTGAGTGGCCCTTTTTGCTGGGTCTGTGCCAAGGGTGTATTTTTCAGTCTTTTTGGGGCCATTCTTTTTAAAAGGCTATAAATTTTCTTCACTGTACTCTGTACATTTGATTCATTCGCCAATAAATTCAGCTTTTTTTCATTTCCAATTTGAGCAGAAGCTTTCTGACAGCATCACTCCTCTGTTTGGATAATATTCATGTTTTATTGAAGGAGTTTCCCGTTCAGCACACTCAGCTTTTGGAGCATCTCTAGTTAGGTGCTGTGGTTTCCGCTCTCCTCTGCAGGGAAGTACAGCTATCAACGATGGTTATAGATGGACAGGTCTCTGGTCAGAGATCGCTCAGGGCAAAAGGCAATAAATTAAACATGGAATGTTCTTCTGGAATGTTATGAATTTTGTCTCTTACAATGTAGTGGCTTAAAGTACAGGCAAATTCATCAACAGTTTTATAAATCGGTTTTTTCTTGTTTGCTGCACTCAGAATCAACACTGAGGAGCCATAAACAAGCTGATCTGAGTCCTGTTTCCCACTCACAAACCCCAGAGTGCCTCTGTCTGGCAGCTGTCTTACTGCTACCACTCTGAACTTCATTATCACTATGTCTGATAGGTTTTTGTTTCCAAAATAATCAAAATTATATCTGGTGGGTGCTTCCATGGTGATTTAATTTATTTTTCTGGGTAGACTGGAAATAAAAACACAGGAATATTTCAGTGCCAGAACAGGCAATCACCAAAGTTGTGTTTGACCCAAAGCTTGAGAAAAACACAGTATGACTCAACATTCAAAACACACCTGAAGAGAACAAAACATCCTTATTTGCTTCATTCAAAAAATAATGTGAGTACGCTGACACTTTTGTTGTTTAAAGTCGACTCAATAAGTAATGCTAACGATTCACCGTTATTAATCAGTGGGCACACAGTAAAGCTCTCCAGCAATGGACCTTCATTTTGTGACATGCTTTATCGTATTATTGATTACCACATGAACATTCGGTGAAGTTATTACTGGAGCATGATTTCTTACTTAATGTCTTCCTTAATTTTCTAAAAAGTTTATACTAACATCTACAGCTTTATGATAAGCTATGTGTAAAGCTACATATAAACTCAGTGCATATGGTGAAAATAAAAATACAATAGAATACAACAACTCAAAGTAATAAAATAGCAGTAAATAATTGTAAAACATGTAAAACCCCATAAGGTCAGTGTACACTAATGGTTTGAGGAAGCTTGAATCATTTGAGTAAGGCAAATGAATCAGTTTATTACCAGTGGCCTTTCACACTGTGAACCTGAGCTGATTAAGTCATCCTATTCAAATGGTTCATGGCAACTTGTTTCCTAAAAGTACTTGAGTAAACAGAGTGTGT
Source organism: Albula goreensis (assembly GCA_022829145.1). Classification (NCBI taxonomy): domain Eukaryota; kingdom Metazoa; phylum Chordata; class Actinopteri; order Albuliformes; family Albulidae; genus Albula; species Albula goreensis. The sequence continues at coordinate 25,790,710 of CM040747.1, read as the reverse complement.
TTGGTTTCGCAGTGTACGTAAAATATTCTGTTCTTTTATTTCACTTTGTGCTCTGTTGAAGTGAAGATCGTCCAGCCAGGTTGTAATGTACAGTGTGAGCCTGTGCGATGAGACCATGAAATCCAGACCCCTGCTTATAAAGTCATGTATCACACACAGTGTCAGGCCACCTTCAGAGTAATGTGATTAAACATAGTGTGATGAGAGAGCCTGTGATTGTTTTACAAAGCTTATTATAAACACACATGCACACACACTCACACACACACATATACACACACACACATATACACACACACACACACACACACATATACACACACTCACACATACATATACACACACACTCACACACACTCACACATGCACACACACTCACACATACATATACACACACACACATGCACTCACACTCACACATACATATACACACACACACATGCACTCACACTCACACATACATATACACACACACAATTGCACTCACACTCACACATACATATACACACACACATGCACTCACACTCACACATACATATACACACACTCACACACACACACATGCTCACACATGCACACACACTCACACATACATATACACACATGCACACACACTCACATACACATATACACACACACTCACATACACATATACACACTCACATACACATAAACACACACATATACACACACACACTCACATATACATACACACACACACACTCACATATACACACACACACTCACGTACACATATACACACACTCACATACACATATACACACACACATGCTCACACATACACACACATGCTCACACACTCACATACACATATACACACACACACAGTCACATACACATGCTCACACACACATACACATGCTCACACATGCACACACACTCACATACACACACACATGCACACACACTCACATACACATACACACACACATGCTCACACATGCACACACACTCACATACACAGACACATGCACACACACTCACATACACACACACACATGCACACACACTCACATACACATACACACACACATGCACACACATGTACACACATACACACACATACACATACACTCACACATACACATACATACACACATGCTCACACATGCACACACATACACACACACATGCTCACACATACATACACAGACGCATACACACATGCTCACACATGCACACACTCACACATACACACACAGACATATACACACACACTCACACATACACACATGCAGACAAATCACTCATATTGGCCCCACAGTTGTCAGTCTGTATAACGCTCAATTTTGTTCCAATGAGCTAGAAGTCATTGTAATATGTTCAGTATTACACCCTTTACTTGTTCAGTCATAGCTGGACAGCTGCAGTTTGACTCCTGATATAATTTCACATTTGGATTACTCTCAATCAGCTATTGCTGCTCACCGGTGCATAAAAATATCAGGAAATCAGAACAGAAACCGTCAGACTGAAATTAATTGTAATGTTTATGTTTTTCTCCTTTCTTCCTGATTGCTTCATTGCTCTTTTATGATTATAGATGTAGTCTGCCTGTAGCTCCCATTAAAATGCAGCATGCTAATGTTCTTTCCCCACATGCTTTTGCTTATACGAGTCTCAGATGTATGTGGCAGTCAGTGGTTTTTTGTTTTGAGGTAGATATTGGGGTAGAAACAGCACTCCTGGTTATCAGTAGTTGGAATCAGTCTTTTTTTGCAGTTGCAGATCAATGCGTATAGTGGAAGCAGGAGGCTGCAACTCTTTTCCCTCCAGACTTGTCAGTTAAGCAGCTAGCGGTGCGAGGGCTCAGCAAGCAGGCTGCTCTCTTGCCCGCAGCCCTGATGCCTGTTGAAAGGAGGCTCTGAAGAGGTGCAGGGAAACGGTTTTACGAGATGGAAGGGAGCGTTGTGTGTGCAGTGAGCAAGCTTTCCTGTTATTCTCACTCACGCTTGATGTTACAGCCGCTCCCATTTAAATGGAAACCTAAGTATCAAACACTCCGTTCCTGGCATCCCTGGGAAATAGAGGAAGTAAGGCATGGACGAGCTCACTCTTTAGAGGCTGATGCGCCACCCTGAACACTGGGCATCTCAGGCCAAAGGCTCGACATTGAAGCATTACAGTTCCTCATGTTTTATACCACTCGGCAACATGTGTACTGAAACAAGGCCTGCTGTACTCATCCTAATGTTATCCAACTGTATATCACATCTTGTAGTTTGAGAATGATGTTGCAAAATTGTCCAAGTATTGCTCAAGCATTACTTTTCCAAGTAGTTCTGTGAACTTCTGCGTCAGCACCCTCTCTTTCTTACTATGAGTGTTTCTTTGAGTAAAATTAGGAAGTCCTTTTGGCTTTGTTGGCCCTTAGTAAATCATATTAACATGTTAGCACATATGGAACCACCAACAGACCTCATTCTGTACAGTATTCAACACAGATGAACACGGCTACGATCATCGACATATTTGTAATAATCAACATGTGTAATTAATATGTAATAAATTACATATTAATTACACATGATATTACACATGATATAATGTAATTAGTATGTAATATCCACACATGTTATTAACATGTGATAAACAATATGAGTTGTCATTAGCATACATGCTATCACCAAAAAGTGTGTAATAATTGGCATGTGTGCTCAGCTGGAGCTTGAAATGACTGTTGTGTTGCATTAGTAAGACATGTGAAATGAAAACCTCAGGGAGTGTGCCTAGTTGGTCACAGTTGGAACAATGTTTATTTGGAAGTCAGAGGCCCTTAAAAGGAAGGTTTGGAAATGCCAGCTATGTCCAGCGAAACTCTTTACCTTGATTTTAATTGTCATTGAACCTCCATGGGCTCGTTTGAAGTGGAGGGGCGTATAGAGGCTGTGTGAGTGCAGCAGCTGGACTTTCTCCAGCAAAGTGGCAGCGCTGCAGCCTCATTAATTATGTGCAGAGGAGCAAGAGCCCTTGGCCTGGTCTGCAGGCTGCGGGTCGAAAGTGCTGACGTCTCCGAGCCGTCCTCCAAATCAAGCACTAAATGACTTTATTGCAGCTGCTCTCCATGGCTGAGTCAGTGTGAAGGAAGCAATGATCCACACGTCCACCACCATAACCTGAATGTGCGGAGCTTTAAAACAGTCTGCCTGCTTTCAAACAAGATACCAAAGTACCACTTTAGTTTGGGGACTTGAAAAACTCAGCATAAACTCTTCATTAAGTGGTGTTTTTTTGTAAATCATTAGTAATTCATTAATTAATGTCTGTGCTTTGAGGCAAGTTTGTTTTGGTAATGACCATGTATCACTGTGGGACATTGACTGAGCTCAGATCAGCCTTCCAGGTGTACTAATGCCTGTCTCTGGGAGCAGGAGAGCAGGAAGTAGTGATTACTGAGATCAGAATGCCTCAAGACACAAAATAAATTAACCTATCATTATTAGCAATTAATACATTGATAAATAATGATTTAAAGCTACTTAATAATTCGTTTATAAGCAGTTTACATTTTAAGCACCAAGTGGCCCCATTGTTTTTTTTCCTTGTCCTTAACTTGTAACAATTTCATTTTATTTTGTGTGGGAAATTATTCAATGTGATGAAAATATGTAGCCTGACCCACAAGAAAGAATTAAGTAAATTAGTATGTCATATAGCAGTGGAGTTGCCTCTTTTTCTGCTTGCATTTTATCCCTGTGTTCCACAGTAATAGTTTTTGCTGCTGTCAGTTTGGTGTGCTTTGTTCTTGTTCACTGTCAACAGAAAGTGTATTAGGAACACAACTGCAATAAAATAAGTAACACCTTTTGTTTCAGTATTTCCTTGCTGTTGAATAGAATTCTTTCTCCTGTGGTCTTTGGTAAAATCAGTTCAGGAAACAATGACTCGGTCCATGCTGTGGTAAAATGTTCTCTTGCCTTTTCCATACTGCACGTGTAATACTGAAGGTGGTCACATTTGTATGAAAGACAGCAGGGTTAACATCGCGTTATGGCATGGTTGTTTTATTGGGCCATTGTGTGTACTTGTGTACTCATTTTTGAGAGTGGGGAGAGTGTATGTGTTTGTGAGAAATAATGTGAGTATATGTGAAACTGTGTGCATGTTTATGTACAAAAGACTGGAGTGTGTGTATTTGTGTGTGTGTGCGTGTGAAAGACCTGAGTGTGTGTGTGTGTGTGTGTGTGTGTGTGTGTGTGTGTGTGTGTGTGTGTGTGTGTGTGTGTGTGTGTGTGTGTGTGTGTGTGTGTGTGTTTGTGTGTGTCAGAGAGCTACAGCTGGCAGTGCCAGTGGCTGTTATTGAGTGGAATGTGTTTGGCTCCCAGCTGGAGCCTCAGTCAGTAAACCTGGGAGGCTGGCCTCCATTCATCACTCAGCACAGGAAGTGCAGGCACTTTTGAAAGTAGACACTGTTGCATACACTTACTGCCGATCGCTGCAACTGCAAGCACATGCACTGCTCTGTCACCGTGGTGATCTGCAGTACTAACGTTGACAGTGCTTGTTACCAAGGTGATCTTCATGGATCACTTGTATTGCACAGTGTTGTATGTCCAGTTACTGCAGACCACTGTTGTAACAGCACTGTCCACAGAGTTACTGCGGATACCCACCCTTACAGTGCTGTGTGTGTGGGCACAGTTACTGTGTGTCAGACTGTATGGACGGTTGTCGTTCTAGCATTGTCGATGTGGCCACAACAGAGCAACACAGCGACGGCTCTGTGTGCAGTCACTGTAAGCGGATGCAGTAACGTGAGGCCCCTGTGGGCGGCTCTTGGAGTAAATATCAGGGTAAAAACATGGCGCTCCGCATTCCCCAGATTCCAGCGCGCAGCAGTGCTGCTGGGAGGGGGTGGAGATTGTGTTACTGCGGCCCGGAAGGAAGCCAGAGACCGCTGGGCACATTCGGGCTGCCATGTGGGTGTGGCGGCGTCACCAAGCCGGGCCCGCTTTCCTCAAAGGTCACGTTACAATATCCCCCCAAATAATGACTGTTACGCTTACTGAAACTGGAGAGATACATGCTAACAGGACATGAAAAAAAACAAAATGTTTAAGAGGTACCAAAGCTAATTGGCTGGATGGAGCAGTTGGGGTTACAGAGAAATCAAATGAAAAAACAGTCAGGATATCCATACCCTTTTGCTGCTTGCCACCAAGCCTAAGAATGGGCAACTGCATTTCAAGAATGTAGTATTGTAGTGTTTTTGTGACATTTTCAATAATTTATTGCTGATAATAACACAGAAACACTGTTGCAACTTTTTGCTATGGCAGAAAAAATACATGAAATAATGTTTTTTTAAGACAGTAAAACTAATATAGAGTTAAACAATACAATTCTATTTTTAAGAATTTAATAACTATATTTGCGGGTGGAGCCTGTAGTGGCCAAATCCAAATTAAAGCTGCTTTGCGGCAAATAACTTCCAGTTTAAAGTAAAAAATATTTATCGACCACAAGTTCTAAGATGATGCAAACAGTCACCCCAGCCTATGTGTGAGGACCTGAACCAAGAATAGGGTGATAAGCTCTGGCACTATGGAGCTCATCTCTGTGCTATGCCTTAAGGATGCCATTCATCTGTATAACAGACTCTTATAATACTTGTGTTCATATTTTTGAGTGGCAGATGATGTATGAAAGAGAGTGTATGCTCGTGCGCTGGAGTATACGCCCTTATTCATCTTTAGGGTCTTTGCCCTCTACCAGCAGACATATCTTGCTGATGGGTCTTTCAAGTTGACTTGTCTTTGTTTGAAGACGTACACTTCTAACAAGTCCTTTGGAGTCTGGCATGACCTCAATGACTTTTCCAAGTATCCACGATCCACGTGGTGCCATTGTATCTGCCACCAAAATAATATCCCCTACACGGAAATTACGTCGCACACGGGACCACTTTTGACGTTCTTGCATGAGAGGCAGATATTCTCGAACCCAACGTGTCCAGAATAGGTCAGCAATATATTGTACTTGTCTCCAGCGGCGTCTGGCATAAAGATCGTCTCTTGTAAATAAGCCTGGTGGAAGAACTGGCTGTACTTTAAGCTGAAGAAGGTGGTTTGGTGTCAATGGCTCTAAATCATTTGGGTCATTGGAGATGGTGGTTAATGGTCGGCTATTCAGGATACTTTCAACTTCACACATCACTGTTTGAAGACTTTCATCATCTAGAAGCTGTTGACGTGTGACTGACCAAAGAACCTTTTTAACCATTCTAATAAGTCTTTCCCATATCCCACCATGATGGGAACCAGCAGGAGGGTTGAAAGTCCATTTTACTCCCTTCTGGAGTAGACTACGTTCTATTTGTTCCATGTTCCAGGACCTTATTGCAGCTTTGAGTTCCCTTTCTGTAGATACAAAGTTAGTTCCATTGTCCGACCGTATCTCAGTCACCTGGCCTCTTCTGGAGATGAAACGTCTGAATGCATTTATGCATGAGTCAGTGTCAAGTGAATGAGCTATTTCCAAATGAACTGCTCTACTAGCCATACAAGTAAAAATTACTCCATACCTTTTTGCCATGCTACGCCCACGCTTTACCTCAATGGGTCCAAAATAGTCAACTCCCACATGAGTAAAAGGAGGAAGGTCAGGAGTCAATCTATCCATAGGCAGGTCAGCCATCTTCTGCTCACCAACATTTGCACTGAACCGTTTGCAAGGAACACACTCATTTATGACCTTTCTTGCTAAGGAATTAGCACAAGGAATCCAAAACCTTTCTCGAAGCTTTGACAGCATGTAATTTCTTCCACTGTGCCCAATTTCATGATGAATGTGACGCAGAAGTAGTGTAGAGACATGATGATTCTTGGGTAAAATGGCAGGATGTTTCTGTTCAGTAGGCATTGCCGTCTTGCTTAAACGTCCACCTACTCTTAGAGTGCCATTGTCAAGAAATGGATCCAGCCTGAAAATTGAGCTGTCCTTGTGAACATTTAAATGTCCTTTTTCCAGACATGAAACTTCCTGTGGGAATCCCTTCCTTTGACAAAACTGAAGAACAGCACTCTCTGCATCTTCCATATCCTTTATGGAGAGCACTTGAGGAGATTTCCGCTTGTATTCAATTACTTGACCATCTTTACGCTTCTTGGAAAGTAGTAGCAGAAGCGACTTGAACTTAAGAAACCAAGCTACTGCCTTTTTAGCCCAGTCCAAGATGAGTAGTGATGTAAGAGAGTTGTGGTTGCATCACAGTCAGTCTTCATGGTAACATTTACAGTAACAATTCCTCTTTTAAGCTCAGGATCCTCTGCAGACAGAGTAAGCTCGGATGGTGGCTTGGGCCAACACTCTGGAGGGTCTCTTAAGAACTCTGGGCCATTGATCCAACTTTTGTTCTTGAGAAAGGCATGAGCAGACTGTCCACGGGAGGCATAGTCAGCAGGGTTCTGCTTGGTTCCAATATATTTCCATTGTGAAACCTCTGATGCACCTCTGATGACATTCACACGGTTTGCAACAAAGGTCTGAAATCGTCTGCTCTCATTCCTAATGTATCGCAGAACAGTCATACTGTCAGTCCAGAACACAGAATTATCAAGCTCCATTTGCAACTCTGTGGAGAGCATGATGTTGATGCGCACAGCCAATACTGCTGCAGTGAGTTCCATCCGTGGCGTTGTCATCTGTTTTAGGGGTGCCAGTCTTGATTTTCCCATTAAGAAAGTCACATGCACTTTGTTTCTGGTGGTAACCCTCAAATAAGTTACTGTTCCATACCCAACATCACTTGCGTCACAGAAATGATGCATTTGTGCTGACTTTATTTCTTCTAATCCTACAGGCATGAAGCTTCGACTGACCTTGAACTCAGTCACACTGTGTAGATCCTGTATCCACTGTCTCCATGCTTTTGCATGCACATCTGGAATTTTCTCATCCCAACTAAGATTGAGTTTGCAAAGCTCTTGCAGAACTCGCCTTGCTGGAAGAATCAAAGGAGCGATAAATCCAAGAGGATCATAAGCAGAGCCAACAATGGACAATATTCCACGTCTAGTGTGCGGATGTGCCTTAATAGATACATGGAACTTGAATGAGTCATCTTCAACACACCATTGGATACCTAGGGCTCTCTCAACAGGCAGGTCCTGTACCTCCAGGTCCAAACTTTTTACCTCTTTGGCCCTTTCAGCCTTTGGAATGGAGGCCAAAACCACTCTACTGTTGCTGATCCATTTTGTCAAATTGAAGCCACCAGCTGCACAAAGTGACTTCAACTCCTTCCATAGTGCAATGGCATGGTCCTCTGAGTCTACCGCTTTCAACAAATCATCCACATAAAAGTTGTTTTTCACTGTGCTGATGGCTTCAGCAGAGAAGAACCCTTTGTTATCCTCAGCTGTCTTCCATAGGCCATAGCTTGCACAGCTTGATGATGATGTTGCTCCAAAGAGATGTACAATCATCCTGTATTCCTTTAATGGCTGGCTGATGTCCCCGTCTGGCCACCATAGAAAGCGAAGGAAATCTACATGCTGAGGCAAGACTCTCACTTGATGGAACATCTTTTCCACATCAGCCATAATAGCTACACGACCACCACGGAAGGCGTACTAAGACACCAATCAAGGTGTTTGTTAGGTTGGGGCCTTGTATGAGCTCAGCATTGAGAGAGGTTCCTTGGAAGGCTGCAGAACAGTCAAACACTACACGCAAACTTCCTTTTTTGGGGTGGTATACTCCGTGGTGTGGTATATACCACTCCTTACCAATTTCCCCTTTTAGCTCAGCTTGAGGCACAAGTTCAGCATGCCCACTTATAAGAACATTTTCCAGGAATGCCCGGTACTCGTCATGATATCCTTTGTTTTTCTTAAATTTCTTCTTAAGTGACATGGCCCGCTGCTCTGCCAGGACACGGTTGTTCGGCATTCTAGGATCATCCCTCTTAAAAGGCAAAGGCAATTGATAATGTCCTTCCTTAAACTCAGCTGAGTTGTCCATTATTGTTATGAATTTTCTATCATCATGTGACATTTCTTTCTTTTCAATGTAACTGTTCTCTGGGAATTCGTAGTTAAATTGCTGAACCAAAAGGTTATTCAAGTTTTCCACTGATATGCGATTGGCATAGACACAACACTGACCCTGCTTACTGGTGCACACATTTTCCACATTAAGAGGACCATTCACTACCCAACCTAGTAGTGTCCTAATAGCAAAAGGCCCATTACCTTGGCTATTTATGACCCTCCATGGCTCCATAAACTTTGGTGCATTCACTCCGATTAGTAGGTCTATGTCAGCATCAATCCTGGGGATGTGAACATCGTGAAGATACGACCACTTTTCTATGTCTTCCTGCTTAGGGATATGCTGTTTACTGACTGGAATGTCCCTTTGAGTGTATGCATCAGGTAACTCCATGAACTTGGTTCCTTCCAAGCTACACACTTCTAGCCCCTTGACCATTAGGGTGTTAACAGGTCTGTCTTGTCCCATGGTGCGCAGAAGTATTTGACAGTGCTTGCCCTTTGCATTTAGCTGTCTCCTAAGCCTTTCTGTGCAGAATGATGCAGAGCTCCCAGGGTCTAGAAATGCATAAGTTTGAACGATATGGTTTGAACTGTTCAATTTGACTTGCACTGGTATGACTGCAAGAGTGTGGTGTTTGTCGCTCGACTCAAGCCCCTGTGACCTGAGTGAAACCAGACCACTATTCACAGCTTTGCCTTTGCTGTCTTCTCTTGAAATGTGCAAAATGCTTGGATGCCTTTCAGAGCATGCAGAGCAAGTAAGCCGTTTTTACAGTCCTTACTCATGTGACCCTTTGTCAAACACCCAAAACAAATACCCTTTGTTTTCAGCAAGTCCACCTTTGCATTATGAGACTTGTTCATTATGTCTTTGCATGCTTCACTTCGATGGCTACCATTACAAACAGGACAAAGCACAGGACAAGACTTGGGAGCCTGTGAAGCAGCTGATTGGTCTGATACCTGCTTTGATTTTTCTGCTCCAGAAGATTTACCATTGTCTTCAGGAACAACTGCTACTGTTGTAGCAAAACTACTGCTCCTGCTCTTTGATTTAGCCATTTGTGCCACTGTAGGCTTCAGCAACCTTTTACTAGAAATGGAATCTTTAATGTCTCCAAAAAGTGGATCCTGCATAATTCTAGCATTCCTTTCCATAAAACAGACAAGATCCATAAATGAAGCTCGACTTTGTGTCCGTTCCAAAATGCCGTATGCTACGGACCTCCATTTCTCCCTCATCTTGTAAGGCAGTTTTGACACAATATGCTTTAGGTTTGATGGGAGATTGAGTTCATCAATGTATTTAATGCTTTGCATTAGATTGCAACAGCCTCTAAGAAAGAGGGCATAGCGTTGTAATGCGTCTCCATCATCTGGTTTTATGTTAGTCCAGTTCAAAGCCTTTTCCATATATGCATTGCTAATTTGGATTTCATCTCCAAAGTGCAGCTCTAAAAGCCTTTTTGCTTCTGCATATCCTGTGTCAGCATCCATATGAAGGCAACTCCTGACAAGCTCATTGGACTGGCCAGATGTAAATTGTTCCAGGTAGTATAACCTATCTTGGCTACTTTCGGTTTTATTTTCAATGCCATGCTCAAATGCTTGCATAAAGGGTCTGAAATTTAATGGCTGACAATCAAACACAGGAATATCTCGACTTGGGAGTGAGGACAGTTTTTGTTGTTGTACAATTAGACTGGCTATACCGTGTAGACTATTTCCATTAGCAACTGAAGTTTGGAGTTGTGAAGGGGAAGTTGGCAATCCAGGCTGGGAGGTTGGCTGTATTACAGATTTCTGAAATGGTTTAGGTGGCTCAGGCCCTTGGTGTATGATCCTTTGCAAAGGTGTTTTGGGAACTACATCAATCTTTACGAATTCAACTGGAGATGAATCTGGATTCAAAGATTGCTCAGACTGTAGACAGTTATCAAAATACTCGTTCATGCCATCCTGTGGTGATTTTAATCTGTCTTGAGAATGCAAGGACTCTTCATAACTCTGCAATACCTTCACTTTGGCATCAACTGCAGCTAGGTCAGTTCCAATGCTACCTCTTCCATTGCATTTTGTATCTCAGTTTTTGTAGCTTCAAGACCTGTTTTTCTTTAACCCTGCAGCACGCTGCAACAGAGCTGCCCTTTCAGCTTCTGCTTTAATGCGGGCAGATGATACAGATGACCCTTTGCTCACAGCAGTACCAGAACGACTTGATTTTGACCTTGAGACATTGGATACACTGTCATGTGGAGCAATCACAGATTGAGAGTGACCAGAAGCACTTTCCCACATCTCTACCTCATTTAAAAGATTTCAAAAGTAGACATTTTTGGCGTATACCATTCATGGTCTCTTTCCTTTTCCTCCTCATTTAGCAATGTTTGCACAGACACATGAAGTTCCTTAAATTCATTTAATGCTGAATTAAACATTTCAAGACCTTTATTAACAGCGTCAATGTCGGCTCCATCCTTAAGCAAGTTTTTTAACTCATTCATCTTGCGAGTACAAACTCCAAGTTTTCCTCTGCGCGTTCCGCAAAGCAGCTTTAAATTCTCGTCTGCCATGGCGGCAAATAACTTCCAGTTTAAAGTAAAAAATATTTATCGACCACAAGTTCTCACAATTCAAATTAAATTCTGAAGTACGAGAGAAATGCGGTTCCAACATAAACTCCCCTCGTTGATTTGAAAGTTTCATAGATTTACAGCAGAAGATAGACCGCTCCAATAGCGATTAAACTTCAACAGCAGTGGTCACTCCTGTAGTGACTTATCAAATGGGCTTGTTGCCAACACAAACTTTAATTGTTTCACTAAAATGCAAACAATTGCAATGTTCCACTTGCGATTCCAACGCGTCTTCGTTGATCGCCGTAATTCTTTACTAATGTATGGCTAGTAGAGCAGTTCATTTGGAAATAGCTCATTCACTTGACACTGACTCATGCATAAATGCATTCAGACGTTTCATCTCCAGAAGAGGCCAGGTGACTGAGATACGGTCGGACAATGGAACTAACTTTGTATCTACAGAAAGGGAACTCAAAGCTGCAATAAGGTCCTGGAACATGGAACAAATAGAACGTAGTCTACTCCAGAAGGGAGTAAAATGGACTTTCAACCCTCCTGCTGGTTCCCATCATGGTGGGATATGGGAAAGACTTATTAGAATGGTTAAAAAGGTTCTTTGGTCAGTCACACGTCAACAGCTTCTAGATGATGAAAGTCTTCAAACAGTGATGTGTGAAGTTGAAAGTATCCTGAATAGCCGACCATTAACCACCATCTCCAATGACCCAAATGATTAAGAGCCATTGACACCAAACCACCTTCTTCAGCTTAAAGTACAGCCAGTTCTTCCACCAGGCTTATTTACAAGAGACGATCTTTATGCCAGACGCCGCTGGAGACAAGTACAATATATTGCTGACCTATTCTGGACACGTTGGGTTCGAGAATATCTGCCTCTCATGCAAGAACGTCAAAAGTGGTCCTGTGCGACGTAATTTCCGTGTAGGGGATATTATTTTGGTGGCAGATACAATGGCACCACGTGGATCGTGGATACTTGGAAAAGTCATTGAGGTCATGCCAGACTCCAAAGGACTTGTTAGAAGTGTTCGTCTTCAAACAAAGACAAGTCAACTTGAAAGACCCATCAGCAAGATATGTCTGCTGGTAGAGGGCAAAGACCCTAAAGATGAATAAGGGCGTATACTCCAGCGCACGAGCATACACTCTCTTTCATATACACATACTGATGCCTTACACACATCTTAGTATGTAAATATTTGGTGTTATAAATATTGAAGGCTCCTGTTGAAAATATTTTTCTGTTGTTTATTATAGCCAACGCTCCGCAGTAGCTATAAGGGGCCGGATGTGTAGGAGCCTAAATTAAGTTAATTGGAAATTGGTATATATATTTTTTGTTTTGGCTTGAACAGGAGGTTTGTTAGCAATGTCTTCTTTAGTTAATTCTTTAAAACTCTTATTGAATAGAGAACTTTTAATTTGAAAATTAGACTCTTATTTTGTATAAGTAAAATGGCTTCTCAGTTCAGTTTGACAATGGAGTTGAGCGCGGAAGGCACTGAGAGCCTAAAATTCTTTACCGTCATCGTCGTCGTCGTCGTCATTACATGTCGTCGCTGTCATAAGTTGCATTTGATTTAAAGTTTGGAATTTAAGAAACTGGAAACTGGAGATACTTGTTCTTTATTCTTTTCACATATAACCATCAAACACCTTTTGGATTATTCTGTTGCTTGCCTGCTACCTTGCTACCCTGCCCGCCTGCTTACTACCCTGCCTGCCTGCTTACTACCCTGCCTGCCTGCTTGCTACCCTGCCTGCCTGCATGTCCTGTCCTGCCGAGTACCAGCTCTGCCTACCCGCCTTGCCCGTCTTCACCTGCCCGGATAACAAGGTACCGCAACAACCCTTTAATGACAACGCGTAAAGAACCCGACAGTGCCTAAATGTGGCTATGGAAATTTGTAATTTGGATTTGGCCACTACAGAGCCCTTTAATTTAAGGCTCTGGATTTATTTATTATTCATGTTCATAACATTCTGTATTTATTTATGAGTAATTCTCTTAATATTCTGTGAGGACATAGTGCGCTAAGTGCCTGTGGATTTGCCTAAGGCTTCAACATTTATCTTTCTGTCTTTCTGTTATTGTTGTCTGAATTCTGAACCTTAATGCAATTCATTATTCAAAATTGATTAACATCGTAATTTATTTTATCCTTGCCACAAATCAGTATGTGGTATTGCCAGTGTATGGTAACAGTGATGGCACTTTTATGCCAGTTAAAACGCTGCCTTCCGATTTAGTTATTTTCCATTTAGCGGCTTGCTGCTTACCCATCCTTTTTGTCTGTGCCTTTGCCTCCTTCTTTTTTCATTGGAACATGTCACAGAAGACAGACTGGTGTCATTAGATGCAGTAGTTTGTAATATTCACACATTTGGAAATGCCAACATGATCAAGCTAGCTAATAGAGCAATCCTTAACCTTGACAAAGAACCCTGCCAGATACTTTCTAGTAGCAGCCTGATAAATAACCAAATGGAGGAAAACCGTTCAAAATAAAACACGTTACACAGAGCTGACCTTATGGGGCAAACAAGCACGTTGTAAAAGCAGCAAGGTTTCTGCCACCGGTGCGGGATGGCGGTCTGAAACTCTCATTTGCGGAGGACATTTCCAACATTTTCACACCCTGAGTCCCCACAGATACCACAGACTCATCAGGTGCTAAACTCCTGCATTCAGTCTGTGCTGTTCACATCAGAGATAATTAATCCAGGTCCTCTCCATGCTGTCCTCTGGCTTCCTTGTCACACCTAAAATCAGCAACCAGTTCAGACCCAAGGAACTCAGTGAGGTGAGTAAACTGCAATCAGCTGCTTCAATCGATCACTTAAGTTCTGAGTAACTATGGCAACCTGCTCAACCTTCCAACCTCCAGGACGAGGGTTTGCCACCCCTGTTTTAAATTGTGCTTGCTGGAGTTACTGGTTAGTGATGGGGTTTCTGGTGCTATATTACAGCACATAGAGATCATAGACGCAGTATTGTATTTCGCCATTCTGACTCAGCCCTCATAAAATCACATCACAATCGGAATGCTGTGGAATTAACAGCAGGGAAACAGTGTGTCAGTGTTAAGAATACAGAACTGAGTATGTAGTGGATCTTTGCAGTCATTGCTGCCTCTGCTGGTTTCATTATCAGTTGCTGAGGGCCTAATATAAGGGCTCATTTGACTTTTGCAACTTCGTTCGGGAAGGTCCCTTAATAAAAGGAAGTCTCCTCCCACTCAGAAGCAGTGGGCTGAGGGTGACGAGCACAGCCCTAGGTCTAGGTTTCACACACTTTTGATCTCACCTGTACTGCATGTACATCTGACCGTGGAGCTGCCCTTTAAGGGAGTGAGGTGATGATACAACACCTCTCACCCAGCATGCATTGTTGGCTGTTGTGAGGCTCTTTTTTTCTGAGAGCAGTTGAAGCATTTTGTCCATTTAAGGAGCTGTTTATATTTCATAAAAACAAAAGTGGCCCAGGAATAAACACCACAAGGCTTCCAATAAAGCAGTGATAAATTCTGAATGTTTTAAGAATTTTAGGAGTAGTAATTGTTTTTCCTCAGGACATAAATCAATAAGTAAGAAATGTGTCTGCGAGCCACTCGCAGTAATAATGAATTGTTGATATTGCTGCTGTGAGCCCCCCTTCCTCTTCCACTCGTCAGGCCTGATCCTAAAAATATGTTGGTAAGTAATTTAATCTACTAATCAAGCGTAGGGTTAAATTGAATAAGTCTTGTTAAGTCATGGACATAAGGCTTTTCCCTTCAGTATATTAAGTCAGCAGAGTGGTGAGCAATGTTGGGTCAGTGGTCACTGACACTGAACTGTATGTTTCACCTGTTTAAACTGTTGTCTTTATCAGAGAACAGCGCTACTGATGTTGTCTCGGTATTGAAAATGAGCCTTTATGTCCTGTTGACATAGTCATGACATGGACTGTTGGCCTTGAGCCGTGGAATGGAGTCATGCTAATGATTTCATTAAAAGAGGAACACATACTTTTGTTATGTTTTTATCATCTTCCTGTGCTCCAACACTGACATTTTATATACCCTGTTGCTGCCAAGATCTGTCTGCGCTTGCGAGGAACCAGCAAAGCCAGTTAGATGGGGTAAACATGAGGTAGGAAAGCATTTGACTGAGTTTGCATATGGCCTGGTGTTGTTTTATTCTGTTTGGCAGTGAGCAGATGCCTGTTTTCACAGACATAAATAGCATGTATTGTGCCCTTTGTGGTGAAGGGAACAGGCCAGAGGGCATGCTGTGCCCACATGCACTCAGTATTTTGTGCAACCCCGGCCTCTCCCCGTACAGTCGCCCTGCGTAATGCCACAGAACGCCTCACCATCGCACACACCTGTCAGTCATGTTTTTATTTATACACAGAGCTTTTTATGCATGGAGTCATTTTCCAGGTCATGTAGCAGAAGCAGAAATGCTTGAGCAGGCTTGACACAGTGCTGGATGCTCTTTGGACAGTCAGAATGAGTCTAGAGGGGCTGAATGGTCTGTTCTTGTCTTTACGCATACTCATGGTCTCACGCCAGCTCTCTCCCTCAGTCACCTTCTTATTGTTTTGCTGTCACATTACACTTATTTTATAACTGGAGCACTATAAAATTTACCCAGTGAATATGATCCTTAGGAAAGCTTTCCTTATCACTGAAGCAAATTTATATGGGGCACACTGGTGTGACCTGCGGCATCATTTGGTACAAACCTGTACAAAAGCTGTGGATCTCCATCATATTAATACCTGTATTACATTGCCTGCAGCTCTGTCAGGTATTTGTCTGCACTGCACTATCTGCAGCTCTGTCAGGTATTTGTCCTGTACTACACCACCTGTAGTTGAAGTATCCCATTTACATCTGTGACCTTGCATGGTATTATGTAATCAAATGTTTAAAATTGCACGCGCATTCCCTGCTGTTTCCATGTTTCTTGTGGTTAGGATTTCTGGCATGGCAAATAAGCTGTTAGTCTCTGCAGCAGCCTTTTCCTCAGGTGTGTGGAGCCATTTCTCTCAGTAATGGGAAAGTGCTGCACAATTCAAACAAATGTGAAAATCCAACCCCCCGCCCCAGACACGAGGTCATGGGTCATGGACCATATGGCGAGCGTCAGCATGTGTCACGGGGAGCGGTGAGGCGATTTTTACTCTCGCGTGGATTCTCTGAGTTCCACGTCCGAGTTTTATTTTTTCCCCACAAATGTATCTCTTTTGTATTTTGTCTGGCATGCCAGGTGAATGCTGCATTGTTAATCTGTTTGTTAAATGAGTTCCATTTCATGCCACATTAATATCTGTATTGTGATGGAGAGTGGCAGTTTGGCTTGATTGCTGTTTGTTTTGAAACTTTCTCTCTCCTATTACAACCATAAGGCTGTCATTATTATCAGAAACCATCAGAGAGTTTATTAATTATGCCTGATGGGATTTCTGGCTAGCAGATAAATAATATTAGGGTTTATTAGACCGCAGAAAAACCATATCATAGAATAATGTGGAAGAAGTAAACAGATGTCTACCTCTAATTCAAACCATGTTAAAGGCATGGCTTTTGTATTATATTCATGTTTGACTTGTTTATATAAAACATGACAAGATCATTAAACACCTTTTAATCTCTCACTATTTATGATAAAGTAAGCAAGACTGACTGTTACCGTGTACTTTTTTTTTTTTTTTTTTACGAAGAATTAAATTAAGGATCAAAATATTTTTAGATAATTTAAATTAATGTAATCATCTTTTTATGAAGTACCTATTTCATCTCTTCTCCATTTTGGCCCCCCAGTGGTGGAATGGGCTTCCTACTACAGACAGGACATCTGAGTCTTTGCAATCTTCTACTGCACACTGAAAACACTTGTGTAATTTTTACCTTGGATCAACAGTTCCTCAGCTGTGAACATTGGCTAAGGGTAGACTACATTTATTACTTCATCCTTGAACCAAAATGCTGCTAAAGGACTCTATGCTCAATTTTCCTCTCGAACCCACTTTGGTACCTAATGCTTCAGGTTAATGAACTGACTGCAGCTCTTGGTTACAACACTAATAACTTGGTATCATGCTCATTGCATACACCTCTTAGTATGTATATTAGTAAGTTTATCTGGACAAAATGCCAAATGGCTAAATCTACACCTGTAAGTCTGTCAATTGCAGCAATATGTTTGCTTTATTGTTAAAATGATAATTTCCTGGGTCTGAGAATGGACATTTTCCACTTATTCAATTTAAATAAATTATTCACTTGATGAAAAAAACTTATCAAAGGAGTACTCATCATTCTCATTTAAGTAGAAACTTATAAATTCTTTTCACACTTGTCTCTCCCACACTTCAGCAACAGCCTTTTTCCTACTCTGTATTTTACGTGGACGGCAGGGCAAGGAAGTGTGTGATTTCAGTAGTTTACTACAGACATAATGATAATGCTATCACTAATGAACCAGTTTCCTTTTAATAAGTTTTTATTAAAACCACACTGACTTAATGAGAATTTATCAGAGAGTTTCAGGAGTTTTTGGGTCTCCTTAGCCAAGGAGCAGCTCTGCTTCGGTTCAACCAAGGAGAAGCTCTGTTTCTGCTAAGCCAATGAGCAGCAGAAGATTGATTTATATATTCACTATCTCTGCCACCTGCTATTCTCATCCTTGTTACTGCTGTCCATAGCTTGATTGGTGTGAAGAACATTGTTAAGAGACGGGTGCGGCAGGCCGAGGGGAAGCGTGTCAAGATTAAATTCAGTGTGTAATAAAGCCATGTACACTGGCCTAACTGCTGGCTCCGGCATAATAAGGTCTGTCTCTGAAAGTCATAGATAAAGAATGACATCATAAACATCCATCTGTGAAACTGAGCTTAAACTTGTCATATTAAATTGAGTGAATCGCAAAACCAGCCTAATCTAAGGCACCCTCGTAGAGTAATAAGATAGGTACGTGATCAAAAACTGTGGTTTTAGGTACAGACTCTAAACGTTGTAAAGAATATGAGTCTTACCTGTAATTAGTACTGTAAATGACTTCACTTAAATTTAAAGCCACCACTCACAAAAAATCTGATGTTTTAATTCAGTTTAAATTAGAATTGCAGCCTCTGACTGGCTTGTAGGTCCTGAGGTCAGGGGTTTGATTCCCGGCTTCGCCATTCCTGGCCATGGCCAGAGATCCCATTGGCGAGGCAACAATTGGCCAGCCTCACCAGGGTTTCGATACAGGGTAGGTCGGCCTAAATCCCGTTGGCCTCATCACAATAGCACTCTCTTTGTCATGCTTGGGTGCCTGCTCTCCTCAGGGTAAAAAAAAAAAAAAAAAAATAGAATTGCTAAAATTAGGTTGCAGGTAGGGCACAGCAGATGTGTCAGAAAAGACACTCTCACATGTGATTTGCAGTGATTATTTATGAAGCCAATTAATATAAAATGAATAAGGTTTATTGTTTCAATGTGAAACTTCTACCTTCAATGAAACTTCTTGATTCCAAATTTGAGGAAATGTGTGTTTTACCTTTAGATCTGTTTCTGAAAGTGTGAATTGTCATGCTAACACACAAGAAAGATAATATCGGCTGATGCATTGTTAATGGATTTATTTTGCTGCCTGTGAAGGAGTAACCTTCACTGTTGAAATGGTTGTGGATCTTTGCTTGTTACATGTGTGCCAGGTGCATTTGTTTTTGTCAATTCGAGAACATGATCAGTTGCCAACCTTGTGTCTTTCCTGAAATTGATTGATTGATTGATTGATTTATTGATTGAATGGAATGTTAACATGTGAGTCATTGTGGGCCTACTTAATGAAAGGTGTGCTGTCTCAGGGGGAGGGATTTTTGGCAACCATTTGTAAAATGGCATAAAAATGTTTGTAGCCTTTCTAAAGAAATTTTTTTAAATGATTGTGAAATGAAATTGTAACCGGTTACAGGAACTTAAGTATGTAGGTTTTGTCAAGCTTAACGACAAATAAACCCCTTTTTTAATATATATTGGCTCTGATGGTTAAAGAAAAACCCTATGCTATTGTTAGAGGCAGCAGCCAGCTTCGTGACACTGCCAAAATGTCAACAACAGTACCTGGCCTAAAATTCTGCATCAGGTGGGCCCTAGTTGGACCAGGCTAGAATCGCAATTGCACTGACAACCTCACTGAAATACATTACAATGTCCTTATATAGGATTTTTAAAATATTTAGCTGGCTTCCCAAATTAAGCCAGACATTGGCCTAGATTAAATCAATATCTGTTTTTAACTTTGACTCACAAATAAATGCAAATGTGAGTTTTTGTCTTTACTAACCGAATTTCAAATGGTAATTTTGGTGATTGCAGACTTTGTTGATTGATGGATGTTTTCTGTGTAGTAGTACTTGCTAACAGTAGCATTATAGCAGGAAGTGCAGACACTTGTTAATTTCAGTAAGGACAAAGTTTGATCATGATGCACTTTCTCTTCCCTTCAGCTCCAGAGCATTGTGTGGTGGAAAAAACTCAATTTTATTTTCTGGAAAAAAAGGTCTGACTAATACCAGTTTAAGTCTCTTATCTATTATCTTTCAGACTGAGTTCCACTGCACCCAAATTCACAGTAAACAACCCTGTTGAGTTCCAATTCCCCATGACTATGTCTGATAAGATATGTGTTTTTATTGTTATTAGGGCCAGAAACGTGCCACATTTGTGCAAAGAGCAGACTGAATACCCCATATGGTTCGTTTTCCTTTTAACATTGAAGGACTCAAGTTAGTTTGGTTTATTCAGAGGCCATTTATGGGCTTTAAAGAACTTTCCTCTGATTGGCTGGAATGTGTCATATGACCTTTCCTATTTTCAGGGGGCACTTCTCATTTTTCCAGTCTGCATTTAGTCCCAGTAAGTGGGACCTGCTGCACAAATGTCAGTTTTAAGATGTGCTTCATACAGTGTGAAGTTGCCATTCCCTCCCATGGGCATACTAGGGAGCTAAAAGGATTCATTAAGGTCTAGTAGTATCTGTTGTTTACATATAAACCTAAATTTGGAATTTGGTTAATGCAAGCATTCCAATCCGTTTAATCCTTTTTTCCAATATACTATTCTCTATAATGGAAACATGGGCAGTGGAACATGTTGATTAAGCTAAAATGTAGAAAAAATAGGCTACTTGGTTTGATATATACAACTTGTAATCATAATTGTATATTTTGTTTTCAAGATAAAGGATAAAGACCTATATATATTCTCATTACACCCATTACTTCTCATTCTCATATCACTCCCGTTTCAAATATAATCTCTGCAGAGGAAGCATGACAAATACCTTCCTTTGATATAACATCCTAAACATGTACGGTTTAGTGAATGTGTGCAAAAACGTTACTTACGGAATATAAAAGGAGATATTGATTTTCATTTTAACAGACTTTTAGAGCTGCGTGGATTCTGTCATGTTTCATAGTGTAGAGGAAATCTAAAACTACACGGCACTGAAAAGCTTGCTTGTATTTTACCTTTAGCAGCATCATTCAGCTGTGAACTATCCTGGCTTTCTTTTCTTGCATTTAGATTAGGCTCGTTTCCTCTGAACAACCAACTGTGTAATTCGCTGCCTTTGAAAAGAACCTCCGCATCGCGTTCAGAGAACTTCATTTGCATAGTGGTAAAAGCGCTGCTCATTCACCTGCTCGACATGTTGTAGGATCTTGTGTGTGTGCATGCTGTTAGGTCTTAAAGAGACCTTGTGTGTGTGTATTTCTGTGTGTATGTGTGTGTGTGTATGTGTGTGCACTTTAGGTTTAAACAGGGCCTTGTGTGCATGCTGTTAAGTCTTAATGGGACCTTGTGTATGTGTGTGTGTGTGTGTGTGTGTGTGTGTGTGTGTGTGTGTGTTAGCTGTGACAATGTGTGTACATACACTGTTAGACCTGAACTGCTGGACTCAACTGCCTCAGATGCTGCAGCTAGCGGGCACTTAAGACTCAGCTGACAGATCACCAAAAACTGTCTCCCATCTTGGTATAGTGGCAAAATGACTTTAGTGTGTTGGGCCTGATGTTCTTAGCATGTGTGGCCTGACTCTTTATGATGTAGAGTTTTATGGCTTCAGCATTGGGAACCTGGCTCTTCAGTGTGTATGGCCTAGCAATTTTAGTGTGTGTCTTGAGTGTGACGAGCGCAGTGGACTTAGCGTGTGGGGCTGGACGCCTTAATATGTAGAGTCTCAAGGGCTGTAGCGTGTGCTGGCTGGCAACTTTAGCATGCAGTGCCACAATGCTCCAGCATGTGGGACCTGAGTGTAAGTGGCCTTAGCATGAGAGCACTGCCTCAGCGCACTGGTCCATGAAGCTATGCTGTCACATGTAACAGGCGTTAACCCATGGGGGGGGGCAGGTTGGCTCGGGTTTGGCGGCAGAGGGTTGTCGCCGTCATAACTGACATCCTGATAAGGACTGACGGAATGTTTCCATGACGACTCCAGCTGTTTTTGCAAAGCGCAGCACAGCGCAGTGTTAACGCTTCACTGATTTACCAAAGAAACTCAGGTTTTACCCATTGAGAAACACCTTCTCTGCCTGACATGTCTGTACCTATCTCACATCGAAGCTACAGGATTATGAAAACAACATTTTTAAGTGTTTTGCCCAGTATTGTTACTAAAATGATTTGTGGTAATACTGGGACAATTATACAGAGATCACAGGTTTTAATATGTGTTTATGAGTATAAAAGGTAAAGATGCAAATCATTCATCTACAGTCAGATTTCACCCAAATATTTATTGTTGTCGTGAGTTTTGCCCTTGATATGTCACTAGTTTGACCTGTACAGTGTGTAACATGATGCAGCATTGTGGAAGTGCATTACTAGGGTCCTACAGGAAGAAGGGGGGATGCCAACACCAGTGAAAGGGCTTCACTGGACTTCATTAAACACGCACAGGCACACAGTCACAGGCACACGGTCCCTGCACTGAGCTGTGCTCCATTTGTCCTCATGCACTCCTGGAAAGAAAGGTGCTGACAGGGTCTGACTGGTGAAGTTAAAGTGCTGAATGTCGCGCTCTGCTTTGGGTAGCAGAGGACCCTGTTTTGGCCTCCATTGCGCAATTGCAATTCAATCAAAACCAACGTTACAACATTATGTTCTTTGAGTAATATTCTGTGTTGTGAAAGTGATTTTGAATGTGAGTGTGTTTGAATAAAGCTTTCCATTTTCCTTGTTTTCCTTTGATACACAAGTAAATTGGTATTTGTGCATGGTATTCCTATGCTTGGTAAATGAAGGGGCATCACAAGTACAATGACAAGTGTGAACACTGGATCACAAGTGTTTCTCAAGTTATTGGTGTATGGGGTACAAAGAACATGACTTCACGATTTCATGGCATCCTGTCCCTCTGTGGTGGGTTGTGCATATGGTTAATACAGCATGCTTGTGAATTTCACTGAGATCTGTGCCACAGCACTGAGGCATCGCATGTCCTGTGATAACGCATGTTATGTCTGTGATTTCAGAAAGCTGAGTGGCTGCCTGTTTTTACACAGTCACGTTGATGTTGTTCGTTGAAAGGAACACGTATGTGTACTTTGATGTCCAAGTGAGGTCACGATTGAAGAGGTTTTTGTGGTGATAAGGGCAAACTCTCACAGACCTTTCAGTGGCAGTCAGTTTTATGGTAATGACTTGCTGTTAACTCTGGAATTTAACAGAGATGGGATCTGATCTCCACAGTAGTTTGAGAGTGGATTTTACTAATGGGCAGTTTCAAAAGATCAAAAGCACACAGCCTCCAGTAAGCCTACAGTAAGCAAAGTTATGCTTTAATTTTTAGAAGGAACAGCTGCCCTGCTGATCTTTTCAAGGTCAAAAGCAGTCCGTCTTTTCATTGGTACAACTGATTAAGAAACTGGGGGAATTCTCGTCACAAACAAATGAGGACATGCTGTTAATGTATGAGAACACATGCAATTATTTTTTTTAAAATCTATGTACTTCCAACACATTTAAAATAATATATGTATGTAGTCTCATCAAACCTGACAGCACATCCACGTTATATAATGTTAAATATTCTCCTGCCCAAATTGAGCCATACAGTAAGTGTGACCACAAGCTTCCCCCACAAAATCAGAAGAAAGCAGGTGCAAGCATGATTCCTTTAATGAACATGGTAAATGAAGATTTGACACCAATCACATGCGGTATGCCATTAGAGTGACATGAGCCGATATGTGTTTAGATCATTACCCAGATGGCCAGTGGATGTCCTTGGAGAGTGATTACACTTTAAGCTAATTTGCTACTCGTTCACCCTAGCAAGGCTGGGTCAGTCATTGCTTCATCAGTGTTGACCTCCAGCCATATCTTGGAATGTCAAGATACACCCGAAAGAGTCTTTCAGATGGAGAGGGACCATCACTGTCCAACATTTTGTGTTCAAGATTTTCTCAAGGTAGTTCTGGCTGGCAGTGCTTTGTTGAAACATCAGGAAACGTTTGGACATGGTACTGGTATGTCTCTTTGTGAAAAATACAAAAATACTATGAATTGTACAAGATGTTATTTTCGCAAACAGGTTGGAAATTATAATTTACCTGCACTGCCCATAGACCTTTTACATTATTAAATATGATAATATCTGTGTTTGGCTGCAGATATGGCCTTAGTTGGAGGTGTTGAACTATTACCATACAAATACAGACTCCATATTTATTATGTATTTATTCTGTATCAATCTGAGAACAGAACATTATAAAGCCAGGTAATACTTCAGTCTGAGAGAACTTGGCCACAGTCAGCTCTGATCCACACCTCACAACCAGCAAAATAGTCAAACATTGAGCTGTACAATAGTTCCATTCATTGCTATACATATGTAACCTGTGAAATCATAATCAGATATCACCATTATCATCATCATCAAGACATCAATCAAACATGCTTAGCATATTGAGATCTTTAGCCTCCAGATTGTTGTGTGCAGTGAAAACATGGCACATGAAAGAGTCTTTAAGTAAGAGTCTAGTAAGTAAGAAATTATAGCCAATGAAAGTTTGCACTCACCAAGTGATTGACAGCCAAGATTGGATCTGGTCCATAGGGTCACATTATTTGGGTTACATTATATTGGATCTATTGTTGTTTTTTATTTATACACAGCAGGCATCATGACATTAGCCATCAGTAAATTGGGCTTTTTAATGTGTACTTTTACCCTTTACAATAATCAGAAAGAAAAGCTCATTAATCATGAAGCACTTAATGCTCTTGTGTAAGCCTCTGGGTTTCAGAGGCCATTGTGTCTTTGTGTATTAAGGCTACATCTTAAAAGTCAGATTTAATTCATAAATATTAAACACATTTTTGTCTGATGACTTTCAGGACTGTGTACAATAGCGAAACAATGACATCACCCTTTGAAAGGGCAGCAGTCTATTTGACAAAGTAAATAAAGTAATTTCCCGTAACGAGCGGACGTTACTGAGGGTGTCTGTGTGAGAGTGAGTGAGTGGCAGGGCACCTTGGGTAACGGCGGCTGAGTCATTGCTGCTGTGCGATGTGATGCGGTGACTCTTATAATTATTGTGTGAAAAGTGTATCAGAATAAAGCAGTGTTCCAGGTGGTCACAAGGATTTGAGGGGAATGGATTAAGCCCTAATTGTCTCTACCAGCATCCTTCTGAATGGGACCATAAAGCCCAATGAAGTCAAAGGCTTCTGTAATTAAGAGCACGCTCAGTAACTGCTACACTTAATCCCTTTAATCAGGCTGCAAATGATGTCTTCTATAATCCTGTTTATCTGATGGAATCTAGTGTGTGTATGTGGTTTTTTGTCTTGTGTAATTGATACTAAGGTCCTGTCTGTGTCTCAATTCAACCCTGTTGTGAAGACAGCCATGAAGAGGGAAACAGAATCCTGCATCAGCCCAGGTGTCCTAGCTCTCCCAGATTTGAGAGGAGAGTTCCACTTGTTTTAATCACTGTAAGTAAGTAAGTAAAGGAGACGTGGACTGGAGCACTCCAGCTGCCAAACTGGAAATCTTTGATCTGTGGCTCTTACTTAATGTAATAATATCATTTTAAAGGGAAATATTAATTAGATCTCTGATGCATCTTTGATATCTGAACAGTATTCATATGACCCAACAGAGTGGCTCCAGAGTGCCCCGGTCAATAAAGACATCAGGCTCCAGTTTAAAACAGGATCTCATTCCTCAGCCCAGACACTCCACAGTGCTGAGTGTGAAGGAGTGGTTATTAAGTAGTAACCAGCAGGTTGTTCAATCACATCCCAAGCCGGTACCAGCCCGATAGGTATGTTCAGTGGACATTACATGAGCATGTAATGATAATATGAGGGCACATGTCCCCTATGTGCTGAATGAATTGCTGAAATATTCAGGTAGTCTTTGTCTGGACATTAAAACAACTGTGGCAGTGTACAAATTTAAGACAAAGTTTTGCATATTCTTTAGCTTTCTCTTAATTCACTTTTAATATTTGTATTGTGTATATTGTAGTTGCCCATATTATTGTTATTTATGTATGATCACTGGTTAGTATCTTGTTCTGTTCTGATGTCTATGTGCTCTGTGTGATTCATTGTTGTAAACTGATAGTTTGTTGAAACACTTGGTGCTACATTGCTTAAAAAGGCAGTGTAAATAAATAAATACATACATAATTAAGGACATCAACAGCGTGTTTCTTAATCGAGGGTGGAATATACTAAATAAGGAGTGTTCCCGTGCACTGCTGTCCACACAGATCATGGCCGGCACTGTGTGTGGCCTGCTGGATTTCCTGAAAGATTTATGAACACGTTTTCCACTCCCAAACCCACAGCAATGAAACTTTGATGTCCATTCAAAGTCCATCTGGTCATTCATGCTAGAAAACACAGATTAGCTTTCTGCCTGCATAACACCACGCATCCAGAACAGGGAGAGAGTAGGGTGGGACGGCAGGGAAGGGAATGAGGAAAGTCCTCCCCCATTCCCCTACTCTTTGCTTCTTTGGATGTGCACTCATTAACAAATTGAAACCCATGCAATCTTCCTTGTTTCTCACAATGTCTCCATGTGATGTCTGACAGACACACTCTTTACTACCAACCCCCACCTCCTGTGAAGCTCAAGTCGAGTCACAGTGATTGAACCCCACTGACACGCTCTCCTGAAAAGAGAGGTACAATTTGACTGTATTCAAATTTCCAGTGTTATCTGGCTTTCAGTTAAACATTTGCATGTATGTTATGTGACTGTCCTCACTGTAAAACTCTGCCACTGAAAGACTACGGGAAGTAAACAGCAGAAGCAGCTTGGCACATTTCACACTTGGCACGTTTCGAATGTGTGTGCATTTCCTAAAAGATAGAATTCATAAGACACAATTCATAAAGTACTGGTCTCCCTGGTATCGGGGAATAGTATGTACAATGCAAGAGGAGAAATACTGGCCCCTCACCTGCACACACTGGACACAATTCTCCGCTACACTCATCATGCATAACATTTTCCAGAACTTTGTGATGGCCCTGAAGGGCCATGATGAAGTACGCAGGAGAGCTGTGGGAGAGCATGGAGCAGGGTGATGGGGAGGAGGAGGAAGAGCAAGATCAGAAAATATCATATTGTAGATGACAGTTGTGCAAAACCTATTGCTCAGTCAGTAGCTGAGCGCGAAGGAGGCTTGTGTGGCCCAATTTGAGCCTCTGTTTCAGGCCAGCGTGAGGGAAATGTGTGCTGACATCAGCCACAACGGAGTCTGTCATCATCAAGCCTGGCCTGGTACTTACAACACCACCCATCTGTATGCGTTCCTGGACTTTTTCCGTACGTATCAACCTGCCATCAGAGACAGAGTTAGAGGAGTATAATGTATAGTCTCATGTAGGTAAATATCAGTTGCAGTTATGGGTGTGCCGACCTTTCTAGATTTTACAATCTGAAAGACTCGATTCATGACTTTGGGTTGAAGGAATATGTGATGATTTAGTGACATTTTTATTACTCTGTATATGTTCTGTAGTCTCATGGATATGATGTGCGATTGTCTTGGTCTGGTCCTTTGTCATTATCTCAAGGACGGGGAAGCATATTACTACCACAAGTGACTTTGTTTTTTACAGACTGTAAACTGTCAATAAAATCAAAGAGGAGGTGATCAGAGGAGCAGCACAACTCGCTCTGCCAATTATAATTTTCATTACACTTCAGTAATTTAATGTGCTGTTTTTAATTTGGGATTGGCTATTTGAATTGGGATCGATATTGAATTAATCCTCTTAATAATCACAGGGCTGTTGCTAAATCATAAGCCTCAGAGGGTGAAATGACAAGTCAAACTGTGACTGTGTGTGTGTGTGTGTGTGTGTATGTGTGTGCGTACGTGCCAAATGGGGGGTGGATCAGAGATATGTACTCCCAAAAAAATCTTCATGTGTTTATTGGCAGAAGCACTGTTATCTTGGAAATAGTTTAGCCATTTTTTCCTCTGACTGATATCTCCTAAAATAGGCGTATCTTGGTCTTAGTCGGAAAATTGTCCAAATACGTAATGATGTTTGCATTTTTCAACAAGTTGCTGCCTCTCCAAGGTCCATCATGTCATTGGTTTGGTGATAATCTCCACTTTTCAATTGTTTTCGTGCCACTGTATTCACCCTTTCTCAGTCCTGTAGTAGTAGACAGAAGGCAGATCACAGTCCGTGGCTGCGATTGAGGCTTCCTCAGCTGATGGGGGAAGGGTGTGGAGAGATAGCTGCAGACCCAAAACAGGGTTAGATCCACCCAGGTGTTTCTACTCCATCACTCATTCAGAGAAAATGTTGTTTGGTTTTTTTATCATGTTGATGAAAACCAAAAGCCTGACAGGAATCAGGGATGTTTTTTATTCAAGCATTTTAAGTAATTTTATATCATTACTTTTTTTTTTTCATTTTTTGGAGAGATGGGCATTTATCTTCTGCTCTGTCAAATATTGCACCTGCCCTTTCTTTCTGGCTCTGGACAAAACATATTTGGAACAGGTGCATATAAGGTTAACATGTTAAATTTGTCATTATGTATTTGTTTTATTTTGGAGTACATAACCCACAATCGGTTAAGTATATGGAATGATCAGTCTGAAAATGCATAAGCATTTTTATGATGGTGTTTGTTTTCTGTTTATCACACCAGTGTAAAAATTGTGCTGAGTAAGAGGTATTCATGTCATGCTTATTGTTATGAAAATGCTTTTAAGAAGTATTAATCTGGTTTTGAATGCCATGTTACTTTTTGTAAGAAATATGTGAATTTTCGAAGAACAGGTGAGTGTTTTCAAGTTTTTTGTGAACCTGAGATTCTTTTCAAGAAATGTATGTCAACAGTTTCAGCAAAACTGTAAAAGGTGAGCTGGATCTGTGGTGCTGTAGCAGCCAGTTAAGGCTTTCAGGAGCAGCTACAACTGAATCTGCCTTGGTGGTGGATTTTAATGGCAGGTTGTATCCATGTGTAATAGCCATTACTACCATCTACTGGGTGGCAGTGTGAAGGAGGGACAAATTTACATATAATGTGGAGGTCAAAGGTGGTTTGAGCCTAATATTGTAGAACAGGATTGTTTTGTGCCAGTAAACCACTAAACCACACCCCCCAACAGGGATATGGGAGCTGTGGCTAGTGCGTTAGGTTTTGGCATGAGAGACCCAGGGTCAGCTCCCACTGAGGATAGTAGCTGTTTTGGTATAGTATTTACATATTCACAATGTTGTTGAGAGTTTAGAGGTTAGCTGGTGGGGTGTGTAGATGTAGCAACATGGCTCATGTCTTTGCTCCCTGGTAACAGACGGAATGTTGGGTTCCATTACCCTTTCAGCCATTTTGAGCATTCATGTGTTGTGTCAAGAATATAGTTAGAATTTTCATTGGGGACATTGTGTGTTATCCTCATTCATGTTTCACTTTATTCACATGCCATGTGATATCCCGTATGATTTGGAAATAGTATATCGTTCCAAATAAAGAACACTCACTGATTGGACTTGATTACATTTGTGATATTGTCACAAGAGCATTGGATGTGCTCAGTTTACCTATCCCCAGCTAAGGGGATGCTACTGGCTCAGAGAAGCACAGACTAGTTTTTTTTTTTATCAGATTTCTCTCTGAATCCTGATTGTAACTGCCATTTTGTTGGCTTATTTTGTGCTGACAGTCTCTGAGAAGGATGTCTGGTATGGACCTCAGGGCTAACGGCTTGGAAACAGAATATGATACATGCATAGCTAACAGGCTGCCAGAGCACTCCTTGGTGTACCTCAAGTGCACCCACTGGTGCTATCTACGGGAAAACATCAATTTGGGTGAAATAATGTACACATTTGTAATGGATAACTTTTCACAGTCCGGGATTTAAAGCTAGGATTAACACACTGTGTCCATACCCCCTGCTTTGTGTATTTCTGTTGAAATTAATGGGATTGAAAGGGGTTATTTGAGGTGAACCTCAAGGAAGTTAGCTGGCTGATTGTGTGTGGTCCTTGCATACAGAACAGAAGAGCAGAATTAAAGCAGGATTAGGGCATACTGGTGTTATGCCTAACTATGCAACTAAGCAATTCCGTCTACTAATGTGACTACTTTACATAACTACTTTACATCTGGTTTGGCAACAGTGGACCTCATTTATAAAACATGTATACGTGTTTATGTAAATATAGGTAATATTTTTTTTCAGTGTAATGAGACGTTCCATGAAAAGGTAAAGTGAAAATTAAGATTGGTGCCTTTCTCTAACTACAGCAGGGATGGACAAATTGGGTTAATGAAGGTGTGGAAAAAGGTATCATTCCTCCTGTTCTCATCAAGGAATGTCAGATCACACAGATGACTGGGCTAGTTAGATAAGTAAGAGCATAATTTGACATGAACTCCAGAAACAGGTACAGTCTGTCCCATGCCTGCCCTACAGTGAGTTCAGATTCTGGTTCAGGTGTCTTCTGTGAGCCTCAATCCTTCAGCCAGCTTCTGCACCACAGTCTGCAAACATCCTGCGCTCTCCACTGAGCAGCTTATGAAAGCTGTGCTCTCCCATGACCTCTCTCACTGCCTGTCATTGGCCGCCATGCACACGGGGGTGAAACCCTCTCTGCCTTAATGAGGATGCTCTTGTTAATGAGTACGCCTTCTCACCACAACACTGCACTGTCAGTCAGAAATAAGTTCATTTCCCCCACAGAGAGTAATAGCATCTGACAAAGGTAATTTATCAATCCTGTAAACTGCTCCATTAAGCAAAGAGGAGATCGGCGAACTAGGCAGCTGATCCCATTTGGTTTGCTTGGCTTTGCTAATTTGGCATGCTTCATTATGGACATGACGGTGCCCTGTGATTGGCTCTGGTAATTGGCATGTTCAGTGAACGCTGTCTCTGAGGGTAGTATTGACCAGGCTTAAAATTCTGGAGAACCATAAAGGCTCTGAAGCACCCTGGCCCTGCCCTGTCATTACTTAGGCAAATCGTTTCAACCGCTGGACTAATAATAGCAAAATTGATCATCACTGATACCTTTCATAATCACTTTGTTTCACCTGTTCATTTATGTGCAAAGAAACAGGCAGGTGTGAATGAGCAGGCTTTCGTATCTGATTCCACAGCTAATCACACTTCTCTGTTGTTCTTCAACCTGATTGCTATGGAAGATGTCATGGAGACTCTGTTTACTATTGATGCAAACAAATCCACTAGGGCTGAACAGTGAGATCCTGGTCTTCTTCATCTGTCCGCTGCAATCATTGGTGAACCTTTCATCCTCATCTCTAACCTGAGAGGAGATGTTGTTGGGGAGCAGGGTGTGGTTGTTTTTGTTTTTGTTGTGAGAGTTAACTGAAAAATAATAAAAAATAACTTCATAAAAAAAGACTCTCCCATTCCTGCACAACCCCCCAGTAGTTCCCATGGATAAATCTACCACAGAGAATGTCACAGAACATCTCTTCCTCTCTGGCTATGCTTGATCATCAAAATAAACACAAACAATTTAAATGAAAACCAATTATTTTCAATGAACTGGCAGAAAGGGTAAGATAATGAATATAGACTAATGTACTGAAAGAGGGTTATTGTTTTAATAAAAGAAATTTAAATCGTGTCTTCATGGCTCTTGTTAAGATGAGCCAGAACTAAAGGATTTTTTTGTGTGAAATGATAATAAAGAATTCTTTTGGGTGCTGATGGTTGAGAACTTGAAGGGTGTATTTAGCTCATTGATTGTGACCAAGACATGGGTGCTTGCTCTGTGTCTGCCTTTAGGTTATGCAGTGACTGCCACACGAGCCCACACACCACTCTCGCACTGCCAATGCAGACAGACTGTCACATGGGTACTTAACTTATTCTGACTGCTGACTGTGATGTTAAATTCTTATGATGGCCTTTTTTTTACAACAGGACAAGTTTTCCTGAAATCTGGCTGGTCACAGTCAGCCACTTGTTAAGGGAGTGGTCTTTTACTCTCCTCCGTTGGCATGGCAACCACAACTGGGAATGGCAGTAGGTGAGATGGGGTCAGGTGAAGAAACTGTTTTTGAGTGTCCCAGTGTGACATGGCAGTGCAATGTCAGAAGTTATTACTGAGGCAGATCAGAGAAACTGCTGAACCTGGTTTTACAGAGGGAAATCTTTGCCCTTTCTGCTGTTAGATTGAAACAACCCTTGTGTGACCCTCCCTGAGTAAAACATCTGAACAACAACTTTTTCTGTGAAAGCAGCAAAACATTGCAGTGGTCTCTGTTATTTTAATTTAATTTTTTTTTTTTACAAAATAGAAACTCTTGCTTCAGGCTAAATTTTTCTTTTCAGCATGGGGCTGCTCATTCCTGAACATGAAGTCACTTCTAATGTAGCATAGAAATGCGTCAGAGAAGGTTTAGATCAAATATGTGTTAAACTTGGTTTGGTTCTGGCAGTGGAGAGATTGTTGAGGGATTGTGGTGGAGTGTAATTCTTGTTATCTGTATGACACACATATACACTCACACACAAACACACACACTCATACAAACATGCACACACTCACACATCAAAACACACATGCACACACTGGCACAAAAACACACTCACTCACACAAGTGCACACACTTCCACATACATATTCACATACATACGAAAACGCTCACATAATCATACTTATGCAAACAGGCAGACACATGCACATACACAATCACACACTCACAGTGCATACACACAGTGTCTATTGCTCATGTACAGATACTTATACAGTACACAGAAAGTCACTCCCCATTTGTATCTGAGCAGGTAGCAGCAGAGCTCCTGATGTGAAACGCAGAGCCCTGTTCAGATGGAAAGTGAAGGGAAAAATAAATGATGTTGTTGAACTTTCTCCTTTCGCTGCCTGACATTTTATTTGGATTTCCCTTCCTACAGGAAACATCTGGGAAAGGCACGTCCGTGCAGCTCTGCGCAGCTTTGCAGAGTGTTAAACCCACACTCTCAGTGTCAACACTCTGCACAGCGTTAAACCTGTGCATTGTCCTTGTCAGCGACTGTTGAAAATGTGCACTGTGTCAACACCGCAAAGTGTTGCACATGTACACTCTGTTAACATTCAGTAGAGTGCTTAACCTGCACATTCTCTGTGCCACACTCTGTATTTGCAGCCCACTGCACTCTGTGCCCAAACATTGCTGTGAGTGTTAGCTTGTGAACACTCTCTGTTAACACTCTTCAGAGTGCTAAATACACGCACTCTCAGTTTCAACACTGCAGTTTTAAATCAGTGTCTACACTCGCCAAGAGCTAAATCTTCTCGCTCTCCTTTTGCATTCTTGTTACTTAACCCATGTCTGCGGTGTAGTCTGTGCCTAACCAAGCTTGGGTAGGTGTCAATGAGTTAACAAAGAGTAATGACTGAGTTCATTAGAATGGTGAATACAGTGTTCAAAAGTCCAGCTTTAAGCTTTTTCTCTCTTAAATGTTCCATCATGAATGTTTCTCAGCAATTGTGTATTTTTGCTGGTGCTGTTGTAGTATTATAGTGAAGGGAATATGTTTACCTTCCAGTGTTTACCTGTCAGAGTTTGATGCCCTCCTCAGTGTCTTTTTCTCTTACTGACTCTCTCATTCCAGGTGGCACCTGTGTGATCACTTATGATACTTGTGCTAAGCCACCCCATTGCACTCATCGTTCTGAAGACAGGCTTGCTTCACCACTCACAAACACTTGAGGGTTTGTGCTGATATTGCAGCCAGTAGAGGCACAATCTGTTTTCTGTTCAATCTGAATTGGAGGAGTTCGGCCTACTTGAATGGGATAAGCAGGCAGG
This sequence comes from Albula goreensis, assembly GCA_022829145.1. NCBI lineage: Eukaryota > Metazoa > Chordata > Actinopteri > Albuliformes > Albulidae > Albula > Albula goreensis. The sequence goes on along the minus strand of CM040747.1, from coordinate 25,756,761 downwards.
CCATAGGAGGCTGTTGGAGGTAAAGCTGATGTGGACTCCAATACTCTGCTTGATGAGAATGTAGTCCCTGTATCAGTGTTCTGCACGGACCTGCAGACTGTTAAACCTGCACACTCTAAGTGTCAACATCATTATGTTGGGAGATCAGTCTCGCCTGTCTTTCACCAATACCAACTGTAAAATGTGCTGAATGCTAATGTCCCGCCGACTTGGTGGCCGTGAAATCCACAGCACAGTAATTCTGCTTTATCTGAAGCAGTAGGTTCTCTGTGTCCTCTCTGAAATCCAGTCCACTCTCTCACGTATCTATGAGTGACGTCAAACCTGCTCAATGTTTTCTTATTCATTTATTTTTTTATGAAGGTCAGTTAAGTTCCTTAAAAGAGTTGTTCCCTGAGAACCAAGAAAAAATTTGTAAATGGTTGTCAAATGGCCTTAAAATGGTGTTAAAACGGTTTTAAATGGCTTTAAAATGGTTTTAAAACGACTTTGAAATGTCATGCAATCAGAGCGCATTGTCTCTGCAGATCTGTCGCGCCGCATCAGCTGAATATTAATGCCCTCAGTCACTCTGCGAGAGAGCCGTCCCCGCTGGAGCCAGACTGCTGACTCACAGACTCAACAGGAGAACCGTATCTCTATCGGTGCAGGGCCCTGACTTTCTGCAGTACCGTTTCACACTCTGTGAGGTTCATGGCCCTCTTAAGCGGTCAGTTAGCTGTTCAGATACATGCTGTGTGCATGCATGAGAATATAATTTGCATATCATTTACTGCGTGTGTGTGTGTGTGAGACCATAACCAGCCGTGACTGTCAACTAGCTGTGAACTGGGAGTAACAGAGGTAGCCGCACCCCACCCCGGGCAGGAACTGTGAAATCAGCTGGGGTTCCTTAGGTTACCACTGTATAAGCACGTCCAGACGGTCTGCCTGTAACCCATGGGCCACCTGCCCAAACACACCAAAACACAAAGGAATGCAGAAGATAAGAATACCGAGAATGTGGGTGTGTAGTCATAAGTGCTTGAGTGGAGGTGCAGTTTGAGAAATGATTGCTTTGTTTTTGTAGAAGAAAGACTGTTTCTTATTACTCTTGCCTTTGTGGTTGGGTGATCTGAATGAGTGTTTTAGTTACCCTGTGAATGGCTCATCAGGCTGCACCCTTTCCTGCTGAATGACTTCATTAGAACACTTCCTGTCATTATCATATAAATATGTTTTTAAGTAATAAGCATTCCGCTACCTGCTGCTCAGTTCTTTTACAGTTGTCCCTGGTTACAGGTTTGTTTTGAGCTGTAGCACATTCAGCTCAGAGCTGTGAAGAACAGTCATGATAGGCTGGCTGGACAAAGATGAATACCCTGTCTTATATCAATGTGTGATTATTATTATTATTATTATTACTGTTGTTGTTGTTGTTGTTAATAATGATATTGATAGACATTACAGTTTTTGCTTACACTGGTTTATAGCACTTAAGATCCCTTATTCACTTATTTATTGTTGAATTATTATTATTAAATTCTCTACTCTACTCAGTAGAAATATGAATTTTGATCAGTTCGATATAAGAACATACTTTGTTGATGAAATACTGAATCCCTCAGTATGGCAGCCTGATTAAGTAAACCATGGATTTTAAAAAACTATGGTAAAATGTATTAAAGAAAGGTAAAAATATTGTTATAAATTGTGATTGAATTTGTTTTTACCTTTAATGAATGATTTAATGATATCTGCTGCTACCAACCTAGAGTAACATATTTAAGATCGCTGTGTTGGGAATTAACTCTCCATAAGATTTTCAAAGAACAGCAGATGAAACCAGCAGTAACCACATGGTTGTTTCATCCACAGACTGTGTTGGCAGAACCCACTCTGATGGGTGGAAAATGAGCTGCCCATCAGCGCTTCTGCAGTCAGATGTGTTCTACATTCTAAAAACCTAAAGAGTGACACGATGCAGAGAGTGCCAATCTGAAACACGGAGCATGTGGAGATAAAAGGCTTTTGGGAGGCTGTCGTGATTTGTGCACAGAAATTGTAGTTTTCTGTCTAAAAATGAAAAAAAAATCTGAATATTACACTGTGTGATTGTTTTTTTTTACTTTTGCAAATAGTTTTTACACAAAGCTTGCAGTTTTACATTTGCATATCATTTATATTGAAAACTGAATTTTCACATTTGCAAGTCGGACCTATATTAATCCTTTACATGTACACATTTTTGGCATTTGTTTTCCTATGGTACTTGCATCACTAAGTACAGAGCAATCGTAACAGTGCTGGATTCCTTAAGCTGTGAAAAAAAACTTATTTGATATTCTTATGTTAGCTCTCTTATTTTATATTCAGATGATAAATTGGAAAAATAAATAGTAACCACTTGACAACTCTGACTATGACTAATAGAAGGATGGGTAAACATGTATATAATTGAATATCATTGCATATTTTTTAAATTTATTTGGTGGCTGTATTATTATGCATGTCATACAGTAGCCTCTCTAACATTTAAACATGAGAGTTATGAGTTTGGGGTATTGTCTCTCCCATGAGCCTTTGGGCTCAGTAAGACCAAGTATTTTAAGTGTGCATACTCAAAAAACTGAAACAGCAACCCCACGCGTGACTCACTGCAGAGAAACAGAGCGAGGGAGAGACTGAGAGATCTGCATCCACTCATACTTTCAGGCCAGAGAGAGGCATTAATAATATCTGTGCAGGATGTAGATGAGAGAGAAAAGGATCCCATGGTCAAACACTCGGATGTTCAGTTTCCGTGCCGTTATTCGAGCTTCCCCCATTCCTGTGAGGCAGGATTTACAAATCTAATCCTAGAACGTCTGGGGAATGAATGCTAAACATGAAACGTCTTTGCCCACCCAGCTGCAATGTGCCCGTGCTTGTTATATGTTGCATTTGCTGCTCCTGTGATGTGAATTTTACGTGCCTTTGCCAAATCTGTATTAGATTAATAACGAATATATACATAATTACGGGGGAGTAATTAAGAAAGCATCGAAGCAGTTAACCCTTGTGTTGCTGGTAACAGGAAATAGCTGTGAATTTATGCAGTCACCTGTCTCTGCTGCCAAAAATCAGCGTTAGTCCTATATCATGTGCGTACATGAGACCTGCTGTGCGTTCTGCATGAAATTACTTGTTTTGCTGGTTATGCCTTTTTACAAAAAGAGTGCTCAATCTCTGTTTATTGTTATTTGTTATATTGTTTATGCTTGTTTTGTCATAGTTGTCCAACTGTCTCACCTTTTGTCCCACACATGTATGTAAATCATACCTGGCTCTCTTGCCCCTGTGTCTGTTAGAAATGTTGTGCACGATGTGATTTGAGATTCAACATATTTGTTAATAATGTGTAGTTCAGTTTTTTATGTATGTAGTGTTCCAAATACCAGTGTTTTAAAATATTACACTCCATTCAAGCACTGGAAAAATTAAAGCTATACTAGATAAACATTTTAAGAGCTGTGTTTAGATAGAAGACTCATGTAGTTCATGGCTGTCAGAAAGAAATAAACACCACATTCTCTTTACACATTTATGATCTTTCTCCTGTTTATGTTGCACATAAACGAATCACTTACACAGATACATCTGAGGGAATCTTCGGTGCGTTCAGGGGATATATTTAAATGCCACCTCCCCAGGCTAATGACACTGTGAATGGAGGCCAGTTTTTCCACTCAGAGCGATGAGGGGAATGGGAGGTTTCATTATCTGTATGTTCAGACAGTGAGTCTTTAAGAAAACCTCATGAAACCCAGGGTTTGGTAGGAGGCTTCATGATACTCATGATGGAGGGGGACAGTTTAATTAACATGATAATGGAGGAGTGAGGCTTCACAGACCCTGCAATGGAAGATGTTTTTTTTTTAAACCCACAATGAGAATAAGGCTTCATGACCCCATGAGTCATGAAGGAGAGGATGAGACTTTATGAACCCCATGATGGAGACAGAAGCTTAATGAACCTCACAATGGAGGATGAGATTTCATTAATCTCATTTTTGAAATCAATTGAATTTACTTTACTGTTGAGTGCAGTCTTTAGATTTGGTTCCTATGAGTCAATTGTTGACAGTGCATGATAGATCCTCTTATTGAGTGGTTCCTAAATACCCTCTCTACCATTCTCATCTGAAGAATCCCTTATCAAATAAAATTTCATTGATTAATTAATTGATTGATTAATAAGGGAGATGAGGAAGATGTAATGTGGTATAAAAAATAATGTAAAAAAAATGAAACAAATGTACATACTCAAATTTACATACTCAAACTTTTCTTGGGTTTACCCGATCTCACTGCCCCATTTCTGCTTTAATACTTAAGTGTGTCAGACATGTGGGCCACATGTCTTCTTTTTTTCAGCTCAGTCAATTTAGCGAAATGATAAGAAGGAATCAAACTTTAACAGCGGTGCTGTGCTTTGGGCAAACTCACAGCGCAGCGTCTGTGGTATTTGAAATACCAGCACTCCTTTGAGGGAGTCTCACAAGACCGAGATGAGTCTCCCTCATCAAGAAAATTAGTGGATCAGTAGATAAGAGGGAAGTCAGTCTGCTCTGAACACCCAATGCACATGTTCTCTTTGCTTTGGTGTTAAAGCAGCTTTACTGATTTTTCAATCATAATGCATAGCATTCTCATTCATAATTAGTTGATGAAGGATTCGTCGGTTATTCATTGGTATGATGATTTGACAGGACTTTTATGGTGGGTTTACCCATCATGGTGTCATGGCATTCCTTCATCCTTCTTTTGTAATAAAAAACTGAATCTCTCTGCAGACTGTCTTTATACAGCATGCTCAGACTGTTTACTTTACAGTCAAGTTCTACAGTTTAGACTCAACCATTTCAACAATTAACCATTAAAGGCAACCCCTACATTTAAGCATTACACTTAACCTTTGTTAAATTCAACCCCTACTTAACCATCGTTCTCATCTCCTTAACCTAACCATCACACTCCAAACATAGATCTACCCATTACAGTACTAATCAGCCCTACTTCTGCGGTCACACTTGGACAAAAAACCACAAGCTCCCTCTTTGCATGCTCCATCTGATACAGCGAGGCACGCAGTGCACCACAGAGTATAGAGAGAATGAATAAGAGAATGTGCATCTATTGTACACAAGACCTGCATAGACCACAAGGCTTCAGTGTTCCCTTAGTTAGCAGGCTACAGTATAAGCCACTTGTTTACAGGGAAATACCTGTTGGCATATACTGCATTTTGTTGCTTAGCTTTTTAAATGATTAATTTTTTCATTCTGTTCTCATTGTGTAATATAGGTCATGCTGTGAGCTTTATAATTTTTGAGAGCTTTATGATTTTTGAGATTCATATTTCTGAGATTGTGCACGATGAGATGTATTACATACTGTTAGCTGTGTAAGTTGCCTAAGGTAGTGATGAATACTGTGAGATCATATAGATCTCCATGGATTGTGGCTCCAGCTGAAGAGCAGAATGATGTAAAGACATGAGCCTGCAGGCTGCTGTGTCGCACTCACAGGACACTGTCCCTGAGCCGATGTGAGAAGTTGTCTGAGTGGCATTTAGCCGCCGTTGTGTTGTGACAAGTTGCACCGCAGTTGTCACATGCCATTGACAACAGGATTAACTTTCTGTCAACTAATCACAGAAGCCTTTGCGAGGAACTACAGTACTGCAAGTCTGTGTGTGCGTGCGTATACGTGTGTGTGTGCTGTCGTGCGTGCATGTGTGTGTTCATACAGTCGCACAGACATCGCTCCCTATGAATGTAAGGGGATTTTTGTTTGAACTGAGCACTGTTTAATCTTCCTTTTTTCTCTCTTTACTTCCTAGTGTTGGGATTTTTTTTCATTAAAGAAAAAAAAAAGTATTTTCAAATCCTCCCCACTCTCTAGACCCTGCTGGGGTTCCCCAGAGCAGGCCGAGTTAAAAGCCCACTTGCCCTCAGAATGAAAAATGCGTTTCTTGGCTGTCTTGTGATCTTCTTTGTCCCAGCTTCAAAGAGCTGCTTGATCTTGGTGAAGGAGGCGTTTGAGTTTTCTGGGAGCAGAAAGCAGGGGATGAGAGCGGAGATAAAGGCTTACCTGCTGTTCCCCCGCCCTCCTCATCACAAGACGCCACACTCATTGTGTGCAGTTTGATCACAGACCGCAGGAGTACAAGCCTGTTAATAAAAAAGTGTCTGTTTTAACTTTTAACTTCTTCCCAGTCTCCAGTGCACCTGATCCATGTCCAATCTGATATATGTATTCACATTAATCTGATATTTTTGATCTGTGTTCAATTCTGGCAGACAATGAACTGTCCTCTGAGCACCTGTGAAGCAAATTAATTGGGACTCACTGGGAGCAAACGCACAGGACATACACAGGACTCATTTTTACTGTAAATATGAGTTACACATACGATTGGTTTTCAAAGCAGGCACGGTTTTTTTCAAGTCTGTACATCACTAAACTCCACAAACCATTTTGATGAAGTAAAGCACAAACGTGCATGTAGCTATCAGTCAAAACGGCGGCTGTGTCCAGGCCCACGTGTTGATGTTCCACGGCATGTCCAGTGATTCAGCATGACTGATTTTTATTGGGATATTTTTACCCATTTTGAATGTCTCCTTTAGTACATATTACATTTCCAGTGAACGGTGTAGAATTGGAGGAATTTGAAGAAGCACATGGCCACTGATTTATTTTGAGGTTTGTAAGTAGTTGCTGGGTCAGATGACAGAGCCTAGCCTATGGCTTTTACTGATTACACAAGTGAATGACTCAATTCAGCTCCTTCCATCTTAGATCTGCTTGTCAGTTTAAAAAAACATGGTCAGTGAAAAGGCGGTTGTGTTGTTTGTTACATGTCTGTAACCTCTTTTCTTGTTTTGTAAAATATCTTTTCTCACCAAAGTACTATTGAATATTATACATTCAGGTTCAAAATATCACCAGAAGATTGCCATACACACATGTGTGTTTCAAGAAACTGATTCAATTAGCAGTAGTTCAATGTAAGCCAATATAATAGTAATACTCAATCCTCAAAGTTTGAGTGGGCAGAGAATCTGAGTGCTTTTACTTTTTGGATAAACTGAATGGATAAGAGTAAAATTCTTTGGTACAAACCTGTTCTCACTTTCAGAATAACTCGCCATGAACTGATGAATGGCTGCATTCCCAGTACTGTCATTTGCATCTCTGGCTGGATTGATTTGAAAAAATGGTTCTTGCTGAGTTTAAGGTAGTTAATGTCACTGCAGATCTGTCATTCTCAGTCATTTAGCCTGTAAGTCAGCAGCAGAGAGTGTGTGTGTGTGTGTGTGTGTGTGTGTGTGTGTGTGTGTGTGTGTGTGTGTGTGTGTGTGTGTGTGTGTGTGTGTGTGTGTGTGTGTGTGTGTGTGTGTGTGTGTGTGTGTGTGTGTGTGTGTGTGAGAGAGAGAGAGAGAGTAAGCTGGTTAGATTAATGTGGTGACTGCTACAGCAGCATGTCACGCGTGAAGGTTATTTAGAGAGGTACTGAGAGCAGTCAGAAGGGGCCTTCATGTTCTCAGACAAGAAGAAGACACTCCCTTAAGACGCACAGCACAAAAAAAGGAGGGATGAAAAAGGAGGACGGGTTTCAGGTTCAAGTTAAAAACGATTGACTGAATACCTGGTGGACAAGTCCTGAAATAATAATACACTGAATGATTGAATACTCATTCATATGTGCACTACAGAGGAACTGCTAAGCTGCAGCGCTCAGAGATATAGAAGTAGTGCTTGGTCATATTTAATAAACCCACAATTTGGATTTTAATGATTTCTTTAATTATATACTCAAAGAAGATTTTGGGGTAGTAATTGCTAGAAACAGTTGATGACAGTATTGCCTCAAAAAAAAATTCCAGGATAAAATACTGTAATAATTAAACAATGCATTGTTGCCAGACCATACTAAAAGATATGTATTCCTTACCTTCTCAAGCAGGAAATGTAGCATTTATGTGAATTATTTAAATAGCAGTGATCTGCATGAATATCAACAGGCTGGGAGGGGGGTGAGGGGAGAGTAATTAGAAAGGGGATTGGGCAAAGAGTTTGTGAAGGTCACTTGTATTTAGATGCAGGACAGGTTTTTCTTTAAACACTGAGACTTTGTGAGTCTGTTATTAACAAAATCATGGAAGCAGTTTTGTGAGCCTGGCTCCAGTTTTGTGAGTCCAGTGTTCTTAATTGACCTCAAAAGCCCGCCAGTGTCCCGGTCAACATAATTTGAGTGTCGTGTGCTTACAGTCACAACCTTATAAAACCCTAAAACTGGAATCCCTGAGGACGTGGAGCAGAATCGGCAAGCTTTGACCCTGACGGCTGAAAGGGTGGTTGATAGAAGGTGGGAGGGAAAGAGGGAGTGGGCATAAAGGCTCGCCGTGGAGCGTGGGGGCCGGGACATGTGGCCCACGCTGATAGCCATTATCAGCTAATCCCAGCATCCGCGGCCTCGCCACGCTGTTTGTCTGGGTCCGGTCTGACATACCGCCGTGCTTTCGGTGGCTCTTGTCGCTGTCTGTCAGTGCTCGACATGTGAGCGTGCTTCACAATGCCACCACCACTCAGAAGGGCTCGCCATTGTTGCGGAGCGCCTGGAAGGGCTGCAGCGGTAATAAAAAAGGAGCGCATCAGGAATAATGAGGATGGCAGAGGCCACTGGCGTCACGGTGCATGGGAGAACACGTCCTTGATGAAAATGATAACACGCTCTCCTTCTTATTGCAAATTGCTGCTGTGAGCATAATATGTTCTTTCGGTCCAGCACAGCTTGGCACAGATCTCAGCATGAAGCACATTCTGGCACAGGTGTGAGCAGTAAGCTCATTCTGGCACAGGTGTGAGCAGTAAGCACAGTTTGGCTCAGGTGTGGGCAGTAAGCTCATTCTGGCACAGGTGTGAGCAGTAAGCACAGTTTGGCTCAGGTGTGGGCAGTAAGCTCATTCTGGCACAGGTGTGAGCAGTAAGCACAGTTTGGCTCAGGTGTGGGCAGTAAGCTCATTCTGGCACAGGTGTGAGCAGTAAGCACAGTTTGGCTCAGGTGTGGGCAGTAAGCTCATTCTGGCACAGGTGTGAGCAGTAAGCACAGTTTGGCTCAGGTGTGACCAGTAAGCACAGTTTGGCTCAGGTGTGTTTTCAGTGTTAGCACCACGTCCAAGTGATTGGATAATGACTTGCAGTGACAATGGAAAGACTCCCTGAATGTAAGCTGTTTGTTGAACAAATAGCTGGTTGACATACCATTTCAGTTGTGTGAGCGAGGACTTTAGTAATCTTAAAACTGTAAATAATTTCTTTCACTCTGATACCTCATTGTGAGGAGACACAGTGGTATGTAAGAATATGAAATAATGATGTCATAACTGCTGAAGTCCCCCTGCACACTGTGACCTATAGCCTGAGGCAGGATGAATGCCTCCCCGTCTTCCACCTAAAACGAAGACCAAAAACAAATTCCTCAGTGAAAAGGAGAGGAACCTGTAATGTTTTCATCTATCTAAAATCAGCAGATTTGTTTTTGCTTTACAAGCTAATGCACAGAAGGACAACTCTGCTGTTTTGAATGACCACACATCCATGCTGCAGGTTATTGTTGATATCCCCACCTCCTAATCCCAGAGTTTCTGAACTCACATCTCTCTTGAGCTCTTTTCTCTGAAGTCCTGAAGTATTGAAAAACCTTCCCCTGACCTGGGACTTTCCCCACATTATGTCCTTTTAAAGAGAGTCTGCCCATTACTCCATTACTGTAACTGTGAAACACAATGCTTTATTATTAACTGTGCTCATATTTGTATTCAAACAGCATTTAAACTGTATGAAACATTATTTCCTGCCAGAGAGATAAATACAAATGTTTATACTTGAAACGCAGAAATCCCAGCTCAGCAGAAAGTCTGTATTGGCACTTAATACCTTTTGGTTGCTTCTGTTCCAGTTCATTACTGAGGAAGTGAAGAGAGAAGGGCAAGCTGGGACAGTGACATAAAGATGTGTTTTAGGGATGGTGTAGTGGCATTCTGTAGGACTCACAGTCTTTGCTCTTCACATGGAGAAAGGTATACATGTGTTTTAGCACTTGTTCAGTCACATTTTGTAGCAGTCACAGTCTGTTCTGTCCGTATACAGAGAGGTGAGGGTGGATTTCAGCACCGATCTTTCCTGTGCAGTTCCACTGATCACAGTGGTGCAGTTGCACTTTAAAGGGATTTCAAAGGCACACTTCTATAATACAGCTGAGCTAAAAAAAAAAATAACCTTTGAAACCCAGGGTGCACCTCACAAGCAGCCACAGTTCAGCTGCTATCAGGTACGAAGGTGAGTGCTGATTCTGACACATTGCTGAGGTTTAAAATGGAAGAGCAGCAGTCATGCCAAAACATCACATCAGTCTCAAAGTTCAGCAGAATACTACAGTTCCAAGTCCTGCTACACACACACACACACACACACACACACACACACACACACTTACATGGGGTGTGATGATTAATTTAGTATTTGGACTGGTTACTTGACTTTTTCTTGTGCGATTTTAGTATTGTTATACATAAAATTGCACAAATCACAAAGTATTTAAAAAATTGAACTGCTTTATGACATACTAAATGATGAGAAAATTCATACATTCACCAGCAATAGTATATACAATAATATATAATCTCTGTGAAAAGGGTGAGGTTTGGGGGATACATAGGCAGGTTTTGGGAGTTCAGAATGGGGTGAGGGTTGCAGAGGGTGATTTATTTCTTCATCTCCTGACTCATGGCCCTGTGGGTGACATTCTGTCAGATTAATTTTCCACATTGTGTCTTCAATTACTGGGCCCTCAAATGGAGTTAGACCTTTAATTTACAGCCTGACTGTGTGTTTGCGCCTGCTGAGGACCAGGGCCACGCCTCCTCTGAATAGTTTAGCATGTTTAAAGATCAGATCCAGTCAGCTGCAGTTTCCATGGGCGCACTGGTCAGGTAGCTGGGATTTAGGCTTTTTTACCTTTTACCTTTCCCTCTGATCACTGCACATTTTTCACCTCTATATGTATATATCACAGTTTGAAAATGGTGTTGTGCAATGAAGTCTGAAAATTGACATCAATGAAACTATGAGAATTTTAGCCATACAAGTTCCTTTTTTGATGTCCCCCTAAAACTTTTCCATCTATATTACAATTTCCTGCATATTAAGTATAATAATCACATGTACTGTAACTGTAGTCACACATTTGGCTACTATACTCACAGTTATACTCACAATGTATGTACAGCCATTGAAGAAGGTGCTTATTCACTGGGATCCCCTGTCTCAGGAGCTTATTCACTGATAACTGTGAATCACTGTCTCCCCTTAACCCATTCAATTCTCCGTTGGACTGTAGCCAGGTGTGATCCACTGTTGTTGACACCCAGCTGTTGAAGGCTTATGACAGCTCAGGCTGAATCCTGAGATTTCATGGCTGTATGGCCCATTCTGCCCTCATAAAGCGTGCATTCACTCACTGAGCCACCAAGAGGCCAGGAGGCCTCACTGCGCATGCTTATGTCTGCACCCCAAAGGTAAAGCTTAAATGTGCTGCAGGCTGATGACTGCCTGCCAAAGTGAGCTTTGCACAAAATTAGTCAGAAAAACCATATTCAAATTCATATCTTTTAAATTTGCATAAAAGTTAAAAAGTTTAAAAGTTTCCTCATCATACGTGGCCTAAAACCAACACAATGTAGGTGGCATTACAGTAAATTGCATTAATGGCATTAAGGGAAAACATACAGACACATTTAAATTACATAGAAGACTATCAGAAAAAAAGCTTGTGTTTGGTTTGGTAGATGGCCAGACAAATTTCCAGAACTATCCCTTTGAAGCACACATTACTCTCATTACTATAGCTCTCTACTGTAAGGTTTTTGTATTTCATCCTTGAATATGTATTTCTCAATAGTCTGAAGCTCTGTATTCCTGTAAAAAGTAACATTGCACATAGAGAGATGATGAGTTTGAATCTAGCCAAAGCACAGATGGAGTTTTAGGCAATTTCCTTGGTGACATAAAACTATTGAATTTTTCATATATATTTATTGAAACCGGTCCCTACTGTTTTTACACTTATTTTCATCTCAGTGGGGATTGTCCTGCTTGCTTGGACTTGCATGGCACAGAGGATTTTAGCTGTATTTTATATTATGTTCCAATATCCACTAAAATGCTGTGTTGTAACATATTTACAGTGGTCTTATATCTTCTTTCTAAAATGCTGTGCAGTTATTTTCCTTTGTGACCTAATAAAACACTGTGCAGTAACTTATTGATGTTATGTCCCTATATCTCCATAAAATGGCATTTGATATCCTAAATTTATGTACATTAAATTGTGCTCCTTCTGTGTGGTATATCTGCCTCTATAAACGTGTGGAGGCCACTTTAATGGCTCCGTGAGGAGGTCAGTGCTGATTCCCCTCCAATAATTTCCAGCCCTTTGCATGTCAGGCACACAAGGTCCTGAGTCAAAGCTTCCTGTGCAACTGCCTCGCAGCTGCCTTGCTTCCAGCACCCTGTATGTTTGTCACTCATTGTCCTGATCTTCCAGCATCTTGTGCGTCTGTCTTGCAGTCTCATGATTACCCAGCATCCTGTGCATCTGCCTTACAGGCTCATGCTCACCCAGCATCCTTTGCACCACCCTCACAAGTTCCTGGTTCTCAGCCCCCTGTACATGTATCTCACAGGCGGTAGTGGTGGAAACGCTCTGAGCCTCAGCGTTTTGCTCCCAGGACAAGTGCACTACTGCGTCTCCTGCGCCCCACATCACTCTCAGTTCCATCAATAATGAATCCTCTCAGCCTCTTACAGGCCTGGGCCTCCTCTTCTGTGGCTGAGACAGGCCGCAGAGAGACTGTGGCGAAGCTGGAATTCTCTTTAATTCATTATAAGTTTGGCCTACTTTTCATTGTGTTTTGCGAGATTGAAATCTCATTAGTATGCTTTCAGTCTCCCTTGTCCATTATCCTAAACCAGCTTATCCGAGTCAGGGTGTTAATGTGCTTGCATGGCTATGTTTCCATTAGTAAAACCAAGGCTAATGCCGTCAGCGCATTTCGCATTTAGTCAAATGTAAAAAAAAAGGACCAAGAAAAGCAGAAGTGATGCAGTGAAGTAGGGCTCTGAGGGAGTCATGCAGGTTGTACTCTGCGACATTCATTGCTGAAGAAGCAGAGCTCATTCTCAAAACTTTAAACAAGCTTTGATGACACTTGCATAACCTGTAGCATGATAGAACATCATTGAACTGTCCCTGATGGAGAAATAATTAATTTATTTGGTCTTTAGAAATATTTTAATCTTTGCTGTTTTATTTTTATTGTATATTTCCATGTGTGGTGCCATGTGAAAATCTGATTTTGCTTTGTTGTTCAGTAACTTCATTTTACTGTACTACAGTGAACCCAGGGAGTAAACCCCAGTGCTTTTGGTTGTTTTGAATTGATTCTTGTTGTCCTTGAATTGATTGGTAATGTTAGTAATCAGCACGATTATTCTTTAGCAGAGTTAGGGTAAATCCCTGCACATATTCTAGCACAGAGATCTCTTCCTGACTTTCCTTCAAAGAATCAACATACACACAGGAGGCAGCTTTAAACAGCTTTACCCTGCAGATTTCATCTGGCTGTTTGACATAACTGAGCTTTTTTGCTTTATACTTTTACTTTCAAAAGTTTCCAAATGATTTGTGAAAGTTTGAAAGAAAGTGTCTTGTTTTAAGTTTGTTGCTGCACAGAGACGCTTCGCAGCACCTGAGTAGGGCAGACATGGTTCGGCGAGTTTGGACACTCTGCTAAAAATAGCTGTAATAAATACAACAGCTTTCAACACGGCCCTGTGCTGTACAGTGTTGTCTCACGCACTTATATCACATTACATTACTGTACAGGCTGGCGGTCTGGACTCCTGTGTGACTCTCACATGCAGGGAAATGACAAACCTGCAGGTAGTTGGGCTTTAAGGACTGTTATTGTCATTACATGTTTTTATGTTAGTGTGTTCTTACTGAAGACACTGCAGTAAAGACCACCCCCTGGATTCAGCCTAAAATGATCAAGCCATCCCAAGGAACTGCGCGGTCAATAAAATAAACCACCCACCCCTACCCCTGCCTCGTCCAGATTAATCAAGTTATACAATAAAATGAGCCCTGGACTCAATCAGAGCCTCTATGCCATCTGAAGAGGAAAAGCCACAGTGATGCTGCTGGTGTTGGGGAAGGGTGATTAATCATGGAAGGCTTGGGTTTGATTGAATACCAGTTTGCCTTAAGCTGACTTGGCGGTTTTGCCTGAATCCAGGGCTAATTGATTGTGTATACTATTTGCCTGAGCAGGATTCTCTTATTTCATTTTTTATGTAGTTTTATTGATGTAGTGTGCAGTACATCATAAACATGATATCCATCCTCCCTCTGCCGGCACCAGGTTTAATCTCCCTTCACTCTAAAATGCAGTCTGGAACACTGAACCACAGACTAGTATAGATAAACAAACCTGTATCAGGTCTTTTCATTCTTTCATGCAGAGTCATGATCAAATGTATACCTTGTCAAACTGTACAAGTGTGTTATGTCTTATGTTACAAATCAACGTACTGTAAATTTACACAGCTTGATATTTCCTGATGTAATTCATGGGCTCCAGTATACAATAGTGATGTTCTACCTGAGAGTTTAACCTGCAACCTCTGTGTTATATGTCCAGCTCCTTAACCATTATGCTAAACTCTCCGGGCCTTGCTCCTCTGTAATGTACACTGTTATCCACTGAGTGCATATTCTATCTTCTCTGCTTGCTGCAGGAAACCGAACTCCTGGACATCACCTACATCAAGGACACAAGAAATGGGAAATTCACGAAAATGCCCAAGGTAGGTTTCTGCTGTTAATCTGCTGTTAATCAGTGCTGTCATTATGCTCATGATGCACAAGCTGTTGCTAATTAAGGTCACTGTGACTGCTGGTGCCACTCGTGTTGGTTCATGCTCTGTGGCTAGGGCTGTTTCATGGCTGTTTTTATGAAAGGTGGCCTTGTCTTCACCTTTACCTGGGCTGCTACCTGGATCCTCTTTGTCAGGGGCGATTTGAAGTTGAAACAATTGTTAACAGACCCAATCATAGGTGGTTGTGGAGGAGGAGGTCAGTGTAGTGTATTGGTGGGTGTGGGTGAGTATGTCAGTGTGGTGTATTGGTGGATGTGGGTGAGTATGTCAGTGTGGTGTATTGGTGGATGTGGGTGAGTATGTCAGTGTGGTGTATTGGTGGATGTGGGTGAGTATGTCAGTGTGGTGTATTGGTGGTGTGGGTGAGTATGTCAGTGTGGTGTATTGGTGGATGTGGGTGAGTATGTCAGTGTGGTGTATTGGTGGATGTGGGTGAGTATGTCAGTGTGGTGTATTGGTGGATGTGGGTGAGTATGTCAGTGTGGTGTATTGGTGGATGTGGGTGAGTATGTCAGTGTGGTGTATTGGTGGATGTGGGTGAGTATGTCAGTGTGGTGTATTGGTGGATGTGGGTGAGTATGTTAGTGTGGTGTATTGGTGGATGTGGGTGAGTATGTCAGTGTGGTGGATGTGGGTGAGTATGTCAGTGTGGTGTATTGGTGGATGTGGGTGAGTATGTCAGTGTGGTGTACTGGTGGATGTGGGTGAGTATGTCAGTGTGGTGTGTTGGTGGATGTGGGTGAGTATGTCAGTGTGGTGTATTGGTGGATGTGGGTGAGTGTGTCAGTGTGGTGTATTGGTGGATGTGGGTGAGTATGTCAGTGTGGTGTATTGGTGGATGTGGGTGAGTATGTCAGTGTGGTGTATTGGTGGATGTGGGTGAGTAGGTCAGTATGGTGTATTGGTGGATGTGGGTGAGTAAGTCAATGCAATTCTTCAGTCAAATGAACATTGTATCTTTAAGGGCATATGCAGCTTAGTCAAAACAGACTTAAAAACAGTATTTTATATTCTACTTGAGATACACCATCCTTTGGATAGTCTTCTTTTTATTTTGAAGCAGAATAGCATATACCCTTTAATAGACTGAAACCTGTTTTGATTAAGTTGAATATGCCCTTTAGAAGACTAAGTGCATCTGACTTTATGGTTTATTGTAAGAACAGCATGCTTGTTGCTGAGGTGATCTGTCTGTATTACAAGTAAAACGGCTATGTGAGTGTAAGTAAAGTGGGCAGAGTTAACTGAGCAATTTTGTTGTATGGCAAGAAAGAGAGCTCAGGCATCACTGAGAATAACAGAGGCATTCCCCCGACTGGTAAAGGGTCATCGTTAATCAAGCATCAGAATGATTAGAGCATGATTACTGTAGTCAGCACTCTGGCCTCAGCCTTTCATAGAGCTGCATCTACACAGATCCACAAAGGAAGTCTTACTGACCAATGAGAACACACCCTGGAAATTGCATAATCTGATCCACTGTCCCTGTGTGATTAAATCCACACTCGGAGGGGTTTATTTTCACACCAGAGGGGCTAGGTTATATTTTACATTTATATTCTGAGCTTGGGTTATATTCTGGTTTATACACTAGGCTTTCTATGGGCGGGTCTCTGCTTTGGGATCTTTGTACAGCTGCTTCGTAAAAGTGACCCTGTTCAGCGCACTGTACAAATTGAATGGAATTGAACAGGATTGCGTATTCCCACTTTGGGGGCTGAGTTATATCCAGATGTAGGCAAATGTGTCATATTGACACTTGTTGGTTGGTGGGCAGGTGATATTCAGGCGGGGGGCTGGAATCTGGCTCAGTTTGGAATCTGAAGTTGTGATTTGGGAGCTTTATCTGGAAATTCCAGCCTGATAGCACTGGGGAGGGAAAAGAACCAAACCATACCTATAGGGCATAAGTCTCAAAAAATTCCATATATTTATAATTATAACTTAAAATGAATTTTCCGGTGAATGATCTGAAGTAGCCATTTTAGAAGGCATTATTGGTCTATTTATACTCTTACTTCTAAATATATTCATAACATGTTTCAGCAGTCAGATTTATCTAATATATCAGCTTCATAATTGACTCAGTTACTTATTAATTTCATAACACATTAATTGACCTTGTTGAATATTACTAAAGGTGTTAATAATCCACTCCAGCAGATACTTAAAATAAAGGATTTAGGTCACGTGTGCACTGTAGTGACTTGGAAGCCTTGAATTCTTAGTATTGTTGAATTGAATAACACAGCCCCAGGCAATACAAGTGAAGTGACCGTGACACGGAGCGGGTTCACTTTTCGAAGAATAAAGGTAAAGGGAAAGTGCTGCTATTACAAATGGAAAGTGGAAAATGACACTTGTTTTTGTAAAAAAACAAACCATAAAGCCCTTCTCCAGCCATGCTTTTCATTGTGTAATGGGTGTCTGCAGTATATGTGCTACTTTTATGTTATTACAACGGCACTATTATGCCTGCCTGAAGGTTTAGCCTGTATTCAATCTCTATCTAAAATCCACACAATTATTTATTTGCGAAATTACATTTCCTTACATTTCCTTTTGTGCTGTCTCCAAACTGAGTAGAATATATTGAGTAAAAAACAAAACAAAAAAAAAAACAAATCCTAGTGTACTCACCCAGCTCTCTGAATGTAAGCGGTGTGTCTTTTGGGTGTCGGCATGTGTTTTGTGTGTTTTGGGGTGTCAGGCTTGTTCCCGGTAGCAGGGGCTCCTGCTGTGCAGCAGCTGAATAAACTCCAGTGCTGGTGAAGTTGAGGCAGAGTTCAGCCTCTCTCTGTTTACTGCCCATATACTGACATAACTGTTTGCCTGTGCCTCGATTACATGCTGATAAAGAGAAAGCATTCAGGAATTGAAAGAGGGAAAATAATGAAATCATGCTATTATGACATAAGGGTACCAAATTAAGACTTATTAATCCTTGACAAAAGTAGCTTGGGAACAGTAATGTATACCTGTGAGTCAGGGTGCTACAGAGTTTTAGAAAACCACAAAAATATGATTATTATTATTATTATTTGGAGCAGCAATCGTTGTAGTACACTGTAACTATCCTTAACCCAGTGGTTGAACATGCTCCTTAAATGCCCTTATGGGCTTTATCAAACCTCCCAAAAGCTACAGCAATGCATGCTGGAATGCACGCAGTCTGCAGGCCGGCTCCCCTCTGGGCGTTGCGTGTAATGTAAATAACTCAGCAGGATTGGGTATGGCATTTATAACCTAGCTGCTTCCATTGTACTGCAGTGTGATATGCGTTTAACCCATCAGGATTTGCTCCTCTCTGCAGAGCGTGGTATAATGGGTGCAACCCAGCAGGTTAGCTGGTCTCCGTTAGGTTGTGTGTAAGATAACCCAGCATGTTGGCAGTTCTCTGCAGAGTCTTGTTTAACAGCAGGATGGCTTTGCTTCGCTCTGTAAAGCTGTGTGTAGCATATTTACCCAGCAGGTTGGCTGGTCTCCATGGAGTCATGTATAACATATACACCCCAGATGGAGGGGTAGAGTTGTGATTCATTCAAACCCCCCCTCCTCCCCCACGCCACCCCCATCCAAAAATGTACAAGAAAACAGAGTGTCTTTGTAAATGTTTTCCAGGTCAGGCAGGTTAATTAACGTTTGTCCTCAACAGTCCATAAATTACAGTGATTACAGTTTTGTAAGAGGAGTGATTACGCTCTCCCCTCAGCACAGCTCCCACCTCTTATTTCCTGAAATAACTTGATCCCTGACCTCTGAACTTTGACCTCTGCAAGTTTCTCTAATTATGCTCCTTCACTCCGAAAAATAACAGCACTGTAGGGGCTCTCTCTCCCGGGAGGGGTTTTAGAGCTTACAAAGACAAAGGTCCACCTTGCCTCCATTTAAGACCTACTGGTGGTTTTGGAGAACTTGTAGCCGTGACAACCAGAAACACTGCCAAAACTCAGCATGTTAAAATTTCAACACAGCTGGTATCAGTGACATAGAACTATGTCTTTTGTTTGCATGTGTTTAGAAGTGTTTTTGGCTCAGTGATTTTTTGTGTCTATTTTAGAACACAGGGCTCACTCTCAGTATAGTTTTCCTCTTCTTTTTATTACACTCTCATGCCACTCAGAAAACAACAAGGAAACATATCCCACTTCACACTCCAGTGACTCTCTGAATGTGCCCCTCAGAGCTGTCACATGAGCAGTGCCACTGAAGGCCATGTGTATGCTGTGTCTTACTCCAGATTTTGCTCTTCATTACTATCATTATGTATCCAAATTAGTCCTGATGAAGTGAAATTAGGTGTCTGTGTTTTCAAAATAACAACCATTGGTTATATTCTGTGCTTGAACACAGAGATACATGGACACATTTGAATGTGAGTAGTCGAGCCAATTAAGGCAGCACTAATTGGTTGTGAAGACCAGCACACACGTGGCCATCTGTAGCACTGAGTTTGATACCACCATGCTGAAGGATCAAGCCTGGATCATTTTGTGTAGAAATTAGGCTCACAATGTGAGTTGTAGGGAATGGCAGTGGAATTCTAAACTAAATATCTGTGCATGTGACCTCACAGTCATACTGTGATACAGCTGAAGAACATATGTGTTCGGCTCATACATACGTGTCACCTAGGTCACTGTGTTGCAAAATTAAATAAACATGTGCTACAGCTACATTACCGTATTAATAATTATTATTAATGTGAAATTTAAAATGAATGAGCTTAAATAGAATAATTCAGTGCATATGCTACAGAGGCGGGTGACCCCACATTTGATAGATACCTGTATGACTTACCTATCGCAAGGGTTTCACAGTAATATGAGTCACTGTGGAGCTGATTATACAATAAGCACTTAATGAGAGTTATTTTAATTAAGCCACAGCTAAATGCTGCCTAATCTAATTAGATTTTGGCATGCTGTATGACAGATGTTTTTATCCCGTTTTTTTTACAGATGTCAGGACCTTGAGCAGCTGTCTGTTTGAAACTGACTGTTTAAAAAAATGTGGAATCACAGGGCTTTGCTTAGGTCTCATGGGAAATCAATATTTTTTCATCATTTGCATGAAAGCAGCAAAGGTTAAAAATCAGACAGGGTTTCTGGTTTATCCAGGTGGGAATCACAGAGGGCAGATATGTATTTAGTTTTGATAATATTCACCCAGAATATGAATAGGAGCTGTGGGGTCTTCCTTAGTGCAATGTGAATGAGCATCGCCCTCAGTCTGCCCGAAAGCTGATAAGTGCTCCAGATTCCGCACTCCTCCTCCTCCTCCTCCTTGGCACTCAGTTGATGTGATTTAGGGGTTTTTTGGTCCATGAAAGCTGCTCTTTGTGTTTGTAAGTGTCTGGATTCATGAAGCTGTCTGTAGCATTTTGTGAGCGAACAGAAAAAAGAGGATTTGGCAGCCATGGTCCTGGGAGAGTAATTACTGCCCTGTGACACTGTTGTAGAACAGCCAGGCTGATGTCATTCTTCTCTCTGGTGGATTCATCCCCTGAAAGTTACACATCACAGGTATGTCTGAGCACTGGTTTCATTCAAATGCCGGTATGTTACGTCAATGATAAAAAGCCTAATAATATTGGTAAACAAATTTGGAGCAAAGTAGAAGAGCAATTCGCAATATATAATAAATTGTCAGACCATCAGTCAAATCAATAATGGTGAGGAAAGGTGGAGGGCAGGAGGTGGGGAATAAGAGAAGCAAGAGTGAGCACACAACGGACAAATCTTTTAACTTCTGCTTTCTGCACATTTTAGGCAGGTGCAGTGTAATGAAATTTTGTAACCAAATTCCTGTATCTAACTGCTACTCTGCAATATGCCTGTCCAAGTAAATGAATTGCAGCCATTACATTTGAAATGGTTTGAAAATAGGAGCAGTGGCGGCCGTCAATCATAAAGGTGCAGAGGACAATCATACAATTACTCATTTTCTATAAAAAAAAAAGAACAGCTTGGATGGAAAAACACTGAATGGGTCTGTTGAGTCACACTGCAGGTAGAATGAACAGTGCACTCAGGTGACAGAGGAGGAAATTCATTGCAGATAGATTGAACTGAATCTATGGAGCCAGAGACAGAAGCAAAATGTAGTTAGGTGGAATAGAGAATTCTGGTGTCAGAGTAGGAAGCTCATCATATATAGATTGAACACAACACTGGTGTTAGAGGTGGAAGCACATTGTGGTGAAATTGAATAGAGTGTTCTCGTGGTAGACGAGGAAGGGCATTGTAGATAGATGGAACAGACTCTGTGGTGTTAGATGTGGAGGCTCTTTTTGGTCAGAGTGAATATAGCACTCTGATATTGGAGGGGGAAACCCACCACAGATAGATTTATCAGTATACCGGTGTTAGAGATGGAAGCACTTTGTGGGTAGATTGAACATTGCGCTCTAGAATTAGCCGAGGGAGGACATTGTGGTCAGATTGAACTGGGCATTCCAATGTCTGTGGATGTCCTGGTGTCTGAATGTTGGCTGTAGAGATGCACATGGCTGCATTGAAAAGCTCAGCTCCTGGAGAGAACTCTGTTCTGAGGGCTGATCTGCTGTAGAGCACCACCATGTGCTGGAGTCACGCACACACTCCGGCCCACTGCCGGAGTCCTGTGTGTCTGTCTGTCTGCCTGCTGGCTGTCTCTCTGACCATGGACAGGGTAACTAAAAAAGCTGTCAATGAAGACAAAGTATGTGAGTATGTTTGTCTGTGGATGGGGGTTTGGGGGAGGCTGTTGGTTGTCAGGATGAGCACAGGGTTCCTTAACAACAATACCATTCTAATTTGGAGCTGGATATTGGGGAGGGTTACTCAGGTTGGAGGGAAACTATACTGTAGAAATGTATAACCATATAAAAGGAAAATTACTGGATGAGTGTAAAAGTGTATGAAAGGAAAAATACAATACATGCTTGGTCACAAAAAAGGTCCAATATGGTCTTTTTGTGTCTGATTCTGGGATTATTTACCTCAGAAATAAAAAGGGAAACAATTTAAAGAAAACTGCATGTTGTTCAAAAGGTGTTTCCAATTAAACAGTCTCCTCTAATACTAGGGGTCCTTCCATTTAAAATGCTGAATGCCGGTTCAAGGTGAATTAGACTAACAATCATGCAAGTGCCCCAAAATAACTTGTTTTCTAAGCACAATAATGTTGTTGTTTTTCATCCACCAGTTAGACAGATTGAAGCAAATGATTCCTTAATACAAAAAACTCATAATATAACAAATATATTTATAGTAGCAAGGCTTTCATAACATTTCAAGCATTTCCTTAACAAAGGACATTATATTGAGCAGGTTTTATACACATACCACAGAGTAGCATGTGTCCCATTTTAAAAAAATGTTGTTTCAAAAAATGTTAAATGGTTTCCTGAAGTGGCAAGTACGTTCTGATCAATCTGCAGAGCATTATTCTGAGAATACCCACAAACTGTTGGATAAAGACAGCATTAAAAATGATTAACAATTTCAGTTCCAATTGAAAGTACAGCTGTGACTGGTAGCTTTAAATAGATTTAATTAGGTCCAATTAGGAGTATTTTAGTTGGTTCAGGGCACACACATTTAACAAGTCCTTACTGGATTGATTAGCATGGGGGCTCAGATCAGCCATCCCTATGCTCTGTGTTTGATTTTCGGAATGAGCCGATGGGCTTTTGGCAGTGAGTGACAGTGCATGTCCTTTTAGTCCTCCATGATGTAATAACACTTTTTAAAGTGTCTTTTCGCTGAATCATCACACGCCAGCAGCATAAGAACAAGGAATGTGCACTCTTTGTGCCAGAATGACATCATTGTAAAGGGCTTTTACATTATATCATATGCATTTTGCAGATGCTCTTATTCAAAGGAACTAAAAATAACACACACACACACACACACACACACACACACACACACACACACACACACACACACACACACACACACTTACACAAACACACATGTGCACACACACAGACCCACACACACACACAAACACACACTGTCCTGCAGGTAGGGATGGGTGAGTATTGGCTGTTCAGTGCTGTAGTAATTTATAACACATGTAATTAAGAGTGATGGTGCACTAGAAATGAGCCAGCAAGGCAGAATGTAAAAGAAAGTCATTAGTGCCGGCCTGCTCTGTTCAATACATCAGAATGTTATAACAGAGTGCCTTTCTCTACTCTTATTGTATGTTCTAGTATGAAAGATGGCTTTATTAAAAATCCTGTTTTGTCTTCATTGTCAAGAGTGTCTAGAAGTTCAACTCAGTGGCAGTGAAAATGGCACATTGCAATAATCTAACAGTCCAGAGAGCAAAATGATAAAATCACACAGACCAATCCCATGTCCCACAACTCAGTCAGGACCTTAAACAGCACATTTCATTCCCACAATCTGTTATTGCTATGTACATATTTCTTATTGCTACTAAAGAATCATGGTTTGATATTAGTGTCCAGTGCTTTCAAGGAAGAAAACACCCTCTTTGATTTGAGATAATTAATTTCAGATTGCAAATATGAACCTTCAAACAGCACACGCATTGTTTTTGTTATTTCTCATCAGTATTCATGTGCTCTGCAGTCCTGTTGCCTAAACAGAAAGCATGGTTACATGTCAACCTTGGTGTCAAACTCACAATAAAGAGCACCTCTTTCATGAGTGAACATACTGCCTATAACACATGCCAACAGAGTCCTCCAAACATGGCAGATTTCTGATGAGTGGACATGTGTTTGATTGGCTCTTTATGGCATCTCCTCAGTATATGTCAGATATTCAAATTCAGGCCGACAGGAACCCCTCTCATTATATGTGTTTTCGGCACCTTGCTAACACAGACCTTCACACACAACAGAAAATGGACTGTTTCCTGATTTCAGATGTAAACAATAAAAATGTGTGTAAGCACATTAGGTTCTATAGATCTAAGTATGGGATTTGAGTATGTAATATATCTCAGTCTGCTTTGCATAAGTATAACAGGTCTCTCAGCAGTCCTGGCAGCACAGAAATGTACGCTGATGAAACATGACATAGCTTCACATTTCGTAAAGATGTTTGCATATGTAGTTTGTTTTCATGATGTAAAACAACCAGAACCATGGTTTCAGTGCAAATTTTGTTGCTTAGTGGCTATCAGCAAATAAGTATGCAAATATGGCTGCAAGAAGCTAATATCAAAGGTACTACCCCCACTCCCCAGGTCCAGAGGGACATAACACAAAAAATGTTTTATGCTGGAACCTTTACATTTTGAAACCTTTATATTTTTCAGTTGTTAAATCACAAATAGTGTACCACTTTCAATGGTAGAGTCCTTTCTCTTTATTATATATTTTTAATTTGTTTTTAGTATTGTTTAATTGTGTAACATTTTTTATAATTGTATAATTATTTAGTTTTATTGTTTAATTAATAAACTTTTATCATTATAATATCTGAATTTATGCAAAGGATGCCAATGAATAAATCACACCTAATATATGTGTACATCCCATTCTAATGTTTTAGCATTACAACGGCAAGCAAATGAATATAGACAGGAAATTGGTTTTACAGGGTAATACGATTTAAAAAAATGATAATGTGTGTATTTAAGATTTTTATTAACCTTGTACCCATCATCCTCCTTTTATGGTCAGGTCATATTCAGTTGGTTGCCATGGTGCCCTTATTAGAATCTCAAACTGATTTCTCTACTTTGTTAGCTCTGGCGGCCCAGTAAAATAAACGGGTACAATCTGACGAAAATCTGCCATCAGCCCCGGGGAAACGGTGATGGACTGTTGCCATAGGAACGCTGAAGAAAAGAGCATGTGATTAGACCGTCAGTAAGGATGAGCCCGGAGTCTCAGTTGACTGAAGGGCCAAACTCTCTCAAACTGCTGCTGTCACCCTCAACCCTTGCCCCTCTTTGCCTCTGTATTGCTTTATGCACATTCAAATGTACAATAAAGTATATGTCATGTCAGGTGTAGAGTCAGTAATGAATGGGCTCCACTGGTGGCTTTTAGATTTGCTTCAAAAATGAAACAACAGAAAGGTTTGGACAACAGAAAAAAAGCAGTCACTGCATTGTTGCCATTGGCGACAAAAGACCCTTGTTCCTGAAACACAGTAGAGCTA
Organism: Albula goreensis; assembly: GCA_022829145.1. Classification (NCBI taxonomy): domain Eukaryota; kingdom Metazoa; phylum Chordata; class Actinopteri; order Albuliformes; family Albulidae; genus Albula; species Albula goreensis. Next base: position 25,731,595 of record CM040747.1, on the reverse strand, counting down.
GCTGTTATCCTCTTATCTCACTGACTTGACTTGGTATTCTATTCTTATTTATGTGTAAGTAAGGTGAACTTGAAGGCTCAACCTGTCCTAAGACAAGCTGCTCTCTCTCTCGTATCCACATTCCAGAGTCCGTCTTACTGAATGCAGAACTTGTATTTCTGAATAAAAACAGTAAAATTTATTGGTTGAACCTTTTTTGTTTAACTTATTTAATGTTAATACATGTTTTTAGCTGCTTTTATGGCTGTCTTCACCTCAGTGAAACTTTGGAAATGGAATGGAATGGGAAATTATTTGAGCATGTAATTCTTTACACAAAATATGTTTACAGTGTGTGTATCCGATGATCTTATGCTGGCAAATTCTTGCATACTGTTCCCATTATTCCATACTATTCCATACCAAGAGTCTCGTTCAGAAGAGGTCAGTGATAGTAGTTTGTCATTATTTAATCATCACAACCTAGATAGTGCAGTGGTGCAGTGTGAGGCCCCTCTAACAGATTAAATATTCTATTACACTGCACACAAAGAAAAGCCAGGCAAGACCCACGCCGCTGGCAGTCAAAAGCCTCTCCTCTTTCACAGGGAGAGGAGGGGGTGCTTTCCAATTTTATTACATTTTGATAGGATCACAAAGTTAATCTGAATATAGTTTTTGGGGGCAGTGGAAGTGCACATAAAGTTCATGAGGCTGTGAGCCTAGAAAAAAGTTAGCAAAACTTTGATTGCAGTACCTTTTCAATGTTCATTCACTTAACCAAGGAACTGTGTGGCCCATTCATCTCCTGTGAATCAGGTTGTGTGTTTAGCATATGGCAGAAAATTTAACATAATGAAAAGAAAGCTTTAAAGCTGGGGTTTTGAGTTCCATCCCTGGAGGGCCAAGTGCATGTATGCTGGTTCCTCTTTCCAACCAGTAATTCCAGCTTCATTTTATGCACAGGTGTGTGCGCCAGTGTTAGTTCACTTCTACATTGTAAAATATGTTCACCCTTGTTTTCACAGAAATTTACAGCTGCACCTCATGAGCGTATAAAAATTGTCAGGTCGAATAAATTATTGGGCTGATTAAATAAGAAGGGCAGGAACTGAAATGAAATCCTGAAATGGATCGAGCCCATGTCATGTACCCCCTCTGTAAAGCTATGCCCATATATGTATAATAATTTAATTTAGACTTTGATTGATGTGGTTTGAAAGCTTTTCTGAGACAGATAATAACTGTGGTCACTGGATGGTTTTTGGAACGGTGAAGCCGTTTTGAACGTTGTCCCTTTCCTCGGGCAGTTGGAAGCGTGCTGGCGTTTGGGGGCTTAAATCTCTTTCCGACACTGAATTTCCACAGAGGCACAGAGAGAGAGAGAGAATCAACGCCTAACGGCACTGCTGCCTAGAAACAGCTGAACTCCCAGACGCAATCTGCCCCGCACAAAGGACCAGGGTGATGAAGAGGTGGAATTAGCCGAGGTTCGGGGAGGGAGGGAGGGAGGGGTTACCTCGTTCTGTCTTTTCTAAGGGTGATGAAGAGCAACAAGAGCCTTTTTCCTCCACTTTTTTCCTCCGCTTTCTTACTGTGGTTCCATTTATCTTCCAGCGTCTTAAAGCCATTTTCAAACGTTTTCCCCTAAACTCCTCACAGTTTGGAACATGCTCTTGAGCCAACAATGTTTTTATGGCACCTATAATGTCCAAAACTCCCAGTGTATCATACCGGAGTAAACCTGAATAGCCTGGTCACACTCCACTGAGATGCCCTGCATTGTAATGGCACTGGAGATTAGTTTTTTTGGACAACCTATCCAAGAAGAACCTTTTTCAAACACACACAATACACCTCTATTCAGTTGCACAGCATTGTTGTTTATCTAAAATTTGACACCTTCAAGACAAAAATAACCAAATAGTTTATCTATTATATCATGACTTCATCAAACATTGTGCTGTAAAATGTGTTGAATTCCTTTATTGGTGTTAAAAATGAAGATCAAAGAGGTCAAATTGATTACAGGCCATGTTTCCTACCAGTGAGGCATTTTTTCCCAGTGGTCAAAAGAACCAAACCCTGACTGAAGTTGAGTGTTGGAGTTAAAGTTTCAAAGCTTTGCTTCTAGTTTTAAAGGATGGAACTAAATGGTCTGATTACCATTCTAATGTGAGGGCAATCACTTCTGCCTGCTGGCTAATCGGCTCATAATTTGTATGTAGAACATGCAGTCTGACCTAATATATCATTATGCCTACTGTGCAGTGCCAAATGCATCTGCATCATTTCTTTATTAGAAAAATATAACAATAAGTATGTACTGCAAGGATTATAATGTTGCTTTAATGTTGAGATATTACAAATGCTTTCAGTTCAGAGGTTTTTTAATGTTGTTAGTCTGTCTGTCTGTGATATTCTTCCTATAAATCTGCATTTGTTTCTAGGAATAGTATTATGTAAGACAGTGGTGGTCAGACTTGGTTATTGAGAATCACAGGGCCTGCTTTGTGTTTGACTGACTTACAGATAAATATGTTTTTATTTATTTATTTTTTCCCACAAACACAGCTTGAGAAGTCACTGAAATTAAGTCACCAAACTGATGTTTGCTGAAAAAAATGTCATTGTTGAAGGACAAATGTTGATTGAATCCAAAGCTTGGGCTGGCTGTGGCGTTGGATCGATGATGCAGGTGGCTCTGGATCGGGGGTGGGAGGGGCTGAGTACTGCTCTTTTAGCACACAGAGAAAACGTGTCAACAGAAGAATAAAAACTCAGTGATGAAGTCTGCCGTTATCACCAGAAAGCAATTATTTTCTCACTTGAGCGCTCTCCGAGTGCCGGCGGGAGAGAGGCGCGTCACGCGTGGGAAGAGCAGTCTTTAAACCGCGTGGACATCTGCAATTTTCCCTTTTTATTACACTAGTCATTTTCCAGTGTACATAGTACAAAAATTGAATCGTAACTTTTCGTACCATAAATGTTGATGAACTTACATTACAGCTCAATTTACAGAGCGCCTGGTCTACTACCATTAAATGAGCATTCTTTCTGAATTTAATATATGGGCGTATATGCTTTAAAATGATGAAATTAGAAATATGCTATATGAATATTGAATATATGCTGCAGTCATTTTTAAACAAGAATGAACAGAAATATTACATTTTTTTAACAATAGCCTGGAAGGTGCCAGCCCTCCTGAGTGAGGGAGGTATCCAGGTTGGGTGCATTGCCACTGTGTATAGCTCATTCCTGTGGTCATAGCCCTGTAAGAATGGAAAACGTGTCTAATTTTACCAGCCAACTCGTTTGGATCCTCAGCTGTTCTTACAAAAGGAATGTCCTTCTGCCTGCCTGCTACACAAGCCTTGCCAATCATCCAAACCGTGCTAGGTTGCTATAGCATCATGGCTGTCAGTCATTCGTCTTGCCATCCAATCATCTAAAATGCAGACATTGACATGTTCCAATGACAGCCTTTAGCTTCATGTACAACTTTTTCCTTTGCACTTTCCCCTCTCTGTTTCTTCTTAATCATGGGCTGTAGTTATCACTGTAAATTTTGCTTCTATTTGAAAGGAGACTGCAGCCAAGCTCTTCTTTCCACAGTCGGAGGAAGATGCTTCATTGTGAAGGCAGGCTGCAGATGCAGGATTGATCAGTGTCCGGTGAGGGATGAGACAAGTAAAACCATGTTGACTGAACCCCATCCTCCTTGGCACATATGCTAGTGCCAAGAATGTGTTGCACAGCAGGGGTGGCGGACATAGCCTGCACTGACATGGTTTGAGTCCAGACGCTGTTAGGACATTTCATGACCATTGTTGCTCCTCTGTGCTGAGTGCACTTTCCCCTACTGATGTTCTGGATGGTTTTATTCTGAAGTGAGCCAGTCCCTGTATAACACTCAGTACATGAAAAAATTGGACACAAATATGAATGTATTGTAATCATTCCCCCATTTTTTCAAATACCTGTCACTGTGAACCTTAAGCAGGAGTGTAGTTCATTCATTTTCGTATGTGTCTACGAGACGGAATGCCTTTCAGTTGTGGTAATTAAAGAATGTGCAGTGGTCATGAATAGTCAACAGCTTCTCACTGCCTGATTAAACATGAGCTTATTACTTTTCAAGAGCTTGTTGATTGCTTTAAATGATCCCATAAACCGATAAGATGGAGAAAATTGTGAAACCTTTCAACGACGAAGAAAGAAAAAAAAACTTGCCTAAATAATGTAGTAAAGCTTTAAATAGAATAGTTAGGCTTCCCCCAAACATGCATATTTTATGAGCTAATCCAGAACATTAGGAGGGCATTCCAGGGAAAGCAGGCCAGGATAGAGAGTCTTTTCACAGCCTCAGTGAAAAAATGAGCAGTCTTTTAACTCAGTGATTTATTATCAGCTAGGCTGTGTTTCTTAACCCACACGTGTTTGTGCAGTTATTAAGATCAAGACTTTTGAGTGTCTGTGCTGCACATACGGCTGGCTGTCAAAGTATATGCAGCATGTCTGTTAATTCCAAAACTGAGTTACATTATATATTGCAAATTTTATGCCAAATCATATCAACTAAGTGCATTAAAGTGTTAGTCTGAGCCAAACAGAAGGGCAAACGCTGTACTTCTTAAAAATGCTTGCTGTGGTGTTTCCTTTTCAGTGACTCATGGCCATATGCAGTAGTTGACATAAGGGATGATGAATGTAAAGAAATCTCTGACTGAGTATGCATATTTCAAGACATGAATATTGATTCACCCTTATCCAGATCAATATTCATTTTCATTTTACTATTATTATTATTTATGTGCCTGGCAGGTCTTTGCATCCAAAGCAGCTTTACATTTTTACACATGATGTAGTTGATATGATTTAAGTTCCTTATCTAAGGATACAACTGCAGTGGTTCCCTGGGGATTCACAACCACAGGGATGTACAGGAGAACAGTAGACTGCACGAATAATTCTCTCATATTTACATGGAAAACCCTGTGTCCTGCAATGTTTTTGTTTGTCTTTGCTTCATGTGTGAGGGTGGATTCCTCTTTGTTTCTCTTTTCTTATTTTTTTAAAAATCAAGTAATATAATGTTTCCGTGTATTGACTGGGAGCAGTGCCCGAGCAGTATCGGAGCAGTGTAGTTGAAGGGTGTATTGCTTTTAGTTGTAATTATATGTAATCAGAAGTATCTGATGTGCCAGAAAGTTCAAATAAAATGCACTTGATCTTTGGCAGTTGATTTCTCTCGTCCCTCTGAAATGATTACACAGTTTTAATCCAGTCCAATCTTCATTTTAGGCTACAAACCAAGCCTTGGTAAACAAGTGTAAAGGCTGTGTCCAAAAGGGGCTTTGGAGTTCAGGATTACTGCAAACTCTATCCTCTTCACCCTATACCCACACAACAGAACGACTGCTCGCAGATTTTAATTACATAGTCAAAAAAAAAAACAATTGTTGGGCATTTTATTATTTTTTTGCTAGTAACTACAACTTTAGGATAAATGATGTCTTTGTTTCGGGGCAATGTATGACAATATAGAATTACAGCGATTACCAATGAAGCGTTTTAGTGTGGAGCCACCCCTGAAGAGGCAGAAGAATGGCTGAGGAGCCTGCTCCAGGGTGCCTGCTGCCTTCCAGCTGCTCTTTCATAATCATAATTACAAAATCCATTTCAGAGGATGTATATAAAAAAATCTCAGTACTTATGAATGTTCTCTGCACTTAACTCTGAGGGCACCGAATCACCCACGAGGGGGGATTTATTCAAATGTAAAATCTAACATTCAAGTATTCTTTCAAATCATAGTGCTTTCACAGATGGCTGAAACGTGATATTACTGATGAAAACTGAATAATTCTTCTTTAATGAAAAGTAATGAATATCTAGGAATTCTAAATGTGCTAATGGCAGAACCATCTTCCACAAAATTGTTTCTGTTATGCTTTTGTGGACAACCTATCAATGGGTATTAATGTTCCATCATTGTTCCATTATGCTTTATTAGGGGTTTTAACAGAGATAAATAGTTGTATTTCAGAAAACACCTCCACCAGTCAATCTGGTGTCCCACCTGCAACACCTTAAGTCCACAGTCACTGTTGGACTGGTGTGAAGCCCCAGGAGAGCATATTTAAATTGCTAATTGCATTAGCATTCATGAGTAAATGAGAATTTTTTTGTGAGTTTACACCACAATGGGGTGATTATTTCCTCATTATTCCATTAAGGAGGGGCCAGTCTGACAAGATAAATATTGTATTTCAGAAAAGCTAGCTCCAATGACTCTCATCTGGTGTCCCACCCAAAGATGTATTTGGAGGAGATTGAAGCCCCAGATACACTGCTGTTGCATTAGGAAAAGGGGTGGGAATCTTGCAGATCTTTCATTTACTACCTCCGGACCTGGTATGGAATATCTCATACCAAATCGAGATCTTTCTGTTTACTCTACAAAAAATCTCTCCTTTCACAAGAATTCAAGCATGAAAAGTGAGGTATTTTAGCCAATTTTCAGTGCAGTATAAACATCCTTTGTTGTTTGAGAATACTTTCTATCTTTTACATCTTTTATGGATCTTTTGGGTCTATAAGTGACAGAAAAATCCGGTCTGTGTTATAATGGACTTTTCGTGGAATTTTTCTTCATGGGCTAATCCATGCATTGGATCAACTTCGGAAGTACTGTTCTTTTTTTTTTACTTCAGGCATTTTCTCTGTGTTTAACACAAATGTAAAACAAATGTAAAACTGTCAAATGGACAAACTGACATGGATGTCATGCTCTGGCACACTCTGCACTCCTCTGGCCACAGCTGTCACTCACAAGCTTATGATTTCCCACACGAGCGGTTCCTTATCAGGGTGAGCCACTCAGCGGCCCATGAAGGTCACACTTCGCTAGCAACTTCAGCTGCATTCTGGAGGCTTGTAACATGAAATCATTTCATAGGCTAGATGTTGTATACGATGCACAAAGATTGCAGTAAAAAAAAAAAAAACAGACACTTAAATGTCATGTCCTCACAGCCCTAAGGGTGCACTCATGATAAGTGAACTCTCCTCTCTAAATGTTATTAAAATTAAATTGCTTCAAAAACAAGGTGGCCGCTGTGGGCTAATCAAATCGCGTCGTTTCTAAGTCCAAATGTGTTTGCATTAAAGGGCAGTGTGTGCCCTTTGTGAAATATGTTAGCTTTAGATCCATCCAAATAAATTTCATCTAAGGTCACATGGTTCAGGCGGCAGTATTGGAGATAAAAATGTTTTTATACAAGCGTTCCAAATCAAGCGCCGCACAAATGTAATGTCTTCATTTCAAAGCACCGCCGCTGCATCCTGCCCCATGTGTGAGTTCATTGTGTTCATTATAATATATGTATCAGTGGCATTTTCTATGATTAGGAATAAGCCTCCTCACTTCTACATGCAATTTGTTATTAATTCTTATCTAAAAATAAATCCCGGTAGAAAGCTTAATAAATTCAAAGTATAATGACTTGTTTTGCTCAGTGTGATAAGCTCTCTCATTACGAAGCATGCCGCCGAGCCCGAGTGCCCGAGTGCACGCTCTGCTGGGCAGCTGCTTGCGCCGGAGCGGAGGCTGAACTCTGCTTAAAAGGCCCAGCAGGAGCAGGGGGTCAGAGACCTGCCTCCAGATCTCTATGAAATTAGGTTCTTTCACCCCGCATGGATACAACCCTCAATCCCTTTTTTTGGATTGACAAAAATAAATATTTGCCCATTTTTGGCACAGTCAAGCACATACCATGACCTCTACTGAGGCTTTAGTTAAAAAAAGGATGTGATTCAGTGAATCAAGTTCTCTGCGCTCAGCCAGTCACTAATTCCATCCATATTCAGTCACAAATCTGCATATGAAATATTTATTTTGTCATTGCTCTAGTGATCCCATCATTTTACACTAGGGGATACACAGCAAGTATAATTAAAATGGATTAAGAAATCTGCAGATTTATCCATTTCAGGTGAATTCTGCCATGAAGTAGCTTGTTTAGGAACAGAGATTAACTCTGTAGTTACTCTCATTGCATGTAAAGGAAAATGTACACACATACACATATGTATGTATGTATGTATACTAATATTCTTTAGCAGCATCTCAAGTTGTGTGTGGGGTGCTAGTGAAAAATCCCAGAGGATGTTGACTCGTTATTCAGCTTCCGCCAGCAGCAGTAAAATACAGGCAGTTGAATTTGTAGACTAGCCCACAGACATACTGAACCCAATGCATTAGGGGAACAACCTGCAAATGATTTTCACTGGCCTGGTTTATGACTGAGGAGCTGTAGCCTGGGCCTCCCAGTGCTGTACATACAAGAGGTAAGACACAGCAGAGGCCCTGGCCCGGGATGTCTGCAGTCAAAGGTTAATGAGTGTGGCTCTTCAGAAGAAGCCCAGTGTGTGTTATGGAGGCCCAGGCGCCACCCCTGGGTGCGGGCTGGCTGTGGAAGTGTGCGATTAAACACTGCAGCGGTGGCACTAATTACCAGGGCTCTTTACTCAGGCCTTTTCAAAGGAGTCTCCTGTCCTCATGCCGAGATCCTAACGGCAAAACGTAACCACCTGTGGAAAGGGTCACCCTCGGCCATCAGGTGCCAAAGATGTGCTGGGAGTCTGGCTTTTGCATCTGCGAGTGGGCAGAAATGGGCAATGGGCTCATGTGAAAACAGTTTTAAGAGTGTTTTTTTTAGCGGCTGGTCTCATTTGGGGCTGGGATAAATGTCCACTGATTGGAGCAAGACAGCACCAGTATATGGAACATCCCTAACACATTGTTTCATTCTCACAGGTTCTCTGCTCTGTGTTGCCATTGTCCCCCCTTAGGAAAAACCTTTTCCAATAACAATAATAAACAACTACACACATTTCGCCCTTCATCCAGATGCACGTCCCCACTCCTTAATAGACGAGTAGCACAGAGCTATTCCTCCTCTCTCTCTCTCATTCTCTCTCGCACACTCTTTCTTTCTCCCACTTGCCCTTCAGCGCTAAACATCTTGCAGAAGCATGCACATGCCTCCTCTACTCTCTCTCTCTCTGTGCACCAGACCAGTTTGTTCAGTTTACAGTTATTAAAAAAAGAAAAACATTTGTGATGGAATCTTGACTGTTCATTCTATTGCCTTACTTTAATGAATTCTGTACATGTGTGTCCATCAATGTCTCTGCGGTGGGAAGCAAGGAGGAGGGATCTGGTGGAAAAGTACAGAGCTGTGTGTCTGTTTTACACTAGTGTGCACTTACCTGTTTGCACTGCACAGCTAATGCTAAAACACACAATGCTAAATCATCCAGCACTGTAATACTTACGCTAATTAATACAATCCCTCCCTGTCCTGTGACACTAATGCTAACACCTACAGGACACTGCGTAACCCTGTAACACTAACAGCAACACTGTTACCCACTCTGCAGCTCTAACGCTAACACACACATTTCCCTGAACTGCACACATTTCCCTGAACTGCAGCACAGTCACCCAATCTGTAATGGCGAATGCTAACACACACATTTCCCTGACCTGCAGTACTCTGTAATGCAAATGCTAACACACACATTTAACGACTGTAACACATATACAGCTCCTTGCCTTGTGCTGCTGATGCTGTCATACGCATAGCTTCCTCTTACTCCTTAGAGAGATGAGCGGCTCCCTGTAGCGTAATTGTCATCACCGAGCCACAGGGCAGCTCTTTAAGGCCCCGGGGGCGTTGGAGAGTGTCCAAACAGGAACTGTACACTACAGCTTAGCCTGTCCAGAGTGCCTCTGTGGGCCTGGTGTGACTCAAAGCAGGCCCTTGGCAGAGCTTTGGAATTATGGCTCCAGCAGATCGGAGTCTTTGGGCGGCCTCCAGGAAAAACTCCCTGGCTGTTTTTTTACAGGAACAGAAATCAAACAACATCGCTGTCAGCACTTTCTGGCTCTTGCTCCTCAGAGAGGAACCAGTGGCCTCATCACCACCCGAATCCAGTCCCCGCGGCACTCAGATCCAGAACTGTGTCGCCTCCGGTCTCCTTCACGGGCTAAAAGGAAACAAGCAGAAATAACCCATTACAATACTTTAATATTCAGAGACAGGATGTGCTAAATTCCAAACCATGGTAACAACTGTTTTTTAGACACTTATGGCCTGGGTTTCCATCAACATTTGTCCTTAAAATTGCAGGATTTTGTTTCTTCTCATAAGAAACAGCTCAGTGATAAAAAAATAGCAGTGGTTGCTTGTCTTGACAAAGATGATTTTGAAGAAAAAAAAAACGCTCACACAGGAATGTTGATGAATGCAGGCCAAACACTAAACAAAGCACAATATTCGCAAAATATCCTTTTGAAATATTCAACTAAATGATGTCTTTCAGCTGGACAATAGCTGCAGTGTTGATCTTTTAAACAACATTTGAATGAATCCAAATGCAGTATCCACTGGATAGAATAATACAACAGTTGAAGCTTTGGAATAAATTCCTAAATTAGCCGATGATGAGTCACTGTAGTGTCCCCTAGTTTCCACGGAATACAGCAGTGAACAAGTCACGACAGCCCGCTGTCAGTGAGCTCCCAGCCCAGCCTTATTTCATATTCATAAACTCATAAACATTCTGTTCGTACTGCCCTTTGAACAACAGAAATGTTTCAGCTATGTTGTTTATATATAAGGAGCTGTGGTCTAATACGCCTTAGAATACAACATTTTCTGAGACTAGTAAACATTAGCTGTGGCAGCGGTTGCTGAGCATTTTCTCACACAGACCACGAGAATGTACTCCTGGGTCTAGGCAGATCACAGAACTCGACTGCTATACCTAAGCACTGTGAGACTCCATTTCATTGCATTTAAATAAAAAAATATGAAAAATGTGATTACTTTCTTTGTCCAGGACAACTTTCAACCTGGCACACCTCTACCCCCTCAGGAAGTCTTTCATAAGCAGAGAAATGATGACCTGCACACTGTGACCACGACTCACTCATAAGGACTTCAGCAAAGGCAGAAATGTTGTGGTATGTTGTGGGGACTATACCCACGGTGCACCATGTCTGCCAACAGAAGCAAACGTCATGGTATTTTCACATTATTTATTTGTGTTGATGACGCTCATCCAGGGGGATTTACACAGCTGGCATTTTGGGTAATGATTTGGTTGTAGCTGTAGGTTTAGTGAAGCAGCTCGGGACTTTTAACCAAGGTACTGACTCACTGTGAGCGTTTAAGATTCCCTGGAGCTTATCTCGAAGAGTCAGGGGTTTCCCGTTATCCTGGCAAAATTCCCAACCTGGTTCTCTGGATCTCAATTATTACCCATTGCTCAATGATTCCTTCCCCTTATGTCTTGAGTTTGTGTGGGAGTGTGTGTGCATGTGCGTGTGTGTGTGGAATACTATGTTACAAAATGGCAACCATGCATCACCCAGTTGGGTGCAGTCTATTGGTGGTGGCTGAAGTGAGTTTCCCCCCTTCTCTGTGAAGAGCTTTGGGTATTAAGGAAACGCACCATATAAATGTGATCGATTAGGGACTGAGAGCTTTTGTTCAGGGCTAAGACTGCACTGCCAGTCTCTGCTGATGCTGCAGTCCACTGCTCTATCCACTGCTTTTCATTGCTGCTCTACATCATTTGACACCATTGAGCAGTTATGGCTGTTCCAGTGAGTGACATCACCCTCCCCCACTGCACATATTACTCATCCTGGCAATGCCCTCATGACAGAAAGAATTTTAAAATGGCTGTCGCTGAACTTTCAGCTTTGTATTTCATATACGTATCTCAGTTTAATTCATGGCTGTCATGCATTTCAGAGTATTGCTGAAGCTTTACTCAGAATTTAAAAGTGTAAAGATGCTGAGCAGACAGCTACTTCTTCTCCATCATCAACAGTCCCCTTATGTCTTGAGTGTATGTGTGTGTGCGTGTATGTGTGTGTGTGTGTGTGTGTGTGTATGTTTGTGTGAGTGTGTGTGTTTCTGTGTGTATAGCTGAGCAGTGATGAAGCAGGGAGAGGCTTTTCACTACACAGGCAAAGGAAAAGCTCTCAATGGATTTTTCATTGCAAGCATTAATAGTGAATATTTAGTACTGTTTGAGGCTGATTTTAAAACAATTCCTTTCTCTTATGATTTCATCTGACTCTTTGCTGCATTGAAGATGGCAGGGAATCAGTTTTTCTTTTAGAGTATGCTAAAGATCCCCCTTACCATAGGCAATGAAAAGATGGTGAATAAATAAGCATGGATGTATGGATGTAGAATTGAATATTTGGTGGATGCAGACATGCACTGTATAGAAGCACAGTTCTGTTTCCCTGTGGCAGAATAACGCCCGCTGTCACCCTGTCCTCACCATGAACCACTCAAACAGATTCACATTAAGCAGTAAACTGGCTTGTATGTATGAATGTGTGTGCTTGTGTGTATGAGAGAGAGTCAAAATGTGTGTGTCTGTGAGTGGGAATGTGTGTGCGTGTGGGTGTGTGCGTGTGAGAGAGAGTAAAAATGTGTGTGTTAGTGAGTGGAAATATGTGTGTGTATTTATGTGTGTGTGTGTGACACGTAATGTGTTTATTAGAGTTGGGATTGTCTGCTCTACTGTCATGCAAAATGGAATGTAGCATGCAGCCAGCCTTCTGAAGCATCCCGAATGTTAAAACAGCTGGTAACTGTGTCAAAGATAGGACAAGACACATTTCAGTTTATTTTTCTAGGAAGGGCTTGAGCTCTTTGCACACAGCTATCACCTTTAACCCTGACCATCTGCTAGCATCAGCTGCTAAAACATGGACCTATCAGAGAGGCTGCACGGTGCGGTGAACGATGGCGGTAAGATGCAAGTTACCCACTGTGCTCTCTTGGTTTTTCAAAACATCTTAAGGCAGTAGGCGGCTTCACCTTACTCCAGCTATCCATTGACTTACTCTGCCTTAAGACATTCTGCAAAAAGATATGAAGAGAAATGTGCTATTTAATAAGAAGGGAGTGATGCATTGTGGGAGATAAATTGTGACAGTGCTGACAGTTATACGGGAAGATTTAGAAGGAGGTTGGGATTCAGGTCAGGGGGCCATGAGCTCCTCTTTGCTTTTTCTGCTCGGTCTTTTCATTTTCTCCTGTGGCAAGCTCAGAGTGAGATGGGGGAGATTTTCATGCTGGCTTATTCCAGCCCTTCATTTGGGGTTGGGCAGCCTTCAGGCTGGCGCATGCTCATGAGGTGAGAGGGAGGATGGGAGTGTCAGGATACTGATAGCAAATCAAAGGGCCAATTTCCAGTTATAATTGAGGCAGGTACAGTGCATAATAAAACAGGGATAAAAAAATGTCATCTCATATTATTTCAGTTGTAATTTTTTTATTGTATACAGATGAAGTAAACTGAAAACAGATCAATCAGCCAAATTCATTTTAATATCAAGGGCACTCTCAGCCCAGCATGTCTGTCCTTGGACTGCAGTATAGAAATCAGTTTAAAAATTTGTTTTGTGTTTTATAGTTTAATTAGTTAATTACATGGGGGAGGAGAACAAACGGCAAAGCCATTTTTTCTTGGGTTTATAAACATAAGAAGCAGAAGTGCCACCCACACAGTAGTTAGTCTTTTTAAATTCCTCAGAAAGAAAGATTTTGATATTAATAATGATCGTATGGACCTTGCTCCTTGGGTTGTGTGCATTGATGCAAGGTTAATTTAACTGGGTAATTGGATATTTGAAAGAGGTGCTCGTTAAGACCAGACAACGCTTCATTATGGCTGGTCCCCACCCCCACCCCACCCCCAGTAGTGGTGATGCGTTATCTGACAGCTGACCAATAAAATCCTGACCTTTGCGGGCTGCTGTATAAGTGGCCCCCGCATGTGAGTGATTGCCTTTTCCACTCTACCGCCGCTGGAGCTGCCGCCACCATGATTTATGGACAGAACGCGGCAGAAACGGCACAGCCAGCTGCTCTCCGGCTCACACCGCACCATGAACGCTCTTCCTAAACAGAGGACGAAGCCCTCCTCCCAATGCCTGCTGGGAGACCTGCTACGTCGCCTCTGCTCTCCTTTTACACCGTGGAGAGCTGGTATTGAAACTGAGCATTGTTTCTGAAACAGGACCGCTCTTTAGAAGAGGGCTGTTGTTGAAACAGGACCGCTCTTTAGAAGAGGGCTGTTGTTGAAACAGGACTGCTTCTCCCTAGAAGACAGGATATTGTTAAAACATGACTGCTCTTCTTTTGTAGAGGGCTGTTGTTGAAACAGGTCTGCTCTTCTTTTGTAGAATCTACAAAAGGGGAATCTGCACAGAAAACTTTTTTAACATTTCAGACATTCTTTCTAGTTTCCATTTTAATATCATCAAAACACTTTTTTCTGTGTAATAAATTAAATACTGTTCATACAATTTTATATATTTAACAGTTCCTGTGAGTGTGTGTGTTCTGACCAACATTGCTTAGTTTGTGTTGTTGGTTTTAGATCACTATAAAAGCATGCGATGTGCCATCCTGCATTAACATAAAGATGCTGAACTCCTGATGTCAAACCCCCACATGACAGACTTGTGCTGAACCTGTGTCTGCTGCTGGTGTGTGGAGGACAGGCCTGATTTTGGAGTGAGAAGTTCAGCCATAAACGCAGTCGCTTCTATCGATCTGACCTATGCTCCACCACTTGCCCTGGTTCCCCTGGTAATACAGCCGGCGGTATTGAACCAAGCTACGCTCCATTGTTTGCACTGGTTCCCTGCTTATGAAACAGCTAAGTCAACTAGGAATGAGCCATATTGACAGAATCCCATTGAGTGGATGTATTCAATGGGAGTCTTTCTGACCCAGTGAACACAGCAAACCACATGTTAGGTCAGGACAATTTATTTTTTAGTGAATGAAATTTGGAGGGGCAGATTTCCCAATTCCCATGCAGCCCACAAGTCACATTATATTTCAGTCACTTCATTTTACACCCCAGCTCCTGCAGTTAAGATTCTCTTTAAGCCCTTGGAGGAAGCTCAGCATATGCCTCAACCAAAAAAGTGGTCCTAAGCTAGTCAATCGCACAAGGATTGTGAAGGTAGCAAGGTCAAAGGGAAAGGTCACAAAGAGTTCTGCCTGTTCGCTTTTGATTTTGATTGTACCTGGCAAAGAGTTCTTCAGTTCCCTGTCAGTGTTCACTGTCAAAGGTTAAGGTTACAGAAGGTCATTATAATATTTTCCAAAACTTTGTGTAACACAGTAATGTAATGTTAACATTAAAATATTATCTGCACTGCTCTTCTGTCAGTTTCAAAGGGACAGTGTCAGACTGTGAAGGTCAAATAGCTCATGATGGGTTTTTGGTTTTTTAATCCTTTATTTTACAGTTTCCTACTCAACCATTTCTGCAATTATGAGTTTTTGTTGATGTTTAAGCATACATTGACATTATCCTTTCTGTTTCTGAGAGCCTTTCTGCTGCTCAGATGAAAAGGTCAAATGTGAAGGTCACAGGGACTCCTGGTGACTTAACTCAGTCCTCTGCTCCTCATCCATGTTTACGTCTCCTTCACCTGTTCCTCACTTGATTGTCTGTGATGTGTTATCACAAAAGCCTCATTTAATTGGGATGACCAAAGGTATCTGTCAACATGTATGTGTACAACACAATGTCTTTGTCAGGCATTAACTGGATATTTATGCAGTGTTCAGTGAATGTCTGTGTTCCTCCCACACAGACAGAGGTATGGTGGGAAAGTGCATGCCCATAAAGACTCCTATTTTCAGCAAGCAGTTTACAAGCCCCGGCCCTCCCACTCCTTTTTAATTCCTCAGGAGAAAGCGGCTCTGTGCCCATTAATTCTATCGGTGCTTGTGTGAAATTATATGTCAGTCAAATGAGCTGTCAAAGAAATGAGACTTATGAAAATTGTGGCTGCCTGTCACTGCCATTCTGGGTTTTAGACTTGTAAAATATTAAATATGAAATATTAAGAGCATTCTCTATGTATGTGAAATTGATTCATCTTGTTTCTTTTTATTTTTAAGCAATCACATATATACTTAATGTGAATTTAATCC
Source organism: Albula goreensis (assembly GCA_022829145.1). Taxonomy (NCBI): domain Eukaryota; kingdom Metazoa; phylum Chordata; class Actinopteri; order Albuliformes; family Albulidae; genus Albula; species Albula goreensis. The sequence continues at coordinate 25,715,552 of CM040747.1, read as the reverse complement.
AAGCCATTGCCTTCAGAAAAAGCTTTCATGTTGACAGGTCAAATGCCTAGCACGTTGCCTTGATGATATTCCAGTGTATACCTGTGACCTTCTCATCTGGTTTGAAGCACTGTAAAATCCTGCTGAACTTGGTTTGATATTGATGCCATTTTGGCAGGGGCACTGCCAGGATTCCTGGACCCCATTAAAATATATGGCACTGGGCCCCGCTTTGCCCTTGCATTCTGAAAACACCGATGAACATTTTTGGGGCCCCTGTCCAGCCTTTGGCCCCCTGAATAATTGAGAGCTTTTGTCCCTTTCACCAGGCCATGACATTCATGAGTGATGGGAGGAGTAATTTTGCACTAACATGCCATTCACTCAGGTAGCGCATATGATGCAGCTCCTATGACCTGCAGTTACAATTACATTGCAACCACAGTGCATGTGCTTGTTTCCATGGGATGTGATGTGTAGGCTGGTGTTGAGCGAGGAGTGTGCACAGTCAGGATCGAATAAGTACTCCCTTCACTGGGTGGCTAAAAGCCAACATTGCTGCTCCCATTGATGGAAATGATTTCCCATAATCCCCTGTGAGCCCAAGGCTCGGTGTGTCCCTATAATCAATGTCAGGCCTCTGCTAAGTTCGGATAATGTGAGACGGCAGCAACATGCTGTTATCAGCGTGCTCGGTTTGTCCGCTCAGATAGAACAGGATAACAGCTGGAAATTGCATTTAGAGGAGTGTGGACCAGTCTAGGAGTTTTAGATTTGTTATGATTTTGGTGCGGAACATCCTTTTCATTGACTCTGGTCAGACGCAATCATCTCAGTTCTGGTGACACATATATGTACACTGGGATAATGAAGTATCATTGAGAAATGACAGATTAATGCTCATGGTCCCACCTGATATCAATATAGCCTCTGTCTGCAAGGTACCAAAGGTATATCTGTGGCATGAACCTGTCTTTTACAATGCACTTAGGGATAAGTGCTTCAAGGCAAGTGGAGAGGGCAGCTAGACTTGGCAGCGGAGATCCTCCATTTAAGCAATATGCCAGCATTTCCTCTCCAGGTGTTTATAGAGGAAAATAATGAAGCTAAAGGTGGAATTCAGCCCACTAATCAGGATGAGGTGCTCATTCTAAAAATAGACTGAGAAGACTGTAAAACTGCTGGCTCAACATTGACCTTGCTCGAAAAAGTTGTGTCGCTGAATCTCGTCAGATCAGGTTTATATCACAAACTCAAAACAGTTTATTCTAACCTGTCTCATAAATTATATATTCGGATATCTCCAAATCAGTTGGGAGACTGTAAGTCAATACATGATTTCTTTCAAAATTAGCATTTTTCTTTGATATCAACTGTTCCTAGTCAATCAAAAGGAGCTGCTTAACCTTGAAGAAATAGCACTCTCTCATCAATACTGTCTTAGAATCTCTCTGGCACAAACAGGTTTCTGTATGACTTGCACAAAAAAGAACTTTTAGCCCTGTTTTTCGTAAATTTATTGCCCGTAATTTTTAAATCATTGGACTGCTCTCCTCATTATATCAGGCCAGTATCACTCTAGCTCTAAAAAGGATGAATACCCCAAGAATCTGAATCATTTCATTCAGTCTCGTCTCTCAGCAAGAAACCTCGTCCAAAAATTAAAATTACATAATGCCTACTATATGATTGCCTACTTATTTTGAATGTTGTTAATCTAAATTGTGTAAATATTCTTTGCTCTATTGTTGTAGTTTCAGCATTGGGTCGCTTTAACACTGATGCGAAGATAATGTCAATGGCACTGGCATACAGATATGAATCTTTTCTTCCCTCTGTTATGTCTGTTATGTTTAATATGACAAATACCCCCTCCTCTAACCCCACACCACATCCCAGATGAGGATCAATGACTGGGGACATGCTCACTATGAGATAATGCTGCATCCACATGTATTATGGGGGGTGTTGATATGATTTAACAAAAAGATGAGCATTAAAAGGGTGGGGAATTATTTATGTTTGCATTGATTTGTATGTGCATATTGATGATTCATTTTAGGTTGATTTGATTTACAGGGAGATGGCCCCAAAATAACCTGTGACAACAGATGAATAAAACTCCACTTATCAACAAGTCCACCAATAAGTCCATAATAATGTACTATGCAGTACACAATAATAGCTCCATTATTCAGCTTTACAGATTTACAAAGTCAGCTGCAATTGGTTGCATTTCGGTGCGCAGTTGATCATAATTAATTGAATTACCATTAGTGATCGGTTGTGATTGGGTGAGGTCCTGTGGATGATTGGCTCTGATTGATTGTGTTCATGGGAGGGATCGTTTGTGATTGATTGAGTTCATGGGAGTGATTTTGTGATTGATTGAGTTCTTGGAAGTGATTGTTTCTGATTGATTCATATTAGTGACTGGATGCGATTGGTTGAAATCCCAGTGGTGGCTAGTTATGTTGTTGTGGGTGTTTTGGATAAATGCCCTGGCATTGTCGTGGTGACACGGTGATGTCTGTCTGGCACTTTTGAGTCCTTGTGGCATGTGAGCAAAGCATGGGGTCACTGGGCAGTAATCTCCAGCCTCTGCGTGATGGCAGTCAAGGCAGCCGCCTCTCACTGAAGGTCGTAAATCAGCCACTGCTTTCCCCCACTAAACTGCAGCCCACTTTGAGTGAAGGCCTGCTTGACTCATCCTGGTGTTTTTTCAGCTACAAATCACATCCTGTAGCTTGAAAATGCTGTTCAACACTGACCAGAGTCTGAAAATTGACATCACTGAAAGTACAAGTATGTTGTTTACCATAAGTATATTTTCTGACTTTACCCGAAGCAATTTCCCAAATATCACTACACTTTGATGCAAGCCATAACTATCATTTCTGTCTTTCGAAACTCACTCTCTTTGATGGAGTCTCAGGCAGCTGCATCTTAATATTGTTACCTGTTAAGATTCACTATTGCTTCTCTGAATGGTATTTTCTTTGCACCATCTGGGTTATCCAATTAAGTTAACTGGTGGCATCTCCGAATCTCACAAAATTATGTGTGAAGTTTTTAGCAACCTACTAAAATGTTAAGTGCTGCCCTTTTTGCGTTAAATCAACTGATTACTGCAAAGTACATGATTCAAAGTGCTATGGTCACCTGCATCTCCTATGTTAGGTGCAATTGCTAAAATCAATTAAAGCTAGAATATGAAATGTATTTATTTCAGGATAAAACCCTTTGAGATGTACCATCTTGTTTTCGAAGGGGTCCTGACAAAAAATATACACAAAATAAAAATTAGCCACAGCATCAATCAACCACTGCCTAAATCAATGCTTGTTGGATTGACATCACAATCAGCCACAGCTGTCATGTGATCCCCATACATTTTAAGTGCCCTTGTGACATCACCAAGAGCCATATTTTTTCAAGTTCAGTATTTTCTGGGTTTCAGATTTCGTGGAAACATTCTAGGGTCCACGTTTTGTCCATAGCCAAAGCATTGGGTATAAAAATAATTTGGACTTTGTTTTGATGTTGAGCACACTGATATCAAGATACCTTTTTTCTGTTCCTGACATTTGTTTCTCTGGGAACATACATCAATTCATGAAGGGCTCCCGGGCTTTTGTTTTGACAAATAAGTAGTGTTTACTAAAGTTTTAGCAGCGGTATTGTAATAGAGAAAAGAACATTTTGACAGTTTGAGTGCAGTGTAATTGATTGCCATTTGCATGACTGGGGTGCCCAAGGTCATGGGGTGTGCTCTGTCTCTCTGTCCAACATATTGAGCTGAAGCTGGGTTTGATGGCTCACTCAGGCAGAACATATTGATACAGACATGGCTTAAGCCATTGGAGCCTGCCTATATAGGAGAATTCTGCACAAATTGATAAACTGTGTCTTTGGTTCATTACAATGCATATCGACTACACTAAAGAACCTCAGGCCAAGAAACCATATCTAATGATATTTACACATCACAGAAATAGATTTGTTCTGTGAAAATGTATTTTTTATAGTGGTTCAAAGAAAAATGGATGTCCAGTTTCAGGAGATATGATGAGGCTTTAAGCTTGATTGTAACAAATCCAGCAATGTGCCAGTATTGGATTTCCCAATGGGCAAACATTTTTTATTCAATATTGTGCTTAGTGATGAATTAAAGTAAGTGATTTCTTTTGCTCCTTTGTTGTGTTTACCACTACAACCAAACATTCACAATGTTGCTTAAGAAACCAACCTAATGTAATTATTTTAAAATACAATGTATATTTTAATGACATATGTATGTATATTTTGAAATACATATATTTTGATATATATATATATATATATATATATATTGTAGCGGTGAGTTCATGTATTTTATGTCTGTTCCTGCTTTGGGGAGTTATGGGTAAATATTGGTTTAGTGCTCTTTTGCATAGTTTCCTCCTACAGTGTGTAATGTTTCAGCCTGGGAGTTTGTGTGCGTTGTTGGGGGGCTTTTAGCCTTGTAATTGGGCATGTAAATGTTAGAGGTGCTTAGCCACCATTATAGAGAAGTATAGCACCTCGAGTTAACTACTGTACTGGCCATTGGAATGGGAGTGTCCTGTAATTGCTAAAGTTGCAAATAAAGCAAGGTCCTGTTCAATTCAAGATGTCTCACCGCTCTTCATTACTGCCCACCGCTACAATATATATATATATATATATATATATATATATAGTTTGCTGTTAATTGTTTGGTTAACATTTTAAGAATTTGAGAAGCAACCCACAGGTTGACAATTTAGAGTGCCTTGGACAACCAAAAACATGTTTATGAAGTCATTTGTCCGAGTGCCATTAAGAAACTCCCCTCAGATCACTGTGCTGAATGCATATGTTTGTAGCACTGTTAAACTTGTAGTATACAATGCTGTTAAACATTACATTTATGGAAAGGTATGTCATATTAATATTATATTGCATCGATAATATACATCTTGTAATCCACTGGATTTTGGGAATGTCTTGTATTGATATTTTCATTATATCTATGAGGCTAAAGAAATGTTTCTACTGCACTTGGGCAAGAAAGCTAAATCTAAATCACCCGAAAAGAAAACACAAAAGGCTAAAAACATATTTTTTGTGATTAAAAAACAAAAAGTTAGTTAGTCTGTTAGCAACAGGACCAACGCTTGATTGAATGCAGGCGTAACAGCATAACAGCACTGAAGAGTTCATCCCAACAACAGAGAAGAGTTTGATCTGATGCAGGGGGGCGGTTATCTGCGGTGAGCAGCCCCAGCACACAGCACCTCTTTGTTTGATGGAGAAAATTAACGGGAGCTAATTTGCTTTCGCTGCGAAATCCTCGGCAGCCCTTTGGCTGTGTTAATTAGGCTGGGAGAGCTATTTTGTATGCCACATAGACGTTTATACAGTCAAAAGAAACGATCGTTACTATGCATTGAATGTGTGCCGCTGAGCTGCCCGCTGAGTTTTGTTCATTTTTCTTTGCGGAAACATCCCGTGAATCGTGTCAGAGGAGATGAACAATATTTCTGTTGCGAAAAATGTTTTATGCATTACTTTTTGAAAAGAATTTCAAGATTGAAAGGAAAGATGGCTAAAGAGCACACCGCTATTCCTCCTCTCTAACCCACATCTTATTTTTATATTTTTAAGAGTTGCTTTCAAAAAACATCACAGTAGTATTAAGTGTGATGTAATGTTTTAAGATTTGGTAGAGAACCCAGTCCCGGAATGCATGAGTTGACTGAATTGATTAAAAGTCTTGGATGACATTGTGGCTGCGTGGTTAAACTGAATGGTTAAAGCTGAGAATCCCCAGCACTTGGTCACCTGCATTCATTAAGCCTTATAATTTATCTAGTTACTTAGCTAGTGGTTTGTAAGGCGCTACAAACAGAAACATTTCTGCCGCTCCTGGTATAGTATCTATACAATGTATGAGATATATAGTATATTAACGTCAGTAATTTGTTAATAAACTGCATAAAAAAACTATGTTATTATGTTCTAAGGCTAAGACTTCAAGAACATAATGATAATTTAATGTCTCCCTCAGATATATATTTTTCACTGTGATCTATTTGTCTTACATTCGAGTCAGTTAAATCCTACAGGACATGAAACAATTAAGCTTTGGCTTGTATTGGCACATGACGGAGTAAAAGTAAGTCAGAGATTTGACTACTGTTTTATTATATTATTAGTGCACACTCCATTTCCAAAAACATATTTCTACTGCAAATAGGGAGGATTACCCTCTAGAGACATCAGTTTCTGGTCTTTATTGATTTAACAGCTGAATCATGCTCAGTGAATGAGAACTCAAAAGGAGACCAATCCCAGACGGCATATCCTGATGGGCGGGGACAGAAAAGAGTCTGAAAAGGGATGATAAATAAATACATTGGTTGTTGTAATCACTGAGGGGTTCAGACTATCTAGAGGGAGCAATCTAGCTCTTCCCATCTTCCAGCGAGAGCTAGTTTAGGGGCATTAAGAAGGAATTTGGGGATTCCAATTAGCAGCCAGAAAGCCTAAAATTAAACTATTACAAAATCAGACATGTTAATTGGTACTTAAAGGGCAGAAATTAGTGCAAGTAGTAGCAGAGCTTTGTTTAAGAGTGTTTTGTTGGGACACTGAGGCCACATCTCACAGGAGTAAAGACAGAAGCAGCAGCTTTTCTTTGTGGAGTCCTAGTCTCCACCTGGTGGAATATGATCTTTTCCTCCCGTGTCTCTTATTTCCCTGTTTTTGCATGTGGCTGACATGCAAGAGAATGCAGCCATTCCCCTGAAGGGGAAGATGTTTCTAGTGTGATAAGATAATAATTTCTCATTTTGTACCTAGGTAACTGATCCACATCCTGTCATTTTACACAAAGGGGGAAGTTTTGGGTATTCCAGCAATTGTCCTTGTGTCCTTTTAACCTATAGCTGACGGCATACTATTTACCTGACCATGTTTCTACACCTGTAAGCAGACTATTCACCTGCCCTTTTCCACACCTGACTGCAGTCTGTTCACCTGCACAATTTTCTCCACTTGACTGCAGACTATTCACCTGCAAATGTTACTATACATGACTGCAAAGCACCCACTAACATATTTGTACGTTTGCTTATACAGTACCTGTGCACCTATCATCTGTCTGTGTATCTGCATAATTAAATTGCACTGCGTGGATTTGGAGGGGGGGGGGTGTAATTGGGAGGATGGGGATGGGGCGGATTTCAGGGTTGGAGACTCTGGGTGAAGGGTTTGGAGCCTGTGCAAAGAAGGTTTAGGGGCAGTGGGTTTCAGGGTTTTAGGGGCTGTGGTTTGCAGGGATTGGCAGTAGTTCTAATGAAATGTTTCCCTCCCATTTCCCAGGAGGCCAAGCTGCGGGAGCTGCTGGATGTGGGGAATCTTGTCGGTAAGATAGAGAACCGGCTCCTCACTGTGGTCAGCGGCCAAGACATGGTCAACATCACCTACCTGAACTTCATGGCCTTCCAGGAGGAGGTAGCAAAGGTACAGATACTAAACTTTCCACCGCTATAAATAAAACCTATTCATTTGTTTGTTTGACATACATAAAATAATAGTTTAAATAATTTAAAAAGTTTATTGAAAATATTTTGAAAAAGACACATCCCATTTGTAAAATGAAGGTTATTTTGATGCCGACATTCAAAAGCCAATTTACAGCATGAAAATAATAAAAAAAAAAGGTAGGCAAAACACATATTAAACAAGTTTATCTTCCTTGGCAAATTGTACTTTAGTGTCATTAACAGAAAAGACACGACTTGCCATGCCAGAGGGGGAAAGACATATTTATTTTCTCGCATATGTATGATCATAACTGCAGTAGGATTACTACATTAAGTTTTCAATGTAGAATAATATTATTGACATTTTTCCTACAACTAAAGCAATGTAAATCTATCTGTAGCAGGTCTCTGTGCCACAGCAAACAGGGCCACTGTATGGCATTTATTTGAGAAAGAGATGTAGCCAGTTTCAGGGCCTCCTAAGTTCAGACACTCAAGTCATTTATTTACAAAGAGGGAAAAAGGCCCTCAAGCTGTGACCTTGCAAAGGTCATTTCTAAGTGAAAAGACCTCATAGCGTGGAAAATCGCCCTGCGCTAAACATAGCTGTTACATGTGGAGTCGCTTTATTGATGAATTACATGGACTTTTGGGGAACAATGTACTGCATATAATTGTGTCAGATTTTTAATGACCCTCCCCCGTCTGCTGCCCCCCACCCTTTGCCTCACCCCAATTTATCCTATGGGACATTTGGGCCCTTTAATAACATGAGAAACACAGGCTGCCATTCTGTCATAATTTCCTGGCCTCAGGCTGGTGGTATCATCATGATCACCCTCAAGAGAATTACTGTTGTTTGATGTTAATGTATTTTTTAGGAAAGGTGTGCTAGTCCAAAGTTCTGTGTGTTTTTCAGTTTTGATTGCATTGCATTTTTAAATGTTACCAACAACAAAAGCTACTGTAGCTATGCAGTCATTGAATGTCTGCCAAGGAAAATGTAAAAAGAATATTTTCTGCTCCCATTTTTTGCTTTTAGATTAGAGTACAACAGGGTATTCTCATCATACTCTGTATAATTGATCACTGAATACATTTTCAAATGGCAACATGTGTTTCAGAGTTCAGAATACTCCCACATCTAGTGCATAACAGAGGGCAATATAAAGCAAAACAAAATTAACAAAAATGAAAATGTGAGTGCACACAGAATGAGTACTATGAAAACCAAAATATCATAGCGCCACCTTGAGGCCAAATCATGTATGCTGTGTTGGCTTTGAAAATAATGATGTATGTTTGTGGTAAAATGTGAGTTTCCAATTAACCATATTGACTTAGTATCAACACATTGTTGTAAGTTAAATATGTAAAGAGTAATTGTTGTGTACCTATACACATGCAGTGACTGACCCATTACCTCATTCGTCGTGTATTTCCAGGTTTATTTTTAAAGCTGAACCATGCAGTGCCTCATTACACAGACACCTGATTCCTGTCTGTTACAGATGAAGACAGCTGTGTGTGAAGTGTAAGCTGCCGTTGGAATAGCTGTGGAGCAGGCCCCAAACAATGCCTGAGTGTCAAAGGACCTCACCTATTGAACCACATCACCTAGCACTGAGCTTGACTGTTGCGCTTAACCCTGGCAAGGTTGAATGGATGTCGCCTTCTTTGTATTGATCATTGATTGTTATCCACTCACCCTTTTCCTCCCAGGTTTTGAAGCTGAATTGTGGGACGCGAGTGTTAGCGCCACAGAATTTTGCCAAAATGCTAGCGTCACCACCAACTCTAGCTGGATTGTGTCTGTGGTTGGGATACCCAGAAGTGTCGTTCACAGTTCCCGGACCTGTTGTCAGACCAGCAATGTGTGTTTACCCCTCTGCAGGAATGGGCTGATGAGCTGTTTAGCCTGGCATCCAACCTGCTGGCACAGAACATGTCCAGAGAGGCCTGTCTGGAGAAAGTGTGAGTGTCCCTGACTGACGACTGCCCTGGCTGAGCGAGCCACCCAATTACTGACTGAATCCCTGACGGAGTAGTTCTGCAACAGAACTAGCCCTTGACTGACCCTCTCTGTATGTGACTAAACCCCTGACTGAGCAACTCAGTAACTCACTGAACCACTGACTGAGCCACTCTGTATCTGACAAAGCTATTCTATAACTGATAAAACCTCTATTTAAATATAAAAACTGCTATAACCACTGTCTAAGTTGCTTACAGTAAATTAATTCACTGCTTACACCTTTATCCAAAACCAATTACAGACTGCTACACAGTATTTTTTGGACTGTGTGAACATGTCTCAAATGTGGCATCATACTATGGATCCCTATTTGACATGTGCTTTCACAAACTGAATATGTCATACATTACAATGGACATTATCTTTCCTACTATAGACATGCAAACAGTGTTTTTATGTAAATTACAAATAGTTAGTTTTATCTTAAAGACTAAAATATGTATTTTACAGCAAAACAGAACTGTATCTCATACTCCATAAAGAGCTGAGGGCATGCAGTTTTTCCCCTAAAGTCATAGACTGCTGCCTTTTGTTCAATTACTCATTCAGTCATATGCATGCACCACCTACTGGGCATTGTCTAAGCTAAACTATAGAATATAGTCAACAAATTTTATTTAGATGATGAAAATAATTCATTTTACCTTATATTCTTCAACTGCAAACCAACAGGACTTATTTAGCAAATAACTAACTAAATGGAACTAATTATGCAATCATGAGTAGCAGCTGAAATACAATCAGCTTACATATGTCCATCCATGGCCCTGAGTCTGAGAGGCCTGTGATATAAACAAAATGTTCTTGAAAGGGGAATTTTTTCCATTTTTTATTTGTATGGACAGTTTTGGAACCCCAGTCTTAACTGACAGACGGGCAGGCAGCAACTCCCTGCTTTGGCTGGAGAGAAGTTTGTGATAGCAGGCCAGGCTGGGGATTAAAGGTAGCAGGGCTCAGATGACCGGTTTGTGACTGCAGTTCTGCTCCAGCACTCAGCTGTGGCTGATAGAACAATATGCCCTCACCGACCCTGATAATATCACACACACACGCGCGTGCCCGCACACAGACACAAACACACACAGGTGCACACACACAAACATGCACACACACGCGTGCCCGCACACAGACACAAACACACACAGGTGCACACACACAAACATGCACACACACGCATGCCCACACACAGACATGAACAAACACAGGTGCACACACACAGGTGCACGCACACGTGCACATAAACACACACACACACAAACATGTACACACACGCATGCCCACACACAGACACAAACTCACACAGGTGAATACACACAAACACACTTGCATGCAAATGCACACACACACACACACACACACACACACACACACACACACTTATTAAGATGCATGTGCATCACTAGAAATAACAACTACCACAATGTACCGGATATATAATACATAATAAGGCCACATGACTTCTGCTTTCGTTTACTGATCATGTGGCATTGGATATACACTGCTGTGTGCCTTCCAGACCAGTGGTGGGTCAGCAGCTGGAGGCAGAAATGGAGTGATGAGGGTCTGCTCAATCCCTTTGTTGGTAGGGGTGCATTCTGAGAGAGATTGAGTTCAGTTGGTCCATGAAACTAAATTCTCTGCCCAGTGGACTTTTCGCTGCTGTTGGCTCACCAGGTGAAACACCCTTTTTTGTGCGGGTATATCCGCAATAAATCTAGTCTTCTCAATGGCACTGTGCCATGAGTTTGAAGTGTGGACCCACAGCTGAGGCTGTTTGGTACTGCTTCCTCTGTTCATAGACAATCAGGCGCTTGTCAGGTTCTCCCTTTAAAGTTTTACACAATCTCACCATTGTTTTGGAGAAATCCAAGTTGAAACCCAGCAAAAACCATGAAAAGTTCCCCAATGTATGCGTGCAAATACACACACACACACCTCCTCCAACATACACATATACATATTTGTGCCCACGCACACATACCCACACTCACACATATGCATTCTCACACAGACAAACTTACTAACACTCACACACACAAATGTTCTCACACAGACACACACACCCAGCGATCCTCCCCTACATCTGCAGACCAGGGCAGGGGCTTGAGTAAACACAAGCAAGTTTATTTCTGCAGAGCCACCGCAATGACGAACATGGTCTGCCGCCGCCTCTAGATGTTTTGTTTCGCGTTTCCTGGCTCTGACCAGATTCGCCTTGTGCGGAGTGCGTTCATTCAGAGCGCCGCAATCATCTTTTCTCTGTGAAGTTGAACAGAGGGAAGGTAGTGGAGTATTAACCATGGTGTGCTGAGCCATGTCTCTGAGCCAGGCTGTGCTGTAGCTCTGCCCATTACACCAGCCTCAGAGGCACAGAGGAGGCAGTCATCATGGCCTATTTCACCATTACAGGTTTTAACTTTGCACCCAGCAGACACAACATTGTGGAGGTGGACCATGTAATGACCATTAATTATTTGTGAAAAACCACTTATCACAGAGTACAGCCCAGAAGCTCATATTACAGTGGCTATTTTTAGGTCTGCCATTGTGTCTGTTTCAGCTCTCAATGGCTGTGCAAAAGCATGGTAGGACATGAGTGGCACCTTCCAGTTAAAGGAAGCATACGCACAACACACACACACTCACATACAACCTCTCAAACAAACATGCATAGACACACTCACACAAACACAGTCACAGTCATCCATACATACATGTATTTGCATATGCGCTAATGTACAAACAGTGCACTGTCATTTCTAGCTGGCATGTTTACAGTATTCTCTTTAATATGGATAATTGTATTTCAAACAAACAGGTACACAAGACTTAAGTTACAACTGAATGCAGAGGGCCGCATTCCTGTAAAGAAGTAAGTGTACATATACCTGTGTGAGTTTAATATGTGTGTGTATGGAGTATCTGCATCTGTGTGTATTATTTATTGATATTTATTTACGCTGGCAGCTGGCATTGCTTAAGTTCACAGTGTTGAGTGAATTTTATAGTGCATTTTAATCATATATGTCACATAGAATGGAACTGTTACTATCTGGAGACAACAAGGAACTGCTACAGCAGAGAACAACCATCACTCTTTTGACAGGAAAAAGCTTTATTGAAGCTGGGTTTCAGCCCAAGAATATGAAATCCTGAGCTAATATGCTGTTGGTTATGATTGTGTTGTGGTCATTTGTGCCAAGCTTTGAAACTGCGTCCTGCATTCTTCCTGTTTCCAGCATTTTCCGGGTGTTTTATACTGACAGAAAACGCGTGGAGACGGCTCTGGAGAACTGCAATCTGCCTTCTGGCAGGGTAAGACTTATGCTAGTGTGAGTGAGTGAGGCTTACACAAGGCCTTCATAAGCCTGGGGGCTGCCCAGTAAGACTTCACCCAAGGCTGTGCACTGCTCTTGGCACTGTCAATCCCATGGCAGGAATGTCTTTTTGTGCATAAGCAGTATTGTAGGCCTCTGTTTTTGCTCTTACAGACTTATAGTCCATAATAATAATAATAATAATAATAGGTGTTTTTATGCTCTTGCTGAATTCAGCAGTGGCATCATAAAATTTACTGTCTTCACACCTTGGCACAAAGTCTTTGTCTTACCTGTATTGTATTTCCTGAGTTTAAGTACCTTCCCTCAGCTGTGAAGCACCATAGACCAAAAATAGCTTAAAAACACCTTCTGCCACTGACCTCAGAACAGAGTGATGGTACATCTGAGCACATTATAGGTGACATACCACTGATCTCAGTACAGGTAATATATCATAACAGACTGCAACGGTATTTCATGTTTTGAAGCATGACTAGTGTTTCAGTTGAGTTGGCTGTAATAGCCTTTTAACAGACAGACACTGTGGATTTAAATGGATGCAGATGCTGTTACTAACTTGCCATTGATGTGTTATTGTTCTCAGAATGACTCAGTCCCAGAAGAGGACTTTACCCCAGAGATTTTCAGAGTTCTGCTCAACAGTATCTGCCCTCGCCCAGATATAGACCACATCTTCTCCGAATAGTAAGGTCACCGTCTCCTCTAGAAACCACAATGTGTGACATCCATTTTATTGGCAGTGTTTTCCCCTTCTCGGAAAACAGTGTCATCTTTGATTTCTTTAATGGTGGCACAGTGATGGATTTATTTTATTTCCCAGTCAGTGTGTGGCATTTATTTGGAATGGTTTATTACAGAATTTTGACACTCATTGTCTTAAAATTTCTTTTTGTTCAGTTTTTGTTAAAATAATGTCGACTGGTGAAACAGGTCCTGTGTGTTGGGAAATCCTGTTAATTAGTATTGACCCTTACCTAACATAGCTGTGAATATAATATTTTATTTCGCCTACTTGTGTGGCGGCTGTGTAAAGTCTGGTTAGCTTTGTACTGAACATTAGTTGTTTTGCTGGCTCCTCTATTGTATAACTTGTTTTTACTCTGTTGTTACTCCATTTATTTGCCTGTGATGTTTTTTTCAGCTAACATGGCTCTGGAGGCCATGCTGGATGAAAGTATCACTAGAGTAAATACATGCAAAAAATAAATAGTAATAAATCTTTTTAAAATTATACATAAAACTGTAGCTTTAATGGATGACCTATGTTGTAAGTTGATCTGGATAAGAGTGAACACTACATACAATTAAAATGTAAATGACATTGACAGTGCAGAAGCTGGGTCTGTCATTGGGTGAAGTCCAGCCATATAACTGCCAGGATTCGTACATGGAAAGAGATTTAGCTGTGCATCCCACGGCTTTGGTAAATTTCTGCATTAGCACAGCAATTTGCACCTCATGCAAAGAGCAAAAGTCATTTATCAAAGGCAGGTTGGGGGGAGGAGTGAGGGTGTGAAAGCTGAGTAAATGCCATCGGGCTGCTGCAGTCGCTTACTGTGGAGAGAGATATGGTTTTTGTCTTAATGCAATCAGCGCAAATGAACTGAGTGAATTATGTTTATCGGAACGATTAAACCCAAACGCTAAAGGGATTAACCTAAAAGAGGGTAGGAGAGGACAGAGAGGAAATGAAACTGTTTTTTTTTTGTAATTTACTCTCTATTTAATGAGTCATCTGATCTTTGGTTTTCAGAGAAAAGAATAAAGAAGTTAATCTATGTGCTATAATCATTATTGCTGCATGAGTTGAAGTAACAGTAAGACCGATTTGGGTTTGATTGGTTTTGTTTATGCTCGATTGGCTAATTTTACAGCGCGATGGGGCATGGGATCCCTCTGGCATTGGTACAGAATGCACCAGGGAGGTCTAATAACTTAATGCACTCTCTAACACTCTGGCAAATGGATCAGACTGTTCTGGAAAACAGCATCAGGTTATGCAGCTTCCCAAATCTCCCCCATCCTTAGTACTCATATATTTCAGTTTACCCTTCAGCAAATGTGGCAGGGGAGGAATCGTTTTTCTCTTAGCCTGGGTTATTTTCTCAATGTGTGTCAAGGTCAGTGTCACGCTGGTTTGACTGTGAGTGAAACTATACATGTAGCGAACCCCATTATCTTTTTTTTCCCATACTCCTCAGTGGGGCAAAGAGCAAGCCGTACCTGACCATGGAGCAGTTGACAGACTTCATAAACAGTAAACAGCGTGACCCACGTCTGAACGAGATCCTGTACCCACCACTGAAGTCCGAGCAAGTGCAGCAGCTCATCGACAAATATGAACCCAATACCAACCTGGCACAGAGAGGTCAGTCTCAAACTAATACTAACCCAACACCAACCTGGCACAGAGAGGTCAGTCTCAAACTAATACTAACCCAACACCAGCCTGGCACAGCAAGGTCAGTCTCAAACTAATACTAACCCAACACCAACCGGGCACAGCAAGGTCAGTCTCAAACTAATACTAACCCAACACCAACCGGGCACAGAGAGGTCAGTCTCAAACTAATACTAACCCAACACCAACCGGGCACAGAGAGGTCAGTCTCAAACTAATACTAACCCAACACCAATCTGGCACAGAGAGGTCAGTCTCAAACTAATACTAACCCAACACCAATCTGGCACAGAGAGGTCAGTCTCAAACTAATACTAACCCAACACCAACCTGGCACAGAGAGGTCAGTCTCAAACTAATACTAACCCAACACCAGCCTGGCACAGCAAGATCAGTCTCAAACTAATACTAACCCAACACCAGCCTACTAACCCAACACCAGCCTGGCACAGCAAGGTCAGTCTCAAACTAATACTAACTAATACAAGCAGTGAGCGTGGCTTTGTCATTTGCACATGTGCGGTGTGAATAGGATGAGGCCACACCCTTTCACTTGTCCCATGACTTGCTGAGCCCTGTCATAGACTGATTGTGTACAATCAGCTGAAGTGCCGAATTTCTCTGGCCAGATCTCTCACTCTATACTTGCTATCAATTTATTATATTGTAGCTATTTATTAATATGAAAATGACAACATCTTACATAAGGAACCTTTAATAAACTCTTATCAATGCCAGCCTGGTGCCCCAATAAACATGGCCCTTCGTTTATAAAGCACCATGGCATCCCCCTACTGGACAGCTGGCAGGGGGCGTAGCCATGGTAATAATAGCATTCTGAAGCAGTCAGCAAGGGGGGACGTGATTGGTTACAGCCTGTATGATGAAGGTACTTCAAGTAGAATATAGGTGTGGCAGAGCTGCCTCTCACTCCATAGCAGAACTCGTCTCCACACTTAAAATGATTGAAACACTCCCTGTTCACCCCCACCTCCTGGCTCTGGCTTTCACACTCTCATTGTGCCCAACATAAACAAAATGAGAGGCCTTCCCATTTTTGTCCTCTGAGCCCACAATCCCTCTGCTCTGTATTGTTAAGAACAACTGGCCTGGCTCATATCGTTAGAAATAAATAAAATAAAATAGCACAGTTTTGTTTGCCAACTTTAGATTAAAAAGCTACCGCATGTGTTTACTTATTTGAGTCCATAAATCGGTGGGTAAACTGGTTGTGGTACTCACTTTGTGAGCAGTAAGCATGTCTCTGCAAAAACTGAAACACACTCAAGAAATGAAAACTGAATGGCGATTATAAGCTTAAATTCAGACAATAACTCTCATGGCTTCCAGATTTTTCTACCCAGAATGTTACTTCTAAGATTATTGTTCCCTTGGCTGATAATTAAGATTTTTCATGCAGAATTGTCTAAAATCATGTATATTGTTGGTTTTTATAATGCAGGTGGATGTGTGGTTGTAGGAAGTCCACACGGGTGTGAGAGGGCAGATGCCAGGTAGTAGATGGGATCGAATGAGGATCTTACAGCATCACAGTGTGGGCACACACCATAGACAGGGCATGTCACGCTCCATTCCTGTAAGGCTGTGGTGGTGCCTGCAGGTTGTTGTTTGTTTTTTGACATGCGTCCTCCACTGTCCATGATGCCTTGTTTTAGCCTCGCCCTAGCCTCTTTCCTCACCGCATATGTGACATCAGTCACACATTGCCTGTGCTCCCTCATGAATGCTCAGACAGCATATGATCAGTTTATCATCCATGTGGGAGGCAGGCTGCTAGAGGGTGATGAGACTGAGGGTTTTTACTGGCTTAGCACCTATTCCTCCCCCTCACAAGGCTGAGCTAAGTCTTTCCTTGCTACAGTGGCCTCTGGCCATAGCCGAGAAAGTCATGGCTGAAGCTTGAGCGCCCAGCTTTGGGACCCACCGCTGCACCACGAGCAAGCGCTTTCACTCCGTGAGCCACAAGTGGGCCCCCTGCTTACTTATTCTACGAGCTTCCCCTTCAGTACCTTGAATTTCTGGTGCTAGTGTTACAGTGTATGAATATACATGAAGAGACATACCCAAGGACTGAACATCTATTACCAGCAGTTTGGTCCTGGACAGCATCCCTTCATAAATAAGACACATCATTTCATCCTGGGGCCTCAGTAGAGGGAAATGTCTTTCACCGTTAAGAATCTGGAGCTCAGTGTCATGTAGTAGTAGACTATAACCTGTTTGTCACTGCAGGAATAGCTATAGTCCCAGTTGTTATGTTACATTTTGACATTCAGGAGACATTATTAAACAGTGCTGCTTACAAAAGTACATACAGTAAGTTCATACAATGAAACATGAGGAGGATGTTGGATTACCAGCAGCTTTTTGATCGTTTTTTTTGTCAGTGCATGTAGGTTGACGGTGCAAGGCATTGTGGGACAATGTGTGTGACAGCCTGTTATGTTATTTTTGTGCCGTTTACAGTATAATATTCACAAAATCTTCATCGCTTATGAGCAGAGGGTGCTGTTTACTGGGCTGGTGTACACTGTTTATTTTAGGAAAATCAAATGGCATTAGCCGTCTGATTCCTCACTGGACAGCTGTGTGAGTTCTTTCGTAAGCTGTTGTTCACATCTGTTCTCACAAAACTCATCTATTTCAGAGAAGAGCTGGAGAACATTTAATGGTTGCTTTTTCCGTGGGCTTTTGTGGAGTTAATGTTTTATGTTGAGCGCTGTAGAGCAGTATGTACAGCCGTGCACATCGTTTGTTAGCCTCTAGTATTTGGAATTAAGTCACAGCTCGTATTTCTGTCCATGAGGTAAGGGCCAGCTGTACACCAGACTTCCTTCTTTCATTGTCATAATAGCCTGGAAATGTCCTGTTGAAAGGACCCATTAAAGTCTTTGGATCATGCCGGAGACTTTCAGCATAGAAACTTGTTTTCTTTTCTCAGATGCAAACAGAACAGTTCTCCGGGGCAGCTCAGGAGGGAGGGCTCTTCACCCTGTTTGACCTGGTGCAGTCCACCGTTTTGGGCTCCAACTTAGAAGTCTGTGTCCACCCCCACGCCCACCCCTGCCCTCTTCTGTTCCAGTTTGCTGCTCATTGAAATCATTTCTGCTCTCCTGCCTGTCTGCTACAGACACTGGCAGGCTTGTTTTTTGGGCCCCTCACACCCATTCCCTTTCTCCCCATGACCCATTAGAGGCGCCAACCCCCCCCTCCCTCCATGGGATGGTGGCGTGGATGTCTTTTATGCAGCACAGGTGACCAATCAAAAACGCTCCCCCAGCCCCCACGGAGTCATTAGCGAACAATGTGCGGCTGTCAGAATAAAAAGGTCTGGTGTTAATTAGGTTTGAAATTCTTCTGAGAGAAAGAAAGTGCATTAATTAGAGTGGATGGGGGCCGGGGGGAATTTGTTGCCGAGGGATTTTGCTGTTTGGAATGTAATGATGCGGCGGTTACAGACGAGCACGCGAACCTGCCCCTCGACGTGCCGCCATCCGTATCTCAGCTACGTGCTCTGCAGGTGCATGAGATTCCAGCGCAGTCTCGACCCCATAATTCCCTGCCATCACAGTTTGTGTTGGCTTTTGTTTTAGTGTCTTAAGTGTTAATGAGCACAGATTAAAGGATGTGTCTCATTTAATGAAAAAAAGGCTATGTGACACTCATAGGAAGCTACCAAGCATAAAGAATGTTAACTTGGCTTTTTTACTCTAAGGAGTTATCAGTAGCAATGTCAGAATTACAGTTTAATCATTTGACTGAAATTAAATCTATGATCTGGCACACACATACAAAACACACAAACACACAAACAAACACACACACACACACTAAAACACATACACAATCAAACACACTCAAAAATGCACAGCATCTTGATTGATTTATCGGTTGATTGATTAATTGATTGATTCACTGACTGATTGATTGATTGTGTTACAGGGCAGATATCAGTGGAGGGGTTTTCCCGGTACCTTGGTGGAGAGGAAAACGGGGTGATCCCCCCTGAGAAGCTGGACCTGAGTGAAGACATGACCTTTCCCCTCTCCCACTACTTCATTAACTCCTCCCACAACACCTACCTCACAGGTCAGTCATGTGACCCCAACTCCCCACCATTCGGGTCACTGTTATCCCCCTCAGCATACAGGCGCCGTTACATAGCAACCTGGGTGAAAGATCTCTCTAGAGTATTGAGCATCAGAGCAAAGGCCAAATGTTGCAAACTTCCAAAAAAAATGCACAAATCAATACACACAGGGAAACAAGTGGGCTCTCCTGTTGCACGTTAGCACACCGGATGCATATGGATGCACAAACCAAAACACACAGGGAAACATGGTGACAAGACATCCTGTTTTAACTACACTTTCTAGAACCTTTAAAGGTTTTTCATTTGTGCTGCTGGGGTAACCCTTAAAGGTTAATCTTAGACACAGATATCTTTAAGGGGTTCTTTATATAACCCTCAGAATAAGGTTCTGCAGAGAACCTGTAATTTAAATCCATATCAAACAAGAACCTTTAAGGGTTCCCCCAGCATGACAAGCGAAGAACCCTTTAGAAACCTTTTTTTCTGAGAGTGTAGGGCTGTTCTATATTTCAGACCTCACTCAACTTCCTTGTAAAAAGAGGGTAAAATGTTCCATATTTTCAGCAATGGTGGATCAATGTTTTTTTGTCTGTATCTGTTTAAGTGTAAAATATTTAATAGCCAGAGTGTAGTGTTCCATTCCATCCGTGCCCTGTTGTGCCAGTCATTGCAATCAGCACCTGTCCTTCCCACTTACAGTAAAAGTATAAACTGGAATACACACACAGAGCATTTGTAAATCCTGCAGAAATGTTTAGAATAATATAAAAGTGAATTTAATTAGTTAATTCCACTATGTCCCTTCTCATTTCTTTTTCTAGTCAGTGGAAGCTAGCAAAGTCGTTTGAATGAATTTCAGAACTGTCTACCAATTATATCATAGCCCAAAGGCTATAAACATTTGTAACATTACAAAGATGTAATAATTGTGCAATACTGTTACAGATTTCATCTCTTAATGACATTATGGACACTGGAGACACTCTTCCCTGTAACCATATTAAAGTATGTGAATAAAAATATGAGATTTAAATATGAGAAACTGGAGAAAAAAGATTGAGGCTACAAATATTCTAAACCTAAATTGCTTTTATACACTTGAAATACTCATTATACAATAACACTGAGCAGAAAATGTCGGGGTATTTTATTTGAATAATCAATATGTTTTTTTATGGTCATCCCCAACACATGGCATGCAGTGTGAAAGCTATTTTCAGCATATTGATCAAAGAATCTATGCTGTTCCTGAAATACAAATACATAAAACCTTCCAGTTGGATAAGACTATTGATTATGGAATTGCTATTCTACCCAGTGCCCTGATTGAGGGGTGAATTACACAAGGTTTTCACACACTATACTGTTTCATTTAAGGACCTTTTTCCAAAGCCAATGGGCCACATTGACAATATAACCAACAACGTTCTGGTCAGGAGTCACACCAGTAATGTGTAACAAAGAGCATTGGTAAAAAGCATTTATTAATGGTTTGTATGTATAATATAGACTGGTGGCCTGTTCAGTCCAGCAAGAAAAATAACTATATGGATATTACTATTAATCATTCTCTAGCATCTACACAAACCACATATTGTCATTGTATATGCCTGTCATTTGAAACAAAATTGAAGCTAGTTTTCCACTGGTACAGACTAGTAAATTTTTTGTTTTTTTTTTTTAAATACGGAAGATAAATTAGACTTTTGAACATAATTAACTTCAAATTTTGAAATGTTGTTGGCTTTTCCAAACCTTAAACAGTCATTTCTGGCATCTCAGTCAATGACCTATAACATAAAATTAAACTTTGTGGAACCAATCATATTGTAGGAAATGTCATTTCCTTTTTCAGTCACTTAGCAGGATTTGTCCAATGTTATCCAACACAGGGTCAGTATCAGTGCAGGCTTTTGTTCTAGCCCAGTACTAAAACACCCAATTAAGCTAATTAACTGATCATGGTCTTCAGTCAAGGCCTTAATTAAGTTGAATCAGGTGTTTTGGTAATGAGCTGGAGCAAAAGCCCTGCACCCACGCTTCCTGCTCACATTGATTTGACACCCGCCCCTTCACTGGAGATACAGCTGGAGGAGGAGTCTAAATGTGGTGTAAAGGTTTGTCTCCGTAGGGGTGTAACGGTGTCTCTTGGTGCACTGCGATGGCGTGTCAGACTGAGAAAGAGAGAGTGTGAGAGTGGGGGTGGAGGGTAATGGTGTCTCTCTGCAGCGGGCCAGCTGGCTGGAAACTCGTCAGTGGAGATGTACCGGCAGGTCCTGCTGTCGGGCTGTCGCTGCATCGAGCTGGACTGTTGGAAGGGCCGGACTGCAGAGGAAGAGCCAGTCATAACGCATGGCTTCACCATGACAACTGAGATCTGCTTCAAGGTACACCACCACCTCCAAAATAGAGAAACAAACTGAAAAGTAACAGTCAGGGATAGAAAAACTGTGCTAGCTGAAGTTAGTTGAATTTTTTTACCTTGAATTTTGAACTTGAATTTTAACAATTTTGTTGTCATGTTGACCGACACTCAGATACTTATTTTTACTTTTTTTAATCAAACCTCTCATCTGATTCCTGGTTTGGATTTGTTTCTGCAGGAAGTAATCGAGGCCATTGCAGAATGTGCATTCAAAACATCACCGTACCCAATCATCCTGTCTTTCGAGAACCATGTGGACTCGTGAGTGAAGAAAAAGCTTGCCCAGCAGTGCTGACATAGACATGAGGAATGGAAAGATTACAGTGAATGACACTGGATTGAGTTCTCATTGTCACTGTGCCTGGGCTATAGTACAGGCACATACACATGTGTGCTGCCCATCACGCTCCTCTGGATGACAGCAAACAGACAGGCAGAGGGCAAACTGTACAGAGACGTTTAATAGCTCTTCAACATGGCATCATTAACAAACATTGGCACCCTGTGCCAACTGTACCTGTAGGGAAAAAAAAAGCCCAGCGTGACAAGAGTGTTTGGATAAAATCACCCAGCTGTAACGATGATGGCTTTAATTACAATCCAAGAGCACTTTACTGCTGTGTTAATATGTCTGACATCTCTATAAACAAATTCTCTTATTTGTACAATCACTGTAAAGCACTTGACTGTCTGTGTGTTTGTCTTGTATCACAGCCCAAAGCAACAGGCCAAGATGGCAGAATATTGCAGATCAATATTTGGTGATGCATTACTAACTGAACCACTGGAGAAATACCCTGTAAGTAAACAGTATCTCAGCAAAATGAATGCAAATGCTGTCCTTGTGGATGCTACAGCAGAGCACAAACACATGACACAAACACATGCACATGTACACACACGCATACAGACACACGCACACACATGTACACACATGCACACAGACACAGTGGAACATGTGCGCCTTTTAGTTTATGATCAAATCCCCCGCAATGTCTTTTGAGTTTCATGAGCGGACCAGTCCATGTTTCTTTACTGCCAGTGTAACTCTTCACCTCTCCCTGCTCTCATTCCCTGGCTCCGTCCTGCATGTTTTATCTGCGCAAACTACAAAAGGCCAGTGTGCCGCACCACATTAGATGGAAACACTGTACCCAGGAATCCAAACCCCTGGTTCTTGGCAAGGCTTTATCTGGCTTCCTGGTTTCCATAGCTACTAGTGAAAAGCTTGCTTTGTGTGTCAGAAAGCAGAGAAACTTCTCCAGGCCACCCCATTCATGAGAGCAAAGTGTTCTCAGCCGTTCAGAGCCACTTCCGCACAGTCGCGGCTACGCTAATCTGCCAGCCCTACCTGTTTACCGCTGTAATGGGGTCGTTATCAGCGAGGTTTGTCGTCAGGACTATCGCTGTGTAAGCAGTACAGAAATTAAGGAATGAGTGGGAACAGCGGCAAATGGTGTTTAAATTCACGTTTTTTTCCCCCTCCTTTTGACGTTGGATCATTATCTGTTCTCTGCTTCAAGTGTGCAAATATTGAGTGAAATGTGATATGTTTTGTAAGAGTGACCAGAGAGTGGACATTAGCCACTGCAATCAGCTGACTGGAAATAATACCAGTTCGTTTGGTGCAGAAACTTGCACATTTGTGTGTTACACACAGAGAGATATTTCCATTGCACCTGAAAGTCTGGGTCTTCTCAGTTTCCTCAGAATGTGAATTTAGTTTCAGGATGAATTTACAGGGCCCTGTGGCTTGCTTGCTGAGTCTATGAGATAAAACGTTCTAGGCATTCAGAAGTGTGCGCACTCAGGAGCTCTTTTTTAATGAAATCTTTTGCTGGGAAATAATTGTTGTGTTACAGTATTAATAGGATTTAAAGTAGTGGTTCTTATTTAGAAAGGTTTTTTCTACCACAACTCCCACCTCACCCAGACACACACACACACACACACACACACACATAGGCACACACACACACACACACTCAAACATACATATACAATACAGTCATTTGCTCACCTCATACCCACCCATTGACCACACACTTCCTAAAATGTACATAGCTTCACATGCACACACATGCAAGTTTTTGTCTGTCAGCAAGCCATGATCATGTCAATCTCAGCAAACATTTTTCCATAAAAAAGCCAAAATACTCATACATACAAGGCATACACTTTGCTATGTACACACGCACACATACACAAAGCCAAATGAACATACACTTTACAAATAAGCACAAGCCCACTCATACACTCCTACACCCTGTTTTTCTGTCCAGTTGGAGCCAGGTGTTCCCTTACCGAGCCCTCAGGAGCTGCTGGGGAAAATTCTGGTCAAAAATAAGAAGAAGTCACACAAGTCTGAGGGCAGCGGTAAGAAGAAACTTTCAGAGCAAACTTCCAACACCTGCAGTGACACCTCCAGTGTGTTTGAGCCCTCATCTCCCAGCACAGGTACAGCACGAGCTACCTCACACCCTACACCCTCAGCACCTCATCCACCCCAAATCCTCACCCCCTCACCCCCTCAGCACCCCCCACCCCAAATCCTCACCCCCTCAGTACCACACCCACCACCCATACCCTCACCATCCCACTCAACCCACTGAACCCCCGCTCCATATCCTCACTGAAGTGTTCATGACAGAAGTGCATGGGTGTGTGTGTGTGTGTGTGTGTGTGTGTGTGTGGGTTTGTGTGTGTGGGGTGGGGTGGGGCTGGTTAGGGTGCCATAGCATGCCTGCATGAGTGTGTATGTGTTGGTGTGTGAGTGCAATATGAGAGTCTGTGTGTTTCTGTATATGTCTGTGAGTATGTGCATGTGAACAAGTATATGCATATACAATGTATGAGAGACAGGATGTTTGTATGTGGGAAAAGAGTATGTGTGTAAATGTATTTCTGTGTGAGCCTCTGACCTGTCTCCTCGTATATAAGAGTTGAGTGATTGTGCCAGTGTTTGTGCAGCAGTGAAGTATAATTTTATAAAATCAAACATGAATGCAGTGCATTCCCAGCAAATCATAAATAACGTTACACATTAAGGCAGAGCCAAAACGATAATTCACTTCATTATCACAGCCGTAACGCACTAAATTAGGATCATGTTATGTTTTACTTCAAACAAAACACATGTATCATTCTTGCGTTGAGACTAAACACAACTTGTTCCTTATTAATTTTTTTGTAGCTCTAATGACTTCCTATCATTTTGGCTGTGCTGCATCATGTAAAAGCATTAAGGAGAGTCTGTTTCACTGAATATCTGCATATTTGAAGTTTCACTAAGTACCATATGTGTGTTGAATGAAGCAGCCTGGTCTTTCCCCATTTAAGTCATCGGCCTTTAGCTTGTATTGCGCTTCCAGCTAAATGACGGGAGGGCATATAATCAATACTTTAGCGTGCACCTTCAAACAGAATTACCAGGACATCAATCACTGGAGCACAAGTAAATGATTCAGTCGCCACAGAGCTGTGATTGTTCTTTAGTTCACAGCGCCCTCTGGTGTTGGTTATTGTTAACACTGTTCTGAATCACGATCACAACCATCTAGTCTCATTGTGCTATTTTGCTCATTTTTGGCTTGTCTTTGTCTGTGGGCCCATGTTTTCCATTCTTTTCTGAAACTGACAAGCTCACAAATGAATGGCTCATAAAAGAAACATAAAGTTTGCATCTAAACTACAAGCTAAGGACAAAGTACAGTTTGTTATGAATAGATCAAGACCCTTTCATAATATCTGTGTGGGAATATGTTTTGATGGAAGAATGTATAAGGGGAGGAGTCAGTGACAAGTGGGTGGACTTGAAAGTTGAGTGGAAAGAACTTGAATGGTGAGTTGCTGTGTATCAAAAGTCCAAAAGTCAATGACAGGAGGGTGGGGCGAATGTTGAAGAAGCCAGTCTGAACGACAAGCTGGTGGATTGGAGTAATGAGGTGGCCATGCTGACTGATGAGTGGGTGGAGTTTAATGCAGAGGGGGCGGGATCACTGATTTCCAAATGCAGGATCCACCAACCAGGAGATTCAAGATGGAACTCAGCAGATCAGCCAAGAGGGCAATGACCTCAAACCCCATGGGCGCAAATCTATAGGTGAGATACACCTCTCTCAGACCTTCAAATATAAATCTAAGAGTCAGATACACCACAGTTCCACAGAAAATTCAAGGAATAAATGTACCATACATGAACCCTATGTACCAGTACATACAGCACATTTTAAAAGTGAAATCCACTTTACAAAGTGTATATAAGCAAAAAGCTCATTTGTACATCCAAACTCTAAGGAGTACCAGCCACCATTTTATCAAGGATATGTCAGCAAGATCAACAAAATGCTAACACTCTAACTGCTAGTGATGCTAAAATTAGCTATTAATCATCCCAAAAAGATTAAAGGACTTCAACAACTTATTGTTCATGTAAGAGTGACATCCAAATGTTGATGACTGTCAGCGTTTAAAAATTCACAGTGAAATTTCCTTTGTTGTACTGGAAATTAATTTTTGAAAATTACACAGCAAAAACCCTTAGTCATTGCTCAGCCTAGAATGGAAAAACTTTGCGGGTCTTTTTTAAATGTTGCTATGGAAATGTAACATAATAAAATTTAAAAAATATGAAAATTACAAATAATTAAAAAGAGAAAGTGAAAAGCTATGTTGAATAGAGGCCTCCGCCCTGGCAGATTGGGGTTATATACTCATATGTATTATGTTTCCTGGTACCAGCACGTATTGCAAACACCACTGCAGATTCCTGAGAATCCAAAGAAACCTATTACATATACAATAACAATGTTCAATCATATGAAAGAAGAATTTTGTTCTAAATATTGATGAAAAGATGCATCTTTTAAAATTGCTTGTATTCTGGCTTGTTGGGTTTCATTAATACCTGATGTAATGCCTGAAGTATCGTAAATAATTACTTGACCCTGGTCTGGTCTGTAGGTCATCCACCGTTCAGCTCTTATTTGGAAAAATTGCCAGTGAGATTGTCGATGAAGCCAAATGCACTTAAAATATTGACCCTGCTCCCACATGTTTTTCTATCAATGTTTATTGGTCTTGCTTTCGAACAAAATATATATGAATTATGAATTATCATGGCCTGAAAGCACTTTATCCATAGCTAATTATATTGTCCTTTTCAACATGGGGGCTTGGATATTGGATATTGTTGCTGAGTTTCTAAGGATAAGCAGGGGGAAGGGGGGGTATGGGGAACAGATATTTCACAGGGCCCCTTTAGATAAACGGCTTCACCCAGGGAGGGCAAATATATAAAAAGAAGTGAAGCATGGCCTGTTATTGAACAGATGCAGAGCAGCTCACAAACAGAGCGCAAACCCAACCCATAAATCCCTGAAATAAAGTAGTTATGAAACCCATATGGATGCAGGGATGCATGTTCCAGTGAGTTTCAGCTAACGCAGTCCACAGGGGCGGGTGTTTGGTTTCTCATTTGAGGGAGTCAGTGGTCCTAGTGAGGAAGGTCACCACGGCAACAGCCTCTCCTCAATCCAGCACTTTCCTTTCAATAATCAGCCCCATAGGGTAAGATAATCTCCTTCACCAGGGCTTATCTCTCTCCCAGCTCTCTCTGTCTGTGCCTCTGTGTAATAGCGCTGTCATTTGGTGCTGTAGTGTATGTGTTTTTTATGTACTTTGATACCCACAGAGGCGCTGTAAGGGATATGAATTAATGAAACTCTGGAAAAGGGCTCAGTTGGATATGCTGTACATGAATAAGTGCAGTGAAGCCTGCGGACACTTTGTGAACCAAATGCCTTCTGTGGACCTGAAAGGGCCATTTCTGCCAAACTTACTCTCTGATTGTACTCTGGAGATGTACTCATGAAACAGAAGCATAGAGTGGTGACATGGTAATTCACAGAACTAGCTGGAAAAAGTAGCATCCCTCCCTTTGCTCAGAAATTTATGAACAAAAATGAAGCATTAGTCACTGCGCAACACAATGTTTAAACTGCAGGATGTGATACATTGTTTTAAAAACATCAGTGAGGCTTTAATGTTCAAGTGCTTCTGTCCTTATATACATTATGTTGTATTATCTGTTCATTGTCGGCCATTTCACAGACAGTGTTCAGTGACGCTGAAAACCAATGTTTTATATTTTAGTGTGACACCGCTGACATGTGACCTTACCAATGTGACTTTTGATTTCTAGGGGAGGTGGAGGCAGAGAGTGACGATGATGATGATGAAGATGATGAGTCTAAAAAGTCCTCTATGGATGAGGTATGTGACTTTTTCTTTTATTTCTCATGATTTTATATTTGTTGCACCTCAGTTTTTAATTAATCGATTGGCACAGTTAAGTGTACAGTTAATTTGCCTCACTTGGTTTCTTGGACCTGACTTGGTTGCTGATTTTAAGATAAAGAGCCAGCACACTCTGTAAGCCACAGTCACACTCCCCCCACACTGTGACCATTGCCCCAGGGAGTGTCTCAGCTGCAGGGCAGGATCTCACCAGCCCTCTGTCACACCCCTCAGACACCTGCAAATCAACTTTAGATTACTGACATTTTAAAAAGAAACATCTATTTTTACCATTTATAGGGCTAAAGCTGGGGTTGGCCAGCCCTGGTCCTGGAGAGCTATAGGGTGTGCTGGTTTTTGTTTTCACCTCAGAATCAGCAACCAAAAAAACAGGTGAGATGAGATAACCAACTGTGACCAGCCGTTAATGTGTGATCAATTGAGTGCTGAATAATGACAAAAACCAGCACACCCCGTCGCTCTATGGGACCTGGGTCAGTCACCCCTGAGTTAAAGTATTTCAGATACATATTTTGACCATATTTGAACTGAAAGTGTGTTTCTCAGCATCTGGGAAGCTGGTCATCTTCACCTCAGCTCAACCCAGCTCTCCTCACAATCAAGCTGTCACAAGACACTTTGCAGAGCGCTGTTTCCACAGGGAATAAAAACCACTTAAAAGAATGAGAGTAAATGGGAAACAGTGCAGCAGTGGGGATGCTGTGCCACAGGGGCTGCAGGGCCCTCTGTTCATTATGAGGAGGCTGGAGGGCCTTGGTGCCACAGAGGGCTGTGTGTTCACTGCTTTTTCCTTTCAGAATCCACTCTGGATTAAATAATTATTTCCATTATTTGCTACATTAGACCTGCTGGTATGGGTACAATTTATATGACAGGAATTGCGAAATCTTGCTGTTTAAAAAACAGCCATTGCTTATATTTTGTTCTTCAACACACAGCTACATTAATATGTCTAAATGAGTTAAGTCATTTACAACAGAATTAATTGGCAGGAACTGGCATTAACTGGCATTCACGCTGTCCTTCATGGCACTGGGTTGGAGACCACAGTAAGGTCTCAGTGTGTCTGTAGTCTCTGTGTGCAGAAGCTCCCACACTCAACCCTGGCGGGCCCCACAATCTGCTGATTGTTGGTTTCATCTGTAATTAACAACTTTTTAAACCCAAGAAACCAGTGGGGTGTACAACTACACAACAGATTTACTGGTTATCAGGCTAATTTTGATAAATTAAGGCAATTAGGTTCTTTTATGAATTAAAATAGTTTGTTTTCAGAATACACAATAATTAATATGTGTCTGGCCATCAACAAAAACTACCTCTGAAAGGTTTTAGTTTGACATGTTTACCAAAGTCAGCCAGCAAATTTGATAATCCAGCTTTGTGGTATATCCCCTGGGTGGTCTGTGTAAACAACTGCCTAAACCGATCAATTAAGAAGTGAGTAGCATTGAGAGCTGGCAGAGCTTGTAGCTCTCCTGGACCATTGCTGGGGGGATGCTATGGTGCTTCTGTACAGAGTATTCTGAAGTACTGATTGTCTGTGTCTTTTTGCATGTCTGCGTCTGTATTTAATTGCTGGAAGTCTGTATTTAATTGTTTAACTAAGTTCAGTAGAGTGACTCATTGTTTTGTAAAATTCCTGTCATTAATCGCCAGCTATGTTTGTGTGGTAAGCATGCCCTCTAGTGTACATTATAAAAATAGCCACTTCACTCTTCTCTGTATAATCAGCCCTTTGAATATGCTCTTTCAACAGATGTTTACTCTCCTCCCTAAAACTATTGTTTCATCATCATTTAACAAGTTATGTGGTGAAAGGTAGAATATTTTTCTGGGCCTAACCTTAATCATCAGGGATGCTTTACTCTTCAGTACCTCTTCCGTGACTAATGTGATTTGGCGGTCTCTCTGTTTGGTCTCATCCAGGGCACAGCAGGAAGTGAGGCTTTCGCTACAGAGGAGATGTCCAATCTGGTCAACTACATCCAGCCCGTCAAGTTCTACAGCTTCGAGGCCTCCAAAAGTAAGTAATCATGTTAAAGCCCTCAGTTACAGTCACACTAGTGTAGAGGAGTGTGTCCCCAACTTTCTAAACCACAGCCCAGTTAATGGACAGACGCAATTACAATGACCCAGCCCTATGAAAATGTGGTGTGACATACAGAGGGTAAGCAAATTAATGGAAACACCAAACAATGTATAAATATCTACAAAGCATCTGGACTGTCCTTTGCTTTTAACAGCTTTAATCCTTGTTGGAATGCTATTCTTTACGTTTCAAACAGTTTCTAGCGGGATGTTGGACCATTCTTCAGGAATAGAAATCCTCTAGTACTTTAAAGAAATATGCCCCTTACTCTACATAGCAGAATTTGGGCACCAGGTGTTCAATTTTAAAAACTGTTAAGTCCATGGTCCTTTAGAAACTTACTTATGCATTTATTTTATAAAGGCTTTCATGACAGGTAATGTTGGTAACTAATATTTACATTTGAAACATATGTGTGGACTCTTTTTTAATTATGATTTAGTTACTTCGAAATATGAATCCTTTTACATTCTATATTTCTTATTTTGTACAGCCCCTGTATTTTCAAACCAGTAATTATGTTAGTAATTACATGTAATTACATTTTTCTCAAAGCAACAGTATGCATTTAGTAACACAGTATGACGTATGTAACAGAACTTCCTCAGTAAATTACTCACCTTATAGGTGCATAAATATGAAATACATATCCAGCTTCATTATTGCGTAGAATATTCAGCATCAAAAATTTGTCCCATACAAGTATCAGGTTTGGAGTCAATTTATTTTTAGTTTTTTTTCCATTTTCAATTATTAAATGAAATTATCTGGAATTATTAATTTAGTGTGTTGAAAAATTCCTATAATCTTCTGAAATGTTCTGTATCTGAGTGAAATCTGTTTTGAATGGAAATGAAGCACAGTATAAATGTATAATGTTTTATAGGTACAAATTGCAGCTCTGTGTAGTAGATGTTCTGTTTTCAGGAATGAACCTCAGATATGGCGTGTCTCAGTGAAATGTGCTTTGTATAAATCTGCCACAGCTGTGCATTCTCCGGCTGAAATGTGTTTTCCAGAAATGAGCACAGCTGAATGAAACATATTTGCATGGATTAACCACAGCTATGTGCTTGTCTGAGTCAATTTTATTTTGTATTTTGCAGAAATGGGCATGTGTTGTCTGACTGAATGTGTGTGTTTTTCTTTTTCAGAAATTAACTGCAGTTATCAGATGTCTTCATTTGTGGAGACCAAGGCATTGGAGCAGCTCTATAAATCACCTGTGGAGTTTGTGGAGTATCCTTACAGCCTTTAAATACTAAATTATAATCCAAGCACTTTTCACTGCCCTAGCAGCCATTAGTATTAGCATTATAAGCTAACACTCATATCCTTATATATCCTTAGCCCTGTGTCAGTGAAGCCTGATCATACTCCAAATCCTTACAAGGGTTACCTTAAAACAAGATTAACTCTTTAACTACAGCAGTCCCACAAGTCCTTTCTCTTAATTTCATTTTCGCATAGTACATTCTGTGTTGATTATTTGAAAAATGCAACACTTTTTTAATGCATGGAGTCTGTCCTAACCAACCCCAGCCCCAACTAACAACAATAACTACAGTACTGGCCAGACCCTATAAAACTTAGCATCAGCACTAACCAATCTCAGTTCTACATATCTACAGCACTAACCTGAATCTATTACCCCTTAGTTAAAGTACTAGTCAAACTCATCTTGTTTCATGTAAGCACTAACCAAAGCCAGCTCTGTTTAGCTTCCATTCCAACCAAGACCAGACCTGTTCAGCTTTCTTCCTAATTTAATCCCAGAGTTCTTAGTTTCTGTACCAGCCAGCTCCAGGCTTCATTCACTTCTGCAGTAACCAAGCACAGTCCTGCCTTGCTTCAGGTCTAACGGAGACCTTCAAACCAAGACCTTCACAAACCCATGCTTGAGAATGCGTTTCCAGAAAGAGGGCCTGACTGTGTGTCCTTAAACAAGTCTGCCCAGATACAATAAACTCCAGCTGAGTCGGCTCTATCCCAAAGGCACCAGGGTGGACTCCTCCAACTACATGCCCCAGGTCTACTGGAATGCTGGCTGCCAGTTAGTGGCTCTGAACTTCCAGACAATAGGTAGATTATACCAAAGTGTGAAACCTCACTGCATTTTACACTTTCATGTTGTGTATCTGAATAAGTGCATGCATCATCGCAAATTGGAGAGTCATCTCCCTCTCCTTACATGTGCTTACCTCTGTCAGCCACCTGTTCCCCTAAAACAATAATTAAACCATGAAGGAGTCTGTGTATAATTGTGTTATTGTCTAGTTTTATGCTGGTGTATTTTTTCTGATTTGGTTTTCAGTTATGCCTCACCAAAAGACGGGTGCAAAACATGCATGGCACAAACTTGTCATCTTTTCTCCCCACTCATATTGTTGGAGATTTTCTTATTTTTTGTGTCTCATGTAATGCTCCACAGACCTCGCTATGCAGTTAAACCTGGGCATGTTTGAGTATAACGGCAAGAGTGGCTACAGGCTCAAGCCAGAGTTTATGAGACGCACAGATAAGCATTTCGACCCCTTCACTGAGAGCACCGTAGATGGGATTGTGGCCAGCACCCTATCAGTGAAGGTGAGAGTTTTTACTATTCATCTGGGAAATTGCAACATTTCTGCAACATCAGGATTTTAATGTCATGGTACTAACTAAATATGTTATGAACCAAAATGTTCAGTCATGGAAAAATAATTTTGCAGTGAACTTAACTGAAAGTAGGTTTGGTTTTTAAAATTGTCAGTAATGTACTGGAATTTTAATGTTGTCTATATGGTTGAAATATTTCAAATAAAGATTTTAAATCAAGGATACACTCCACATCCACTGCACACTGTTTGCTGAGGTTAACAGTTTTTGCATGAGTGTAGCTGTCCAATAAATATGACAGCTTTCTTGTTTTCGGAGGTCTGTGGTTCACAAATAAATTGAACTTCTGCCTTGCAGATCATATCTGGACAGTTTCTGTCAGACAGGAAGGTTGGCACATACGTGGAAATTGACATGTTTGGGTTGCCTGTGGACACAAGAAGAAAAGCGTTCAAAACGAAAACGTCGCAGGGTAACTCCGTCAACCCTGTCTGGGAGGAAGACGCCATTGTGTTTAAGAAGGTCAGCCAGGAAATAAGAATACCATTCATTTTTCTTGCATGCCGAAGACACATTTATAGGCTCTTGGATAGGTTATAGTGAAGTAATGGTTGACTCGGAATCTTCACTGTTCAATTTCAAAGGGTGGTCTGAGTGACTTATAGAGGCAAAATTGCACAAGCTAACTTGCATGTCATAGTGAATGCTGAGTAGTGTAGTTCACCAGGGTAATGGTGCATGTGAGTGACACATGATTTCTTCTAGGTGGTTTTGCCCACTTTGGCCTCCCTCAGAATAGCAGTGTTTGAGGAGGGAGGGAAGTTCATCGGCCATCGTATCATCCCTGTGTCTGCCATCCGACCGGGTAAGCAACTCTAACAACCAAATATTAAACAAACTGAAGACTGACTCACACTGAATCGCTCTCCAATTTAAGGTTTTACAAATAGAGCCCATAGACATTCCTGTTCTATTTTGTGGTCATCATGATCCGTTCTCAATTTCTTTGTGAAATAGAGGAATCCAATTAGTGTAATAAGCTCAATTAATCATATAATTATGGCAAATTAAGCATGTGGATTAAATTTGAATTTCATGTTGCTGACACTTTGTCACTGGCTGTTCTATTTAATCAAAGGGACAAATTAAATTTACCTGAAAATATTTAATATATACAGAACTACTTACTGCTTTCTGAAATTGCATGTATATGTTGAGTTTTTTGTGTTTTTAACATAGTTGTTTTATTTGCCTTTTAAATGTATTTGTTCTGTATGTATTTATATCATTGGTTCCCAGCCCTGGTCCTGAAGTACTCCTGTCTGTGCTGGTTTTCATTGCAGCCAACCCAGGCCTAGCAAATGAAAATTTTGATGATTCATTAAGAACAAATCTGCATGCAAACAGCAAATGTTTCTTTTTTTGTTGACTCTTCCCTTGCACTACATCATAATTTTATCTTGTACTGACAAGCTTTTTCTGGTAATCCATGATGTGATAATTGGTTTGCTCAACTTTGCTGCCTATATAAGGATTTCAGTATTCAGCAATGAAATGGTTCAGCTTTGAATCACTGGTGAGGTACCACTCAAAAATGGTCAGGACCGTAATCATGCATTTTTATGGCAAATTGCTTTCTTATTTCAAGGTCCTATGTACTTTGTATTTCTTTGTTTTAGGATACCACTACATTGGCCTCAGGAACGAGAAGAATCAGACATTGACATTACCTGTACTTTTTGTCTACATTGAAGTGAAGGACTACGTGCCTGACACCTATGCAGGTAAAAGACTGTGTCTGTCTATTAGCAGTACTTACAATGGCCTGTAGAGGGAGCCAGACAAGTGGAGCCCAAGCAAGAAAAGGGCGAAGGACTGAAGAAAAGGAAAATGAGGATCTTTCAGACATTTTTTGTTTGCTTAATTAATATTTTTTAGTGTTTGCTGTCACATGACTGCAGCACACATAATTAGGTGTACCATATTAATCTGCTGGTACTATGCTTTTTTGTTCAGATGTGATTGCTGCACTGTCAAATCCCATCAGATATGTCAACCTGATGGAGCAGAGAGCCAATCAGTTGGCTGCACTCACTTTGGAAGAGGGAGAGGAAGTTGTCAGCAAAGAGGTGGGTGCAGTCTCAGTTTCCTGTCAAAGATGTCACTTCCATATGCTAGTATACCATGAAAGTATAAAATTGTTGAAATTAAACAATAAAGTTAATTAGTAATTATTAAGTAATTATCTTTCAAACAAAATGTCTATTTCTATGGGGGACTGTTAACAATCAGCTTTTCACAAAGCATGTCTGTTAAAATATGCTGAGGTTACTTTTTCTTCTTTTGATTTTGTGATGACTTCCTCAACCAAAACATATCATGGTTCTGAGGGATGGAAAGCGTGTCAGGATTGTTACATTTGAGGTTTAACTTACGTAGTTTGGGGTGTGCTCCAATAACAAAATTCACTCACACATATGCAAATACACACCCTTACATGCTTACATGTATAATATTGTATGTTTTAGAAATAACTATGGGAAAATAATGAATGTGAAGATGCATTGTGGGATATCTCTCTCTTTAGAGGAACAGTGGGTGAGGTGAAGGCGCCAGCTCATTTCTCTTAAAATAAAGAGAAAATTAAAACAGTAACATGATATTAAAAACAAACACTCATTTTTAGGCCCCTGCTTCATCTCTGTAACACAACAGTGGATGATGCCTGAGGTTTCAGGGAGAATATGTTAAACACCCACCCATTTGCTGAATGTCACACTTCATATTTAATATTGTATTTAGAATATCTCCAAAACACTGCTCTGGGAACACCACCAGCATTTGCTACTTAAGCTTTTTTGAGTTCTTTAAGATTTACAGATGTGAGAAGTGATTGGTAACTTAAGAACAGTTCAGTGCCATTCTTAAAACTTTCCAACATATACAGAACAAATTGTTTCCCTCACTCACCGTCTCTCTCCCAGAGAGAAGGCCAAGACCAGGGCGTGTAGTTTGCACAGATCAGATTAGACCATTACCTTTAACGCTGTAATGCAGTGTGGCGTGTAAAGTACCCTCCTCAGCCGTGTGCCAGGTGACTGTAGTCATGGGACTGCGGCTATCGCTGCTGAATTATAACCAGGGGATTGAGTCTGAGGGGGTGGGGGCGAGTGGGGGGGGGGGGGTGAAGCACTAGGGCTCTCACCGTGTCAGTCCACTCCAGGGCAATCACCTCCAAAGAGGCAGCTGGGAGAGCCAATTGAAAGCCACTCGAGCCTGACTCCATGGTAACCGCAACCAGAGAAGTTGTGGTTAAGCGAGGAGCCCAGCTGTCTTTGGGAAACTCTTAAAGGGGCGGTACGCGTAGCCCCAGCTGTGGGTACCCAGGACAGGGGCCAGGAGGTAGAGCTGTGTTCATCAGTCCAGGAGGAAGCACAGGGAGTTCAGAATTAGCTGACCTGACTGACCATGCTGAGGAGAGTGGGGTACCAGAGCTACATTTATACTCTCCAGTCCTGGGCACAGGTACACTCAACCTGGCTGCATCTTCTACCGCAGAGCTTTGGGTTCCGCTGCCTGGACACTGTTTTTGGGGCTGTCTGTGAGGTTTATTATTTCACTGATATGGTACAGTATGAAACTGGTACTGTGAGAGAGGTTTTAAGTTTCACAGGCTGTAAAGTTTAAGTTTAAGGTGGAAGGTGTTGTTATTGTAACTAATGTAGTGATAATGTGCTGCATTGTAGAAAACTGTCTTCACCAAATTCTAGGTTGGGGTTTTTTAGAATATGGGTCCTTAGTCAAATGTGGTGAATATATTTTCATAAAAAGGTCCTCTGAATTTCAAAAGAGAAAGTGCTTACATGTTTATGTGTGTATGCGTGTATATGTGTGTATGTGTGTGTGTGTGTGGGTTGGGGTTGTGGCATTAAACGTGAAAATCCTAAGGCTAAAATCTTGCCTGTGTGAGGGTGCTTGGATGGGTAATTAGAAGAATTTATGAAGTTTTTAAATTTGAATATTCATAAATTGTTTGATTGTAGCACAATAGCACAGGAAAACATAATTGCTTGATTTACACAGCAAGTCCTGTTTTGCTGTGCCAGATAAAGTCAGGAGCAATAGTGAGCAGTAACACAGTCAGTATGGCCAGTTAAGTGCTTTCTCTCTGATGACTTACAGTGTCAGAAACCTTGAGCCTCTGTGTTCCAGTATAACCGATCATATCCCCTGTGACTGACCAATGGGAACACAGCATGCTGGCACGCCAGAATGTAAACAAACATGTAGGAGAGAAGAAAGGGAGAGCCAGCGAGGTCCCAGTGGACTGCAGACTTTCATTCATTTATCAATATGAAGACTACATTCACCGATGACAGCAGGATTTATATGGATGCATATACAAATATATGAATTAATGTGGTGAAAAATGAGTAGCATTGCTTTGGTATAGTGTGCGCCCTGTTCCTGTGAAACATATTTGAGACAGCTCAGTTGTAACATGACAGATTTTGTGCTCAGTATTTCAGTTCTTTATGTACAGAAGACATACTGTTTGTATATGTGAGTAACTTGGCTTTTTATGTGAATATGTTTCTGTTTGGATCATGTCTTTTTGGCATGCATACGCAATGTAGAGGTAGGAATTTCAAAATTATAAAGACATGTTTTACATTTACATTTTAATAAATGCTCATTGTTAGGTCATTATTAATAAAACATAAAATACTTACATGAAATATAGATGGCAGGTTTTGCACTGTGACTTAGCAGATCCACATAAACAAATCATGGCTGTGAATGTGATATGCCCATTTTGCCTGTAATCCAGCCCTGTCACAGAGTGCTGTGCGCCTGATTGGTGCTGATTCAGCAGAGGTTTTAAGCGTGTACATCCTCACACTTCAGTCGATCATTTCCCCTGTGTCTACATGCTCTGGAAATGCCTGCTGAAGTGATTTACAGCAGTAAGAGATATGAGATTTGAATATGCTTCATTTTCAGGTAGAGGCCAGCACTGACACGCCATCCGAGCCAAACTGTGACCCTAAGCCCCCCCCAGCAGAGAATGGGGTCAACCATGCCCCCAGCATCATCCCAAAAGTTCCATCCCAGGTCACTCATCCACCCCAGTCTACAGGTACTGAGCCTGGACCTGAGCCTGAATCTGTGACTGTGTTATTATCACTTCATTTCTATTTCGATTCTGTTATCTGTCATTTCTAACTTTATAGCTAACCAGTGCAGGGGCACTGTGATCTGTCAAGCACTGTGATCTTTTCAAATGGAAGTTGAATAAGAAAACCGTGTATACATTAAGCTGAAGTTAAAATCAAAAGCAAATCCTTTATCAGATGCATTTGTGTGTTTAGGATCAGTGAAGCCAGGGAAAACTGAAGACATTATTCAGAGCATTTTCACAGGTGAGCGCAATCAGCTGTTTGGTTCGCAACATAATTAATAATGACCATAAATGAATGGCGGCTCTTGAAGTGGCACATCCCATTGAGGCACTTGTTTTTACTACAATGTTACACCATGCAGCCTGGACCATATCCTAATAAAGCAGGTGACTGTGATATGACCAGCTTGTTATTTGGCAGCACCCAAGGAGGGAGAGTTCAGTCCCCCTTTCCAAGCAGGTGTCCATAATCTACCTGCACCTATAGCATGATACATTGTGTCTTTTTCATTGACATTGGACTGAGGCCCTTAAACTTCAGACCTGTGTTTAAGGCCAGTTTAGACCTGTGGCATGCTGCAGTGCTTCAGCCACCTCATATTTCAAAGCTATAAGCTTTCTTGTTGGCTTCAAGTGAGCTTATAGTATGATAGTTGGGATTTGTCCTGTTTCAGAGTGTGGGCCAGTGGAATGCAAGTTTAGTGACCTGATGTCTTTTGTGGGCTAATGGAATGATAGTTTAGGCCTATGTAGTTTTTGAATGAGTGAATAGCTTAGGTCTGTGCTGCATCAGACAGCTGGTCAATACCGTGGAAGTCTAAGCTTATGGTAGTGCTGTTTCAGAGATGGAGGCCCAGACTGTGGAGGAGCTGAAGCAGCAGAAGGCCTTTGTCCGTGAGCAGAGGAAACAGTACAAAGAGATGAAGGATCTGGTGAAGAAGCACCACAAGAAGACCATGGACATGATCAAAGAGCACACTGCCAAGTACAATGAGTTTCAGAATGACTACCAGCGCCGGCGTTCCCTCCTGCACAAATCTGTAAAAAGAGACGGTAAGAAAAGGTAGGTTCTGTTCGTTTAATCGCTACCTGTGGTTTTGCTCACTTATTTTCATTTTGGATGATTTCTCTCTCACTCTCATTTCAGTTGAATTCTATACAAATATGCATGACAAGAGCATTAGATTTGCCAAAGTGGAAAACATATAGATGACATTTCACAGAAGAAAAAAACAGCCCTCGCCCCTTATAGACACACATAGACACAATATTCAGTGCTAGATTCAGTTAAACTCACTTTTTCATTGCACATGCAATTCAGTCAATGCCTGTAAAGAGACAAAGACATCATGAATCTAGGCCATACTTTGAATGGTCCTATGATCCTCCTGCTTCCCCTGCTTTCCCTGTTTTCCAATCTCCTCCACTCTTCTTAACACTTAAAACCTAACATACAATCAAGAAGACATTGTATGCATCTGTGAGTGCATCAATTGATTATTGAATGTGGCACAGTTGGGTGGGGTTTATTGCAAATGATTAGTTGACTGGTGTTGTTGACTGGTGAAAGAGAGCATGATGAAAGTATCATGAAGTGGCTGTTGATTGGTGGAGATATCAGGGTGGAGCTCTTGATTGATGAAGGGATCAGATGGTTGTGAGGGAGTGGCTTTGGTAGAGTGAAGGTGACAGGATGTGGTGAAGGTGTCAGGGCGTGGCTGATGATTAGTGAAGGCTCAGAATGTGATGTTCAGCTTTGTGTCCTGCCCCTTTGCACAGGGCCTCCTCCTCCAGCCCAGAGCACCAACTGTCCTCCGTGGAGCAGGAGCTGGCCACTCTGGAGAAGGACAGCTTGCAGAAAATGGCCGAGCTGAAAGAGCAGCAGCAGCAGCAGCTCCTGGACCTGCGGCAGGAGCAGTACTACAGCGAGAAGTACCAGAAACACCAGCACATGAAGCAGGTACACCTACCTACTGCACAACCTCATTTA
This sequence comes from Albula goreensis, assembly GCA_022829145.1. Lineage (NCBI taxonomy): Eukaryota > Metazoa > Chordata > Actinopteri > Albuliformes > Albulidae > Albula > Albula goreensis. The sequence goes on along the minus strand of CM040747.1, from coordinate 25,675,527 downwards.
CAAACACCTGCACTGGACCCAAGTACCAGAAACACCAGCACATGAAGCAGGTACACCTACCTACTGCACAACCTCATTTACAAACACCTGCACTGGACCCAAGTACCAGAAACACCAGCACATGAAGCAGGTACACCTACCTACTGCACAACCTCATTTACAAACACCTGCACTGGACCCAAGTACCAGAAACACCAGCACATGAAGCAGGTACACCTACCTACTGCACAACCTCATTTACAAACACCTGCACTGGACCCAAGTACCAGCAATGGAGCAGGTATGTTGACCAGCTGCACAAACTCATTACTGAACACCTGCCACAAACCTCAGGTTAACCTGAGGTTAAACCATGAATGTAAACATTAGCAAACAAAACAAGAGCGAACTTGTGCTTATAATAAACCTTCCAGGTAATGTAGCGGAAGCACAAATATCCTGTCCCTGACTGTTGGTTGTTAGCACCTGTCCTTGTTCAAATGTGCATAAAGGCTCACTCAGGCAAACGAAAAAATACAAATAAACTAGCCATCATTGCCGGTGGGGCCTGGGTCATGGATGCGTGAGTTCAGTCCAGCGGGAGATAAATTTGCCTCTCTGTCAGGTGTGCAATTGATTCACTCCTAAAATCACAGGTGAGATCACTTCATGTCAAAATAAGCACTTTATATTGCAAAGTAAACAATATGACCCCAACACCCTGCTCTTGTTTCACAACGCAGTCAGCGATCATCATAACGAGGTGTGCCATGATGAAACAGGAGTGATTGAGCAGGAAACTTGATATGTTGTGTCTGTGCACACTGAATATGCTGTCTGTCCTTCCTACTGCAGCTGGTGGAGAAACTGACTGCTGTAGCGGAGGAGTGCCAGACCAGCCAGCTCAAAAAGCTGAAGGAGATCTGCGAAAGGTGAGCCCATTCTCTTTGATGAGAGACATGTGTTAAAGGCCCAACTCCAGCCACTAATTATGATTTTATTCTATGAACTATTCATAAAATAGGAGCAAATATTCACAAAATGGGAGGAGACAGCGGTCACAAAGGTTCATGGAACTAGTCTGAAAAGTAACACCCCTGATTTTCTCTTTATAAAAAAGGATCAACTGAATTTTTTAAAAAGGATAGCTGTGTCACATCAGGTAATATGTGTAAGAAAATATGGATCATTCAGCAACGAACACACGCACACACATACACACACACCTGAAAAGTGTGAAAGTATGGTGATGAGTCAAGCAGGCCTTAAAATGAGCTTGGTATTATCAGATATGTGACAGGTAATCTGGGTTCAGATTAGGGATCTACGAGATCTGTTGAAATATAGCCAGGTATACTTTGGGTCTATGACAGACATTATTGAGGAGTGAGCTGGGTTCTAATACAATACATTTTGCCCCCACAAACCAGGGAGAAGAAAGATTTGAAAAAGAAAATGGATAAGAAACGACAAGAAAAGATAAATGAAGCCAAGACTAGAGAGAAGAACCTAACAGAAGAGTAAGTGAATGAGTACACACACACACAGACACAAGTCTGGTGACTCAGAGCACACAAAATCCCACTCTCTCTCTCTAATGCATTGGAGGGCAAAAAGGCAAACCAAGTAACCACAGTGAGGGAGAGTGTACTCTTTAGCTTTCTTTTTCTCATACTAAATGTGTCTGTATCTCTACTTAACCCACCTCCAGCCAGTGTGTTTCTGCTATGGCCTAACAGTAGGTGTGCTGCTGCTACAGGAACGTTTTTGGACTCTTGAATCGTGAAATGTGCTGGTGATCAGTCACCCACTAGATGGCAGTACAGGATCAGTTTGGGTTTGCAGTGACGTCATGCTACAGCTAATGGTGATGTCTTGTTGTTTTGCTATGATGCACAGTGCACCACACAGTCAGTTTCTTACTACATCTCGGCTCTCTAGAGGTATGATGCCACTATTTTGCTGTGCTATTAATGAAAAAAGGATTTTAGTGAATTTAAAAGTGGGTGGGAAGCATATGTCTTTATATCAGGTATTCCCTTTAAGTAAAGAATTTGTTTCAGATGTAAAATGAAAATAACTTAAACCTCTCTCCTTTCAGAGAGAAACTAGAGATTAACAGATCATATGTGAACGAGGTGGTGCAAAGCATCAAACGGGTGAGGGTTCGAGTTTGTATCAAACATAATGCATATTTAATGTGGCATGTAATTCATATGCAATTTGGTGTTTAATATAATGCATATTTGTGTATTTATTGTGTGCGTGTGTGTGTGTGTGCGTGCGCGCGTGTGTATGTGTGTGTGCACATGCACACATTCCATAAGGCCCATACGTCTTTATGCTTGTTAAACTCTGTAAGGCCTATGAGTAATGGCCTTATAATAAACTGTAACTGATAAACACTGATGATGGAAAACAGCAAAATATGTTTGAATAAAGTGTAAAGATGGGAATGAGGAATTATGGCACCTGAATCCAGTGTCAAGAACTTACTGATTTGAGCCAGTCATTGTGTTTTGTTGGAAAGAGAAAAAACTTTTTTCACAGATTGTTTCACAGAAGTCAGTGATTGACATCTGACTGTGGCTCTGTAATCTTACCCATTTTAGGAGTCATGACCTCTCACTGCCCCTTTGCTAGTTCAGCAGTAACACTGATGTTCACTCTGCTCTATCCACATGAGGGTGTGTGTGCGTGCGTGCGTGCGTGCGTGCGTGCGTGCGTGCGTGCGTGCGTGAATGTGCATGTATTCAGTATGTGTGTGTGCATATATGTGTTTTTGTGTGTGTGTGAATACTTCTGAATGATTGTCATGGTTGTGTAGCACAGTTTTAGTGGCACTGTTTGTGTCAATCACAAATGTTTTTGTATGTGTAAAAAAAAAGGTGTTTTTAATTCCTTGTAGTTAGAAGATGCTCAAGTCAGAAGGCAGGAGAGACTTCAGGAAAAGCACAAGGACATTCGCCAACAAATTCTTGATGAGAAACCAAAGGTAATTTATGTTTTAGCCTTTTATTTTATGTATTTATATTTCAGCCCTTTCATATTTCTGTGGGTTTCACTGACCGTGGGATTGACATGTGCTTTGGATAAAAAAGTATACCTTTAGCTTGTACTGTGGGGGAATTACCCCTGGAGTTATTCTGGACACTGCAGAAGGTGCTCACAGGTTGGATTGATACGATTATGTGTGTAACCACTTTGTGCATCTCCAAATGTTTATATCATCACAGGAAACAAAATGAGGCTGCACAGCTTGGCCATTCGACATTCAAAAGCAATGCTTCTCATTGTATGTAACCAGACTTAAATGTGTTAGCAGAGATAGTATCTCACATGACTTTCAGTACTTCATAACTCCAGTGTGTTGGCCTGCCCTTTCATAGATCATAATGCATGTATGTCAGAAGTATAAAAAATGGTTTAGCTGTCTATTATTAGTATTATTATCATTATGATTATTATTATTATTGTAGGAGGAGTGTTCATGCGATGAGGAAGGTAAGATCTGTTGCATCCAATCTTTGATCAATCATTTCATTAATGAGAGCAATAACCTTTCAGCTCTGCTTTAAGATAAGGTCTGGACGCTGTATTTCTCTACTGCAGTGTACCTAACCATCCAGTCACAGTGCAGGCTGCAGTCTTAGTCTGTCACCTCCCTAATATCCAGGTCACAGTGTAGATTGCAGTTTCAGTCACTCACTTCCATAACCCCCAGTCAGAGTATACACTGCATTTTGTCTTTCACCTCCTTAACAATCAAGTCACAGTGCAGCCTGCAGTGTCTGTCTCTCACCTCTCTTAACAGCTTAGAAGTGGTGCAGGCTGAAGTCTAAATTTCTCTCCTGCCTAACAGCTCCTTCACAGTCTAGACTGCAGAGTAAATCACCTCCCTTTTTTGCCAAGTCTCAGTGCAGACTGCAGTCTCAGTCTTTCACACCTCTGGCTTGTCACCGTCCAGTCTCCGTAGGCACAAAAGCACCAGGCACAGCGGGGACTTCAGACGGTCAGTCTGTCAGTCCCAGCACTTGTAAAAGCCTCCTGTATTGGCATCTGCACTTTTCTGTTTCGTTGTGGGTTGTGATAATTTGCACCTTTAGCAATGAGAACCTGGGAAAATTTCAATCAGTTCTGTCTTCTGAACCTTGCTTTACCCCAGTTTTCTTATTCTTAATTCTTGTTTGTTTTTTTGGGTGTTTTTTTGCAAAACATTCTTTTGATTGGTTTTCTCTTGGGACAAAACTAATTGATAATTGCCATTAAATATCATAAGGGAAATTTCTATGAGAAAATGAATAAGTAATTAATAAGAATGGAGGAACTGTGTGAATGCATGTATTAACCCTCTGTCTGCTCTTCAGAGTGTCTGAAATGTGTTGGGCCCTCAGATGCACTGATATTTGGCACAGGGGATGCACCGGTTATTTTACTGTGCTCTACATATAAAGTAAATTAATATATTTTAGAAGTGTGTGCTAACATACCATGCTTTGTAGAAGGCGTTCTTTGTAGGGTGGTGTGTGAATTGTTCAGTTGGAATATGCTCTGAAGTGCTTTGTGACAGCATTTTTGTTGAAACTGCATTTCAAATTAGACTGATATGTATTATTGTGAAAGTTTTTGCATCTTGAAAATAGGCCTGGAGTTTGACCTTTATTTGCATGGTATTTTTTTGGTTTATGTGTAGTATTCAAGATCTCCACTAGAGGTCCCTGCAAGGACATTGGGGAAAACAGACAGCTGGGTTCTGCAGTAGTGGTGCAAAAATGAATCCATCTCATAAAATTAAAGCAGAGATCCTCAGATGAGTACTTATATGGATATTCTCTGGGATTCAGTTAAGTGTTTCTTCAGGTGTCACAATGACATTTTACAGTTTTTGATTATTCTTTCTTAACCAATACATAGGGTTACGATCCTTTGGCCTTTGTTGTGTGCATCTTAGACTTTAAACTGAACCAAGCGTTTTATCTTACATACAAGGCTATATATTGGAAATCCACAAGAAAGTTATGTACACAGCAAACAAACTGTGTGTGCATGGAGTGAAGGCACGTTTTGAGGTGCAGTGTTGTCTCCTGGGTGTTTCAGTCACAGCCATAACTTTGCCAGCTATGGTGAGGTTTAGATTGACAAGGCAAAGATTCTGTGGAAAAACAGGGGTAAGCTAAATAAAAATCATACTCTCATTACTCTCTAGCAACTTCTCCTGGTCAGGCAAGAGCCTGCAGGTCTGTGAAATGATCATGTGTTCCTCCAGTTACATAAGTAATATGAGGTATGAGATTCCATAGGCAATATGAGATATGAGGTTCCATAGGAAATATGAGATTCCATAGGCAATGTGAGGTATGAGATTCCATAGGCAATGTGAGGTATGAGATTCCATAGGCAATATGAGGTATGAGATTCCATAGGCAATATGAGGTATGAGATTCCTATTGAGTTTATGGGAGAGGTTTGGTAGGAAGCTGTGAATGCAGTTCAACTTGAATGCAAATAAATGGAAGCATTTTTTTTACATATGAAAGCCAAGCTTGTCACCAAGTGAATCAATTTTTGAGAACTTTACACACCGTATGTGCCATGTCATTCTCACCTGCTGGACTGTCTCATCATCAGAAACGGTAACAGAACCCAGTGTTCCCTTTCTAAACCATTATCCAAAGAGAAAGAAAAAGAGATACAGTGAAAGTCTCCTTTCCAGGGAAAACAAATTACTGTAAGAATCTATTTTTAATGTACATCCATCTGGTTAATACAATTAACCCAGCTGACTCCTCGCCTCGTCCCCAGTGTGTTATATCAAGGCTTGCATGTGATGTAATGGGTTATTTCTTGTTACAGTCGTACCCTGTACCTTTGCAAGTGCAGTAATAGCCTGTTATGCTATGACAAAGCATGGGTAACTCCCGTCAAAGACCTAAACCTTCTGCAGTTAAGAGTCAGGCTGGACGGAGGGAATGATATAGACTGAAGGTATCTGGTCATTGTAAAGATAAATCTGCATCTCTCTGTTCTCCTAACTGATGGTTCTGTCATGCTTTTAATTTTCCGTGGCGTGTGGTAATGTTGTGAGATGAATGCTAAGGAAATCGTTTGGGTAAGAAGAGGCCAGCAGGAGGCTGGTGGAGTGTACCTCTATGTTTTGTCAGAAGAACATTAATAGCAGTGGTTCAGCTCTTCAGCACATTTCAGCAGCATGGGACCCTCTTACACGTGGCTTCTGTGATGTAAATTTTAGCATGCCAATTAAAATCCTTCCACAGCTAGGAAACCATGCCCCCTGTGGTCTGAACCTCCATGTCAGCATGATAAGTAGGAAGTGGGAGGCAGTATGTCACACTGAGGTCACAACCTGCTGCTGGATTACTATAATGCATGACTGACTCATGACCTCATCACCCTGTTCACTAATCCTGTAACTATGATTCTCAAAACCCTATGGACTCTCCTTATAACCTCACAACTGCATTGACTGACTGTTCTGCCGTGACCTCATCACCCCATTTACTGACATTGTCTAATAATGGTCTTATTTTTACATTCACTGACAATAGGTCATAACTTCATCACACTATTCACTGACACCTATAATGACCTGATCATCACATTTGCAGAGATTCAGTGGCCATCATCCTCACACACTAAAACTCAACTCAGACCAAACTAATGGGCTAACTGGTTAACAGGCCGACAGTAACCCCTCACTCTGTTTAGAAATATCTACAAGGCGGAGAAGATGTGCTGTCCTGACCTACTTTATCTCCTCAGAGCCTCAGCTAATGGACGGTTATAGCCATTTGAGTCTGCTGAGAGCCAAGTCTCAGGGCAGCCCATCAGGGTTAACTCTCCGCCAAGAAAGAGGGTATTTTTATCAGAGATGGGTCTGTCAGCACTCTGGAGCCATGGCAAATGGAACTGGTTTATATAAATAACCATTCCTGTTCCATTTCTTAACCATCCATACGCCGTGACGCGCGGAGAGACGGATGCGCTCGCGTATCAACGGGCAAACAGATGCATGTGTGCGTCGGTGATGACTGAAGGGCAGTGCATTGTGGGACGGGTGACATGCTGTTAAAAATAGACCTCGCCCATGGATGGAGGCCGCCACCACACGACACAGTTTCACAGGCGCGCTCGGTTAATCCATCAGTTTACCTGATTTGTAATTAACGTTAAATACGTTGCATACGCTGGCACTGGATGTGTGGAATAGCTTATGTCCGTGTTGGAAGGGCCCAGCTGCCTGTGTGCAGCGCGCTGGGTGGTGGGTATGAATGGTGTGTGAGTCACAACCACGGCGTCTCTGACGAATGGAAGAGGCCGGAGGCATGGTGGAGGTTTCCCCCGTCAGTGAGTCAGCCGCCAGGCTGGGCAAAAGTTACTGGCCTCCCACGCATCTGCGGATGGCTCGGCGAGAGACTGCCGGTCTGGTGCTGCTGGCCGCTAAACTAATACCACCATTTTAGATTTACCTCACAGATCTTCCTTTTAAGCCAGTGAATGAGAGGAAGTACAGCACCAATTCAGGGACACACACACACTTCAGCCCTTAGAACACACTTCCAACACTGCATTTTCAGGCTTGCACACACATCTTCAGCCCACCACACTCTTGCTTTTTAAATTTCTCATACACACAGTCACGCACTTTCTGTCCCACACATCCTTTCAGCTCTGCACATTCACCCTCACCCTCACCCTCACACACACACATCACCTTTTCAACACCATTCACAGGCTGTCAGTTTCCCATACGAGTATTCCATATTTTATCTATTTCCTGTAATTGTTTTTGCTCTTATGTCATTGTTGGTAGTTGTGGGCTTTCTAGTATACCTTCTTTAGGTTTTAGTTTATTGAATATTTTAATGTATGTTCCAAATCATATTCAAGAATTCTTGGTCATATTCACAGACAAGCACACTCGTCAGAAGTATGAGCTGCTAGCCACCCACTATTTTGTCATTTTGCTCTCTCTCTCTTTGCCATCATTGTGTCTTAGCTTGCTCTTATGTGATGAGGTAAAGAGGATACTCCCAGCTGAATTCTTACCTCCAAATGACAAGACAACCAATCATATGCCAGCCTGCAAAATCATCCATACTCTGGAACCCAGAGCTAAATTCAAGCAAGTGCGCTCAGTCTCCGAAAGCACATATGCAATTCAATCATAACAGACTTTAGTCTCTTTAAGGGCATATGCTATTTCGTTTTAGAATAAAAACACATTACAATGGGCTTTTACTTTTGTTGCCTGTTTCCAATAAAACATTACATACTACTAGAAATGAATGATGTGATGTAAAGTCTGTTTTAATTGAATTTAATGTGGCATACGTGTTTTTGATTGAATCCAGGCCCAATGTCATAGCAGAATGAGCCACCTGGCCTACCCCTCAGGACCACGTTTGGATCACCAGGTTTAGACAGGATAACCATGCAGGTACAAATTTACACCGGAACTTTTCATCTAACATTGTCCCAGATTTGCCAGGATCCTGGTGATTTCCGTTCCCCAACACCCAGTAATTACCATGCAGGAAACACTGCCGAATTCCCAAATTGATGAGCTTCTTCTTTTAGCCCAAAGTCTCACACTGAGAGTGTGACAGGTCTGAAATTAGAGAAGGGGAAGAATGCATTACCTGGAAGACCTTGTCGTGTGCGCCTGTCCACAGGTGATAGAGTCCTGCTAACATTCTAATAAAATGAGCGGTCAGACTGACACCTGTACGCTGTGGAGACCAGTCCCCAAGCTGAGACTTTTAGAGAAGGGAGGAGCCTCTAGCTTCTGGACAGAAAAGCCGTAAGAATGGGGAAATAGGAAGGTGCAGAACTCAAAGGTAAAGTGATGGGCGTCCTGTTTGTAAATTCTAAGTTCATTCCTCTCTTTTGCATCCATATATGACACATGAACAATGTCTGTAAATTTACACCTTTTTTTCTCAGCATAATAAAACATGAAATGTAAATTTAAATGCATTTAAGATTATAAACAGGATTTATTCATGGTAGAAAGGGTAAAACTATGTAATTCCTGGGTCTCATCCTAAAAATATGTTTTTTGTTGCCTTGATGAAATAAAACTTGTAGATTAACACATTTAAATGCTTGAGCAATTAGGTCCTTTATGTTTTTCCATTTTCTTACTTTGTATACGTACGCAAACCATAGATGTTGTTGTTAACATTACACACTGCTCTAATCTCTTCCGACAGCAATATTGCTAAGAGTTGTATGGATCGCTGCCGCCTTAAGCAGTGCAGAGGACTGTCACAGCACAAGTCTCACCTAGACTCCTCTGCGACTTTTTGTGATTCCACAAGTTGCTTTGTCAATGGTTTTGAATCATTGCGTTCAAAAGACACGGCACTTACTGACATCTGGAGAAGAAGGCTGAGTCCTTTAATGTGTTGCATTGTCAAAGCCAGGGTGTTTGGGGCTGTGTATCTCCATTGTTACTCAGAGGTTTGGCAGAGGTTATGTTAGATTTTTAAGGATGAGCATATATTCACATGTATGCAGATGCCTACTGTTACAGTGGCTCTATTTCTGCATATGAGTGGAAGTGTGTTGCTGGTGTTCATGCATGTCCATTCCTGTTGTCAGTCCACATGTGGTTTGTTGTTCATTCATATCGTACACATATTGGTATATGGTATACATCCACGTGCATTATGATGTATATTGTTTATCCATGTGTATATCTTTGGATGTTGCTAATCCTCATTGTTGTGGTCCTCAAATGTTTGTGCATACGTATTCTTTATGTATGTTTCTGGCAATTTGTGTGTTAATATATGTTGTTTTGCTTGTGTATCTGGATGTTTTTTGTGCCAGTGTATGTGAATGTATGTAGTTTGTACATTTTTGTTGTTGTTGTCCTGATTACCCTCACTGTGCTCTTCCATACTAGTCCGCATTCCTTCCTCCACTTTGGCATCCAGCAGCAGTGTATAGTAGTACAGTGTGTCTGCTAATCTGGAGGAGTACAGGAGGGACTGCAGAAATGATGAGGCTGCTGTGCTAGCCGTTGTTTCCCTTGTGCCAGTCGTGGCTATGTGGTCGGCAGTTACACCCTCCCGTGTTAACATTAGATGGTGGAGTGTGTGTGGCTCGGAAGAAATCACCCCAGTCAAATCTGCGCTGGGTTTTTCTGCTCTTAGCAACAGAAGACGGAAGCGTCCCCGAGCACGGCCCTGCCACTGCTCGAGTCATCAGCTGGGATCAGGACAGACCCCGCCAATGGGAGCGGTGTGCCGTTACCATAGCAATGCTCATCTCTCTCTCCCCTGCAATCTGCACTGATTATGATCGGTATGAGGAGATACTGTAGAACAAGAGAGAGGAGGAGATGGGGAGGGAGAGGGAGGGAGAAAGAGACAGAGAGAGGAACTGGGGGAGAGGGAGGGAAGGGGAATAATAATATTGTCTTTGGCTCTTTCCTGAAAAAAAGAAAGCATTTCTAATGATGTGCAATGTCCCTGAGCAGCTGGGGAAATACCAGAGTGAACGCTTCACTGTGTAACCATAACAATGTGAACATCACTGTGGCACTGCCACAGGGTAACACGGCATTATCACAGACAGCTGTCTGTTTACATCCACACAGTAAGTAGTGAATGTGCTAAATAGCATTGAGTGATACAGTCAGCGTCTCTCGGCCTTGATAGGCCTCATGTGGATCAGTCGTAAGAACAGCAGGATGCTCCCTGATGATACTCAAGTTAGGGATTTCTAAAAGAAACAGTAGCACCAGCCCATCTGAGAATGAGATGAGAACAATTTTGTGATGGGTTTAATACAGAGCATTGTCTCATGCATGATAACCCTGGGAGTGAGAGTTGTTCATGTATTAGTGAATGATGGAGCAGGCAGTGTCAGTTTTCTCTCTTTTCCTCTCAAACAGCACTCACAAGATTGGTGATGTTTACTCAGTTTTCTCTTTCTCTTTCAAACTGTGCTCACTAGATCAATAGTATTTACTGAACTTTCTCTCTCTTTTCCTCTCTCAAACCCCACACAAGATCAATGACATATGCTCTGTGGCCTCTCTTTTTCTCAGTCCAAATGTGCTCATACTATAAATAACATGACAGAACAGCTTTCAGGTGATGTGTCAAAATTACACATCTCCTTCTTTGCAGACTTTGTCATTGATGGTATTGGGTAATTAACTCCCCGATGACACCCCTCGCTATCTCACCTTGTCGGTACAGTATCAAAATTCATGGATCAAGGCAGGCTTAAAAGCACATGCTAAACAGTACTGTATTTATATCACCAATTAGACTCATAATGCATCCGTCCTGTTGAAAATGCTATATTTACAGTTATCTCTCTGTATCTCAATCTGTGATTAGATGCAATCAGGCCATGCTAACTCAATACAGCTGTGAGAACCCAAAACGGTGATGGCTGTGAGAGGGGGTGGGGGGGAGAGAGGGAGAGAGAGAGAGGGCCAGCACCACTCATTTGGGCAGGCAAGGTCACACACTGAACCATATGCATCCCTGGACCCAGTATGGAATTCTGGCCCTGCCGGGGTTGTTGATGTGCAGAGAAATGGCACTGTTCAACAAACTCCTCTTCTGTAGTAGCACCTCAATGTGTGACACACATGTTTCATGGGTGAGATTGTTACTGTGCTTCATGAACTATGTTTGAATGTGCTTTTTCATTAAGGGGTGAAGCCATGATGAAAATAGTAAGCTGAACAATTAAAAAATAGTTAGTAGAAGCATCAATTCTATTACACCACTCTATCAGCATTACATATAATGGTCAGTATAAAATATTATGTGTTAATAAATGTAAATAAGTATAATGACAATTGCATGTAATACTAAAAGTGATGTAATAGAGTTATGCTAGAGTGGTGGGGTAGCTAATCCATGGCTGGAAGAGCCACTCAGCACTGAGCTACTTAATACTCAGCTACTAAGAGTTACTCAGCAATTAATTCATCAGTTATCAGTTGGTCACAAGTGTTAACCTCACTTGGTTTCTTGGGTTTGAATTGCTTTACTGATTTTAACACTTTCTAACTTTTTGACACTTTTTAACTATATATCGCAAAGAGTTTGAAAGTTTGGTTACACAACAATCCAAGTGCAAAACATGACCTGTCAGTGAAAATAGTAGTAACTGGACCATAAAAGTCAATTTATTGTCTTCCCCCTTAAATGATTTCTCACATGCCTTGTTATACATTTTTGCATAATTAGGGTGATGTAGCTTTGCTTTGTGTAAAGATAATGAGTAAATCAAACGGATGCAACTTTTCCAACTAATTGGAAAACTGGCTAACTAATTCCACTGGTTCATCACTATTTTCAGCTTCTTTTTCATGTGTACTTAATGTAAAATCAGGGAACACGTTTGGCCAGAGTGAGCCTTTAAGCTGAAAACAGAAATCAGCCATCTTTGAGACAGTGCTACTCTTTCATAATGGGAACTGTAATGGTAACTGATGTGATGTAATTACAATTAACATTATCATGTTAGTGGTCGTGGTAATGTGATTGTTTTCAGAGAAATACCTTAAATGTCCTTTAAAAGAGCACGTGAGGTAAAGCCTGTTCTAACTGGTGCTGAGACACGGGAAGGGTACAAATTAAAAATCGCTCTCAATTTAGTTCTGAAGTTCTGCACTTCCCTCGATGGCAGTTCAAAATTAGGACAAATGTTGAATGAGGTCAACATTCTACAGAATCGTTCTAAGTTCACAGAATGTTGAGCAGTTTGTTGACAGATGATGAACCATTTGAGGAAAGAAATATTTAGACTGACTGGATGGACCCAGGATTGTTGAAACTAGACCACGTTGCTCGCTGATTTTTGAAGGTCATGAGCAGAGGACTGTAGAAAGCACAGAACACAAACCTCTCACATTTGGATTGAATAATTTGTATACTGTGTACAATAAGGGGTATGATTTATTGTAGATTGATGAATTCATCCCTTCTCTTCTGCATATTTAAATTGCTTATACCATTGCTAATTGCACTAAAGAATATTACTCTCAACATGAATTACGTATTTTTTTCTGGTATTGATCATTAATAACCTTTATTCATCATTCAGATGTGGAGCATGACTGCTTCTGTTGTTCTGAGTTTTAGACATTCATTTAAATGTGCAAAGACTAGGAAGGCACAGGGGCCAGACTTCATTTTTCTGTACCTTCTGGTGAAATTTCACTTCCAGTACATATTGAACTTTAGTCTCAAAGTTGACACCCTGCTCCTCTGTTCCTAATTTCAGTATCTCAGTTAGCCGCTCAGCTAAAGTGCCCATCCGGAAGGCAGACATGCACCTGAACACTGTGGTGTTTCTGAAAACAAATATTTTGATAAAATGACAAGAAAATGAAGCACTGTTTTTGAAATTTTAATGTGATTTGCAGTATTAGAGAAAAGGACTGAGATACTGGGGTGCTTACTGTAGGTAAATGGCCTTTTCCGTGAAATGAATACTAATATCCATAAGGATTTGCCCTAGTATTATATTCCCACTCATGGTCTGATTTGCTAAGATCTAAATTGTAGACCATGGTTTCAAACCATACAATAGTCATTATACTGCAATACTGCAAAATGTATTATTATTATTATTAATATCAGCAACACCATCAGCAGTAGTTGTAGAGCTATTATGATCACTATTATTCAGTATTATTATGTATGAGGGTGTGTCCAGTGGTAGGTTATCCAAGGTCTGATCAGAGTCCAGTTCTGTCTTACACTCTCCCCATAACTTCATAACTGTAATTACCTGAGCCGGCATGTTCCCCCCAGGTGATAAAGAGGTGTGTTGCTCATCCCTCTGCCTGCGAGCATGTGTGTGTCTCCCATCCCAACCTCCCAAGGCTTAAACCGGAACCTGCTCACCAGCCTCCGGCACCCCATCCACACCCCACACACTGTGCAGCCTGCCTGCACAAACCCCCCATCCCAAAAATCACCAAGACCCCCTCCCCCGACAAGGTAAAATTGCATTTTTAATCAAAGGCTCTTTGGTGGCTCTTTTACTCTGAGGGGAGGCTGCGTAAAGTGGGTCACACGCTGCGCGTGCGGCGGCGCGGTGGCGGCGGCTCGTCCTCAGCCATCTGGCCGCATGCATCAATGTCAGGCACAAGGAAAATATAACTCCTGCAAGGTGACCTCTGCAGCAGTGGCCTCCCCCGCACCCGGGACCGCTGGAGGGTTTACCTGCACGCGTGAGGACACTGCCGGGCCCAGTTTAGAATCAGGCCCGAATTTCATCTGTGTTTTTTGGGAACAGAGTAATAAAAAAAAGCCTGAAGCTGTTCGATTGGGTTTTTAGGGAATGAAAAATAATTTCAATCTCAAAAGAAGAGAAGTGTAGACCATCGGTCAGCCATATACGTGACAGAAACTAGTGTCTAGCTGACATTAATCTTTAGTTAACATTGGGTTAGGGAAATGTTGATGTGTGTATACAATGAGAAGTCCCCTCTGTGTTGTTGTTGTGTATGATGAGGACAGAGAGCAGTCTATTGGAAATTGTGTCAAGTGTGTATTGTCATTTTCATTTTATTTTGAAGGGAGGGGGTGATTAACTGTGACTGCAAAGGTGAAGGGGGGACACTGTGTTTGTGGCTGAAAGAGAGGATTGATTAACTGACTGCAGTGTGAAAGAGAGTGGATTCAGCATTGGGGGTGGGGGGTAATTAGCTTTAACCATTCCAAAAATGAAAGAACCTCCTTGACTCCCCTTTTCCAGGTGATTTCTTTTAACCAACAAATGACCGTAACCTCAGCACAAGCATCCAATGGAAACTCCCCTGCAATCTCGCAATGACACACTTCCAACACAGTGGAGCTTTTTCCATCTGTGATATAATTCATTTTTGGTGCTTTTCCTTAATTATAGAACTCCCGTGAGGTACAGTCTGGTAGTTAAACAGTGAAATAAGCATTAAAGCAATTACTGGATCAGAATTACTACAATTACATTATCTTTAATCATGATTGGATTCTTTGCCTGAG
This sequence comes from Albula goreensis, assembly GCA_022829145.1. Lineage (NCBI taxonomy): Eukaryota > Metazoa > Chordata > Actinopteri > Albuliformes > Albulidae > Albula > Albula goreensis. Next base: position 25,660,519 of record CM040747.1, on the reverse strand, counting down.
AGAAAAATATCTTCGTCAAGAAATAGCGGGTTAGCCCAGAAAGTACGGGTAAGAGTACATGTCTTTATTTACTGAAGGAGATGACGCTAAGGTACATGCACTGCAGTCACGGCCTTGTGTGAACAAATCTGCTCATTTTCAAGGACCAGCCACACAGTAAATGGACACAAACACACTAATAAATCACACTTTCAAAACACATCCCACAAGTATGTCACCCGGAAAATGTCAAGAGGTCAATATGATAAATCAAACCTATGAAGACAACCTTCAAACATTATGTCAATAATACTGTGTGACTTGATGTTTTTTCGTCTGTTGTTGCATGTTTGTTTTTGTTGTTTCCCTTGTCCATGTGCTTTTGTTTTCTTTCCCCCTTGTGTCTGCCCCGCCTCCTGCCCAGTCACTCGTCTCCTGATTACTTATGTGATTCACCTGTTATGCATCTCACCTGGTCCTTGTTCGGCCTCGTTAGCTCTGTATTTATTCTCCCTTTGTTTCAGTCCTCGTTGTGAGTTTGTCTCTGTGAATTTTTCCAGTTTTGCTACAAGCCTTTCTCAGTGCCTGCCTGCGATGCTGGCTTGTTTTCGTTTTCGAGTTTTGGACTGTGTTTCTGTGCTGTTGCTGTGCTCTCCTGGTTCCAACCTCTGCCTGCTTGTTTAAACCTAGATTCCTGGATTATGTTACTGTGCCTCGGCCGTGACTCCCTGTTTTGCCCCCGCTTGTACCTGTACCTGGCTTGTTTTTGGATTCTGGACTTGCCCTGTTTTCGAATAAATATTATTTGAACTTCCCGTCTGCATCTGAGTCCGTTAAACATTATGGACCTTGCTGTAGACATGGCTGATCTATAATAAATGTGCTTTTCATCAGATCTCTGAGATTAATAAGAGGGTTGGCCATGCGTGGAAGTATCGTTGGGTATGCTGGAATTTCTCAGCACAGACACCCTCTGTTTCGGCTCCCCAGTTAAACATATACATGTGAGAAAATGACACAACCCTCATAATTATGAGCCCTGTGTGACATCACGCCTGGTTAGCCAATCCCACGTCATCTTATTTCCGGCCCTCTGCACCACTAATTCCATCACGCATCAGGTGGGCTGGTAAATCAACCCCTGCAGCACTCTGGAACAGAGGCTCTGAAACGCACTGAGCTCAGGGACTGACCAAAAGAGTAGCAGTGTTTACCCCAAGGCACCAATCTGGCTTCTGCAAAAACTGGATTTCTGCTGTTGATCACCTAAACATCCTACCTCCTATCTGATTAAATTAACGTTAATATTACTACTACTGTACTGCTGCTGCTACTACTACTATGACTACTGCCACTACTCTTAATAACAGTAATAGTAATAATAATAATACATGGGTACATTATGTATCTGTGTTAGTACAGTATAGTATCAGTAGCTTTGCGTTGATGTGAGGTGTGATCTGTGTGGTTCTGTGACTCTCAGTCTACAGGCACTGTCTCTGAGGCTGGTTTGTGTTTGTACTCCAGAAAAGCACAACTGGCCCTCCTCTGTTTCATGATCTGCAGTAATATCATTGTGATGTTCTAATAGTACAAAGGGCGTCCGTGTGTGACTCATGTGAGAACTCCTCCATAAACACTGGGCCGTGATAAAGGCATTGATCTGATGATGCGCTGTGTGCGCAGTGAGTGGCTCCATTCATTCAGCAGTTCACACTCACCACCGTCACAATCAATTGCCGATAATAAGAAACGCTCATATCCAGCGTGGAAGCACAGTTGCCGCTTCCTGTCCATTTACCGAAGAGCTCATCAAACTGAAACTTCACGTTTTTTTCACTCTTCAGTGTGGCAGTGTGTAAGATGCTGCTTTGAGGGGTTGCGTTTGAGTCGCACAACCTCTGTGATGGAGAAATCTCTGTGTCAAGGCTGCGCTGCCCTATGCAATGGATGTCACTGTGGACATAGGCTCTTGATTGCTGTGTTTGTGGAGTATACATCAGTCTTTAATGCACTCTCTGTCACTCATGTGTGGTCTGTGATTCTGACTGTGTAGACTGTGACTCTGAGTCTCTAACATTTGTAACTAAGTATTCAGTTAGTGACTAAGCTCACTGTCTGTGACCAACTTTTCAGTCTGTGACTGTGACTTTAACTGTATATCTTGTGACTGTGTCTCTAACTTTAAAATCTGAAACTCTGCACTGTGCGACTCTTTCTGGTCTGTGACTCGTAACTTCATTCAGCAACTATCTGCTGTATGTGTGACTGAAACATAACATTTGGCCGTGTTATCAGGCTCAAAGCGCACAGTCTGTCAGTTAATTATGTGATGTGTAACTGTGCTGTTTGTGGTGTTTTGAAAAGTGCTGGGGACAATGACAGGTTTGACATGTAAAGGCTCCCAAAAAGTGGTGGTGACAAAATGGGCCACGACAAAAAGTGGTGGGGACATGTCCCCAGCGCAAATGATGCCTGTGGTGATATGTGACACTCAAGTGTCTAATCATGCAGTCTGTGATTCTCTGTGTAAGCTGTGATCACGAGGCAAGCTCTACCTTCTAAATGAGTGTGAAACTGTGTAGGCTGATATTCTAACTGTGCGGGTTGCAGCCTTATTTTCCAGGTGACATTGTGGAGTCTGTGACTGTGCAGTCTGTATCTATAATTCATCAGCTTATGACTAACTTCATAGTGGGCGGCTCAAACTTTGCAGCCTGTGGCTCCAACTTTTCAGCCTGTGACTCTAACTGTGGGCTGTGACTAACTGTGCTGGCTGATAATCTAGCTGTGCAGGTCCATGATAGTAAATGTGTGGTCTGAAATATAATTCTGCAGCCTTTGACTAACCCTGCAGTGGGTGGCCCAAACTGTGTAACCTGAGAGTGTGGAATGTGACTCTTAACTCTGAGGGTTATCACTAAAACTGGTTGTTGGTGTTGGATGTTTCCACAGCTGCAGAGCGAGCTGGACCAGGAGTACCAGGACAAGTTCCACCGGCTCCCAGTAGAGATACAGGAGTTTGTGCAGGACACCACTAAAGGAGACCACGCCCACCTCCCGCCCTCCTCCACCCTGGAGAAACTCAACCACAAGGCCGGCCATTCCGAAGATGACATTGAAGAGGAGGCCCCGGAGAAAATATACGACACACCGCTCTAGTGCTGCTATGCTCTGCCCTTCATTTTTATTTGGGTAATCTCCTCTCACCCCACCACTCGGGGCAGGGGGATCTAGTTTTGGGTTTTTCTGCGTGAAGCTGCTGGTGTCAGAGCAGGCCAGGGGTCTGAAGCAAGCAACCACTTACTTGAATTATCCCAACTGAGAGGAGTTTGTTGTGTTTCTTTTATCTCGTTATTTGTTTAACCCAGTCCGGCATTTGGGTTGTGGAGGTCCATTTGTCATCCAAGGTGTGGAGTGTAGTAGGGCCAACAGCATCATGGCCTGTTATAAACATAAAAACATCATCTACAACATTGTTATAACAAATAACATATTTCAGCATCGTTATCAATGTAATCTTTATTACCACCACATCTGTGTCTACTATTGCGACTGCAGCTGTTAGCGAGGATCATGTGTAATTAAGAGAGCTGGATGTGCTGTGTGGGGTTTTAGCGGTGAGTACGGCCTGTTTCAATGAGGATGCAGGCCCGGTGTTTAATGTGGCTGAAGCAGGCATGCACTGCTGTACTTTTGCACTGAACAGATTCATGTTTGAGTCAGGAGCACGGGGGGGGTATGGGGGGTATGGGGGGTGGGGTGCTCACAAGGGTCACGGATATGTGCCACTGCTGATGCTAGTTGTTTTTATTTGTCATGTACATTTACAAGGTTTATGTTGAATGTTTTTTGTAGTTTTATTTTCCATCTGTTTATATGTTGAGATTTGATCTGTAGATTATTAACTGATAATCAGAGTAATTTATGGTTTTTATCGGTCTGACTGCAGAGCTTTTTTAGGGATGCATGTTCAGGTATGTGCTCTGTTGGCATGGTATCACACATTTTTACACAAATATTACCTGTGCTGTGGGGGGATGGAAACATTCTGCTTTGGTTGTATGAACACAGACACGTGCATTTGAAATGGTGTCATTATCAACCTGTATGAATGAAAAAATGATATTTTGTATTTATTAACACATTTACTCAAAACCCCATAAGCATTGAGAGTACAGTCAGAAAAACAGAAATATACAGTTATATTACTTAAATGTTTAAAAAAAGGAAATGGTAAAAGTTTACAGGTGTTCTGTTTTCCCAAGATGTGGTGGGTAGCAGCAACATATAATAATGATAATAATAATAATAATAATAATAATAATAATAATAATAAACAAATCATTATTCATTGTAATCATGTTTTCTGTCCTGACAGAAAGGCTCTGGGTTTGGGGTGAAGCAAAAGTTCAGCAAGGTTGCTGTAAAGATTTGTACCCATGTCCTTTCAGATGCCGGTAATCATCAAAGGAAAGATTAATGTCCCTGTATGTTCTGTACTGTCAGAGTCTCTGACTTAAACCAAGCTGTTAGATCACAGGTCTGCAGATGAGTGTGAGTGCGTGCTTGGGGCAGAGGAGCAGAGTGCTGTGGAATGTGCTGTGGTACACCATTTTGGCTCACCCCGTTTGTTTCTGGACATATCTTATTTCCCATTCATTCTTAGACCTTTAATTATGTAGCTGTTGTCTGTTCCCTGCTACGCATGAGGTTTTGGGTCTGATACTCTACTTCTGTACTCCTCTACATTGTTTCTCCTAAGTGCATCTCCAGTTGGTTTGGTTTGGCCTCGACCTTGGTCTGGCTGCACTGCAGCCTCTCATCAGTTCTCGTCTTTTCCTGTTTTGCTGTCTCTTGCATCAGGTGGGGGTTGGAGCTGTGGGATGGGGCATATTAAAATACTGAACCAGTCTGTAACCTGGAGGAGTTTGGTTCGAGTCCTTGGCTGAATCTCAGTGTTGTACCTTTTGTGTAAAGTACAGTAGGTGACCGAAGAAGTGAATATCATTTGCTGAAATATTTAGCCCTATAAGTGAAATACCAGTCTTGCAAGTTGCCATGGATACGGGATCCTGATAGATAATGTGAATAACCCCATTACACCACTCAGACCTGCAGGGCATTTCAACTATTTTAGCCATTTTTCTTATATATAATACATACACTCATTTTTAAAGTCCCCTCAGTCCTAGATTTCGGCATAGCAACTTGGAAACTTAGCCCTTATTTTCATATCAGAAAGTGACCACAGTTTTTTTGTGAGAGAAAAATAACCAAAAGAAAAGAAACAGAACTTTTGAAATGTGAAGGTGGAGTCATTTTTAGACCATTATTACAATGTCAAGCAATATTCAGGTATCAATAACCGTGTTAGGATATTGATGGTGATGTTGATACTTTGACATTGGTATTAAGCTATTCATACTGACTTTATATTGACATTAGGATATTGCAAACGTTACTATTTCTCTTTTCATTCCAAAGGCTGCATGTTCCTCTGTCTCTTTACTTACAATATTCATAGCCTTTAGGGCACCTAAGAAAAAAGTGATTTTACTTTTATGAACAGCACACAATTAACAATAATATTATGTTACTTTTATGTTACATTTTTATGTTTCATCACCACACAATAATCCTTGTTTTTTTTCAGTAATCAGGCAATGAAGTTCACTATTCTGCTCAAAAACATCTTTTATATTTCTTTTTCACTGTAGCTGGACGATAATCATAATGTTATTTTAAAATGCATCTTAAATTATACTCTGTGAGTTCGCTGGGAGGTGTTAAAACTCTGTTGCCAAAGGTGTATGAGTCTGCCCGCAGCAGTGTCTTATCAACCGATTTACAGCTGAAGTACTGACAACTATGGGGACCCAACAGTCGCTCCACCATGCTACATGTGACATATGTCAGGCTGAGAGAATAATGTAAGTGTGACAAAGGCCAGGACTGAAGTGATAGCAAAGAAAAAAACTGATCTCAGATTGAAGGACAAATGTTGACTGATTGCTGTAATGGTGCGCAATGAACTGAGGACTTGTGAGTCATGGTTTTTAAACTTTTAAAAGCCCATTCCAGGCAAACCTACTTCCTGAATTTACTGAAACACTCATAAAACAGAAGCAATGGTGATGAAGGAGACCACAGAACTTAGTTAGAATAGTCAGGCACCCTCATTTGCTCAGTAAATTTATGACACATCTGTATTATATGCAAGAACATATGTCATGAATCATGGGAAATCATCTTATGAGGGGGTCAAAAAATTAAAGCTAAAATAAGAGTGTCAGTTTGTGGACTTGGATCATTGACCACCACCATTTTCAAACTACAGAATACATGATAAACAACAGGGTGAGTCAAGCTGGTATTCAAATGAACTGTTGGATTTTCACTCTGATAGTCCAGGCTTATAGGACAGTTTGAATATATATTTAGGAGACAGATAATTTCATTTAATTCTGTGCTGAATCCTTTCACCAGGTTTTAAATATAAGGCCTTAAATGAATCTGTGTCAATCATTTTTTCCACACATATAGAAACATCATGCATCAAGCTTCAAAATATTCTTGTTTTCAGTATCATTTTTGTAAAGTTCAAATCTGCCAATATTTCATGTGTATAATGTGCTATATAATTACATAACTGCTATTGCAGCAGCAAAGACCTGGAGAGAAGAAAGAGAGCTTGTACAGCATAGTACCTATCCTTTTTTTAAATAAAGTTCTGTACAGTGCCATAATCAATGTAAATCATACATTTTTACCACCGAGTTTAGGAAGGAGCATTTTAATTTCATTTTTAAATTACTTGAAAAAATGTGTTTAAGCAATTTGTTAGGCAAAGAGTCATTTGAAAAGAAGGGTGTTTATAATGTGAACGTCTTGTGCCTTGTTTGCTGTTGAATGTGTATAATGCGTTGTAGTATATACTGCCATGGTATGCTATGAATCGGTCTGTATCTCAGTACACTGCACTTGTTACTCATCCACACTACTGACTTTTGCTTGAGATTAGATTACAAGATAAATCTCAAAATGTTGGACGTTTCTTTTTTGAAATGTGTCTTTTTTTAAATTATTATATGTCATAGTTTTCATTGAGTAGTCTGTATAAATATATATATAAATATACATTTTTGTTGTCATTGTGTAATGATATGGTAGAAAAAAACTGACATGACAGTCTATGAGTTGAAAGGGAAAGCGTTAAAAATAAATGTTGCTCTTATAAATTGCATTTAGATTATTTGTGTGTTGTCTTACTTTGTGATTGGTCTGTAGCTCTCACAATGTGATCAAATCAGAAAATCTTTTGATGAATCTTGGTTCCTTTATTCTCCAAATTCATTGACAAACGTTTTTTTTTAACTGAGTAGAAAGGATTCTATGCAATGTTGTGACACAATGACTCTTCCATGTGTACATTTCTGTTCTTCCATCACAAACTCATGAGAAATGCTAATAAAAAATAATATCATTAACATACAATATTTGCATGGCTTCAATGATCTTCCACATATGACTAGGAAATATTCTTTATCTAGTTCATAATGAAGAAGTCTGTCTTGCATTTCTGTTAAAAATGGGTGTAATGTGACGGACCACCAAATGGATAGAATGAATGAATCTTGTATGTAGATGAGAACACCACCCAAAAAAACTTTGCAACTGTGTATTCAGGTGCTGAACAAAAATGGAAACACTGCAAAAGGTAGTGGTACTTCCAATGTTGATGTATAATATCCTGCCATGGTTGGTTGGTAGATACAGTTAATGCCATTTTTTCACTCTCATCATCAGAATGATCTCAGATGATGTCATCCTGATGTATCTAAGCCTGATGAATCTCAGCCACCAGATATGGACCTAATCAAACCTCAATGGGATAAACTATAATTATGTATGAGGTGTCTGTCAGCTCATACAATGGTGGCCTATTTCTCCTGTATAATTGTAGATTGTAATAAAACTATGAAGTAACTTCAATTTAGTAGTGAACAAATGACTTATGATTCTTAAAACCCATGGTTTTTGTTTTTAGTTCAACACCTCCAGGTGGTGCTTGTGAGCATGAGTGACACATTATATTTCCTAATATAACATTAGTTTAATTTGAAAACCATTTTAAATCTGCTTAATAACTTGCTCAAAGTAATTCATTTTGACCAAAAACCTCTCGGCTCAATGTTTTTTCCTTCACGTTTACGATTTGGTGTTGTCAACAGTGTGTGGTTTGCAGTGGAACATGGCCTGGAGTATGGCCTGGAACATGGTGTGCTGGTGCCTTATTGTGTTTATTTGTTAAGGGGGCAGCAGTGTGACTGGTACATCATTTGCGGAAAAAAAAGTGAAACAGGCGCAGCAGCTAGCTGTATTTTCATGCTTTTTAACTGAACTGAGAGTCATAGGAAAATCACAAACTCTTGAATGATGATATTGCCTTTTTTCACACCCAAAAGATTTTGATGTCACTTTGTTTTGGTTGTAATGACAACAAATGATTTACATAAATGAAACAGTCATTCCAGTAACTGCAGATGATGAAAACAATGTCTGTGTGACAGAAAACAGCACCACAGAGTAGATAAAAAAAATTACAACAAACATGCAAATGTTTAATCAGGATCTGTGATTATCAAGAATACAAGGAACAAAAGGCCTTTGTTTAAACGGGAGGCAGTGACATATCGCGCAGCTGCCTCAGCGTGTTGTTATATATTTGAAGTTGGCAAGTGCGTGCCGAATTGCTTATGCACAGGTTGGCAGGACAAGGGCACGAGGAACCTGACTGCTCTGCCCTATTCAGCTGTCAGTGCCAGAGCCCCTGTACTGTTCAGCCATCAAAACCACTCTCTTAAGGGATGAGATAAGACTACATTACTGTAATGTCCCTGCGTACGGATATTCATTCTCGCTCATGCTACCCAGCGCTACGTTACCCAGTTAGCAAACATCCTCATTAGAGTAACAGGTGGTGTTGAGGGGATGTCTTCATGTAGGAGGGATATGGACATGGACCCATCTGCTAAAGAGCATTGTGACATCATACTGTATGTATGCACATTAGTGCTGGAGCAGCTTTGTGACAAACACTAGCATATTGCCTCTGGCATTGTGACATCACATACGGACACTTTATCACCAGTGCAGCATTACGACATCATTCGTGATATTTTACCTCCTGAGGTTTACTGTGAAGTAGCCAAAATACTCTTAATACACAAGATGACCATGCTGGTTGATGTCTGAAGTTTTTTTTGACATTAGGAACAGGCGATATAGACTCAGTATATATTATCTGTTTCTTATTACCTACTCACAGCAGCCCTCTGGATTGTTTTGTGCTCTCCTGGCTCTCTCCAATCTATCTCCAAGCATACAGTTTGTCACAGATTGAGTTCCCTGTGTCCACTAGGGGAAAGTTCACCATGGCCTACTTCCTCCTGTGGTCTCAGTAACTTAAGTTGTCCCAAGTTTAATTTAGAAAAGTAAGACACTCCCCTTGGAAAGGAAAATATAAATATCTTCATTTAACATTAACGGATCATTGATAATAGCATTACAGTTCTGCATTATTTATTTGCTCTGGAGATATCCTTCACACGGAATAATGTAGCTAACATTTTAGTTCTTGTTCATAAATACTGCTGGGAATTGACAGAGGAAGCTCAGGTCAGGCATATTTGCCTATGGGTGTGGTGCCCACTTCCCACAGGGGAAACACATCTGCATCTTATGGGGAAAGGATCGAGAACAGATCCAGATCCACAACGTGGCAATGTTCATGTGCCAGTCCCAACATAAATGTATGTGTTGCCATATGGTGGTTGTATAACCTGTTTGGATCTTAAACTTGTTACTGCCCCCTGCATCCAGCCACAGACACTGGAAACATAAAGCAAAGGTGCCAACCAGATTCATTTCATTAACTGCTTTGAGTGAGAAGCGAAATTTGATTTAATTCCTCTCATTTAATGTAATCAATGAAATGTAATGTGAATCTCAAGACTCAAGCGATAGCCTATAGTCAGTATTGGAAGCTTCTTTGTTTTATTCTGAAAAGGTCACTGTGTTACAAATCCTAAAGTAATTTCAGTAATAATTTTTTTTAGCTTCAGCTACCCACACACCACATGGCTCAGGTTCTTTAGGGCTTGCTAATTTCCTAGCTGCTAAGAGCTAACTCAGTTCATCAATTCTAATTGTTTTGCAGCAAATGTAAAATATATTACATCTAATCAATCACTTCGCTCTGTTTGATTGTGTCACGTCAAATGTGACTCACTGTCTCCCACTTACTGTTAGACTGTAAGAATAACATCCCATAACCAATAACATTTTCAGTATTTTTAAACACTAGTATGAGGTGCAGATCAGATTGTCTGGCTTTTAAATGTTGATCATGTGAGATCATCGATTGGGTTGCGGTGGTGGGTGCAGGATCCTAGTCTCTTAGTGGGGATGAACCAGACTTTAATATGGGTGTATGAACAGGTGATCTATGGTAGATTGCTCTTGTGTAGTAGTTGCTGCTTCATTATTTGGACTGACTGACCTATTCACAGATTCACAGTTGAATGCAGGGTGTTTGCAGGTTTAAATCCCAAGCTGGCTACAGCTGTGGTGACTTATAGCACTTTCCAAATTGAGATTTTATACATATATATAAAAATGTATTTTTTTTTATTTTTTATTTTTTTCAAATAACTTATCTATCCTTTGTTTCTACCAGGTAAATCCCATTGAGATTACATGTCTCTTTATCAATGATGACATGACAGTGAAGCAGTAGGGTAATATTCCAACTGCATCAGGTGCTCTACAAACAAAATAAAAACAGTACACAAACACAGATATTTCTACATTGGTAAATGTATGGGCCAATATATTATATACAGTATATGTTTATGTTTAAAAAGCCCATCTAGGGAGAAACAGCATATGCTAAAAATGTTGTGATACATTGGTCTGGATGTTTGTTTTACAATTATGTGTTTATATGTATCTGTTCCAATCAGATAAAAATTAAATAAATAAATATAGATTACTGTTGTCATGATTTAATACTGCTATCCTCTACAGTTATTGAATTGTAGTTTAAAAATCAGCCAGAGAAACCAGGACATCTAATTTGATCTGTATCTAGCTGTGCTGTATGTGCAGATGGTGTGTAGAAATATGAGCTGTTTGACTTGTCTTGTATAAGGGCTGCCTGCCAAGGAAATTAATAATGATAAAATTAGTCTTTTTTCCACTCTCCCTATGGAGACTTCAAGGACATGACCCTCAGATATGATTGACACCACGGCAGGAGTAAGAAGAGCAGCGGATGAGGCTGGGAATTCCGCAGCAATTATACTACTCAGATGCTGCATCATGGGAAATGTAGTGTATTGTAGTGCAGTGGTATGGACGTATTTAAGGTATTGTAGCATATAGAGCTGTTTTCTTTGCTTTCTTTCACTGTCAGAATACCCAATGTGAAGTCCATTTTAGCTTTTCTTCCTTGTAAATTTGCAGGTCTGCTTGCAGTGCCTCTCTGCCAGCATTGAAAATTGAGAGATTCAGAGTGTGGTGCATTGAAATTCCCCAGACTATTTATGGTACTGAGAGGCATTGTGCTAACGAGGGGCAACTGAACTAATTAACTTTCTCCCTAGTTTGGTTTACAGAAGCGAACCCTGTTTTAATATAATTCCTGAAGGTTATGTAAACAGACAAACCGCGCCTGCCCTCTCTCCAAAAACTCCCAGGATGAATCTCCGTCCATCCATCTGCTCCACAGCCATGGGAGGTGAGAGGTGACTGTGCTTTAATGAAAACTACAGCAAGCCAAAAATGAGCTTTCTCTGAGCTTTCATTAGAACACAATCATACTGTCTGCAGGGGCCCAGTCCGGAGCTGTCATTAGAACAGAACCTCAGTCTGCAGGGGCCCAGTCCAGAGCACTATGTAATGCTTATTTCATCAATTCTTTATTGGTTTCCTTTTAAAGTGGCAAAGTTCACAGAATGAAATATTGCATTTGTTAACAATTAATTATGACTGAAATGTCAGTTCAGTACAGGTATGTTTTTAAACAGCAGGAAATACGAATTCTCCTCTGGCCAATATGACAAACAAAGGATTGCAATTTGCTGAATTACAATTATACATTGAAATTGGCAGAATGAGGATGTATAGAGTTATATCTTACATTCACACCATGTCTATTGAATACTTTAATCAAGGATATGGACTGGAGAGAGAAAGCTAACATTTGAACAGTACTCTCTCTTTGACTCTTTGTTCTTTGATGGGATCACTGGTTGACTGATTAAAAGTTATTGCTCATATTTAAAATGGTCTATATTTATAAGTAGCCCATTAAATTAGGTCAGGTACTCTGACTACTAGTGCAGTCCACATCTTGAGCCATCACTTGACAGATGTTCTGTGAAATCTGAAAACAGAATTGTAGGTTTTTAGTCCCTTCTTTGAGCATATTTGAATAATATGGGAGAAACATTTTCAGGTTATTGAATTCAAGTCTTTATTTTTTCATATATAATACTCTGGATCATGCAGATACACAGTATGTCAAGTATGAATTAATGTGAGTATGCTGTGTGTGTGTCTGTGAGTGTGTGTGAATGTGCATGTATTTATGTGTTTGTGTGCCTGTATGTGTATGTACAGTATGCACGTATGTGTGTGTGCCTGTGCATGATTGTGCATGTGTTTATGTGTTTGTGTACCTGTATATGTATGTACAGTGTTTGTATGTATGTGTGTATACAAGAGTGCTTTCTTGAATGCCTGTGATGGTTGTCAGCAGGCTGAAGTAGCACTGTTTCAGTGTCACTGTTTAATTAAGAGTGTCTCTGAGGACACAGTAGTTTAACTCTACATTTAACTCTGTATTAAAATCTGCATTTAACTCTATATTCAGCTCTGAATTAAAATATCGACTTCCATTAAGCTCTTTTTTCCTTGTGAAAGATTCTAGTAATCTTCACTGGTTGTTCTAATGAATTTATGTTCACAAATACACTACAAAGACACTACATGTGCCTAAAATGCTCCATATCTAATTCAGTAGAATGAATTTTCAGACAACATGAATGCACTTAACAGATTATTGTGATGTGGCAAGTTGTATATCGGTACAGACATTTGATCTTGGGCTTGGTGTCCAAGGGTGCAGCGTCATGCCTCACTATTTTTTGAGTGAGGTGAACCCCCACCGGACTACCAGAAGAGACAGAGAAAAACAGAAGAAAGGAAGTAGACATGAAGGTGGAGATGGGGAGGAGGAGGGATGCCGGAAGCAGGGTGTGTGATGGGAGATAAGGTACATGGCAATTTAATACCTGTGGAGAAAACCGGATTGGACGGACAGAGGTATTTGAATGGGGGTTGTCTGAAAATATTTCTCCCGAACCTTTGTTTTAACAAACTCCAGTAAGAACTTCTAGAAAACAAGAGTTTTTCTCATTTTTTAGCATGGAGTGGGGCACCTGCACGATTTAATTGATACCACATAAATTTTGAATGTCACTGCACCATGTGTATAGACCATTTCAATTAAAAAATGTATATATTTTTAGAGTACATTCATGATTTTTTGTGTATTTTAAAGGGTTCCTGCTGTTACATGAATAGGTAACAGGTGTGTTCTTTAATCCAGTTGAATAGGATGAGGTGACATGAGGTGTGTTTTATTACCCAGCCCGAGGGTATTGTCAAATCCGCAGCCCACCATTCAGTCGACTGTGTCTTCCAGCTATGAGCTATATTAGATCCCCAGTGTGAAGAGGAGCTTGTCAGTGAGCTTACCACAATGATCTAGTATTAAACAGGGTGTCATTCAAGATCTATTTCTTGGTGATGCAATTCTAAACACTTTAGAAATTATGCATTTTTATCTAAACAGTACTACAGTACCTGGAAGCAGATCAAATGAGTTCAGATGTGTATACCTAAGCCACATGGTTTATAAATATGTCCTTCTTTATTTCCAACTGTTCTTATTTGGAATTATAATATTGGAAAAGTGCCCCGGGGTCTCAAATTGTGTTCATACACAATTATACACTTGTAAGGATATCTGTTATTTATTAGTTTCAGAGGCTGTAATATGTTTGGGGAATACCTGCCATTAGACCTTACACTGCTACAAATATCCAGTATTAGACCTTATTAGACATCCACAAAACATGCTGTATGTTTCTGTATAAAATATTATAAACCAACAAGCACAGCGAAGCAAAATCTCTCATTTACATTCCTGTTATATTGTAGTTGAACTGTATACTGTCGTCCTCTCTCACTCTGCTCTCCCCCTCTCTGAATTTCTTCTGAGTAAATGTGGAATGCTGCAGCCTTGAGGTCCAATGATTTTCAGTTAATTATGAATTGGCCCTAATGTCAATATTCTGCCATTCCAGTCCAAGCTCTCCAGCTGAAAGGACGGACCCACACTATCAGGCAGCCAGGCAGAAGCAAGCGCTCATGCGCTCTTGGGGGGTTAGCTCAGGTAATGTGCTGGGTCAAACCTGGATAGCACTGTGATCCAGGAACTGGACATGCTACCAGAGGCCTGTTAAAGTTAAGAGGGGGCAATGCTATTGTGCCCTCTAGAGGGAGATTGAAATGCCTACTAATGGGCAGCATGAACAGGTGATACCTACATGTTATATTTTTTATCATGATAATGAGTCATGGAATCATGATTATGAAAATGATAATAAATGATGAGACAGGGACAGAGGGTTTGTGTGCAGCAGTTATACCTGTACCTGTACATGGTGAGGCTGTGGGGTCCTGTGCAGGAATCTGGAGATTGTAGCTTTTGCCTGAATCCTCAGTGGAAATAGTCAGCTGGATGCTGTGTGTAGGAAGATAGTTACAAGTGCATTCATCACTCTGAGAAAATATGCTGTGTGAAAAATATCATGGGAATATTAGAGGAGTTTGCATGGGAAGCAACAGATGTACCGCCATAGCGGAGCGTAGTGTGGCGATGAGGATGCACTTCCGCTCAGAATGTGCGCTTAGGAAATTATTATAAATTGCTTCACAGATCTGACTCACCTGCAGCCAGGAAATCTACAGCACTAAGACAATGTTACACAGGGTTTGCGCAGAGATTATGTGGTGGTTCCTGTCTGCTCTGTCTTTGTTTAGACTCCACAAACCAAACCATAAAAAATAAATAAATAACAGAGACGTTTGAACACTGAAAATAAACTGTGGGTGGTGGCTATGTTTTATTTTGTGTAAATAAAACATGGTTCAGCGTAGAATAGACATCACAGGAATGAGTCATAAAAAATGTGTGAATGAGCACGTTCTGCACCCCATGCTGTCTCGGTAAATAACACTTTGAAGAATGGTGTTCAGCGCAAGATGTTCCACTGTGTTGATCTGGCACTAAGAGGTTCGGTGAATGAACAGGCCAGAATGAATGAGTTTCAGCATACTTAAACCCGTAAACCCGTTTCATTTCATCAAATGAATGTATATAACAATACCTTATTTTATCCTTGCTAACAGAAGATTCTCCAAGAACTTTGGTGGCAATTTCAGTAAGACTTTCATTTTGTTCAAATATTAAGACAATATTACCCAAAACAGCCTTTGAACATATTTATGGTTTCTTAAAATCTTCTGTCAAAGTCACAGGGAAACATTCAGGGCATGTCGCATACAAACATAATGGAGACGTCTCCTGGTGGTTATCATTTGTTATGAAAAATGTCACAGAGAACAGTGTTAGGCAACATTACATCATATTAAATGTTCATTAACTCACATATTCACTCAGCATATTCCAATAACCATAAAGATTTAAGAGAATCTACCCACAGATAGATAGTATAATTGGTGCATGGATTTACACTAACAACTGTTTGGGCTATTACAGTTTCTTCCTCTCAGGTCAGAACATTCTGTCCAGCCATAGCACAACAGCAAGCTGTAGAAGACAGAAGAGGCATTGGCCATACACTGACAGCTTAGACAATCTACCAAATCCCTGGTTAAAAGAAATACATACTTTTACATTGTACAATTTTGCACTTCCTGTCATATTAAGACCATGAAACTGTTCTTGGTCAGTTTTTGTACACATTTGGATTCAAATCAGGATTAGAAAAAATGATATTGTCCTGTCAGGTAACCGTATGTGTGCACAGTTGTACCCTCAGAATGTAGAAATGGGCCAAATTCAATGTTACAAACATTTGTGGGCAGTGGGCAGGGTGTTTTGCTTGTAGGTTGATGCCTTTGGTCATTTTTATAAGTTTCTGTGTGAGTATGGCGCATGTTCTGGAACTGAAACGATACAGTCAAATGCAAATTTACTGGTCTATTCTGAGCAAACAGTTAAATGAACAAACAGTTACATTTCTGTATTCATTTGAACAATCAAACGTTGTTGTTGTTGTTGTTTTTGACTCAATGACCTGATTTTAAACAATGCCAGCTAGCTGCATTACAAGTACAGCTGTTACATTGTAAAGATCACATCTATATCAGAACAGTTTGAAGTACACTGTGCTCCCCTGTCCCCTTGTGGCATGTTAAAAGCATAATTTGGGAAAGGAGATAGATGGACCAGTGAAACTTTAAAAGCATGTTGTAGTCTTTGCTTCCGTATTAGCTAGCTAGTTGGTACAAGTTGAGGAAGGTGGTGGTATTATTTAACCTCAACTATAATCAGGATTCTTGTAATAACAAACTGTGTGGCTTCCAACTCTTGCATTTGGACTTGTGTAGGTGTAATTGCACGGGCAAGAGTATTGTTCCGAATGAATAAATGATGTCACTGCACTAATTGTTCAACACCTAGTTACGTCTTGAATTACAGTCTCAACCGTTGTTTGCAGCCACAAAAGTAGGATTTAGCATAGAATCACTGTGGCCTGCGTCATGATGCAAAATATAAAATTAACATATTTCGCCTCTTCATCATCCACATGCTGTTCCCACACTAATACTATTTCTACCTAATGATGGTATGTTCAAATCCACGTTTAGGATAAATTTAAAAGCATGATGGGTCTTTCAGCAGCTGCCTGGTTAAAAGCACATCCACTATTTCGAAACCTTTTCGGTATTAAGAAAGGGGCATTAAAACATTATTTGCTACATAAATACTTTATTTTTAAAAATGATACAAATCCGTTAAAATTTACAACCTTGGTCAGTCAGAACTATTCCCATACACACACTCCACTGCATATACTTTGTTCATCGCATGTATTAATTTACGATAATTATAGGGTCACAGGCGTGTAAAATGGCACCGCACACCCTGTAGCCCAGTAGCGGTGCCCCCTCCGCCCGCGGCCACGAGGAATGAAAGGGTCTCGCACCCCTTGACAAGCTGTCATTCATTTGGCGGTGTGCACGCGCTCGCCCTCGCGGGGTTCCACACGCGCTCTCCCTCGCGGGGTCCCTCATCGACCGCATCAAGCCGCGCTCCACTGGAGGGACAGGGAGAAGAGAGGAGCGGGCGGAACTGGGAGGGATAAAGACACCAACTATCAGCTGGAATCAAGAGAAAATCCCTGGCCCTGCCACGGCAACCATCATTTCACACCGGATTTAATCCGCCCACGACCAGCCACCAACTGATGTAAGGGGAGGGAGGAAAAATTGTTTTGGTAAGAATACAGTGGCATAATAGCTAGCTCAGCAACGAATTGATTTAACCAGCTAGCTAGAGAGCTAGCAATCTACTGCTAGCCGGGACTCGTGGATAGGGAAGTCGCCTGAAAGGGGTACAGGGCCAGTCTAAGGGACATTCATGTGGGCAGAGGAGAGACCTCAGATCCACTCAGAGTAGTCTGTTCTCCGGGCGCATTTTGCTGTAAGTCTGTGACACTGACTGGCTGCTTAACAATACTGCCCAAGGTAGGAAAAAAAAGTCTGATTCATTTTGGCTGTTTTATTTA
This sequence comes from Albula goreensis, assembly GCA_022829145.1. Taxonomy (NCBI): domain Eukaryota; kingdom Metazoa; phylum Chordata; class Actinopteri; order Albuliformes; family Albulidae; genus Albula; species Albula goreensis. Next base: position 25,642,589 of record CM040747.1, on the reverse strand, counting down.
TTAAACTGGATACTCATGCAGCTACGGTAGCTCCAGCTAATGCAAGATGCAGACGTTCACAGCTGTCTTTGGGATGGGGAAAATTACTGTTAGCTAGCAGGTAGCTAAAACCTTAACCAAATGTGCCAACTTCCACAGCTGTGTATTTCAGTTGTGGGAAAGCGCTGCAATGGGGAAGTAATCTGCAACTTACATTTTCACCGAATTTTATCTAGATCCCCAGCTAGCTAAGTGTTTGCTCGATTAAACGTAAAATCGGTTCGTGCCAGAGAATTCCATTCTCTCTGCTGTCTGGCTAGGTAGGTTATACTGTTAGTGATTGTTAGCAAACGTTTGCTATCCTGCAAAAAGTCAAGCAAGCAAGCCAGAGAACAAGTAAACGGTGCGTTATCTTGCTTGTCAGCTGTCTCTCATACCTCACCGCTTGTGTATGTTCAGGGGGCAGTATGTATTTGTGCATAACGTGACGTTAATGACTGATGGTCGGACAACAAGCCCACCACATGCATGACAGCATTGCTAGCTAACCCTAGTTCGCTAACGTTAGCTTGAAAGCTAATGTGTTTCGACTAAGTTAGCTGGCTAGCTTTTGCGGCTTAAAATCACTAACGACGTGTAACGGTACCCAACCAGCCAGCTAGCAATTTTGTTACTAACTGTTCATCTTATGAACTAGACTGATGGCTAACGTTAGCTAGATAATTACAACTGTTCAAAAATACGATAACGTTAAAATAACTACGGCATTATTGTTGTTTAAAAACTGATGGGTAACATGCTGTTATAATTTCAACAGCTGGCAGGATCTTTCTCTTTAATAATGTAGGCCACATTGGTTAATGATAAACTAGCTAGTAGCTGCAGTATCTGCAGAATAAAATGTATAAAAGCTAGCTTGCGAACGTTATGCGAAAAACCATATGCATTTAAGCTACTAGCGTATTGTAATGAAATTAATCAAACTCACCGACGTGCAACAAAGCGTGATTTACATTTGGAAAGTAGCAAAACTTCTGTAGAATTCAAATTATATTGGTAGCTACCCTTATTTATGGTCGTTGCTACAGTTATACCTTAAAACAAATGGTGACTCATTGCTGAATAATAATAAACACATTTGAAGACTAAATAGTACGCTTTAGACGCATATGCTGAATTTGTGGATAGTACATGCATTCATGTTAACAATTATTGTAAGGACGCTGAATTCCAGTTGTGTCTTGTATGTAGGAAACAAAGCTGCATCGTGAAAACGGGCAGTGGATCTGAATCTGTCTGCCAAAAAACGGGTCCCTCATAAAAAGCACAGGCAACTCATGCTGTGTCAGACATTACCGTAGGTGAACGGACAGATACAGGTGGATGCATCTGAGATATATTTTACCTGTGCTGTCATGTGTTTCCATTGTTTGAGCATGATTGATATCTAGGCAAGTGTGATAATTTACGAGGAAGCAGCGAGGTTCTGTTTTTAAACCGTGTGGCGTTTTTGCACCGAAGCTGCGGTCGGTATGTAAGGGGGAAACACTTTGCAGGAAATTATTTGGCTGGCAAGGGCAGTCGGCTAAACCGCAACCCACAGGTAGCAGTATGGAGCTTTATGAGCACTGTTGCTGTCGCTGTACATTAAAGAGAGGTGAATAACCTGGAACAGGATCTTTTTAATGAAGGATCAATGCAATATATGCTTCTCGCGCTACGTTTACCTGCTGCTGCAGAAGTGGAATAGGACAGGAAAAGAAATGGGGTTCATAGCTGAATGACAAGTGTAGAGTTTACACGCGGACGTGCTGCCGCTTCCAAGCGTTGGTGTAAGATTAACACATTGAGGTCAGTATTTACACTGCTGCCATTATTTAAAAGACATGGTGTAGGATATTGTAGCAGTTACAGGTTTTATCTGTGCAATGACTCTGTCAGCAGCTGGGCGATGCCAGTCAGGGGCGGTGGTGTGTGTGTGTGTGTGTGTGTGTGTGTGTGTGTGTGTGTGTGTGTGTGTGTGTGTGTGTGTGTGTGTGTGTGTGTGTGTGCACGCACGAGTGAGTGAAAGAGAGAGAGAGCATGTGTGTGTGCATGTGTGAGCGCACGCATGTGTGTGTGTGTATGTGTGAGAGAGAGAGAGGGAGTGAAGGAGAGAGGTGAGGTTAATGGTTCATTCCTTGTTTTGGTTTGTCCTGAGCTTCTTGTTTAATTGATATTCAGGGGGCATACAGGCTTGTGTGGTTGTGTGGTTGTGTGGGAGGATTTTCAGAGAGATATGAGGGGCTGCTTCTTTCATTCACAAAAATAGCCCAGCCTTTGTCTCCTGCTGTCCTTGGCATTCTGTAAAATATCTGTCTCTCTCTGTCTCTCCCCACTGCTTGTATCTGTTCATTAGGAAATGCTCAGTAAGTTCTAAAATTCACCTCACTGCTGCTGAATACTACAGTGCACATTTTTAGCTTTGTTTTTGTAATTGTTGCATATGTATGCATATGAGTACTCAAACCATCATGCACATGCATGCGCATACAATCGTCTGTATGTGCGCACATATACAGACCAGAGGGTGAAGCTATTGGATTTTTTTTTTTTTTGCACAAATGTGATAGTGGAAACTGAACTCAGTTTGTTGTGTTTCTGTAGGTTTCCAGGAGCTGAGCAGAATTACACCTCATTATTTGGACTCTACAGACACATAAACTCTCCACTGTTTTACATCATTCAGGTAGTCCACAGGTCACCTACTACAGATAACCTCCATTCTGCAGGGCTTTCACAGGGGAAGGCATGCACAGCACATCAAAGTGTGAATACAAATTTCACATGAATTGTTAATTTTGTATGTATGTAAAATTGGTGGTTAACTTGTCTGAAAACTGTTACCTTACATTTTATCAGGTCCTCACAGTGAGCACCTTTGTTTGTGATTGGCAGTGTTAGCTTGTGTGAGGAAGATTGTGTGTGTGTGTGTGTGTGTGTGTGTGTGTGTGTGTGTGTGTGTGTGTGTGTGTGTGTGTGTGTGTGTGTGTGTGTGTGTGTGTGTGTGTGTGTGTGTGTGTGTGTGTGTGTGTGTGAGAGAGGGAGAGACAGAGAGATTTCATTGCATTTTTGCATGGGAAAGCTGTTCACATTTTAAAAAATTTAGAATGGCCAGTCATGTTTCCAGGCAGCACTCATTGCTAACCCTCCACCATTAATTCAGGTGAGCAAAGACATGAGTTATATCAACTACCACTTTCCACACTACAGTCCAGTTGAGCTTGCACAGACATGAGTGGTAGGAAGACGCTTCAACCTTCAGGCAGATCATGGGTGCCTATGTCTCATCATGTCTAGCAAGGGTTGCTGGAGAGTGATGAAACATGGACATTCCCATGGGACACAGTTGGCACTGCTACAGTCCAGATCCAAGACCACAGGGCCCATCCGCTCACTGGAACAGTGCCTTAGCAGGATTAGGTATTGACCCATTCTTCCTGTTCTTGTGTAGATCTACACCAACTGCCTTTAAAAAAAGTTTCCAAAATAAAGTAAAGTTCAACAGTGCCCAAAAAGCTGTTTCCATGGGATGTCAGGTGGATATCTGTCCCAGTGCATACTCAGCCAGTTAGAAAACCCCATCATTTATCATAGCCCTGAAATGGCCGGTGCTTCGAGTGATTGCTGGATAGACACACATGGAAACCATGGCTGCTCTGAATTTATTAATGCATGTTGCCAGGAAGGGGGCAGTTTACAGGACCCAGGGGGCCCTGGGTTGTGGTGTGGGATTGGTGTCAGTGCTGCCTGGATTCTTGACCACTGGAACTGTGCCCTCATGGCCCAAGTGTTTGGCCTGCATCCGGGGGGCACAGTGCGGGTTCAAACTGCAGCTCTGACATGCTTCAGACTGTTTAAAAGCAAAAAAAAAAAAACAATCTGCCACCGGTCAACGTTACACAAGTGGATTGTGGGTAATGGCGGCCTGTCCAGGGGTTGGGCCTTATGCCACATAAATCAGGCTTAACTTGTAGCCTCACTCTCACGAGCGTCCTACTGTATGGTGTGTGACAGAAACCCAACACTGTATGTATGCCAGACATCCTTAAAAAATAAGCTGCATGGACTTTGTTTTTCCATTAGGCTGTTATTTCAGCATTTCTGTCAGGGATCCCAGTCAGTGCCAGCACGTTTATCCCTATCTCGGAAGAATGCGTGTGAAGTCGGAATGCATCTTATTGGGCAGATGGCTGATACTGAAATTTCCGCTGTGTTTTCTTTGGCTCTGGAACAACCTGGGCCTCATGTTGCCGAAGCATTAGCTGTTTATTTCTCATTCTTTGCCTTCAAGGGTCCACTTACATTCTCAACACCAGATTTATTTGTCAGTAAATATACAAATGGCATTTTCATTTATTTTTTTTTCTCTGCTCTTTTTTTTCTATTCCAGGAAAAGAGATGTTTCTTCTCTCTGACGATAATTCCTGTTGATCTGGTAAGTGTTGTCTTATTCAGTTTTTTGTCTGTATGTCTGCCTGTACACATGTACATCTATAGCTAAAAATGAGGGGGAAAGAACTGCAGAAATGAGTGTATGAATGTGTTTCATATGTGCCAGAGGAACATCACTGTAGCAGAGAGCATAATGGCAGCAATTTACTGGAGTTCTCTGTGAGGCCTTCAGGATCTTCAGGCCGGGAGATTGAAATGCTCTATTTTAATAAATAGTTCCCTTTCCGGAATTTCCCCCTCTGCTTCTGCAAACACATGTCACGTAAAGCACTGCAGAAGACAGAGGACCACTTTCAGCTGACAGAGTCTGCGTCCTCACAAAAATAAATTCACAAAGAGACCGCGCTAGCCTCCATGCTGCGTGCATTGAAAATAAATTATCCAAACGGGAATAATGAACATGGAGGAGGCACAGACTGCTCGTTCTCGTTACTTTACAGTCGTCATCTCCTTGGCAGAAGCCAATTAGACAGCATGAATTTTATATAGTATACATTTATTCTGGAGAGGTTCAGCCTGAGAATCTTGTGAAAGAGCACAGTGGCTGTGTGACAGTTGGGATTTGAACCTGCAGCCCTCTTGTGGTCATGAGCCTGTTACAGTGCTGTGTTTCTTCATATGAAAGGGCTGAGCTTTGTATCTCCAGTCATTCAGGGAGGTTGGGGGGCCTTGTGTCCCATTGTTCTTCATATGTACTAAATATGAAGCATGTTTGTGTTAATGGATGAGAATGTACTAAATATGAAGACTGTTATTGTGAATGGATGTGAATGTATAACATATGATGCATATGAATGTGATTTTGTAAAATATGAAGGATATTTGTGTTTCATATATGTTCCACACGAAACAGCCTTTACACTGATGTGTGATTATATCTGTGTGATCTTTACAGTGGCAGGTCATTTGTGTATATGTATATATTAGCCAGTGTCACAAGGAGCATTAATGGTCAGTTGAATTAATTATTAAAGCAGCTGTTTTCCATCAGCAATGCATGTATTTGTATGTGTTCCTTTGCAGTGAGTAAATCAGTGTAACCTCTTTACCAAGATTTCTTTCTTTCTTGATATATGTTGATAATTATTGTATATGCTGAATGAACTGAATGGTCTATTATTTTCTTATTTTATACAATGCTATGCAATGCCCAATCTGAGTAGATTAATAAGATTGGTTTGTAATTTCAATTATGACAGGTCCATAAAAGTATCTTAATGGGTAGCCTACATCAAAAGGCAACAATGGCATGCAAGTAAACAAAAGAAAGTAAAGCAAATAAAATAACATAAGAACGTATAATGGCCACAACAGGCTATTCTGGCCAACTAGGCTGAAACTAAGCAAACCATATTCAAATTAAGAATGTATTATGCAGGTTTTCCCCCTTTCACTCTAGGCATTATGAACAAAGTGAGCAGTGATCAAAGACTGTTTCCTTAAAATACCACCCATGCTTTTCGTGGTCCTCTTACTAGAATAAACTGTGCTGTTTGCTCAACGTTTTAATGTTTTGTGCAGAGACCTTCATGAAGGATACAGCATTATCAGTCTTAGCAGTAGTGTATATGCCACTGTTCTGGTGTGTATGGTAGTGCACCTGTTTCTTCATGTTTGTGGGGCTGGGATTTACATTAGTCTTGCAAATGTTTGGCTTTAAAAAACAATGCGCAATTATGGCACTGATGTTAGTCATAACATCACCACACACAAACACTGACTGAGCTGAAAAAGTAGATATGTAGCAATGGTGTTAACAGAATACTTTTTTTCATATTTCTGCAGTAAAAATTAAGCTGTGTAAGTGAAGTAAAGAGCACTTGAGATTGTGTTCAGTACCCTAAACATGGCTGGGTGCCCAGCTTCTGGCAACTCATGGATACATTTTCACGGTTTTTCGGAACCCAGCCAGTGAGTAGTATGACAGTGCTGAATTTGTATTTTACAGTCATTAAATTTAGGTGGCATATAGTGGTCAGACCACATACCGGTAGAACAATGTTTAAAGAGATGTCTTTAGATTATGTGTTTTACTGTAGCCTCCGCTGTAAAACACAGGATGCCCGTTGCGCCTAACAGATGGAGGAAGGCGCTGCTGTTATTTATGAATGAGAAAATGCATGTGCTCATGGTGGGCGTTTGGTGTAGTAGGACAGTTTGTGTAAGGCATGTTGCTCCTGAAGATGGAAGAGGAACATGTTAATTATACCTTGGGTGGTTTATAGTTATTATCAAAGGGAGAGAGGGGGAAAAAATCCACTTGCTTTTCTTGGACTGCACGTGAAGTCTAAAAATACATGGAAACTCTGCAAAGAAAAGCTATTATCTCCTCTCTCAGCTTCCACCCTCCCCACAGGAAACCGCATCACTTCTTTCTCACATCCGCGACCGACGACACCTTTGACCGCTGAAGAGGGAGACGCGCTCATGAACGTAATTTACACTTCCAATTAAACTGTGGCCCTTTGTCCCCCAATGCGGAATGACTTTCGCACGTTATAGCCTTTTGATCTATTATTAGCCATGCCATAATAAAAAAAAAATTCCATAGTAGGGACTGATGATCACAAAATATGGAAACGTCAGGGCTTGGCAGGGCCACTTAGCTGGGGGATAATGTAGTAGGGAGTGTATGTAATGCTTTGAGGTCATAGCTGGGGATGATGCAGTCTGACTTTTGGTGGGCCCATATCAGGGTTAACTCTCCTCCTCTCTGATCACTGAAACACATGACTGCCTCCAGGATCAGATGACTTGGAGACACCAGGAATGTGGGCCTTTTTCATTGTGTTTTTTTTTTAGTAGCCCCTAGATGTCTGAGGAAGATGACTTATTTAATCGAGGGGCATAAAAGCAGGCAACATGGCCTGTGTGTGTGTGTGAGTGTGTTTCATTCAGACCCTTAGGAGTCGGCAACATAAATCCTCTGTTTTGAAGACCGGGGTAGTGTGATTTGAAAGTGCTTTACGGTGTGTTGAAGAGAGAAATTCAGCCACAGTCTACGTGTTACCCCTACCAGAATTTCCACTCATGAGCTGGGTTTCAGAGGGACAAATGTAATTAGCCAGGTCAGCTGGGTGAAGAGCACACACAGATTGGGAGGGTGAGGCTGGGAATTTGGCCAGGACACCAGGGAACCCCCTAGTTTGCCTGATAAGTGCCATGGAATCTTTAATGACCAGTCGGACAGGACCTTGGTTTAACATCTCATTTGGAAGATGGTATATCCAACGGTGCAGTCTCCAAATCATTGCCCTTGGTCTTTGTTTCCCTGCTTGTTCCAAATGGAAGACACCCCCTTCAAAGGCACCACTTCTAGGAGCAAACCAGTGTTGTGGAGGTCTCTAGCCAAGCCCTGCCCTTCTTGGCATCCTCCCTCACCCACATCCACCCTCACCAAGCCATACCCTATTCAGCTTCAGTACTAACCATGCCCAGCCAAGCTTAACACAATCACTAACTAAGCACGGCCCTGCTCAGCTTTAATATTGTCCCAGGCCAGCCCTGCCTAACTCAGCCTTCAGTCCAAGGGAGGCTACAGAGAGTGTGACTCCTGGCAAGGTGAATGATGCACGTTAGATCAATACAGATCAATCAATAGTAATAAATCATGTTGTTGCTAATTGCTTATTTTGTGATTCGGTCCCATAGCAGGCAGTCTGGGAGTGGATATGATATTAATCACAGAGGCCAGAACACAACACTGAACAAAATGCCCTCCGTTCTTTCATTTCATGAAAGACACCGCAACTGGAAGAACAAAATTAATATTCTGACCACAGTCACTGACAAAGGGTGGGGAAATAAACAGAGGGCATTGAATGAGGCAGATGTAGTGGAACATTTGTGGGTGATCATTTGTGTGCTGTTTGGTGTAGAGGTGTAATTGGTGGTGGACAGCATGGAGGTGGTCTAGGTTGGTGGGGATGGTAGTAATGACAGTAATGATAATGTGCTGTACAATTTGTATCTGTTAGTGACATGCGTCATAGAGTGCTTTACTGACAAAGAAGGCAGTACAGAAATCATGTTATGATGTAGGGGTCCAGTGTTACAGGGTTTGGTAGTGGTGGTGTTGTATAGATGTGGGTGGTGCAGTACATTGAGGTTAGCATGTAAGTTGCTGATAGCATGGTAAGTGGTGGTTAAAATGTCGATGGACGTGTTAGATGGTGTAGCTGTGCAGGTGAGGGATCGTGGTTGGGAGGATATAAGCGCCAGCTGGGGGTGGTGGTTAACTAAGGTGGCTGTGGTGCTGTAGGCAGTCCTCAAACAGAAGCACCATTGCTAAATTCTTGGCCTGTCTGTAAAAGGCCTTCATTAGTGTATAATGCAGTAATGTAGTCAGCCTCTCACCACTGTCATCGATCATGAGTGGGCCTTATTAAGACATACACAGACTACTCCCTGCCTGCTAATGGAATTGACTAATTAGGCAGAGGTTTCCATATGCAGATCCTGTGGGTGTGAAATTAGACAGAGACCCCCAGATCTCATTTTGTTCTCTTACATTAGTCTCCCAGGGAAAGGACAGATTCCCTCGTTTACAGACACTGAAATCTCTCTGTCCTTCTTTCAGGCCATGTAAAAGTCAAGACTGCCAAAACACACACTCCTTTAACCCCTTGTGTTAAGTCCTGTTCTTCAGGTGAATCGTGTTGTCACGATGGTATTTTTCAGCTGTATTTTTGTGGGTAGGTTATGGCTATTTTGTGGATGTCTAATTTCCTTTGCACTAACATAGTGCATATAAAGTATATGGCTTTCTTTCTTTGCCATGCTCAGTACATACCTTCAAGGGATTTTTGTCATGCTACGATGCTGTGGAGATACTTGATTTACCATCTGATACTGACGGAACAAGGTGTGCAGATGATCGATTCTGCTTAGAGATTCATGTAAGTGCCATTTCTCAGTATGTCAGGTCCTATTTCCTTGTTTATTATCTATTATCTTATGAGCTTATTAGGTGTTATCTATGTCTATGTCTATATGATAAACTTTCACTCCCCAGTCCACTGTAGTGTGTTAAGGTCACCTTGAGACGAAATGGTAATCCTTAATCAGTCATTTTCTGACCCGTGAAGACTGGCATATTTATTATGGCTGCCGGTGATGTAACCATGCAGAGCTTTCTGTATGCTCATCAAGCATTTACTGTGATAAACCGAAGCCTGTAGGCCTCAGGTTATGTAGTCAGACAGTTCTGAATATTAAGGTGGGATGCTCTCTCCCATATTAGAGTCTCAGGATTCATCTCCCTGGTTCCCGTTTACCAAACAATCACCCTACATTTTCTGAATTTACATGCTTTGACAGGAAAATTTGAAGACATCCATCATTTTGATTGGCATGAAAATGAATTTTGACCAATAACTGTATTGTGAGTTGGACCTAATAATAAAAGCAAAATGCCAACTGTATGTGTCTGCTTGAGCTTTTATGTGGGATATAGAAACAGAAGAAATTTCCTCCCTTAATTTGCAGCAATATGAACCTGTGCCTATTTATCATTGAGATGGAATGTTGAGGAGAAATTATTAACCAAAATTCAGTCTGCACATGGATTGTAAATTAATCTAAATTAAAAATATAAAACAAAATGAAATGGGAATTGGACACTGCTGAAATTTTTTAGCAAATATGTGGCCAAAAAAAGCCCCTTAGAATCCCCAGAGTTTATTTTATTTTCCATCAGGTTTTAACTTCACTAGCAGATGGATCTCCGTCATACTTGAACACTTCCTGTGGCACATAGAGGACATATGAAATTTCAACCCGTTTGACTTGCTGACTGCTGGAAAAAATGCCTGTCAAAATTGCCTTTAACTTAGAAATCGCTGGTGACCCTTATACAATAACTATGAGCCAGTTTGTCATAAACATTGATCAAAAACATTCGTGAAAAAAGACAGGCAATTGGTAAACCCTGTCTTAACCCGTATACATTAGTAGATTTAATTATGCAGTATTTTAATCTAATATTTTGTAGTACATTATTTGGTTAAAAAAGGTAAAATAATGTAAGGTTGAAGAACATGTGCTGATGTGAATTTCTGACAGCAAAGACACGGGCCTATTCAGTAGCTGGAACAGAACTGTCTGCTCAGTCGGGGCCGGTACAGTAATCTATCTCCATACCAGGACGTGTTACTGAAACTGAAGGCCAACTTGAAATGCACACATATGGGTTGATGTGGAAAGACCAGTACAATAACCCAAAGCAACCTAAAATACTGACAGTTTTTTTCTTCATGCTTTTTATGGCTTTATGTGTATGTTCATTTTTTGTATGGTCTGGTGCCAAACTGCTCATTCTTCTGTTAATGTTTTTTTATGTGCTTATTCTTTAACGTAATGTGTGTTAAACTGCTATTGCCATATTTCATGTAAACAGTGATTGTAGTTTTCTGCAGATGGTGTAACAGTGTTCCCTGGTTTGGCTTTTGAAATATCTGTGGATAGATGTTTTTCATTTCTGCATATCCAGATTCCAGGTAATAGGAATGGCAGCAGTGTCATTCAAAGAGTTGTGAAGTGCCATTTTCCATCAAGCTGAATGGATATTAATGTTAAAAGACACATAATTTGCTTTGCTTTAAACATGATATAGATAGGAACATATCCATGTTATTAAGCATGAGTAGTTATTATATAATGACATGTTAAACTGGTAACGAACCAACATTCCGAAGTGTAAAGAAATCCCTTTGAATCCCTATCCTTAGCGTACAGTGAGTGCTCCAGGCTTCTCCATTCCCTAAAATGAAAAAGTTACCCTCTGTGCTTAGGTAACTGCGCCTGTCTGTCTCCCTAACTCGACCGTGATAAATTAACATGGGTCATTATGACTTTGATTGCCTTTCTCTCATGATAAATGCAAACTCATTTACTTTTATAGAGCTGCAGCCGCTTTGTTCTCAGGCCCACAGTGCGTCACTCCCTTTTGAATTATCTACCATAACCTGCCCCAGAGGTAGCGGGGTCAGTTTAACTGTGAAAAGCAGAAACCTGAATGTGGATTTTTTTTGGTCTCCAGTCAAAGTTGATGAACTGTAGGGAGTAAGAAATTAGGAAGGCTAATGAATAAAGATGCAACAGACTCTCAAACTACAGCACTGTCAAATCCCAGAACCGCAGTATGTAAAATGTGAGCACCATCTACAAACAGAATAGTTGCAATAACACTCATGGAGGTTAGGACAGTCACTATTATTTCTAACTTTGGTGGTAAAAGTTTCAAACTGTATTGGTGGAAGTAATTCTTTTTCTCTGGCTTTGTTTAGCCATGCATATGAATTTTTCTTCAGCTCATGGTCTCAGTCTCTGCATTAAGTAGAGGGTGGTGGGGGTCAATTCATTTATTTACCCCCCTAAAATGTAATATCAAATATCACCATCACCTTCAACAGATGAGGAAGATGGGGAACAAATGTCTCTGTCTCACTGAGTTGATTGGCTACCGTGTGACTGCAAAGCTGTCTGACATTGCTGGATGAAAAATTGCCTGTGGAAAAAGCCAAGACTTGCCCTTGTGTTGACATACATCTCATACAGACAGTTTGTAGTGGGTTTGATCCCAGCTTGCAACAAGGCCGAGATTCGCTCCATCAAGCCCAATGGAAAATGCAAAGTAAACATGAGTCCATTGGTTTTAGTGTGGAAATGAATGAACACAACTGCCAGAGAGAAGACCCAAAATGAGGTCCAGTCTGAGAGCTCTTACCACTGTACTTCAGTACCAGCATGCAGTTGGAAGACACCATCCATCAAGTTACGCGACCAGGTCTTCAACCAATCAGATCAACAGTGCAGCCCCCGAAATGCACCTGCTGGACCCCCAACGCTGTCTTCAGCAAGCACTGTAACGACTGACTGAGTACATCTCAAATTAATAATTAACAGTATGAGATATTATTTTGGATCAAAATACATGTTTTCTAATCATTTTTCTGTGTGTTTTTGTGTTGTGTCTCTAATCAAACATATTGTCTTCCCAGATCGAAACAAACTATGTAATTGTTGTTTATTTCCCCTTATGTAGGTAATCATAAGTAAAGTTAATTAACTGCCTCCTTGTGACTGAAGGAACTTTGCATCCACCTCTGAGGTAGATAACTCAGAATGTCGGTTATATTTCATTGGTTTTTCCAGAAGTTGTTGCATCATTTCTTGGAAACCCAAAAATAAAATTACAATAAATACAGTACCTGCATTCGTGAAGTTTGCTGCATTATGCAAATTATACACTGAAACTGTTACTGTAATCATTGCAGTAAAAAAAACTGTCCCTTTCAGGTCTTTCACCTTGTGGCACTAGAACAGGAACATCTTGGTAGAGCACAGCTGTAATATTCTGGGGAGAGCTCTTCATGTAATAGTCACCATCAGTAAATGGTGAAGAGTCTGAGTTTCCCATAAATGTGTCTGTATTAGTGTGTGTCTCTAACAACATCTGAAAGGTTGCTACGCAGCTGTGATGTTTTTGGTCCGAGGAGGCCGGGCCCAGATTGTGTTTTTATTGATAGGATTGCCAGCTTTAGTAGTGCTGTCATCTCCGTTCAGACCAAGCCTGGAAGTACATTCCAGCAGCTTCCGCAGTGTTTTCACCCTTAAATCATGTCATACACAAACATTCACTGACCATATAGCTAGAGCCGCGCATAGTGTAAAGGCTTGAAAATGGTTGCTAAGTGATTTCACTGCACTGCTTAGAAATATGGTGCCCTCATAGTTCTGTTTGGCTGTCATTTCATATCTGGACTTGAACACACACTGCTATTATCTCCACAATTGTTTTCAAAACATGCTCACTAATTGTTAGTTAGCAAGCTGGCTGCCTGATTAAAGCCAAATAGGTTTGTGTGTAGAACAGTGATTATAGGTATGAAACAATCTCTTTTGATAGGAGGTAGTCTGCAGTTGTTTTTTTAAATACTTCATTAAGGGGAATTTCATTTGGGTGTAAAAAGTAGGAAGAAAATCAATACGTGTGGGTTTCATTGAATATAATAGTGTTTCTTTTGTAATTACAAAGAAATTATAGTCGTCAAAAGGCGACATATTTCTTTTTATTGTCAGTTTCAATTATGCGAGTCCCCCTGAGGAGAAATTTGGGATAGGATGAATTTTTTTGTGATGAGATAGCATTGCCGTCTTATCAGGTGTTCCTGGAACATGGTGTGTAATGAATGTGTGAACACTGAGGGCTGTGTGAGAGATGGTAACTCAGCGTCATTTTGGACAGTATGTACCGACTGGGGACTCGGCCGTCCTCCCGGCCAGCTGCATGTGAACGAAGGTCGTCGCTCTGGGTTCTCATGGCCGCGGTCATCGCTGTTTGTTTAAATTGCGCTGCTCTCACAGATGTGACATGTGCAGATTTTATTACAGTGCAGCCCAAACATATTGCTTTCACTTGGAGGCCTTCAGTGTTTCTGACAGATTGAAGTGCCCTTGAGGGGTGTATGTTTGTGTGTGTGTGTGTGTGTGTGTGTGTGTGTGAGGTGAGGGCGCGAAGGGAGAGAGAGCGGGGGTGCTTTGGGATTATCTGTAGTTCTAATCAAGGGAATGTTTGCAGTTACCTCACACAACATTGTGTTTTGTCTCTAAAAATAAACATGCTTTTTTTATATAAAAGAGATTTTCCCTTCTGAAAGACAGAGCTCAGGATGTGTGACAGCGATTCCTCTCCCTCCATCTATATGCGTCTGTAGGTTGGCTCACATTTACTGGAAACCAGGACACTTCCGGGTGCAGTCGCTGAACCACTTTTTGATCATTCTTTTGATTCTTATTTTTATCACATGCAGGTGTGAATTATGTGACATCACATACAGGTGTGTGGCAAGCAATATCACACACTCAGGTGTGTAGGGAATAACTCAGATTGACTTAATTTAGACCACCACATTTTGGCTACTCTTTGTTCAAATGCACATTTTTTGCGGTTTAACGTGTCACTGAATGAGGAGCCACCACTCATCACCGTTAAGGCTCTGACAGTGGAGCGACAACAGAGATGTAACGATGGCGAGCTGCTTCTTACAGGCAGTAAATTCAGTAACAGACTGTGTAAGGCCCCTGCTAACGTACAACGAAGGCCTCAGCATCTGTCAGTGTGGGGCAGGAGGCAGATATCTGATTAGGTGACCGGGCTGGAGCTCCTTCAGCACTGTTCACATTTCACCCTCCCATTCAAGGAGTAATAGTTTTTGCTTTGTCATCAGACGTTTTGTCTAATGTCTTAGAAAGGAAACTGAGAAAAAGCAGTGATGTGGCTTCTGTTACTCTTACATACCTGTGTTTTAGATTGCATGTGTGTTGTATAGCCTTCACGCATGCATTAACAAGTAGAATTTGACAGCTGCAATTTAAAAAAATAGGTATAATGGCTGACCCTTCCTGGGAAGAGTGAGCTGGCTCCATGGCTTTTCTTTGCCATGATTGAGTAATGATTATGGGGTCTAATTGAAACAAGCACTGGATTGATCTCATGGGACTCTGCGCTGTAATCACTGCATGGGTTGGAGGAGGAAAGACCCATTGCACCGCGAAGTGGAGCATCGATTGGCCGGCCCTCTGATGTCAGGATTAGCACCATGGCCACCAAGCTCCTCTGATCTGCGATGGTGCTGTTTCGGACACGTATCCAGCGGTTTATGTTTAAATGTGAGGTGTGGTCAGTAGGGATAGCTGTTACTAACCGTCTGCCCCCAGCCCCAGTGAACACTGTTACCAGCCCCCTGGGGATCTGTCATAATTCCATTGCATTTACTGCTGCCAGTATGAACATACGATTTGATATTCTGAATAGGACAATGTATGTGCATGAAAGATTCAGATCCCATTCATCACAGTTCTTGACAGACTTTCTCGATGGTGCTATGTATTGTATTTAACATAAAGAGCAAATTCAATGCAAGAGCAGTAACTGTAAGTGTAATCTTCATTGGAGTGGTCATTGTAAGGTTGCTTGGACAAAGTTGTAGACCAATATTTGTATATATTTGATGTCTGAGAGGTCACTTTTCACATTTGGCAATGTACACAAATGCATTGAAAAGTGCAAGGGTTAATGAAAGCTTTTCTCTCCTTTTGATAAATATTGATCTTTCCCACAATTCCCTTCTGGATTGTGGCATCATGCCACATTCCCACAATTGACATACAATCTGGGGATATAAATACAAACTTGTGCGCAATGATGACCATTTATGGCATGAATTTCCCTCCCGTTTCACTCATATTTTTTGAGGGTTCTTAGAAAGCTCTCCACTTTGTGAAACACTCAACATATTTAATATATCCAAACAGTGTTTTTACTCCTCTCATTAAAAGCCAGTCTGTGGCCACCATGTACAAGTGGTAAGCTGGGGAGGTGAAGTGCCTGTTGAGGAATGCCAAGTGTTCATCGACACCAGTGTTTTTCTGCCAAAAAGATTAAATGTAAAATTCACCCTGGAGTTCGTATGGAGTGGCCCAACACTGTCAGAACAATTTCCATTTCTGTCAATTCGCACATTATGATCCTTTATTTATTTAATTTGCAGATGCCCTTATGCTGAGCAATTTATCCAGAGAGGCTACGCTTTTCACAGGCTGAGATTTAGTGCTTTGACCAAGGGTACAACAGGGTACAGTTCTTCCTAGGGTTTTGAACCTGCAGCCTCTAAGCTTGAGGCACAGTTCCCTATGAAGTCTCCTGCATTGCTGTCCGATGCAGAAGAAGCGTGAGGAGACATGAGTCTTAGCTGAGGCCGGTGCGGGTGGAGGTCTTAGTGAGATGCCAGCTACGCTGTCAGTGAAATGTGGCGTAACATGACAGCGGCAGTGGCCCCATTACAGCAGCTGGGTCATGCCCTCCATCAGCCAAACATATCGATCTGTGATCGCTGCCCGGGCGCCAGGAGGGGCCAGGGACGCTGCCTCTCCTCCCATACAGCAGCAGCTACTCCTCTGCTTCCTCTCTAATGGCTTTAATTGATGTTGGGCACTGGGACGTCTTTGAGCGGAGCAGGGACAATCCGCTGGGCTGAAATGGCATGTGTGCGTAAGAGGAGTAATGCCCCCCACGGTATGTCATGGCAGCGAGGCCTGGAATTTTTCACTCACACTTTTCCTTCACAAGTATTGTTTTTTACAGGCAAAATGTAAAGTTTTGCCTTGACAGTAGGGAGATGGACTGCTCACTGTCACTAACGTGGTTGTGAGTGAACGGTGGGTAAGTAATGTCTATGGTGAAGATGTGGCTGGTTGCAGTGGGTGATAGAAGTGTCCTTACTGATGTCGATGGAGAGGGCTGCCTGCCTTCTCTAACAGATCATCTGTGTTGCTAAACTGCTCAGTGTCATAAAATAAGCATTAAAGTAAAAACAACAATACAGTTAATATAATATATTTCATCCAGGGTTGTTCTTGTAATTTCTCACATTGAGTGATGGAAAGATGATTCAGTTAGGGCATTGCATTTTCCTTTGGGTTATATCCATGGCTGGAATTGTTTACATGGACTAGATTCTCTGAAGAGTGTGACTGACTGGTATTTTGCTCTGGACCGCATATCAGACATAATTTTATTGTTTCAAAATATGATTAATGTTATCTTCCCCATAGAACAGGAGGGAGTTCATCTTTTTGTCCTTATCTGAAAAACACATTTTTTACATGGCACTATGAGCTAATTCTCTTGTGTAGAAACATTTTTTCCCAATGTGCACATTTCATAGTAGTCTATATCATAGGCTTGCTTATTTCTCTGAACTATTTTTACCTGTATGATAAACATCAATGGTGCTCTGAGTTAGTTTGCCAGGCAACATCGTGAGATACTCCATCTAAAGCATTAACTTTTGGAAGGTGACGTAACTAGGCTAACCACGTTCTCTCACTCAAGACTGAGGTTCTTGCTAGGTATGACTAGAAACTTATAGCTTAGCCTTTTTAGGTGTTTTTATCCTTTAGTCAAGGTAAATAACTAGTGGTTGCTAGTTATTTTACTAACTTCCCATAGTTATGTTACAGCTCTCAGCTAAGCATTTTACTCAAATTTATGTGGCAACGAGTATTCCTTTTCACAATTTAAATGTAACACCAATCAAATATTGCTGTCGGAGGAATTTTAAGTTGACATGCTCAGTTCATGAACCTGCATGGTTGCTAGAGAGTGGTGAGACTGATTAGTGTCACACTCATTGTTATAGGGTGGGAGAAAAAATCGATTTGGTTACGAATCACAGTTCTTGTGGCAAATGATTCTGAAATCATGACACTGATGCAAAATCGATCCATTAATTGTAATATTGAATCAGGAGGTCTCTGGCAATTCCCATCTCTGTTAAATACTACCCTTGGTTTTTGAGGGGGAAAAATAATGTAATAGGAGTAGACTACATTTAATTATTTTTGTTCAGTTCAGGTGTGCAGCTGTTGTTTACGTGTGAAATAAATCTTTAAAGGTATGAAGCTTCTGGCTGGCTGGATCTACTCCATGCAGCACCCAAAGGCTCACATGAAGAACCCCTCTAGTTCTAACATGAACCAGTTATTTTTCTTCAGTGGCAGTTTTGAACAATATGGCAAGCTGCACAAAAAAAGTGTCAGCTTATCGACTTCCACCTCGCAAGGTCAAACGAAGGTATGCTTTGGTGTGTGATGCAATGGTGCTTCAGTCAGATAAATTAATACTGACTGCACAATCACATGCTCTGCACCTGTTATAACGCATTTTTGTTGAAGCTGATTTGTGCTGCTGAGGTTTGGTCGGACACCTCTTACACTGAAGAAAGGCGCCGATGTGACGCCAGTTTTTCTGCAGAGTGATATTTTTATGCCAAGTTTCACTCTAATTAAATATGTGACTCAGTGGATCACGGCCAAGGGTCGGCCCGATCCATCACGAAAAAAATCAGCTCAAACTGGCAGAAAATATATGTAAGCTGTAAACCCGAATCACACCGTGCACAGCAGTAAAATAGTCATTTCCTTTTCCCAGCACGATAAACAGTGTGCACGATTAAACTCAAAATAAGGCAGCAGCACTACTGGCTTATATTAAGTTAGCACTCTTTCAGCTGTTGACAAAAATAAGAGTCTGACTTGCTTCGAAAGGATTCATTGTTTGGCTGCTGATAAACACTACCTCTTATCCTGGGTGAGATCACAGCTGTAATTAAACAATGAATCACAGGACCAAGGAAATTTAGTCCCTCTTGTCAGTATGAATCACATTTAGTCCCCTGTTGGTATCATTTGAGCCACTGTAAATTTGTGGTGGCTAATACACAGAAGAGGTAGTGCAATCAGGTGAGGCATTCTATGTCAGACAACATTAGCGATGCCAATTTCACCAAAGTGCAGCACACAGCAAGAAAGGCTCAGCAGAGGTGTGGTGTTTTCGCTTTAGCTGTTCCAGATACCTGTCTCTACCTGCTTTTATCTCTGCCTGATAGCACAGTATTGTGCAACATTCTGATTTGGAAAGATTTCAGAATTTTCCATGAGATGTTACCATTACCGGCAGTTTTGAGTCTATTTTTATCCATGAAAATTTGGTGTTTAGTTTGAAGGGAAGAAATGCAGGAAATCGGTGCTTGAGCTGACTGTAAAAATCAGTCTCTGCATAGAGCAGTCTATACCTTTCTCACACTACAAGGATTTTTGGTGCATTTTTAAAAAATGTTCTTCCAAATGTGGAATGCCCATTACCTTGCGTTTTGATGCATCTTCCCTCACATTGGGAATGCAGTCACATGCATGTCCAGGGTTTTCCCATGTGAGTTTAGAGGCATCGGTGGCAAAGATCCCTTGAGAGGGCTCTTCTGATTGTGGGAATGGAGGGAGACTAGCTTGCTGTCTGTCTAACCTGGCTGTCAAAACCTTAGCTATTGTTACGGTATCTTGCATGGCATTATTTTTCATTGATTATTTTATCTGTGAAAATACAAGACATACACACATGTAGAGAGTCTGCTCCCACATATGCATACACGCACTTCTGTCATTGTTTTTCATTGGCTCCCGCTCACCTTCGCCTGTCCCTGCAGTGGCTCATCTGAGTGAAATAAATCATTGGTAAATCAAGCAGTCTCACATAGGATAAGGGATCATGTGACGAGGGATCCAGTGCGTAAGTACAACATGTGTGTCCATAGACAGTGCTGGGCATACATTTCCAGTCTTTTCATAAAGACAACATCATTTTTTTGGGTTGGGTATTTTGAAATTTTGCTAAAGGTGGTCTACGTTGGAGATTAATAGGCAGGGAAAAAATAATGTCTTCTGAAGTGTGGGAGTGTTTTCACTTTTCACTGCACCAAAGGACTGTGTGACTTTTGCATCTGGTACAGGTATATTGCAACTATTTGATTGCCCAGAGAAGCCTACTGTTTTGTGGTCTGTGAATGCAAAGGTTAGTAAAATTAACTGGATTATTATGATGATTTTTCAGAGAAATCGACAGGTATGTGATTGTAATCATCTACAGAAATTGACCGAATGACAGGTCTGTAGTTTTAATCATCTGCAGAAATTGACAGGTCTGTAGTTGTAATCATCTGCAGAAATTGTCAGGTCTGTGATTATAATTGCTACCTGCATGTGCCCTCACAGTGATCCTTTGGCTGGCTGGATCTGTCAGAGCCGATTTTACGGTGGCACAAGCAGGTGATTCTGATTAAAATATGCTTCGGCAGTGTTATTAATCAGGTTTAAATGGAGCAGCTCATCGTTTGAGTGACAGAAATAAAACACGCTGGTCTTAAAGGAAAGCAGGACTGTTCTGTTACACAATGTACTATATTTTCTGCAGTCCACAAAATCTCCTTGGTAATCTTTCGCAAAGCATTTTCTTTACTTGAAGTGTAACAAAAGGTGATATTGTAACTATTTAAATCAAATATTAATCCCCTCTGGTGATTTCCTGCACTGTAATACTCATATTGTCTCCCCTCTCTCGTGAATTGCATTTTCAATCTATAATTGTGTGTTTTAGTGAGCGGATGAATCGTGGAATCACAGTCAGAATGAGTTCTGTCCTGTGAAGAGATTTTTCTGATGACAGCTGTACGTGGTACTGCTGTTTAACTAATTGACTGTTAAGATGATTGTTACTCAGCTGAAAATGGAATATCACCATAAAATGTTGAAATTCAAAAACACAAAACAAAGTTTATTTGAAAACATACATCTTCTAAACTCCCCATATATTGTAAATAGTATGGTGGTCGTTTTTTTAACTCTAATTTTTAAATTGAGTCATATTTTAACTTTTTGACTCCCAGGGTTCCGATTGTACAGTGTCAGTTTGTATAGAGGTGATTGGAAGATGACACATTTTGATAACAGATAAAGTATGGCAACAGTTGCCTGTCTCACATTTGAAATCGTATATCTGTTATATGCCAGTCTATATCAGGCATATGCAAATATTTTGGGGCTGCCCTACCATGTGCGTGAAATCAGCCAATTGTCTCCTTGTATGATATGTGCTCAGTGGTTAGGCTGCACCAGTGTGCAGACCTTAACTTCTCCAGGCGGAACACAGGATCAGACTGTGGAAGACGGCTTGTAATGGGAAAAGACAGAGGGTTAGCTTTTACTCTTTATCCCGTTACCTTTGGACGCCCCCACTGCTCTCCTGAGAATGTTGTAGAGTTACACAAGTTTGAGTATTGATTTGTGAGGAAGCTTCTCTTTTCTCTCCTTTTCTTGGAGTTTTTTTTACCAATATGACCTTGCTTGTGTTAGCAATGCATGAAGCATGAAAAGCTCCTGGCTTCCTTTTTTATTAAAGCTGGAAGACGTGGGTTTGACTGCTTTATCAACTCTCTGTGGTGCTGTCCTGTAGACGTAGGAAAAACACCCTCAGTGGATAGAGCTCTACCTCTGGCAGACCACTGGAGAAGCCTAAGCACAGGCTTCATCCTCAGTGCCAGCTGTAAGGATTGTTACACAGACTTGGTGCTTAGCCTCAGTAAGCTTGTGGGCCTGTCTGGTGAAGGCTGGGTACACAAAGCCGGCCAGATTTAGAGATGGGGCTGGCTGGAGGGCAGGGGGGACACAGAGTGACCTCAGCTCATCCAGAGGGGTGATTGAGTGCAGTGCTGAATGCAGTGCATGTGGCGCTTCTTTGGTGCTATGGAGACCGGCTGCAGTGGTGGTGTCATTGGAACAGCGGAGTAAAGCTGATGGCTGGGGTTCCCCACTGTCACTTGTTAATTCTCCTGTGGAGAGGCAACATGAGGGTGAAGACGTGCTCCTTTCTGTCAAACATCAGAGCTTTGCTACTTTAGGAATGCCATAAAGGAAAATAGTAAAGTTCAGGCCTCCCGGTGGCTAACAGAGTTAGACATTCATGTGGGAAGCAAGTTTCTTAGATAAATTACAATTGGCTCAACCTTGACATGGAAAGATAGGGTTAAAAAATTAAGTTAGTCTCATTAGCCAGGTGCCTGCCAATATGCAAATCAAAAATCTTGACTACGTCATCACCCCAACGACAGCATATAATTGGTTGTGCATCAACAGTGTGAAAAGAAGGGGGTATGTCTTCATGTGAATTTCAGTTGTGACATTTTTACAGCTACCTCCTCCTTACTTGGTGGGAGAGGATTGCTGCAGGAGACTAAATAGTTTGGCTGACAAAAAATGGGAACGTCTTTATTGTAGGAAACAGACAGCGATCAATCCCTTAGGTTCTTCATCAGGTGTAATTTTGAATGGGGCCTACATATCCATATGGACTCTCAATTATATAACCTGACCACTGGTTCTACATAGAGCAGTCATAAGTGGCCATTACTGGCCTTATTATAGTTTTCATCTCAACAAGATGCAATTACAACTGTGATATTTTGAGAACATTAACAAGAACACTCTGTATGACATGATTTTTCCCTATTGGTCTTTTTATACATTGCATAGAGAAGAAAACAGCTGATCCCCTGGAGAGGATTATTTATGGAGCAATAGCTAAAAACAGTCATGTGGCACACCTTGATTCCACACTTGGGTGGGGCGTGCTGCTTGTCTTCACGGTTGAAGGATCTTTTTGGTTTCTTGCAGCTTTACGGAAACAACTGCCCCTTAAACTTAGGGAGGCATAAATATTGCATTGCATAGTGAAAACAAAAATGGTTTTATTCACGTACTTACTGCTGCAACGCTGATTTGTAATAAGTTTCTGGTGCATTTTGTAGGGGAAGCACATAAATGCCCCAGTGACAAATTGGAAGTTTTATTTTACATATCTTTTGTTATAAAACAAAAATTGTAGATTTTTGTTAAAAGGGGTACTTTCATGATTGATTGTGTTTTCTTTTAACATCTTACTTGTAACGTGATTGTGTTCAGACATGTTGGGTGCAATGGCAGTACTTGGTTAGGTTGGTGATAATTCATAGCTGACTTAACCCCTCTTTATTTATATTCAGTTGTTTTGTTCTTGGATTGGGGTATGTGATTGGCTGTTTAATTGTGCTGATAAAGTCTTTTAAGTCTCTCTCTCTCTCTCTCTCACAGAAGGCCCTCAGACCTCCAGCTTCCCTTGTCTCCTCTCACTCAGATATCTGACGATCATCTGTCTGGTAAGTCCTGGGGCTCAGTTCTGACATTTAAACTGGTAATCAGCGCTAATTAAACTGTCACGCCTTACAAATAAATGCAGTGGGGTTTTTTTCCAGATTCTTTTTTTCCTTCATTCATGTTGGAGATTGTTGGGCTTGTCAGTTGGTGTTCTGTGGTTAAGGGAAAAAAACTGACCTGCATTTAGCTGTGAATCAAACATTGTTGAGTGTTGACTGAGTCTGAGACGAACTCTGGCTTAACATGGTTTAGGACAGAGCTCAGAACAAAATACACATAAGAGGCCCCTGGCTCCAAAACTCTGGATTTGTTGGTGCCACTTTTTTGGAGCCAAAATCTCCCTTCTTGTTCTTAATGAAAAAATAAAGGTAATAAAGCATACAGGGTTTTTATAAGCAGGTGTGTATTCTTACACCCTTAATACATAACTGAATCTTTCTGACAAACTTCTGCCCTGGTGACTATTATTTTGCTAAACTGTGGGTAAAAAAAATTGGAATTTCTGAATTGCGAGAAATTTCAAATTGAGATGTACTGGGGAAAAAAAGTAATGGTCTCTTTATCTGTAATGGGGCAACTGTGTATGGCTAGTGTTCCATATTGCATTTATATGTAGGTTTTGTACTGTTTATTAGATGTGGTGGGTTATGAGTCCTAATGGATGGGCATTTACAAGAATGGCTGTGGCTGCTGCTTCCTTGGTGCTTTTTAAAGCGTCTCTCTCCCTGTCTGTTTCTCTAGTGTGAGGGACAGATGCATTTTTTTAAGACTGGGTTATTATTAATAGTGGGGGTGTGAGGGGGGCCTATGAAGTGGACCCACACCCACTCTGTGGTGAGGAACGTGGGGTGGGGTGGGGGGTGTGTAATAAGGCATCATGGCTGGATGATGCAGACCGGCGGCTGTTACAGATGGGGCCGGCATTCTCAGTCAGTTTCCATGGAGATGTGTGATGTCAGAGAGGAGCAACATCTGTGTGGTGTTTGTCAAGAAAGGTTCTTCAGTGTACGTATGTGTGTGTGTATAAATAATATATAAGACAGTAATGTGTGTGTGTTTTGACAAAAGAAAAAGACCTCAGGCCAACAATCCATATCCATATCACAAGGTTGTACTCTGCTTATTAACTAGAATCTAGCTCTACCAGCCTGCAGTACTGTACACTCATTGGCCTTATTAATAATTAACGGGTTTTCTAGTATTCCCCTTTCTTAACATGTCTACCAGTGCATGAACTGTGGGGTTGCATGCATTTCATCTCCATCCAAGAATGAGTCGACATCATCAGTCTGCATGATGATAACCTTGAAAAAACATTTAGTACAGGTATTTTTAAACTGTTAAGTGAATTTTACTTTGAAAACACTTTGAAGTGTTCAGAAAATTATCTATAGTATGTCCTGTTAATCCGCTTTAACCTATGGACATCCCAGAAGGGAAGTTTTTGGGCTAGAGTATGATTTCTTTTTCCTGCAACTTACAGCTGCAGTTTGTACATGCAGCCGGTACAGAGACTCTCAAAAACTGAATGAGTTGTTTGTTAAATAGGGATAACAACGGCAGCCCTAAGCCTGCTTAGTTCCTCCGTATTTTATGGAGTCATACATTTTACATTTCATTTTGACAGTCTGGGCACCGAAACCCTCCCTCCTTAGCTAGCTCAATGAATGGCACTTTAAATGGCGCTACATCGACAGTCCTGCAGGGCTGCCTGCCAGAGGATTTGATGCCAGTTATTGAGGTGCTTCGTATTTTATAACACCTGACAGCTCCATGTCAGGTAATGTTTTAACAGCTTGCAAAACAAGTACAGCATTCTTGAATTATACCAGCTAAGCCAGTTAAAACCAAAGACTAGCGTTGCCAATAGGCAAGCATGGAGATGAAACGGGGTTGTGGAAAAACCTGCATTTTGAAAATAATGATTCTGTAAAACCCAAGAATATAAAACCATTTAATTACACAGTGCAGTGCATTGTCTAAAACAAATATACCAAGGCATTCTTGCCAACAAGAACTATTCTTTCATTATATGGCTTGAACAGTAGCCCTAACAGTCTATTGCAGAAAGCAAAGCCCCCTCATTTGTTCTCACCTTCACTACATATATGTAGAACATTCTGTATCCACTACATTAAGAAAGATTGTGTGAATGATCTGGGCCTGGTTTACCTAAACCCTCTCAGCTCAGTGCTAAGAGGGTTTAGTCCTGATCGGTGTGCATTAAGACAAATAACAATAACACTGGAATTTAATTGCAATACATATGATACAGGAATGGTAAATCAGCACCATTATTATGTTGTTTTAACTTTATAAGTAATATAATGCAAACTTTGAACGCGGTAATAACTTATCGGTTTAAGGCTTCACTGTACTGTGTAAGCAGTAATTACTGCAGCTAAGCAGTAATTAAATTATTTTCCAAATTCGAAACCAATTGCCAAATTCACAAGCTTTTTGATGTTACTTCTGAACTGAACACCTCAAAAAACTTTAATAGGAATGTCATGGAAGTCTGTTGTTTTTGACCAACAAAGCTAAACCATCTTTATCATGCAGAATGTTTCCACTTATTTTTCACTTTAATTTCCCCTTCCACTTCTAATCTAATGCATATATCTAACACGTAGAAAATGTAATGCATATATCTTCACATGTGCATTTACAAGTTGACTTTTTCTCCCTTTTTGCCATTCATTATAATGAAACAATAACTTAATGTATAAGTAAATGTATTTTTGTCTTGTTCTGTCTTAGGACATGGGGTATGTGATTGGCTAAATTGTACTTATATATGTCAGAGAATTGGCCAATGGTATACATGGGGACGAGTGATATAGTGGGTGGGAAGAGGATAGAAAAACAGCTGTTTCCCATGGTAGGTTGTATTTACATGAAGAATTGTGAGTGTAAGTTGGAATGGCAGTATAACCAGGTGAAGTAGACATTTTTGGAATTTAAAAGGCTGAACAAATTTCAAGAAATATCTCATTAAGATATTATGCAAGAAAATAGGAGGGTGATTATTGTGAATCACAGCCAATTTTTGTCAGAAATGGCAGAATATTGGTTTATTTGGGTTTGAATTGATTTGGAGAGGCCATGTATAAATGAATGTGGTGGCTCTCTTATGAATTAGTCTGGCAGCTGATTTAATGGCCCATACATTTTACATTTTACTAATGGACAACTTTTCAGTTTGTGCAGAGAAATTGTACATTTGGCCAATGCAGAGGAAATACTCACTTGGCTAGTGTAAAGAGATTGTTCACATGGCCACTTGGCCAGTGTAATGAATGTTCATTTGGCAAGTGTAAAGACATTGCTCACTTGGCTACAGTAAAGAGATTGTTCTCTTGACTAGTGCAGGGAGTTTCTTCACTTGGCTGGTATAGAGAGTTTGTTCATTCAGCTAATGTAAAGAGACCTTTTACTTAGCTAGTGTAGCCCGATTGGTCACTTGGGTATTGTAGAGAGACTGTTAACTTGGCCAACGTAGTGAGGTTGTGCAATTGGCCATTGTTGGAGCACTCAGCCTTGTGTAGCAAGACTGACTGTACATTTGGCTAATGTATAAAGGGGTAGTGCTCAGTGTTAGACAGCAATTGATGATTTCCGGCCGTGCCCACATCACCAGAGTTCATCAGCCTCATAACTGTCCCGACTTTAAATAAACGGCAAGACAGGCCGTCTTAAGAGGCCCTTTTTAACTGCCTCGTATCTCGCCTTGTGACTGCTGAACTCCTAACCCCCTCCATCTTCTCGTCCTCCTTCTCTATAAGGCAGTGTTCTATTTCTGTGGGCCTGGAAAATATGTTGTCTTTATTCTGCTGGCTGCATCATCTGGAGGGGTCGGGGGGCAGGAGCCATAATTTCTCTGGTCCTGGTTCATAGGTACTTATTTGGGCAGCTGGACGGTTTCGGCCTTGTTATTGCTGAGCTCTGGGTCTCCCCTTTCATGCGGAATGATGTGGAAAAACGGAAACAGGGAGGACACTGGGAGAGACCTGCAACACTAGTGACGTTTCCCCCCTTCCCCCTCTACTATAATTAGCTACAACAGTGTTTACTTTGGTACTACAGGCTGTTATGAGTTAACCAGATAGGGGTTGCGTAGGAAAGCTGTCTAAGTTATAATTAATATCTCTTAATAATAACTACTGGAGGTTACGCTCTGTTATTGTGGCTTATCATGCTTCCCAGTGGTGGGAGGTGTGACATGCCTGTCCCAACTTCACCGTGAGTTTTCACCATTTTTGGACAAATGTAGAAATGGGGGGAAAGACGTTGACCGTTAGTGCGAAGACCGGCTGCACTGATCCCTAACCCCTAATCTGCAGCAAACAGGACCTGATGACATGCCCCGTTCTCTCAGGCAGCAGAGCTGGGCTCCATATACGCTGTCCTAGCCGGTCCGTGCTAAGCGCTAAGCAAGGATACGCCACTCGTCCACATTTGGTAGTGGCAGGCCGACAGGTCTGGCTTGTTTTTGAAATCGCTCAAATAATGTTTGCTTTCCTGTTTAAGTGCACATGAGAGGGTTTCAGCCTTGCCTCATTTGCACCTGGTCTGAGCACATTCATATTTGCGAAAGATCCAGCGCTTAGTGCTTTTCATTAAACAAGACGCAATTGTACTGTCATGCTACTTTTACCAATGAGATAATGACAAACGCTTGTCGCAACCACATGTAGCCCAACTCTAAAACACCACCAAATATGTGCAGGTTAACTAGAGAGTAATTGCCAGTCAGAGCTGCGATTCTGGTGGATATTAACTGTGCTTAACTTGTGACACTAAATCCAGAAGGGTTCGTGTTGTTCAGACTGATTGCTCCATCTGCAGAATAGGATTTAGGCAGGAATCTGGTCTGTCTGATGCTACAGGGTGAGAAGAAGCCACAGGCAGCACTGGATCATTCTTTTTTTTTGGAGAATAAGAGCTCCCCTTCAGCTTTAGGCTTTTTGATTTAAGATTATTTCTACCATTTAGTCATAGGCTGGTGGCAAAAAATGAATGCAGAATGTTTTATTGCAACATATTTGCTTCTTCTATGTAATTTTTCTGCTACTTGAGTCATTTAATATCTAATAACTTTAGAGTGTGCAGAATTTGTTTTAAAAGTACTGCACCAGGATATTCAGGCTGATATCCAGGATATTCAGCCTCGATTGTAGTAATTTCACAACTGTTAGATTCAGAATAACTCTGGGTGTTTATTAACTCTAGATTAGCAATTAGCTTTAGTGAAATCTGAGTAACCTTGG
Organism: Albula goreensis; assembly: GCA_022829145.1. Classification (NCBI taxonomy): domain Eukaryota; kingdom Metazoa; phylum Chordata; class Actinopteri; order Albuliformes; family Albulidae; genus Albula; species Albula goreensis. Next base: position 25,614,264 of record CM040747.1, on the reverse strand, counting down.
TCTTTCGTCTGTCACTGAGAACAGATTCTCCCCTCAGCACCTCCAAGCTGAACGGACTCAGAAGGGTGAAATATTTGCAGTTGTTTCAGAACTGAAACGGTCTGTGCATGTGCAGAAGCCATCTCAAGCCTGTTAAAATGGGAATTCCCAATGATGCAGAACAGTAAATAGTGTCCAGTTTTTCCATGACAGGCCAAGCCCATATAAGGCAGCGAGTCATGAAGCCGTTTTACAGTTGAGGGAGATCTGTCCGTCAGGCTTGCTGCAGAGCCTTCAGGTGACCAGGCCTTGTGACAACCAGGTTACAGGTTGAACCCCCAGGTGTGGGATTGCACATTACCATTGAGCAAAGGTGCTTCATCTCAACTGCTACATTCAGTCCCCATGCCATTTAAATAGCTGATGTATAAAATGGCAGTCAAGCCAGAGCAGATTATTGTGCTTCCAGTTTATTGTGACTGTGTAACTGGCAACTATGAGAATTCACAGAGAGTGCCCATGATAGCTAAACTCACAGTTGCTGATAAATGACAGCTATGCTCAGCATGACTGCTAACCAACAGCTATGCTGTCACACCGGCCGGCTGCTGATAGCAATGTTAACAGTGACTGGTGAGGAAGCACCTGCTATCACATTGTGAACTCACATACCGTATATATGAGCTGTTTCTGCTACAGGTACAGGTATAGTTAGTTGTGTTCTCTATTGAGAGCTGTTCTTAATGTCAGTTCATGGTGCATTATTTAGAAACTGAGTGTAATGTGGAATTTGGAGCGCGGGCGCTGGAGACTGCATGCGTAACACTGGCTCAGGATGTGGATATCCTGATCCTGATTCCCATCTTCACAGCTCAGGGCCGCAACACTGCGCAGTGTTTGACATTCAAATTTGCAGCATTTAACGTCTCATAGCGCTCTACTGCAGATGCAAATGTGTCTACCACAAAGCCGTAAACCTTCTGTGGTCATTGCTGAAGTTCAGTGAAACCTCTGTACACAGTCACGTGTGCGCTTGTGCTCACGGATCCTCTTCCTCATCAGTGGAAGCCGGTTGCTTTTGTGTATTTGCACTTCGGATAACTGATAATTACACAAGTCTAGCAGTTTTTTTTTCTACTGGTAATGAAATGAGCACAGCATCTAGCTCCCTATAAACCATCTGTTTTTAGTACCATCTTTTTATGCTGACATCAGTGAGGTTTAAAAATGACTCTGTAACCCATTAAAATGTCACCTCCTCTACATGTTCTAATGGTCAGTAAATGGAGTTCATGGTGAGTTTATGGTTGCATGCAGTGTGCAGTTTGATATGTTTTTGTATGTGGTAGTGTGCGGTCGCCTATAAAGTCTTGGGTGAAGAGATGCATGTGTTGCCTGTTTTCTTACTGGGGCCTTATTTCAGCAACACGATCCGTGGAGTGCTAAACTGTGAATCTAATGATGATCATGATTGTGTCCCAAGTTGGGCGGGACGTCAGGTAAACTGCTGTTTTAAGAGGATGACAATGTGAAGGTGTGTTGTGTTCAGGAGGATCACAGTGTGAAGGTGTGTTGTGTTTAAGTTGGGCTTGGCTGTGCTCCGAGCTCCCCTCTCAAGCACAGAGGGGAGCAGTGTAGACCAGAGTAGCATGGTGCGCACTCTGCTGTAGCTTTGCGCTGCCAACGCATACATCGCACTGCTGCTGAGAAACACCAGCACAGCCCTGCTGCTGCATGAGAAGGTATGGCATTTCTCCTTTCTCAGTGGGGCCTGATTTATGCCCTCTCTTCTACGGAACATGCAGGCAGAACGGCCTTGCTGGTCTAGAATTGTAATAAACTTCATAACCTGCAGCTGTAGTGATTTATATCTTTTATTCGAGCAGGAAGTGAAAATTAGCTGTACTAATTCTCATGATTGCAGAATCATATAATCAGGGTTCCTAGCAGGAAATTGTGTGGTGCTGCCAGAAGAAAGTATATTTAAGATGATTTGGTCTGAAGGAAGGCTGTAGTATAGACTGCAGGGATGGCTGCCTCGAGTAACTGTATGTGTTCTGTATGATGTGGATTAGTTATGAGTTGTAACAGTGTAGGGATGTGAGCTATGTTAATGGGTACTGTTGATATCATTGTGCAATACTTTGTGTTTTAGTTTACAGTTTAAAAGTATAAGGAGGGGGGAGGATGGGTAGAGTTACTCTGGGGAAACAGTGGGTAGATCTGCGTAAATGATGAAGCCCGTTCAACAGGTCCTTATGTTAACTTATGCTTTCTGTTTGAATGATTTTTGCAGTGAAAACTAAATAAGTATTCACCTTTTACGCTATACCGTTGGAACACAGTTCCAAATCGCTGTGTAATGGTCCTTTGGTTATTTTGTCATTGTTGTTGTTTTTCTCCTCGAATATAAATGTGATTGGTGGATAGCGCAGTGGAAATTGAGATGTGATTGTGTGATTGGTGCTGGCTTTGTGCGGTGTGCAGAGCGCGGTAAGCCTCAGCGGGATGCAGCTGTGGTTCCCTGGGGCTCAGCCGCTTTCAGGGGAAATGCTGTACGTGAGATTCAGCAGAGAGAAGCAGCCCATGGGGAGCCAGGATGCTTTGATGAAAGCTGATAGCCCGCCTGCCTGGGCTACCCTGGCATGGGCGTAGGTGCTCTATTAATGGAGGGGGGACTTTGTCTCCCAAATTCCTGCATAATTGGAAAGAGATTGAGCAGATTACTCTGCCCAGGGGCTTTGTTGATCACTCTCTACAAGCGTACGGGGTCATCTCAGTTGCCTTCCTCCAAAGAACTTGTGAGAAGGCTTGTGGAATTGATGTCTGGAAGTGTCTCTTGCTGTAAGATAAGCTGTTTATTTTATATGTTTTTTCTGCCTTTTCCTATCTCCAAATGTGGAATACTCAATTGTGGTGGAGCCAGAAAAGCACACTCTCTTATGAAACCACTCTCAAACTGCTGTTTGTTTTCAAACCACAGTCCACATGTTGGCCATGCATAGATGTGACTGGGAGGAAAAACTCCCCACATGTATCAGTGGGTGGCCGATTACTCACAAGCAACCCCTACTGGTCACTGAGACATGTTAATGTGTGTTGTCCTGCACATTGTCTGAGCTCTTCCCAGCAGCACACATGTTGCTGCATCACATGCTGGCAGCGTACCACCTGACCTGTCTGATCGTCTGTAACACACCATGATAAATTCAGACGATCGCTCATGATCACTGTGCTTTGCAGATGATTCAGGCCTGCCTGTCTGTGAGCCGGAGGATCAGATGCATTGAGTCATCTGTAATGTCTTTAACTGGTATATAAAAGACATTACAGCTGGGCGCTCCAGTGGCCTCCCTCTGCAGAGGGCCATGGAGGGGTCAGAGCTGATCAGAGTGAGGGAGTTATGAGAGCGCCGCTGTACTTGGTGAGCAAACACTTTACCAGGCCTTGGAGTTGCAAAACGACCCCAACACTGATAGAATGTACCTGCTTATGGCTGACAGAAACTGCACTGTTGAATGATGAAGTGTGCGGGTGCCATCTCCCCCTCATAACGGCAGGGGTAGGGGAGAGGGACGCGCTGTACGGGGTGAGATGTCTGTCATTGGCACGTGACAGATCTCCAGCACCTCCTGTGCCCCTGGAGGTACAGCATGTATCTGCACCTGCCCTGTGGATCAGTGCAGCCAGCATGGAGTCCCTGGGACAGCTGAAGGAATGAAGGGTTTATGAAGCCACATTGTCACTACATATGGAGAATGCTAATCTCTCTTAATAACTTAAACTGGGTTAGATATTTCTGTGTGGTTATGGGTCCCATACTCCTGAATAACATGCTATTTAATTCAGAATAATTATATCACCACACCCCTTACTTGAGGGTGATGTACCTCTTACACCAGGATAACACACTGTTTTCCTCAAAATGACACTCCTCCAGAAGAACGCAATCCTTACTCCAGGTCTCCACACCCCTTTCGCAAGCTTCCCTCCTCTTTTCAAAGGGAGTTGAATTTCTCCTCTTTTTCCAGAAGTCTGGTCCTAACATACCTGCCCTTGGTCTCATTCCTGCTTTTTTCTCCCAGAAAGCTTTGCCTGATCTGGTCGTATTTATTATTTATTGATTTGGCAGATGCCTCTTTATCTGGACTGATTTACAAGGCCATCATTGGCAACATAAATAAAGTGCATGTAAAAAGAGCAACAAGAAAAAGGGCATTGGAGCTGAATAACAAGTACCACATCAGTGATAATCCATCAATCTTTAAAGCGGTGCTCAGATGGGAGGATAAAACCCGTTTTTAGCATGCACATTGGTCAGGGCTCAATCGACATTCATCCTAAACTTTGCCTCAGAATCAAAGATGAGTTCATTTGGATAAACGCAGTTGGGCATGATCAATGACCACGGTCAAAGGAAAAATGTTATTGTGTTTATCAAAGTTAAGAAGGGATCATACAAGTAACAATTAATGCAATAGTATGGTAGTGTTCCAGAAGGGCAGTATTAAACTAAGTTTCCGAAAAGATCAATTTGCTGATAACAATTAATTTAACGCATCAGTATTATTCAATAGAAGCGCAGAAACTGCACCCCAGACTTGGAGACTGACTGGTCGAATAACGTGAAATGAACCCAGGAGAAGCTTGCTACAGTCTGTTTTGTCATTACACTCTTTTTTTATTTAGTTATCCTTTGTTTATCCAGGGGAAATCCCCATTATAACTGACATATGTCAAGGAGAGCCTGGCCAAGAGACCAGCATTCACGAATACACAAGACGATATTAAAACTGGAAGTACAGTAAACACTGACATTAAAGCAAATCAAATTAGCTTAAAATAAACAAAAATAAATTAGATCTGTCAGACATGGCGTCTGATACAGTCCTTAGTAACTGTACTACGCATTATGCCTTTTAAATCAGTGAAAGGTATTAGCAGGTCTAATTTTATCCAGCTGTGGTAGTCTAAGGGTAGAGATCCCCCGGCCAGTATTATTACAGAATTGGAATGCAGATTGCGTAGCAGGAAGTATCATGGTGCATATTGTAGTGCAGGCATTATTGGGGTGCTGGTTGCACAGTAGGAAGCAGTGATGGACAGTGCACGGCACTGGGCTCTTGTAGAGGCCAGTACTGCAGTGGCTCTGATTCACTGTGAATCATGTGGCCTCATGCTAAAGCGCCTGTTCTTCTTTCAACCAGTAATGTAGACCCATCACATCGCCATCACATCACATTGACATCACAGATTCAACATGCAGTTCTTGCAATGTTATTTCCTGTTTCACATGATACATTTATAATACATATTTATCTTGATCTATTATATTGCACATCTGTTATGTTTTACTCTGACACTTCTCACACTGGTTATATGTGTCATAATTTGACACCATATCGCTGTTGATATAGGGTAATACTGCCTTTATGGGTCATTATTTGGCACCGTGTGAACACTGAAATAACATATTGCTGATTTATGGGTCATTATTTGGAACCATGTGAAACCAGATAAAATTCACATACATTTATGGGTGATTGCACTAATAAAATAATATAGGAACAGGTTTTTTTAATTGCCTGGCACTATGTTTGTGCTAAAATGGTTATTATTTTAGCTCTGTCTTTCTAGCTTGATCCATTTTCTATGTGTTAATGACTGTTGTGAGCCTGTGTTGTTGCTGTTGTTTATGTTTCTGCGATGAGCATTCACTGTGTCGCACCATAATGGGTGTTAGTCATCCTTGTCTATGCCAAATTTAACATTCACACAAAACAGAAGATATTAGCCTAAATTTAAGGCTGTGTGGTTGTATTCAAGGCCAAATGCTCACTGAGTTCACTGTGTTTTTTTCTCTTTTTCCAGTCCCATGTTTTTGTACCCAACTGTTGTTTTTTGTCTCAGCAATGTGTTCATCTTCTATTTCTGGTTTAGAAGATGAACGAGCCATAGCCCTCACTTTGAAAGGCTTGCACACACCCCCCCCGCCCCCTCCAAACAGGCATTCAAGATTTCCATTAATGGGTCTTATTAAAAGGCTTTTTCACTAATTCGCTAGGGTTTTTTTTTATTATTATTATGTGTAATTGCAGTATTTTTAAATGATGTTGTTGTTATTGTTGTTGTGTTTGCCCAGGGGCTGAGGCTATAGTTTTGGAAAGTTAAGACAACTGGATATGAGATTGGACTCCATAAAGTGCAGTTTGTAAGGAAATAACAGAAAAGAGCGTGTGGCGGTATGGAAGCCTTTGATGATGTCACTGTTGGGTTTAGTGAGACCATATATGGAAAGGAGGAAATGCATTAAAAAGCAGAGTGGGTCACCCATTCATTGCTGGTGGAGAACAACCATCACTGTAAACGAGCAGGTCATGGACATCAGGAGAATCAGGAGGTAGTAATATTTTAATCATAAGTGGAATTGAATATGTTGTGGTTGGATTTATAAATATTTAATAAACTGTTTGTCAAATCATCATTTGGCTTACAATATGTATTTTCTTTATTATGTGATATGGTAAACTAGGTATTACTGGGGTACTCCCCATAACAAGTCAGGCTTCCAGTCTCTAACAAGATAAGATATGACAAGATATGCCTTTGCTCAGGTTAGCACGAGCTGTCCTGCAGTACTTTGTAGCATGTAGCATGCTATCTCTCAACTTATGTACTTTGTAGCGTTATCCAGAGTGACTTGAATGCTAGCTACCAGTAGTATACCTGTACTACTTAGGTTGTGTGCTGATGTCAGGTAAATCTTCCTACTGACTGCTATAAGATGAGTAGCCCATTTAAAAGAAGGCAAAAGTTATGTATGTAAATATTTGAATCAATATAGTTTTCAGAAGCTCCAAACTGATGTATTTTCATATCATTTAATTTTCAGAGTTACAGAACTTTCGATTACAAACATAGAAATCCCTCAAGTGTCCATATCTCTGAGATTCTATTGTATATTTAATGAACAATGACTGAGCACCAGTACATTCAGTGTAATTGTAATTAATTGTATAGCCTGAAAAGCGTTTCTGACAACACTTAGTGTGTAGGGAAACAACAGTAAACCTTTTTGTTATATCTGTGTGTGAGAGGTAGCTGCAAGCTTTTAGAGGTATAATTAATGTGAGTGTACATATTTCCCCCCCTTTAGATACACACCCATTCAAAGGCATTAAACATGGCCTTCTGCTGTGTTTTATCTCCCAAGCAATTTAAATAATTCCTTTTTCCCCCATCTTTCAGATCTCCCCCTCTTTGATTAGCCAACACGGGGGTGGGGGTGGGGGTGGTGTCAGAGCAGAGACAACCAGCGCTTTCATTTCATATTTGTGTGTACCTGTGGCGCTAGCGCGAGAGGCGTGAGTCCCTGTTAAAAGAGAGCAGGAGTGTTGTTATTAAAGGCTAGCCTTGACGGCTACATGGTGATGTTCAAAGGCAGACCGCCCCCTCCTCCCTGCTCTTTATCATGTGCAGCTGGTGCCTCGACCAGCATCTGCTCCATCTCACGTCCACTTCCTGTGCGCTCCACCTCAAATCGGCATATCGTCCTTTTCTGCAGCATCTCTGATCATGGTCCTGTCTAGTCCTCTGCGCTGTGGAGCAGAACTTCCTGTCTGTTTCGTTCTGCCTCAGATCTGCATCAGATCCACTCTGCTGCTGTTTCAGAGACACTTCCTTATTTCTGTGCCTTTAAGTCAATTTCCACTCTGCAGAACCTCCACTCAGTGTCCCATCCATTGCACCCTAAAATCAAATTCCTGCACTCTGCACACCATACCAGCTTCTTGTTTGCTGTACCTCAAATGATCAACTTCCTGTGCACTCCTCTCCCTCTGTTTATCACTGACTGAGAGACCACAAATTAAATGCACACACACACACACACACACACACACACACACACACACACACACACACACACACACACAACAGAGAGGAAGCTGAGCACATTCCCACAGGGATAGCTTCCAAACACTCTTGCTTGGTACATTTATGTTAAGATTAAAGCCCTCTGGGTTCATGGTTTGGCAGTTTGCATGTGGGTGACAAACAGATTAACAGTCCATTTTAACATGTAGCCTACACACAATGCACTTACACGTACACTTAATGCACACATTAGCACACACAAGTCCTCATCCCTTTATTCCCTAATATGTGTACATATTCAGCTATCATGAATCATGGTCAAAGTGTTTTGAATGTTGGATCTTGCACTGGAGGTTGTAAAGATGATGGGGCAGTCTGAGAGAGAGGATTTTAATCTGTCATACTTCTGTTCATGCCCAGAGAAACTGTTGTATAAAAAGCAGCTGCTTAGTGCTGCCTGTAAGACAGCCTGCTATTTAGTGGCCTCAAAGCTAATAAATGTTTAGTATAGCAATAACTATATGATGTATCCCAGGGTATGCCTTGCTTCTTTCTCTTATTGTTTTTCTCACTTTCCTTCATTCCCTCTAGACGTGTGAGCAGCCATGACAAAATCATATGAATTCAACTGGCAGAAACACCTCCCAGACTTTCTGCAAGAGGGAGCTTCATTTGACAGGATTGAAGAGGTAAGACACTCAACAAACATACCTGTGTGACCTGCTCTTCTTTCTCTCATTCATCACCTCTCTCATCACTCTTACTCCACTACTCTCATGTCAGTAATCACTCACTCATTACTTTTATACTTTTTAACCTTTATTACTCTAGCTCTCATCACTCATTCTCTCACTCATCACCCTCTCTTCATTCTTGCTCTTCACTGATTCCTCTCTCTCTCTCTGGTTGAGCGTGGGTGTTGAGAGCTTGGTTGAACTGTGGTGTTGATGATGGGTTGGATGGGAGCTTAACTCTGGTCTAATGATAACTGCTGGGATTGATTTCTTGCCTGTGATGTTGTTGTTTACCACAGACTGAATGCAGGTTAGTAACACTCCATCAGTTGCTATGCCAACAGTTACACCGTCCCATTTGTTTATTCATTACATTATCAGTTCAGAGGTGGATGACAGATAAATCAATGATATCTACATCTCAATCAGTAAAGCATATGTACTACATATGTAACAGAAAACACATTTTCAGCAGAATTGCTGAGTTCAAAGAAGCAGCAGCTTCCTTATTTCTTAAAAACAAACCTTAGCCTGTGTTCATTTAGGGAGATGTTGAAGATGTTTGCACATATTCATTGAGTGAGAACCATGTTTATAATGCAGTTATTAAGGTGTTAATACCAGTGAATTCAATGCCAGTGAACTGAACAAACAGATGTGTCTCTTTCCCAATACTCAGTGATCTATTGGCTCTGTGTCCCACAATGGTTTTTATTATGCCACAGAAATGATGAAAAGCTCCAGGAGTGTGTTGAGCATTTCTGGCTACACTACTTTTTTCCTCATTAATTGAAATGCCCTGCAGGGACAGTTTCTGATTAACACCACAGATGCGCTGCCTGCCATGAAACATGTAAATAAGGCACAAGCCTCCACAAGTGCAGTTACTGTTCATCCAAATCCCACCCTGCAGCACGTGCAATACTCTTTTCAGTCAGCCTTGACCATATCATATCAAATCATATGCCAGTCCTGCGGCCTGCCCTGACCAATCATACACCAGTCCTGCGGCCTGCCCTGACCAATCATACACCAGTCCTGCGGCCTGCCCTGACCAATCATACACCAGTCATGAGACCTGCCCTGACCAATCATACACCAGTCATGAGACCTGCCCTGACCAATCATACACAAGTCCTGAGACCTGCCCTGACCAATCATACACCAGTCATGAGACCTGCCCTGACCAATCATACACCAGTACCAGGTACTGCCTTGATCTGATGCATATTATAACAGTAGACAATGGAGAAGGACGTTAAGGAGAGAATGGAGATCCCAGTAAAGGTGCAGTCATCAGGCTTATAGGACTACTTGACTCATAATGAATTCTTTTTAGGTGTATATTAAATTATGTACATTAAAAATCGTGCTACAGAACGAATGATTCAAGTCTGGAAATTGACCTGTCAGGGAAAGTACTAGCAACTTGGCCATACCAGCCAAGAGATTTTCCAACATTCCATGATATATGTTCATATATATGTATTACAGATGAAACGTGGTTATCGTTGTAAAGTTTCTGTTTGAATGACTGGGTGTTACTTTTCCAGCTAGTTTGGTGAAGCCCTGGATAATTGCTGTCTGGTTCCAGTGTATATTTGAGTGAAATCAGAAATACATTCTGCTGGACTGAGCCATTAAGTCCAGACAACTGCTTACTTTAAATAACTTGTTCAAGGTCATTTTAATTTGCCATTAATTGTGATTCACTTTTTGTCCTTGAGTACATTTTTGCAGGACAGAATAAACCATAAAAATACAGTAAAGCCTTTGTTTTGAGCTACTCCTTGAAGGGGTTCTTGTTAAATAAATAATAGGTGTATAATACCACTAAACTTTGAAACCATTTTGGGTGGTTATCATACCATCAGAATACCATACTGCTGCATCCTTACTTGGAGAAAAAATGAATAAGATTGCTGTATATGGAGACGGAAAGGTCTTTTGAAAAACAAAACGTCAGAACTAATTTTCTCTGGTATGTCAACCTCATAAAATTTCCAGACGCAAAGGGGTTTAAAAAAATACCTTTTGTATTACCATAATTTAGGGACTTAGCAGTGACCTGGCACCTCATTTATAAAATATTCATAGTTACAGATTTAATTGTAAATTTTATTTAGCCTGAAATCTATGCCAAAGTTGAGATTTACACCTTGGACTTAACATTAAAATGTGGGCTTCCTTGAACCTCTTGACAACAAGTACAAACTATTCCCTGTGGCCGTGAAGCATTATTGTAGACGAGTCAGATATTTTCCTGAAATATGATTGGTTTAGTTTAATCAGTAAGGAATAGTGATTTTAACAGTAATACTTCAGTTTGAAATAATTGCAAAAAATGAAGGAAAAATGTTTTGGACATATTTCTTTCCGGAAGTTACTTTGAATTGTTTTACACTAAATGTAAACTAAATAAATATTTCATTTATTGAAATTGTGGACCTTTGTGGTGAGGGCAACAACCTAATCTACAGTGATGTCAGTCTGGTGAGCTTACTTCGTGCATCTGAGGTTTATATTTATCTAGGTTTACAAGCTGCAAAGAGCGAACATCCAAGTGTCTGAGAAATCTACAGCGCTCAGCTCTGTCCTCAGTGAGTCACCTACACTGATACCAGACCTGCTGCAGAACACAGGGCTCACACAGGTCCTTGTGTTCATATGTGGAGGATGCCATATACCACCATTTCATTTAATGACTTTGTGTCCTACACCCAAGATAGCAGTGCAGAGGCTGGCCTAACCCCTGTCACTAAATTCCCCCACTTGGTCAGAGAGCGATCATAAATCAAGATAAGAGGCTACCAGTATGGGCTGGCCTCCAGTTGACACAGAATTGCAGTCCATTATAGAAGAGGCAAGGAAACACCAGCAGATTGATTAGGTAGACCCCCCTCAACAACCTTCAGCTGATGTTGATGGCGGTGACACTTAGTGCAAGCAGGAGACATGGGCCCCCCTTTTCTCTCTAGTCTGCCCATTAAAGCTTAGCTCTCAGTAAAACAGTCCAGGTGCAATCAGAGCATCCCGTTGGGGGCTGTTAGAGTGCTACACACTAACTGCCCCCACTGGCCACATGCTGATACAGTGGACCTTTCTAAGGCACCAATGGATGACGATCCTGCTGTGGTAAGGCATCAAGCAGCTAAAACCGTCCTTCCATTGATTTGCTGCCAGCCCTTGGCCACAGGCCATGTCAGGAGAATCGCCATTTCTGGACAGGGACTCTCTTGGGTGCACCTTGCACTCCCACAAACATCTATGGGAGTGCTGGGGATGACATTACCCCATCCTGTAGCGCAAAGCGGGAGCTGGGCTAACATGAAAGGAGTGTTTTCCCAGGGCCAGCATCCCTCACAAACACTGTACCCCTCCCAGAGTCAATCCTTTTGGCACTGTTGCCCTAATATGGCTCCAAGCAAAAGGCGTGCTGCTTGCGGCTACCCGCAGACTCCCCCTAGAGCCTTAGACAAATGACTCTCAGATGAGAGGCTCATTATTTTATGTCAACATTTGGCTGTTTTCTGAGCCTGTCAAAGTGTGACCCCTTTTGTCAGTGTCAGAGGGCCTGAGGTTATATGGTGCTAGCCAAGTCAGTAACCCCTCAAGGGCCCTTCCACCTGAGGCCTTTTCAAAACTGGAAAAATGACTCATCATCTGCAGCAGCATGTGACAGATTCTGCTGTCATTATGGTCAACCACAGTTTCATGGCAGCTTTAAGCTGGTGTTTAAATGCCCATATCATGCGGGGGGCTACATGGGGCCTGCATTGAACAGGGAGGTTGTAGCTACCATTGTCTCCTCCAAGGGCTAGGCCACTGTTCACAGTTCAGAGAAGCTTGCATGCATATGGAACATTGAACCCTACCTTTGGGTACTCACTGACTCATTATTACACATGCTACTTATCTGGTTTTCAAAGTAACTTTCAACTCTTGCACTTTACATATATTTGTCCATGTCTACAGATGGATATTTACTTAGGCAGACCAGGTGAAGTACTCCGCCATCGGTGCCGTCCGCTGTGACATTAAGTGACTTCTGGGCTTTCAAACTGCAGCTCTTAAGTAACAGGCCGAGTTTCCTCACTGTTATACTGGTGTATGCTGCTATGCCTTTTTAAACATCACCTTTCATTTAACCTGTGTTAATCTGCTGTTCAGCCAGCCCCTCTCACTGTACACCTGTAATAAGACTCACTGCCCTCTGTGTTTAGGTTAAGAAGTGGGATGTTAAATATTAACTGCCGACCTCTGCCACGGGGGAACTTTGTACTTTTAAACAATGGCTCTTTGTACCAAACACAATAGATGGAACGGGTATATTGTAGATCATTGTTCCTATTAATTTTATTCTTACCGCATTGACAGAGATGGCTTATTCAAATGCTTCCCTGCTTCACTGCTTCCCATTAGTGTCTCAGGTTGTCTTTGAGACAATTATTTTAAAAATTGAGCAGTAGAACTATGCCTGTATTATATTTATACCCCATTAAAACATTGGTTCCTAAACCCACTTGTAGGCCATGGGAGTGATTGGGGAAGGTCACAAGTTACATCTGACAAAAATAACTCATTACATACAGTTTGACTTTACATTGATAACAAACAAAACACTACATCTGATAAATACACTACTCCTTGAAGGAAAAATTAGGTGTAATTGAAAATGAAAACGGGTGAATTGGTTAATGAAAATATAGTAGTACAGTTTTTTGTTTAATTTCTCAATGGTGCAAACATTACTTTTGTGAAAACTACATTTTAAAAAAATGCAGACATCCATTTTCCATTTTCAGTGGGCAATTTTCAATTAAAATGTAATCTTCATATTTTTTTTTTGAAGATTATTTTTTTGGGATTTTGCCACTTTATTTGACAGTTAGAGTAGAGAGGCAGACAGGAAATGCAGGGGAGAGAGAAGGGGGAGGACATGCAGCAAAGGGCCCTGGCCGGATTCGGAACCAGGCCGCCTTCTTTCTTTGTCTTTTGAGCACTTGCTGGCATAATTTAAAATGGTTGATTGGGCAAATGCTATACTACAGTAATATTTTTTTATCTGATCCAAAGCTGCAAAACTCCAAAAAGTTAACTATGCAGAGCTTCTGTGATGGGTGGGATTTCCAAGGGGGACTGCTCAGGCCTATTTGATAACCTGATTCGGCCTGTCCCCTACATCATTCCATGCATCAAAGGGATTTTCGGTTTGTATGAGATTATTGTTTTTCGTTTTGTTAAAAATTGAAATTGGTGACAATGGATGTAATGCAACATGCCAATGTTAAGGTTTGTCCTGAAATGCACTGTATCAGTATACTGTTAACAAAGCCTAGAGTGGAAAGTAATATCAGTTTCTGAAATCCTCCCAGTAATTGACATTATTATTATTTAATTTAAATATGAAAAGGGAAAATGCAGTACTGTGAGAACGTGTATATGCAGTGTAACATACAGTACTGGCTGCTGGGTAGGAAGGGGAGAGCATGTTGCTCAGAAATACAGTAGGCTTGAGATCATTAGATTATGCACATATTTGCAGAAGCAGGCGGATGTAATTAGCCAGCAGCTGTGGAGCCGCAGAGGCCTGGAGGGCGGGGCCTGCTGCTCGGGGAATGGAGAGTAGACCCATAGGGAATTTCAGCAGGCTGTTCCTGCCCCAGCACAGCAGCAGTGACACTGTGCTGTAGGAGGAGCAGCATTCTGGGTCCCAGTACTGTCATCGTAGGCCCAGTCATTAGTTGATAAGTGCACTTTAGATCAGTAATGACTTGAGTCATTGTTTTTTTTTTTTTTTTTTTTTAATCAGGAAGTATAACACACATAAATGTGCAGTATGGCATCACTCTGATTCGCTTGTACTGTGCTTGTACCCACAGGCACAGTAAGCAACCAGTCAGCTCTCACAATTACTCTGCAGCACCCACTGGGGATTCAAGTTAAATATGATTTAGTCAAATATGATTTACCTCTTGAAGGGTGTATGTAATTCAGTCAAAATGGACTTTGTGCTTTCTTTTAAACAATACTGTCCCGAGTAATTGTTGCTCGTCTCCAATAAAATATAACATGCTCAAAGAAAATTGTGATGCAGTCGAAAATCTGTTTTGATTCAATTGCATATGCCCTTGTTTGAGTCCAGCCCAGGATCTTCACATAGTATTTTTAGTGTTGTTCCGATGCCAAGACTGCATCAGATAAGTCAGGCCAATATGGTGGTACATTAATTATGTGCCACTTAAGGCAATGTGTGCTTTATTTTGATTGAGCTGCTGAAAAATGTGCATTTGTTAGGTCACATAGTTAAAATATTGGCTTAGTGGGTATATTTTAACACTTGTAAAAGTGACACAAAATAACGATTTGAAATATGTTCCTGTTCTCTGGAGGAGCAAAGTTTAGAAATGTAAGACTAAGTTGACTGATTTGAAGGGGCATCACCCTGACAGATGTAAAGATTTTAGCTTGAAAGATATTGTTACTCTTACTTTGTTTGCTCAAATTAGCCTACCTGATAATAGTTACAATTAAGTGTTACTAACCAGGTAACATAAGCCTGGAGCCATGTAAGCAAGTTTAAAAACGGCTATGTAAATAAACTTAATGTTACCTGTTCCTATAAACATTTACATCAGTTAACACAAAAATGTGGTAGGTGTTTGCATTTTCACTAAAACGGAAAAAAGGGAGAGAAAAAGCCAAAAATATCGTCACTGGTAGCAGCACTGGCTAATGTGGCCATGAGAACATCTGTTATCGGCATGGACCCAGAATTTCCATATTGGTGCTTCCCTCCTACCCGCATCTTCAGACAGCAGCCTGCTCTCTCTCAGACCACATTTCTCAATCTGCTCCATGATTTTAATCAGTCCAACACCGTCGGTCACCTCAACCTTTCTCAAGACTCATAATTCAAATGCATGGAACTTCCACTTCTAGAAATAAACATATGAAGGTTGTGTAATTTGTGATTATTTCACATAAATATTTGTGTATACCCATAGAAGTGAATAATACAATAGATTGTATTATGTTTAAAATATTAACTACAGATGCACCACAGAATGCAATTACAAAATGGAAAGAGGATTTGGTTGTCATTGGTGTTCGGTCAGAAAATGGAATGTTTCTAAGGAGTAAAGATCACATTATGATGACAAAGCCAAAAGACATAGCCAAAGCAGGTTCCTTTTAAAATTTCTTATTATAATAAATATAAAGCACAAGATGATTGTGTGACTGGAGATTTAATGCTTTTATGAATAAACACATATTCCGTAAGACTTCATAATTCAGGATAATGGCTCTTGAGCAGTGTGTTATATCGTCCTGGATCCGGGCACCACCACGACAAGTAACAAGCAATTACACAACAGGCTATTAAATATCCTACTGCAAATATTGACATCCGGGAGTATTTACAGTAGGGCTAACCGGAGCTGAGCGTCACTGACATTTGTGATGGGGGAACTGGTCCTTTTCCTCAGACACTTAATCTGTCAGACTTCTGGCTGTGGCATAGTTTACATGCAGTGGACAGGAATGGGGGTTTTCCCAGAGGGGATACCCCCCACCCCTCCCCACACCTTCCGGGGGGTTAACAAACGAGTTACTGACCAGGCCTGGGTCAGATATATTTATTTGAAAATTTTTAAAACTCTTTAGATACATATACATTATTAAACACACACTTACAGATCCCTTAGAATTTTAAAAGGACATTCAATGTCACTAAACCTGTACTAAACATAACCCTTACAGAAGGTGCACAGTCACATAGAGGTGTGAATATCATTGGAGTCTGATGTTTATTGTCAGATTTATAGTGATGTGCTAGATTTTAAAGGCATATCTTGGGTAAAGTTTTGGTGACCAGGGTCCCTGACCCCGCTTGCTGACACATGCTGTTTTCTCGCTGGTATTCAGACCTAAATCTCTCTCTGCTGGAGAGAGTATTTGGCTGCCTGTTTGGCAGCAGTTCTGTTTATTTTTCATGATTAGAAATAACTCTGTAATAACACTGCACTGTAATTAGCTGATTAGAAATGTTTGGAATTTATTCCACCATCCAGATCTACCTACTTTGTATTCTGTTTGATATTTCTTCTTATAATTCTGCAAGCTGCTTGGACATTCAAATTATGTGCTTAGCAGATGACTGTCACGAAGGATATTGTCACCTGGATAATGTTTGCAGTGTTCATGACATTTGAGCAGATCATTGTTTGCTTTTTAGATCAGTCTACTGTGTGTTGGGTTTGTACACATTTAAGAGTGGATAGTGCTCTTTTGTATTTCCCTCCCTGTGCATGCACAGTGTATTATAATATTCCCACTGTAAGGCCAAATATGAATGTCAACAGGATGTTAGTCTCTGAATCCTTTTCTTTGGAAATGGTCTTTGTGACACAGCAGCAGGTGTGGCTGGTTTGCTGGGCAGTGAGTGCAAGGAAACCCCAAGGAATGAACAAGCAGAAATACCTCATGGCCTTCTATTTTTCTTTTCTTGGGTATCAATGGCAAACTTAGATAGTAAAAGAAAATGGTACAAAGTTAAACAACATCATTATCAAGAAAGGGCAAATCCTTCACGAAACCACCCCCCAGGAACACTGACAACAACCAATGAGGGAGGGGCAGCCCTCTGTACTCCATCCTGTGTCTAACCCAGAATCCCATGGTTCATTCACTGCACTGTGGTAGAAAAGAAGTCAGGACTATTCGTCACATGAATTGGAGGACTGGTGTGTGTACAGCTTCCTCCCCCAGCTTGATGCTAAAATTAGGGAGGGAAAGAAAGAAATACAGAAAAAGAATAACACTAACACTTGGAAGATAAAAAGTATCTCCCTGTGTTAACCTGATAGAAACCGAGAGTAAGTAAACGTTTTCAATATACAACAATATGGTAATGTCAGTGTACATTTTTGATTATTTTTTTTCAGGATCCATTTGTTTTGAAGCAAACTGCCTGTTTAAAGTGGATGAATTTGGCTTCTTCATCTCGTGGAAGAGTGAAGGAAAGGTAAGATCACGAATTTAAGGGAGCAGGACACAGGGCTGGAAGGTCACCTCAGACTCCTGCAACAGGAAAACTGCTGCTGTTCAGAAATGAGTTTGGTCAGAAATGCACAAATCTTTAACTACTGTGCATGACAAAGGGAGACGTTAGTTATGCATTATGCAGAATGGCAGTGTGTCAGGGCACTCCGAAAGCCAGATCTATTACCCCCTCAACATAGGACTGTGTATGATTGTACAAAATATGTGTGTATGTGTGCATGTGTGTGTGTGATGACCGAAAACTTGAAAGAAACTTGACTTCTATTGTGTGCTCCTTTAGGAAGGACAGCTATTAGAATGCTCCCTGATCAACAGCATCCGCACTGGAGCCGTGCCCAAGGTAACCACCCCGGAACGGCATGTCTGTTTGTTTAGGGGGAGATTCCACCTCCTATTACCCCTGTTTTCACTTCATGTTCACCTTGTAGCTTTGTATCCAACCTGTGTTCACCTTATAGTATGTTCCCATTATTCCAGCTTAATTTCCACCATGTTTTCACCATTGATTCACCCAGCATTCATCTTAAATTCATGCTTTATTCACATTATATTCACTCGGTTTCACCTCATAGCTTTATACTCACCTTGTGTTCACCTTAAAGTCCCTCTTTGTTCAGTGTATTTTCACCTGTTATTCATGTGGTAATCTTTGTGTTATGAAAGGGGCCCTGATGATTGAAATGCCATAGTTCAGCCAGTGCTAAGGTGAACACTCACAGGAGGGATTACTGTAACATGCCACCCACATCTTAATCAAGCTGCAGACTGTGTCATTTTTCAGGCCATCTGAGGTAAAAAAAAAAAAAAAAAAAAAGCGCAGTAAAAAGGTGGAGCGCAGTGAAAAGGTGGAGCGCAGTGCACAGTATTATCCATATCGTCTGTGCTGAGGGACGAAACGAGTCCCACACAAACACACATGTGTCAAAGCAGGTGATATATGTATAAATACATATCAGATAACCGCATTCATTCACTGCTTGGCTGGGTATCGGATGACCCCACACTGTGCTCATTTGCTTATGGGATTGCTATACACGCTGTTCGGCTGCATATTAAATAGCTGCACTGAGTGTTTAATGAAGCCCTGTAAGATGAATTTTTTAAGGTTGCAGCAGGTGGTTGCTGTTGCGCTCGGCAAACAAAAAAAAAATCCTTTTAAATTCTGTTTACATTTTACACACATCCAGGATAACATTTGCAGTTTTATAGTGTCCATTTTACTGTCTCCTGCTCTAACCTTACTAGCCTTTAAATGTGAATAATATATAGTTTGGAAATGACAAAAAGGTTATGTATATATATATATATATATATATATATATATATATATATATACTTCCTCCTTCACCTCTAATGTTCACAGAAATGAAGATTCAGTGGTGAGTACAGATATTAGTGATTTAATTTAGTTTTACAATAGCACTACAAACATTCATGTCAGTTTTGGATACGACTGATACTTCAGACTTAAGGAAAATACAGGATTGTCTTACTTTAGCCTTTAGGTATTTAAACAGGATGGTGCAGTGCATGTTCCTCCTTACTCAAATGGTACACATGTACAAATGCACACACACACTGCAACTCCACAGCCAATAACATATAAAACACATAAAAAGATTGATGTCTTCCCCTTTTTCCCCCTTCCTGACCTGAACCTTTTTGATATGTTACTACACAAGCACAGTTTGACTCTTAGCATGGGCTGAGGGTGTGGTCTCTTTGCAGGACCCAAAGATCCTGTCATCACTGGAGGCTGCTGGGAAGGCTGAGAGTGAACTGGAGGGCCGCATCATCTGCATATGCAGCGGCACTGACCTGGTCAACCTCAGCTTCATGTACATGGTGGCTGACAGCATCGACACCGCCAAGGTATCTACGTTTACGTTTAGCTATAGTAACTGACACTTTTTAATGTGGCCAGTTGCAACTTGCAGAAATTGCACTTGTTCATTTTTTTCTGAAGGGTAATGTAATGCATGCAGAGGATGGTTTGTTTAAACATCCATGCAGAGGATGGTTTGTTTAATTGAAGGTAGAGGGAGAAGGAGAGTGTGGTTCAGGATGTGGCAAAGCACAGTGTGAGACGATGGCTTTTCATTCTGTGAGGCAGGGAGTCAGCCAGTTGGTAAGAGGGTGAAGAAACAAAATGGAGAAAGGTAGCCCCACCTCTTTCTACCTTGCTGAAACGAAATGAGATGCCCCCTTCTTTTCTGTCTTCTCTCTCTCCCTTCTCTCTACCTCTTTTTCTTATCCTCTGTCCATCCCTTTCCTTTTTTTGCACCTCCTTTTCTGTTCTTTTACCGTTTCTCCTCTTCCTTCTGTTTTCCCCTCTTTCTGTCTCTTCCTCTCTCTATCTAGTCTCCACCCTCCACCTCCCATCCAAAACAGACTGCATGTGAATGCAAATTCCTGAAAAGGAAATACATGCACACTGTCCGTGTTGTAGTGCTGTGCACAACCCCAAGGGGGGGCCAGATTCACTGAGACAGGGCCAGGCGGTCTCTGCACCGGGACAGGCACAGGCTGTGCTGTTGTGTTTTATCTTCCCTCTGAGGAGCGCGTAGTGGCAGCTCAGGGAGCCTTTAAAGAGGCTGAGAGAGAACGGATCCCCTTTCTTTTGGAGCTGATGTTTAAAAATAGCCCATTGAACGTGGGAGCAACTGGATCGGGCCACAGAACATAAGCAGGAGTTCCTCCAGCTCTGTCCTCGAGAGAGAATGCCTGTCTGCCTCACGTGCAGCTCATCGCTGAAACATTCTCTATGATTTGCTGCCATCTAGTGGATACAGCTTGCTACAACAAGCATTTTTGTAGTTGACATGAATTAAGATGTGCGAACAATAACATTTTGATAATGATAATTATCAGGTGTTGATAATGTAGTTAAGTAAAAAAAACGAATTTATATTGGTATAGTGAGTACTGTGCTAAAAGTGTTTTTGTAGAACAGCAGGGGTGTCTAACTCCACTCCTGGAGGGTGTGTGAGGGATTTTCGTGGTTTCATTTCAATTGGCAGCCATTTTAGGACTTGGAAGCAGGTATATGGGCTCATTATCCAATCAGTGATTTGAATGAGTCACAAAATAAAGCGTTGGTTTTTGGTGTGTTTTAGCTTGTAATTTTAGGCTAAGGAGTCTATGGCTTTCCAGGACTAGATCCTGTAGTGCAGTAAGCACTTGGCAGTCAGAGGTTGAGGCATTTCTTCATGTTTTATTTTCCTCCCGTATATTTGCAGCAATGGACAGAAGGCTTGAAGTCAGTGATTCACAACTTCAGGGCAAACAATGTGTGCCCCATGACCTGCCTGAAAAAACAGTGAGTATCAGGTGTGATATGGCTGTAAATGAAGTCATTGTAAATTAACTCTTGTACCATCATTGTATGTAAAGGGTATAAACCTTAAAACTGATTTAAAAATCAAAAAAACTTCCTTTCCTAGGTCATCAGATTAGTAAATATATGAATTTTAGCTGAATTTGTTTTTTTTTCTTTCTAGTTGGATGAGGTTAACCTTTCTGACCAACATAAATGGAAAAATCCCTGTAAGAAGGTAAGAGATCCTATGGGATTAATTTATTGATCCATTTGTTCATTCGTCTTAATTTATTGATTTACTTGTTCATTTGCACTGAACTGTAGTTTGGGATTCATTTGTTTATTGATTAGCCATTGACCGTAAATAACCTGGCTGTGGCAGTGAGATTAATCGCACTCTCAGGGGAGGCAGTGTATGTCATGTGTTTCGCATCAGCTGTTGTAATGACAGCTGATCACTTCTGAGTGGAACTGAAGCCTGAGTCATCAGTATCAGAAAGCATTTTCCTCTGTTTTGGCCACTTTGGTAGCTTCATTATTAACAAGCGTATGCATCTGCTGAGAGGTTGTGTAGGGCTTAGATCAGTGACGTATGTTTTTACATGTCAGTAGAAGCTCCACTTATATGATCCAATTATGCAGACTAGTTACTGTAAAAAGTTACCCTGGGTCTACATTGGTGCTGCCCATACTGTCTGCACCACAGAATCTGGTCACGCACAAGGATGTCACTGACAGCCCGGGTCAGTAAAGAGGATGAGAGTTATTTTTGAGTGCATCACCTCCTTTTAGATTCAAGCAATCTTTTTCACTTTTAGTAAGCAGCCCAACTAGTTTCACTACTGTCGGGAAACAGTAGTTATCAGTGACATCACTGGGAGAAAAAAAAGCCAGATCCTGCAGGTACAGCTACCAGCCCTGTACCATGAGACCTGTTTCCCAGGTTACCTTGGGTCATTGCTGGGGGGATAATTTGTGTAGTGTATTTTGTACATCAATAAGAGTATAGTAATAACTTTTTACATGATTGTTTAGATTCCATCCAAACTTGCTTCAGCTGGAACTGTAACATGTCATATGCTAGTAAAACGTCTCACATTCACAAAAAATGTGTAAACACAGATTTGATTTATGTGTAATTGTACCCTATCCAATACACTGTGGTTTATGTGGTCGTATGGGTTCTGTGGTGATATGCCTACTGTCTGCTCTCCTGCAGCATCACACGGACCTTTGCCTCTGGGAAAACAGAAAAGGGCATCTTTCAGGCTCTGAAAGACCTGGGCCTGCCCAGTGGAAAGGTGAGCACTGTACACAGGTACAAGTGTGAGTGAGAACACACAGGAGAGGGGCTCAGCTGTGTTCAGGTAAAGGTGAGAGCACACAGGTGAGAAGTGCAGGTAAGGATGAGAGCACACAGGTGAGAGGTGTAGGTAAGGATGAGAGCACACAGGTGAGAGGTGTAGGTAAGGATGAGAGCACACAGGTGAGAGGTTCAGATGAAAGTGAGAGGACAGCTGTTTGTTGTGATGTGAGTGTAACTCAGATTGGGCTGAAATGAGCTGTCCTTTGTTCCTTTTCATAGAACGACGAAATTGAGCACTCGGTCTTCACCTTTGACATCTTTTACGCTCTTACCCAGAAGATCTGCCCAAGGACTGACATAGAGGAGTTATTCAAGAAAATGTGAGTTCACCAAAAAAGGCATGGGCATTCTTACCTGGATAAGACAGGATGTGTTTATTAACATGACAGCATGTAGCTCCCACAGACCTTATGGAAAGTGTGTTTTCTCTGACCATTCAAAACGATGTGTGTTCAGATTAGCATTGAACATAAGATGGAGAGACAGTGAAATATTTCCTATATGAGCTGCCATGACATCATAATAAGTGTATGCCATCAGATTTGTACTGTCAGGTAGATGATTGATGACAGGGGCCAGTGAGCAGCATAGACTGTGCTTGGAGACAGACTGCATCTGCTGTACTAACGCCCTTGAGAAACCTAACCTGCTTTAATAGTTTGAATATTAACCTGTTTGTTAAACTAACTAGTTTTTAGCCCAGCTGTTTATATTAGCTTTGGTTTATGAGTCAAGGAAGGATGTTTTGGGGAAAAAACTACAACTACATGTTGCAGTTGGAACAGTAAAAACACCTATCTCTTCTTTTTTGCATTACTTGATTTCATTAATTCAAAGTATAACTTTTTTCCTAATTAATTCCTTTTCAGCAATGGAGACAAAACTGATTATTTAAGCGTAGACCAATTAGTCAGCTTTCTGAATGAAGTAAGCTTTTTTCATTCATTAACTTTACTGTGCAACAGCTTGCTTCTGCATCCCTTTACCCAGCATGCACCACGCTTCCACCCTTCTATCCCCCAACCCCCACGCCCCACTCCCCCACCCCCCACCCACCCCGTCGGCATACCTGTCGTGTTGTGTAACCATGGTGAGCTCCTGGGTGGGCCCCTGTGCTGTCTGGCTTCACGTGTGTCCCTGTTCATGTGGTCCTCCTCTGGCTGAATAAGTTACGGCTTTAATTAGTCACACCGAACTGGAGCACCGTTAATATGTTCCCAGAATAAGTAAATCCCCCTCACAGTGTTCACCTTTTTTGTGTTATGGCTACACGTTTGTATAGCAGCTAGTAGCATTATGGTTTACACACTGCCTTTGGGGAGTTTTGCTGTGTCTTTGTATTCTATTTAGGTTTTAATGTAAAAGTGGTTCATATTTTCTGTGCCAACCACATTCCATACCGTATTTTTGCGCACGTGCTTATATGGTTCACTGTGCCAGCACAGAGATCCATCTTAGGTGAAAGAACCGCTGAGCCCTTTTGTATATCTGATCTTAAGTTTTATTTTTTAATATTTATGTGCAAAACTGCTAGCAAATCCCCATTGTGTAAACAGTAAGGATTGCAATGTTTGGCCTAGTTTATCTGTGCTGTTCTTTGAGAGTTTTGCTGTTATTTCCTCAGCTTTTGACTTAATTTGAAAACAAACGTTTTTCTGGACTTTGGCAGCATCAACGGGACCCTCGCCTGAATGAGATTTTATTTCCATTCTATGATCCCAAACGAGCCATGCAGATCATAGAGAAATATGAGAGGGACTCTGAGCTGAAGAAGAAAGGTAAAGAGAAGGAGATGCTCTTTCTGTCAGTGTCCACTTCTGTCCATCTCTTTCCGACTCTCTCTTATCTTGCCTCCTGTTTGCACTCTCTCTTCTCTCTCCCTCTTGCACTCTGTTTCTCCCACTCATGCCCCCCCTCTGTCTGGACAGGGTTTACCTGATCAATACCAGGTTCTTTTTATGGCAGGGAGAAGACAGGTTTTTTTTTTTTTTTAAAGCTGCGACACAGTAGTGTCCCTCTTCGATTTCTTGCCCTTATAATTAGCAGAACAATTTGATGTCATATTTGTAAGTCAAATGTACTTGACATAGACAAATATACAGGTATCAGTGAATCTAATAAAATTTTTAATTTGTCATACTGCAAGAAATTAAGTTGTTTATGGCTTAAAAGTATGCTTGAATTCCTGTCTGGACAAATCTACAGCATCTGCTACCATCTAGTGGGGAAGTAAAGTAATTACAGTGGTACCTCACAGAAATCTCTCTTCCCTGAAGTACTCAAAAATTAATTGGTGCCTCTGAGGTACATTTACAAAACATATATGTATAAAATGGTAGTAAACACAGAAATTGCTTAGCAAACATGCAGTTTAAAAGTTGCCTTTGAAAAGTCATAAAAATATGTTTGGGCTCTCACAGTACTCTTGGTAATCTGAGGAGAGCTACAGTGTTTTGAGCTGTGCTGAGCCAGCTTTCTCTGAAGAGCTCCCCCTGCTGGCTGGCCACATGGTGAGCCACAGTCAGGACAGAGTTCCCACAGTCCTTGAAAATCCTTGAAAGTACTTACATCCTAGAAAGTCATGATGACTGGCTAGATATCCCACTGTCCTTAGTCAGGAAATATAGTCCAAATACAAAAGTGAGAAAACTAAGTCAGCTTCCTTCAGGTAAATTATTACAGTTCTGTATCAGTGAGGAAGTGGACATTAAATTGGACATTAATTATACTATCATAAGCTGTTGGGCCAGTGAAGAAGTAATTATGAGATGAGTACATGCTTGTATATAGTCAGTAAAATTTATCTAATGTATGTTTTTAAAGTTCACCTCATTAATGTACTGTTATAGCCCAGGTAGCCCTGATTATTGCTCCAAAACTGTTATTGAACATCTTTTTTCAATAAAGTCCTGTTTAAAATCTCATTGCAAATATAATAGCACATATGCTTATCAGTTAAGAAGCTGATTAAGCTCTCTGTCTGATGAGTGCCGTCCTCTGGCAGGCCGCATGTCGAGCGATGGGTTCTGCCGGTACCTGATGTCGGACGAGAACGCGCCGGTATTCCTGGACCGGTTGGAGCTGTACCAGGAGATGGACCAGCCGCTGGCGCACTACTTCATCAGCTCCTCCCACAACACCTACCTGACCGGCCGCCAGTTCGGTGGCAAGTCCTCTGTGGAGATGTACCGGCAGGTGCTCCTGTCAGGGTGCAGGTACAGAACACCAAAACTCACCTCGACCCCAACACGCACCCTGTTACCACTAACACACACCCTTACACTGTTTATAACCCCACAATCCTAAAACACACACACATGTGTGTTAATGTGTGTGCAGGTGTGTTGAGCTGGACTGCTGGGATGGAAAAGGTGAGGACCAGGAGCCCATTATTACCCATGGGAAAGCCATGTGCACTGACATCCTGTTCAAGGTGAATATCCCTCTACCCTGCGCTGTTTACCACTCAGCACTCCACCCTACACCTCGCTGAACACAGATGTTGAACAGGGCTAGAAACCAGAAAAAATGGATGACTATTCTCTGGCACTTTTTTATCTGTTTGTTTCTGATTTAATTAGTTTTAATTGCAATGGCTATATTGGCATTACAAAGGCACATTTGTTGTGATAAAACTCGATTCCATCTGCAGTGAACTATATAAGGGATTGGAACCATCATCCCAGAGTATCAGTCATTGCAGGTGAGAAATATTCTGACACAAATTACTGATGCTTTGAGCTTCACAATTTGCAAACAGAATAGGCTGCTTCACATTCGGTATGTTTATTTATAACCAAAGGTTTCTTCACCCCATGTATCTGGCACCTGCCATCAGAACATGGCTTATTAAGTTTATTAGGCTTAAGTCTTCTTTGGATAGGCTCTCTAGCTCATATTTAATATTGTGTAGGATTAAGACCACATGCCATGAAGGAACGCATAAGCCTTTGCAATGTTCAGCGAGATATGAGCGCTTTCAGAACTCACCATACAAGGTTAAGATAATATGCCGGACCATGTGCCCAGCTTGCCCAAAGCACTGCCATCAAAGGCAATAATCATGTCTGTCTCATCGCCACAGTGTTCATTCTTAATATCATTTTTTATGGGTTTTAGGATGTAATTCAGGCCATTAAAGAGACTGCTTTTGTGACCTCTGAATATCCTGTGATTCTGTCCTTTGAAAACCATTGCAGGTCAGTGATGTCCTCTGTGTTCTTTCATTTTAAATTCTAAAAAAACCTTTTGTGTATGTGTGTATATGTGTATGTGTATGTATATGTATATGTGATTTATGCAGCGGGTAGATATACCATTAGGAGTGTTGCTGTATATTTATTTCCTTTAGAACTTAGTAACTCAGGTGGTTGTAAGATGTCTTTCCACTTGGCCTTAATAAGCCCCAGTGATGTAAGATTTATAGAGTTCCCATTGGAAATGTTATTTCTCAAATAAAAGTATTTTTTTGAACTCTATTCCAGTTTTTGGCAAGTACTTTAATATTATGAGATTTAAATTTTAACTTGAAGTGGGATCCTTGGTAAAGCTGTATAGGCCAAGGTTTATGTGATTATGTGACAGTTGATAGGCCTTTATAGTTTTCTGCTGAAAACAAACCAGTAACTTCTTTGTAAGCCGTTCTCATTTTGTGGGTTATAAACAATGTGGCTGGTCTTTGTTAGCTCAGCACCAGTTATAGGTCATGTGAAATTCAAATTCTCAGTCAGAGATTGAAGAATTTTACTTTGGACGTGGAGCACTGGATATATTTGCTCTTAGCCTTAGTAAGCCTTAGAGCTGTGAGCTGTGTTTCCCTCTGACTCCAGTAAGCCTCAGCAGTATAAGATGGCGCGGTACTGTGAGGAGATTTTCGGGGACCTGTTACTGAAGCAGCCCCTGGAGCCCTTCCCGGTGAGTACGTCTGTTCGTGTCCTCAGCCGAACTCGTCCTGCTCTGGCCTCGTGCAGGGAGCCGTCAGCTGAAACAAATCGTTTGTGTCCTGTCACAGATCGAACCTGCACGACCACTGCCTTCACCCAACGACCTCAAAAGAAAAATCCTCATCAAAAATAAGCGCTTAAAACCTGAAGTTGAACAGAGTAAGTGGTCACTTCTTTTGAATGATAAGCAGTGGTTGTTTCTGCTAAAGTGTTTTAGTCAATGAGCCATTGATCTGTTGCAAATATATTTCAGACCATATTGTGAAGCAGACACCTGACAATCATGGACATCTTCAGATTTGGCTCAGTGCTGATTCAGTTATGATTCAATATTGATTGTCTTGATTCATTGATGCTGGTTCATTATAGATGCATCTTGGTTGAGTAGTAGTTTAGTGTTGGTTCAGCATTGATTTGATGGAATAAGCACACTGAATATATGAAGCAGTGGAGCTGACCCTATGCTTGTCTGTGTCTTGCAGAGCAACTGGAGTCATTCAAAAAGCACATGGAGGCTGGGGAAAGCAGTACTCCAGCCAATATACTGGAGGACGAGAATGAGGAGGACTTGGAAAACGGTACGGTGAAACTCAGCGAGGTTTCTTTCTGTCGCTCACTCACTCTCTGTCTGTCTAGGTGATACAAATACTATTCCTTGCTACTTTTGAGTATTTCATGCAATAGAGAAGAAATATATAGAATCTGCAGATAAGTGATAGATGACGAGAGATAGATCCATCCTACATGAACACAAGGATGTATGTATAGATTTGCAGCATTAGGCCTTGTAGACAGTATATTCATTTTCTTCATTGTTGTAGTGAGTATTTGGTCCCCATAGTTTCTGCATCCAGCGGCATTTACTGTATGTTGTTGTTTTGAGATGGTGGCTGGTGAAAAGTGATCTTTGACTGGTGTATGACCTTATGCTCCTCAGCTGATGTGAAAGAAGTGAATCCAGAGCTGAAGATTAACCTGTCCTCAGAAGAGCCCAGTGAGAAAGAGCCACATGTCAACAGTGTTAAAAAGGTCTGCTGTTTTACCACTCCCTCTTCTAGTAAACAGACAGAAACTGATAACTCATAGTTACAAATTTGATAATTTGCTATAGTCACTACTAAAGATTATCTAACAAACATAATCACTATGTGATTTAATAGACATTTCAGTTCATCTGCTGGTTTTACAGCTTATAGTCAATTCAGTATTTGTAAGAGTAGGGCTGAAAGTGAAATATATTAGCAAAATGTGGAGAAAAAATACCAGGGTGTAGTGATCTGTGTAAGGTTTATTGATATACAGTAAATATACGGTACATCCTTCCATTTGTGTACGTTAGGTCAATGAAGATGAGGTAACAGAAATATCAGAGGCGACCGAAGCTACGGACATCACAGATGTGTCTGAGTCCTCTGACCAGGACAACAATAAAAAGGTATCCCCACCTGAACGTTAGCTTATCAATACTTTCACAAACCACACCGCCCTGGCATGTTGAATCACTTGTAATCATGTATTGAATATGGCCACCCTACGACTAATCAGAATTGAGCATTTAATAAAGCCATGGTATAAATAATCAATATATTAAGGAAGATTAACACAGGAGTACCAACAGGCTGCGTGGGTTATTTGTCAAGGGTAGTCTGAGAAGGAAGGCACTCTGCACGTTAGAGGCATAGAGGTGACTATCAAATGATAATAAACTAAATTTTTACTCAAAGAAGCATATTTCTATTGGAGGTGCCTAGGATAGATTGTACAGTGAAACGGAAATGGCCCTAGGGGATTTTAATGTACAGTGTATCCTGTGTGTCCTGTAGAGTGGCGAGACCACAGAGGATGATGAGCAGGCCCTTATTGCTTCCTACAAGTATGTGGGAGCCACCACCAACATCCACCCCTACCTCTCCGCAATGGTCAACTATGCCCAGCCCGTCAAGTTCCAGAGCTTTGACGTGGCCGAAGGTGAGTGCCCACAAGGGGGCGCCCCCGTCACCCTCTTCACCTTCAGCCCAACAGCAATTCAGACTGGTCCACGACTGCCCTGTAACCGCAGTGTCTCTTCAATTTTTGTGTTTAGACACACTGTTACTGTGTAGGCTGTGGAATGATTCACACGGAGGCAGTACATCGCAGGAGAGTATGCTATAACTTCATCAGCATACAGAGTGCACTGATTTCTCCTTGAGCAAACCTCACTCACCATCACCTTAAACTGCCCCCTCCCTCCCTCCCTCTCTAAAACCATGTGATCGTATCTGGCTTTCTGTCTTCCGCTCTGTCTGTCTAAGTCTCTTTCTAACCCTATCCCTCTCTCTGGATGTGTGTGTGTGTATCTCCATCTGTCTCTAGATTTTTATGCATAAATCCCTCTCTCTGTCTCTCTCCCGCTTTCTGGGTCCCTATATTCCTGTCTCTCTCTCGCCCTTGTTTTTGTCTTTCATGCATTCTTTCTCTTTCCCTCCTTTATGTTGTGTAATTAGTCTTGTCTTGTCTCCCTCCGTCCCTGTCTATATTCAAAAACATACGTCTGTATGTTACTTGTCTATCCTTTCTCAATGCATCTGAATGTAAGAACTAACATATACATATGTATTCTCTGTGGATGCATATGCTCATATATATAGACATGGGCACGAATGTACTGTCTGTATCATATGTCTCATATGATACATACTGTAGCCTTTAAAGTCACATATAGAAACTATGCTGGTGAAGGCCATGTGTGGCTAGTTTACTGCTGAACACAATCACAGTATGGTATCTTGTGCACGTCTGGAAATCATGGAGGTGTGTTCTCTAATTAACATAATTGATTCTCTGCTTAATTGGGCTTAGCGCCATTAAGCAAGAGGAGCAAATATGAACACGTTTTTTTTTTTACTTTCATTCTATTTATATCTTTATTTTTCTGAAAAGGGGTTTTAAAACTGGTCCCAGATCTCGTGTTGTGAAGGGATGTATTCAACTGACGTGATGCATAGCACTGATCATCGAATCAAAGTGTGAAATCCCCCCAAATAAACTGAAGAATAAACCAAATAAGAACCTTTTGCATCCTCAATTTATGAAGGATGTTGCATTGGAGCTTACAAATTAATTTACGCATCTTGAAAATAAAGGAGTATCCTCCGGTACATAGATGCAAAATGTCATTTTTAAGCCTTGCACAGAAGTTTTCACTCTTTTTACATGTCTTTTCAGTGATTAAGTGTTGTGATGATCATTGCTTTTGGAATACAACCCAAACCTCAATGTCCTCCTGCAACTGAAACATACTGTGTATCTTCAGGTGTGTGTGTGGTATGATAGCATTATAAACATCCCTGACCACCAGAGAGACATCTGTGTAATTTGCTCTTTTGGTAACTGTAAGGAGTTTGCTTAATAAATCAGGCCATCTTTAAATGACAAATCGTGAATTCTTTGTTATTGGAAAACATAAGACTGTTTTGCCCTGGATTGAATCAAAACTGTCAAGCTATCTTAAGTGACAGTGTTATTTATTCAGTATAAGATTTATTATTGAAAACCTGCTAGATTTATCCCATAACACAACAAAGTAACCCCTGGTTTCAGTCAGATCTTCCACAGACCCAGCTCTGAGAGGGTCAGGTTCATCAAGGGAGGTTTGTTTTTATGCCAATCAACAGCTCTAAAAACATGGACCTGGTGGGTTTTAATTTGGGTCTATGATTTTGGATAATTATTTAGACACCAAACATCTGTACATATTTAGTTTGTACTTGAATGATTTAAGCTGATGAATATGTCATTTATCAGCAGAAATGGTAAGAAAAAAATGGAGTGATTTTTATTTGCCTGTGTGGCTGAGTTTTTCTGCTGGAACCTCTTTCTGTCTGAATTGTTGTTTTAGAGCGAAATATCCACCACAACATGTCATCCTTCAACGAGTCCGTGGGACTGGGATATCTGAAGACAAACGCACTCGAGTTTGTGAAGTATCCTTTCTCTGCGGCCTATAACATAATAACCAAGCACTGACCCATGTCACATAGAAAGTTCTTGGGTTTCCAGAGTTCAGGGCTGGAGTTTTTCATCATTTGTGTGTGAAATAACCAAATTGACAGCACTGCACAGTACAGTCCCTCAGTTTCAGCAGGTGGATGAAGGCGCCCCTCCCTGTGACTTGACAGTTGGATGAAATGTTTCGGTAAAAACACAAACATGAATGGGCTTGTTTATAAGGTTGCATGTGTGTTTGCTTGTTGTGGATCTGTGGTAGTAATGAAGCACGGCGACAGCCCTTTGCTTCTGCTTCTGCTTGTAAAACAAGGCCTTTTTCAGCCTGGGTGCTCCCCATGGAAATCAGGGGACCCAAGCTGTTCCAGTCTAAAAATATCACCACCACCACAGCCCCCCCTCAACCTCTACCCCAACCCCCCCTTTTTTCCTGCTTGCACTCTTCCATCTTCCCTGGCTGGTTGTTTTTTTCTCCTAAATCAGACGCACAGCTACAACAAGCGGCAGATGAGCCGAATATACCCCAAAGGGGGCAGAGTGGACTCCAGTAATTACATGCCTCAGATCTTCTGGAACGCCGGCTGCCAGATGGTGTCTCTCAACTTCCAAACTCCAGGTAACGCTGACCAAAACGCGGGCGAAAACCCCCAGACACACGCACGCCTCGCATCCCCATCTCTCCTTGTTTTACACAAGCTCCGCCCCCATATTGAACAGCACTCACCCGGCTCCACCCCTACCTGATTATTGCCCCACCCACTCTCCTGTCTAACCTCACCCATCACATCACCCCCACCCCGCCCTCTCCCTTTATCCCCTCAGACCACCCCCCCCCCAACCCCCTGGCGCACACACACAGATGCTGCTTGTAGCCGGCGGCGCTCTAGGCAGCATATGGCCTGTGCAGACTCAGCAGGCGTGGGGGAGCAGGGGTAACGGGGGATGGGGGCACGCTGAAATCAGGGAAGCGATAACGCCTCACAAGCCAGGCGGAAACAAGGCAACATGCTGTCCCTCATGACGGGGGCTCCTTAACCTTACGCCCTCTCTCCACCACAGAGCTGGAACCAGGGCAGTTTTAATACCCCATTCCTTCTCTAGAGCTGGATATAGTCTGGATCATTACAGGCTGAAAATCCCTTATCCGAAAAGCCTGGGACCTGAAATTGTTGGATTTTGTTTTTTTTTGGATTTCGGGATATTTGTGTATACAGCCATTCCCCGACATAACGAGTTCTGTTTTTGGATCACGGATGCTCAACCTGTATATCCCTTTCCTACTGTAAAGCTGGAACCAGGTTGCCTCATTATACCCCTTTTCCATTGCAATGCTAGAACAAGGCTTACTCACTAGACCCCCTTTCCCACTGAATAGTAGGAACCAGGCTGGCTCAATATACCTCTTGCCCACAATGAAACTTAAAACAATGCTAGTTGATTAAGCCTTTTCTCACTGCAGACCTGGATTTAGGATAGCGCATTTCCACCGTATAGTTGGCACCAGGCCAGCTGGCTCTTTCCACACTGTAGAGCTACAACTAGGCTCATTCATTATATTCATGTCCCATTGCACTCCTCTGTAACCCTTAAATAGTACATTTCAGCAAGTATTATATTTTTCTCATGCTGAAACTGATTGAATCTGAATTAAATTCACAACATTTGCTTAAATAGTCTGGAGCAGTGACATCAAATGTCAAACACTTACGAAGCTGGGCTCTTGAATCATCGATCCAAATGGTCATAGAATAATGGGTTGCGATGTTCCTGATGTAATTTATTTTTTTGGTTTTGATGTCATGTCTCATGTCCTGTTTCAGATCTGGCCATGCAGCTGAATCAGGGGAAGTTTGAGTATAACGGGTCGTGTGGGTGAGTGATGTGGTCTCCCTAACATTATCTCTCCGAAGAGGAGCCCCGCTCCTCCACGCTCATAAATTAAGTGTGTCATATCCTATTAAAGAAAGCCAAGGGGCTGCGATAACTGCTAGGCGCATTAAAGACAATGGGAGAGCACAAAAGAGCATCTCATGGCGCAAAAAAGGCACAAATGGAGATCTCTGCAATGGGACTGGATTCCTACTGCTACCCACAGGCTACCACTTAATTCAGTGAGAGAATGTGTGTCACACCCACTCTCATACCTTGCATTACTGCATATAATGTGCTTAATATGTATGGAATATTGTGGGGGGAGAAAAAATTATACAGAGCTAATACAAATGATAAACGCAAACATATAGCACTGTGCAGAAATGTTGTAGTGCAGACATGTGGAATGCGTTCACAACAATATGTAAATAGAACATTTGGTTATGAATGTATCCTATGTCTCAATTATCAGAATCTTTTTTTTTTGGATGTAATTTGAATTCTGTAACATAACCAAATGTCTTCCTCATAATCAGAATTCTGTAATGTCACCCAATGTCTTAGCTGTCATCAGAATTCTGTAGTGGTCACTGATCCCTGTGTTATGGTCCATTAAGAGTAACCTGACTCTTCTCTTAGGTACTTACTGAAGCCAGACTTCATGCGACGCTCTGACCGAATGTTTGACCCTTTCTCTGAGACCCCGGTGGATGGTGTGATCGCTGCAACCTGCAGTGTTCAGGTGTGTCACTGTCAGTTCATCTGACACAAATTAAATAAACACATGCACATATGATGTACATTACAGTGAAAGTCAGGTACGACCAATAAACTCTACATTAGGCAAACTAAAGCCAAACTTTGTTCCTCATTTTACTCAACAAAACACTCATGAAATGGAAGCAGAGAGAGTTGACATATAGGAGTCCAGTAACTGCACGAACAGGATAGATAGCTACTTCACATCTGTAATATATACACAAACATACGTCCTGGCAAATGGGAAGTCATTTTTACAGGAGGTTTGAAAATCGATTTTATGGATAAAAAACCCATACTTTCACTGATGCATTAATTTGTGGACTCACTTCATCCTGGCATTATTCAGCTGTATATTACATCATGTGGTCTGAAAATGGTGTGGCACAATGATTCGAGTCGGCCATTAAACTTTGTGTTATACTGGCTCCTGTTCAGTTTTCATGACTTCATTTCCACATGCTGTTTTGCACCTGCTTGTACAGGTGTTCTCAGGGCAGTTCTTGTCAGATAAGAAGATCGGCTCGTACGTGGAGGTGGACATGTACGGGCTGCCCACTGACACCATCCGCAAAGAGTTCCGCACCAGGATGGTGATGAACAACGGCCTGAACCCCGCCTATAACGAGGAGCCCTTCGTCTTCAGGAAGGTCAGTTAGCGCACTTCCCACAGTAATTAAGGAATTCCCAGATTGTGCATAAGTTCTTGAATGTGGTTGACAGGGTTTCCTTTTCTCTTGTTTTTTCATTCATTAAGGAAAGTACTATGAGCTACGTTTAAGATGTCAAGTCCTCTAATCGCCATATTGCTAAAAATTGTCAAACAGAAGCAGCGTTTCCTCAAGATACACAGAACAGGTCAATGGATCGTTACTTCAGCAGTATAAATGATAAATTACACTTTTCTGTGTAGCTTAAATGTTAGCAGTGACAGTCGTAACTAAAGACATGACAGCTCATTGTGTGAGTTGAAGTTTATAGATTTACTTTATAGTGTGGAATTTACTCTTTTCACTAAAGTCAGATGCCACTTGCTGAGGTATGAAAGCGTCACAGATCCTTTGTATTTTGTCTCTGAACGTACTGAGGAAATCTCACCTGAAATGTGCTTTTAACAGAACCCACTTCTCTTTGACCCTTAAAAAATGTTGCGGAATGTTCCTTCTTCCAAATCTAGATTCCATGAGAGATTTTATTTTAGTATGCCAAAGATGCTGTGAGAGAGAGAATGTTGAGGAGGTGGGGGGTGGGAATGGAAGTGAGAGGGAAATATTGGGGCTGGGGGGTGAAAGGAGGGGAGGAGATTGAGGGGAGAGAGGAGGTCACGCTGAGAGCCCACTGAGCTGTGCCTCCAGCGCAGGTGATAAATCACAGCCGCAGCAGTCACTGGCCTTCATGCCGCAGTGCTGCCGGAGCTGGAGCTGCCATGCAATCTGTGTCCTCTCTCCCAGCAGAGCCGTGTCCTCCCCCTCTCCTCTTCTCCTCTCCCCCTCCATCTCTCCCAACCCCCCAGCCCCCCATTCTTTCCCTCTCTCTTTCACCCCCCATTCCCTTCCTTTTGTCCTCTTTAATTCAATTAAGCCAAACTCCAATGAGCATTGTTGGCATAGTACAAACAATACAGTCTCCAGAGCATTTCAGGACAGGGCACAACCAGTGAAACACATGGGGGTCTATAATAAGCACATTTTACTAAATATTACTGTCCCCTCTGTTCCGTTCTGTTCTCTCTCACCTCTTCATCTGTCCCCTTTGTCTCCACATGGGTGTGCAGTATGCACTCCTCTGTTTCTCAGTCTGAACCCCTCTCTAGTCTCCTCTTTTCTCTCTTTCGAGCTGTCATTAATCTTCCCCCTCTCGGTTTCCTTATCTTCAGACTCATCCCCTGCTCTCATCCCGGTAACTGCGTTTACTGTATGTCACCCCCACCCGCCTCCCAGCTACGCTCCTCAGAGCAGTCCTGATGACACGCTCCGCCCGCCGCCCTGTACGGCACGTCCTGCGGATTCTGTTTGCGTGCGCAAGTCTGCAGAGCTGCTGTTTCTGCAGCTGCAGACTGTTAAAACTGACCATAGTATGCGTGTGCTTTAGATTTCCTCCAACCCTTGCGGTGTACTGTGAAAAGCAGCATCATGGGGGAGAATCAGTAGTGGCGCTGACTGAAGCAGCACAGGGCGGCAGAGTCAGTACAAATCACTTTTATAGGAAGGTGTGAAGTAATGCAGCGTTACGTCGCATTAAACCAGCAGCTGCTTTATCGCTTTTGGAAAGGCCTTTCTCAATTTCCTAAAGTAAAGTTTAATATTCTACCTTTGTATCACTTGCTTGCTCTAAGAGAGAGGATATAAGGACCTGTATGATGGTAGTTCTTGCTAAAGAACTGCTGTTGAGTGTAGTCCTGTGCCCAGCGGTCTGGTATCCAATCCTGATAATGAAAGTGTCTATGGTCTGTATGGTGGAAATACATATGTCCTGTTTTACAAAAAGACCTGTTCCAAATCTTAAGGAAAGCTGGTTCTGGTTTTTATAATCAGGGCTCAAATTTTATCATTTAATTTTAGCCCCTTGTTTAGCAGTTATACTCCTACAGTATAATCCAAATTTATGTCTCACCCAGGTCATAATGTATTTAAACTATGAACTGAAAACTGCTTCAAATGTGCGAAACATCATATGTGAAAACTCGTTTTCAAATGGCGCACACAGAGAAATCCAACTGGATTCGACAATCAAACTGTTCTGCATGTATGAAACTTACTAGCAGAAATGTGAAAAGGAGGCCTTCACCATGCCACTCAGCCCCCGCCCTGTCTCCACTCACACAGGTGATCCTTCCTGACCTGGCGGTGCTGAGGATCGCTGTCTATGACGACAACAACAAGCTGATTGGTCAGCGTATCCTTCCCTTGGACGGGCTGCAGGCAGGCTACCGGCACATCTCCCTGCGAAACGAGGGGAACAAGCCGCTGTCCCTGCCCACTGTGTTCTGCAACATCGTGCTGAAGACATACGTGCCCGATGGCTTCGGGGGTGAGAGTTCCTGCACCTGCACCTGCATGCTCAATACATACAACCAGCATTTACACTCCACATCACAAACATGAACATCACTTGCCATGCAATCTGGGGATTTTTCAAGAAAATTGTTACAGTTGTTTTGCAGAACACACCCAGACATGCAGGAGTGTAGA
The DNA here is from genome assembly GCA_022829145.1 of Albula goreensis. Classification (NCBI taxonomy): domain Eukaryota; kingdom Metazoa; phylum Chordata; class Actinopteri; order Albuliformes; family Albulidae; genus Albula; species Albula goreensis. The sequence continues at coordinate 25,577,173 of CM040747.1, read as the reverse complement.
TGGGTTAAAGGTGAATTCCATACTGATATCAGAAACACACTTTAGGAGGTTGTCAGTACTTGCAGCCTGCAGTAGAGACAGCAACACTTTGGGCCAGATTTACTAAGGAATAGTCTCAGCGCAAAAATATTCGCTAAATAGCAACACTTTTGTGGTCGCAGACACCAAAGTATTAATGACTGATTTACTACGACTTGCTCTAATTACACAATCAAATGTCAAAATTAAATGCCGCAATTTTACAGTAGGAGACACCCATAAAAAAGATAATGTGTGACATGCTTACACATCTGATGCAAAATGAATACGGTGTAAGTAGTGAGGGAACCTCAAGAAAAATAAAACTTAGATTTACTGGTCAGGTAAATGATATAACAGCCAACGAGGCACAGCTTCATAATGCCGTATTACACCATAGGAATTAAACACCAGCTGAGAGAAAGTTTTGCAGCGACATCATATTCAAAGTTAATTTATTACGTACAGGCTAACAAAACCAACAGTGTAGGAAGTTAAGAGAATATGGCATGATGTCAGGCAGCATACAAAAACTTTTCTGCAACATAATAAGGGCAAAAACCTCAGCTGCTGGTATAACATCAGGAACAATATTAACACTGGTTGGAATAAGGTTATTGCTTGTTCCACCATCTCACTGTCTGTAGATAGAGCTAGAGAAAATAAAGCTTCTGTGATGTGAACCACGGTACTTGCAACAACATATGTGGCTATTTGTTTTGCATCACACACAACCTGTACATTCATGGGATATATGTGTTTCCTATTTCTGAACACTTGTTCGTTGTATGGTGGAACAGCGCGGCTATAAACCATGCAACTACACTCTGAAAAGATATGGACGCAAGGACATGTAACAGTAGAAGCACCACACCCGGCAGAGAATTTGATTTTTGGGTGTGTGGCTCAAGTTCCTCCAGTATTGCGAATATCCTGTGACTGTGTAACCTCTGTGATATCACGTCAGTATTTGCTGTTAGGTTAACTGACAGAGGTTCTTGGACGGTGTGAAATATCCGCCTGCTTTCAGACATAACGATTCTCACGCAAAGATGGGAGTCGCAATTACTGCAAGGTTTAGTAAATTTGATGGAATACTTAATTGGCCTCATTTGCAAAACCTCCACCCGGTTTTAGCACATTCACCCCAGGTATTCATATGCATGAACAGATTTTACTATGTGCTAAGAGGAGATTTGCAAAGTGACATAGTCGCTGCAAAATCTTAATAACGATTTTCACCCTTGATAACTGTTTAGTAATTCCCACGTAAATATCGAGACATTTTAGCAGCTGCTTTCACAACTGAAAAGCAGCCACAATCTTTGAGTAAATCTGGCCCTTAGAGTTTTACTGTCCTGGCTTGGTGCAGTACTCTGTACATTCTTGGGTAAATGGCTAGCCTAGTTGGGCCCAAAAGCCTGTTCTCATCTTGATATACTGTTATATTAACATTGTATCAAACACTGATGTGCCTGTAACAGTGAAAAATGCACATATTTCTTAGAACACCTACAAACATGTTTCATACAGTGTAAAAGCCTGTGTTTTAGTAGAACACCCACACATGTGTTACGTGTGAAGAGCTGCGTGACTCATCAGAGTTTCGGCGGAGGACTGGAGTGCTCTCATCACCATACAGGACGGTTTCAGGGCCGACAGGCCAGGGACACATTTCTCTTTTATGTTTTGTCACCTCACTAAAAGCTATTAGTCCCAGAGAGAATAGCTCCTGATGTCTCACACAGTTGCTCATTCGTATCATTTGTTTGTTTGTTGTTTTTTTTTGTCCCACACAATATTAATGCACATTCACTGAGCAGGAACGTGAGCAGAATTTCTATGTACAAATGTGAAATTTTTTTATCTCTTAAAGTGTAAAGCCAGAGTAGACAAGTGGAAACCAAAAGATTTGGGGTTTTTGTTGAGACGAATGAGGAAGTAGTTGTGATAAATGACTAATGGAATATGATGAGCATTAATGACACTGAACTGATGCTCTGTGAAAACACACAAGAGCCAAACAGGATTTTCCTCTCTTCACTGACACTTCTAAGGCATGGAGCAGGAAGATCACCAGAAGGGTTCATGCAACATTAAGTGCAGACTCATACCATTGGCATGATATAGATTACACATAAATGAGTCATTAATTCCTCCAAAATGCTTTTGCGCCTATGCTACCCAAAACGGCACACTTAGTGGTGTCCTCTGGTGGTGGAATATTTACATATATTAAGACTGAACTTTTGGGTACGAGGATCTTGGTTTGTACTGCACTATGAACCCAACTATTTTCCACTGGCAAGGATTGATCATGTCCATAAATAATATTATAAACCACACATGCATACATGTTGCATTATAAGTGTATCCAGGCTGAAATAAGTATCATAGCTTATCCTTTTATAGTGGCCATGTTGGAGCATCATTATGCATATATGGAAGTTATGTGAAAATGTGCTTGTTGCAGCCATTGTGGATGCACTGTCAGATCCAAAGAAGTTTCTGTCCATCACGGAGAAACGGGCAGACCAAATGAGAGCCATGGGAATTGAAACCGTATGTATCTCCTCCTACTCAAAATTTGTGTTAATGCATCATCTTAAAAATGATTTATCACTGTAATGAAGAGTTTTTGAACTACAAATATGAATATGTACTTTAACTGAATGTTGCCATGGGCATTCAATTCTAATAATCTTTTTTATCACATTCTTTAATAAGCCTCTTCTGTTGCATTGGTCAATATCCTGTCATCCAATGAGAGCCTGGATCAGCCCAAGTTACAGTACTAAATGGCATTTTTTAATTCACATTGAGCACTGTGTTGACTGGTTTCAATTTCACCCCCTGTGCAGAGTGACATTGCAGATGTGCCAAACGACAGCTCTAAGAATGATAAGAAAGGAAAAGTGAACCAGGTGAAAGCCAGTGTTTCACCGCAGACCAGCTCTGAGCTCGGACAGACATCCATGGCCGGACAAACCAACACCACGGAGGCCAAGAAAGGTACGTTCAGCAGTGTGTTGTCCCAGAGTTTGGGTAAAAATGAAGGGAGATTTTGCATTTTCATACTTTTTTGGAACTTGTGGACTATTCAGGGGCCAACCGAAGATGTACCTTTAAGGTCTTAATATACTTTTTTGTCATTTGCACACTTTTGAAATAGAGTCACAAGTTTCTTTTGTTTAAAAAAAAAAAACGTGTCACACTCTTCACTATTCAGTTAAATATAGTGCTTAGTAAAGGTTGTTGTCATGCTCTCTCAGATACAGCAAATTTGGTGCCACAGGTCAGCATTGAAGACTTGAAACAGATGAAGGTAAAAGTAGGGAATCTCCTTTACAATACAATCATTGTCTTTCATTCACCCACCCACAGGGCCTACCAGCAAGATTTTACTATGATATATTCACATTATTATCATTAGTGGCTGTTGCTCTGAAAGCTTGATTGTGTATGAAATACCTTACAGCACTGTATTTGTTGACAAAATCTCTGAATGTTGAGTTAATTAAAAAATCAGTTGAGACCATAATTCATGATGTTTTAAACAGCCATTATTCACTGATTTCAGTATTTTTAGTGTAGTTATGAGGTATATCTGAGGGTGAAAAGATCTTGCAGATCTTTTTCCTGCCTGTTTTTGTTCTAATCACAAGGTTGTCTTCAGTTTGAAAAATTATACAGTATTGCATGCTTAGTTTTGTTATTGAGACTTTAGCAAGTGCTCTTTATTGTTATTGACAAGCTTTCATTTTTCTCCAGTCATACATTAAGCTTATAAAGAAACAACAAAAAGACCTGAATGCTTTAAAGAAAAAGCATGCAAAGGTAAGCTTATCCTCTGTATTTTTTAAAATATTTGAAGCAATTTAGTACAATTATTTAAATTTGTCCTAGACCACTGCTAATTGGGAAATCAGATATTTAAAGTGCTTTTGAAACAGAAAGCTTTCACTCATAATTAATGATATCCTGTAGATAACACAAGCCTAATTAGTTTAATTGTGGTTAACAGCTGATAAGGAGGTCCTTTGGTTTTAATTTGGAGTTTCTTGCATCATTAAGTTTGAACAAGTCACTGAAACTGAATCAGACTGGAGTGGGGGCAGGGGTTTCACTGTTTGGGCTCTGTAATCAAACTGTGTGTCTAGAGCATACAGTTCCCCACACACATTCAAACACACGTTCACACTTCAAAACAGGATGCACACATGCATGCAAACATTCAGATGTGTTTACTGACATGCAAACAAGAGCAGACGTACACACATTTCATATCACTTACACCATCACAAGACCTCCATTATAAAAAAAACCTTTGCTTTAATTAGTTGCTCAGGGTGTAAGGCGAAGCACTTTTCACTGTACATTATCATTGAAGGTTTTATGTTTTCCTTTTTCACTTTAAGGTCTTCTTTTCCCTTGAAGTACTTCCTATAAACTCACATGGGCTACATGTCTCACCTTTGCTGTACTTCCTTTACCACATTTATTTTCTGTAGTTTTTTACCCTTATGTGAGTACAGGGGAAAAAAGCAGTGGGTTGGTTAAATGTGCACCATGGTCTGGAGAGTCACACCATTGCTATAAAATCCTCTGAAATCTGAAATCCTCTTTCAGTAGGTACTTGTAGGAGCCCCTGTCTGTGGTTGCTGGGGCTCTTTTTGCATGCACTATAACTTGTATAATAAATGAAAGCAGCGTCTGTAGTGCATAGTACATTGATATCGTGAGTGGCGCGTACTTTCATCTTCCCACCCCCTGCATTATGCAGTGCACCCAGCCAGAACAAGTGTTTCCTGCAAGATGCACACGCACACACACACTCACACACACACACACAAGACCCTTTGCTTTCATCTTGCCCTCAGAAAACAGTGATATTATTAGCATTACAAAGGTCTGATTGTTCTTCTGAAAAGTTCACCTGGGCACAGGACTGTGGTGTCTGCATCAACAAAAGACGCAGCTCTAGACTACAGGGATGTTTGTTTTTTTGATAAGACTTCAGTAAGGGTTCTCCTAACCTCCCCCTATTTCCCCTCCCCAGACACACATATACATAAATTACCATTCACAGTCCCAAAACAAAGACACTGTTTCAGAAGGTGAAACTTATGCTAACATATTGAGTTTGCGATAATGGGGCCTATAGCCTGGGCATTGCAAGCTTGAGCTGTTAGTAGTTTCTTAGCTTTAGCAGTAGGGCTTTTACTGCATTAAAAAGGTTTGAGGTGGAAAGGCAACAGCCCCTATAAGACCTGCTGATAACACAAGGCACAGATAGGATATCTTGCTTCGTGATGGTGTCAAACTAATGAAGTTCATTAAGCTGTTTATATGTTTGATTCCAGGATAACAGTGCCATGCAGAAATCCCACTGCACCCAGGTGGATAAGATAGTGGCTCAGCACGACAAGGACAAACTGACCTATGAAAAGCTGCTGGAAAAGGCCATTAAAAAGAGAGGGTAAATCTGAGTCTTACTTTGCCTTTCTCTGCCTCTGCTACAGGACACTGTGTTACCACATAGCTTTCACTGCCTGTTTTGCAGGACACTGTGTCACCGCATAGCTTTCACTGCCTGTGTTGCAGGACACTGTGTCACCGCATAGCTTTCCCTGCCTGTGCCACAGTTGTCTCACTCACACCATGTGCTCTGTGTTCCATACAGAGAGAATAACTGCCTTGACCTGAAGAAGGAAACGGAAATCAAGGTCCAGACGCTGAGTTCTGATCACAAAGCAAAGGTAAAACAGACCCATGTGTCCTAATCTGTCCTTCTGCATGTTTCCGGAATTTGATTTTGTATTTCCACTCCAAGTATTAAAAGCATAGCAGAAACTGTGTTCGTTAGAAGAACAAGCCTTGGGGGCAAGTCCATTTGGCACAGTCTGGCTCTGAGCTTTCAAATAATGATCCCCTGAGCAACCGGGGTTTAATTCTTGGCTTGTGCACCTCTTTACACTTTGACCTCTTCTCTACCTGTAAATCCCTTAATCCTCCTGATGTCTAAAAAATAAACAAGTGGAGAATATTTTTAAAACAATACTTTACAACCAAGATCACTACCACTGATAGACAAGTGAGACAGCTGATGCAGTAGCAGGTGCGTCATGGGTTAAGAGTGGTTAATAGAATCACTTGTATGCAGGTCATGTTCTCTCTTGCTGTTAGCACAGTTCAGCTCCATTTCATTTGTACATCACTTTTTACAAGATCTCCATCACAAAGCAGTTTTCTATAGATCCCAGGCATATGACCCCCCAACAGCAAGCCAAGGGTGACAGTGGGAAGGAAAAACTCCCTGTCTAAAGGAGAACCCAGCTCAGAGGGGGGGCCCATCTGCTTGTGGCCAGCAACAGACAGCTTTAATGAGTTTAACAGCAGAGTATATTAGTGCTAACTGCCTGGTCAGTAGAGGCCAGCAGGGAGGTCCAGTTTCTGGCAATGAAAGGCGAGAGAGCTGAACCAGGGAAACCAGGATGGGTCGTACGATCAAGAGTTTGAGGCTGCAGCTCCAGATGGAAGCCTGGAGCAGGGACAGCAGCGACGTGCAGTCAGTGGAAGTCAGAGGCAGTAAGGATGAAGAGTTAGGAGAGGGAAGAGGGAGACCAGAGCATAAACACAAATGAATGTGGGTTGGAATTGGAATGCTAAAGCTAATGTGCAGCGGTAAAGTGGCAAGGTGTCTGAGCAATGGCATTACCTGTCGCCAGGTGAAGGAGATGGTGGCACAGCACACGAAAGAGTGGTCGGAGATGACGAACTCGCACAGCACGGAGGAGCAGGAGATGAAGGATCAGCACGTCCAGCAGCAGTGCGAGCACCTGAAGAAGCTCATGCTGACAGTGCAGGAGCAGCAGACGCAGCAGCTCAAACTCATCCACGAGCGGTGAGAAACGCTACCACTTACGATGTGCTCTCGCTAACACTGGGAGCGGTGAGAAACGCTACCACTTACGATGTGCTCTCGCTAACACTGGGAGCGGTGAGAAACGCTACCACTTACGATGTGCTCTCGCTAACACTGGGAGCGGTGAGAAACCTTACCACTTACAATGTGCTCTCGCTAACACTTGGAGCGGTGAGAAACGCTACCACTTACGATGTGCTCTCGCTAACACTGGGAGCAGTGAGAAACGCTACCACTTACGATGTGCTCTCGCTAGCACTGGGAGCGGTGAGAAACGCTACCACTTACAACGCGCTCTCGCTAACGCTGGACTTAAAACTCATTTTAGCTTTGGCATAACATGACTGCTTTCATGGTTGGAACACTGAATTGACCAATCACAAGGAGGAACAAAACTATCAGTCTTATATTAGCCCCAATACCACCGTCATGTCAAACAGCCATTACAGTTGTACAAAAAGTAATCATACAGGCCTGGAATGTAGTCATTAATGCCATTTTTGCCTACAGCAAATCAAATTGTAATGGGGCAATACGGCCCAAAGGTAGGACATGAATGCAGAAAAAGAATGGGTGCAATAGAAATGTATGCAAAATACTGTGGTATATTCATGGATCATTCCTCACTGCCTTCACCCCTAATACTAGCACTTATCCCACAGCCTTAGTGAATTCTTGTTTCTGATTGGCTGGAGGGTATAGACTTTTTTTTCTGCTAACCAGACACTTAAGAATTAGTTTCAACAAAGATGATAAATCACCATCCAAATTAGTACCCTCACTACATTAGATACTACCAGACATCTAAATCAATTGTTGCATTTGCTGTATGCTGACACAGGGACTACTTATGGCAACTTATCACCGTACAGGCCTCACCTTTTCTTTTTCTTTTAATATATGTCATACAAAAAAAAAACAAAAATAGAAAATAAGTCAAATAAAGGAGCATCAAAGTAAACAATAAACTTATACCCTATTCACCACATGAGATAATAAAGCATAAAAATGTGACCCTGTGCATGATACAAATTTGAAGTTGCAGAAAAATTTGAAGAAAGAAAATTACAACCGAAAAACTGGAGGAAATAGGGGGTGAATTAGCTGGTGTTTAAGTGAGTGATAACGCAGTGATCAGGCAGCTTGTGTGTGGTGTGGCTGCTGAGACATGCTGTTGGTATGTCTCAGAGATAGTGGATTTACTGCTCTTTCCTCTCTTAGCCTCTCTCCCGTACTGGGGGAGAAGCGCCTGAATTTGGGACAGTCGTCCTCATTTGTGTCTCCCAAGCTGTCTGCACAGCCCATTAACCACAGAACTGGCAACTTCCCCACAGCCTCAGAGCTCTGGGGAAAACATAAGAGCACATGTATGAACAGCACGTACACATTCTCCCACACACGCACACAAATGCCAACATTTAAGAGAGCTCAACCACAAATCATTCTGAAATATTCTTTAAATGCACAATTTTGCATCAGATTAATAATGATAGGGCCAGTTATTTTGATTTCAAAAAGGGGAAAACAGAGATTTGAGGCAGTTCTATTTTTGCCTTGATATTTTTGGACATGTGCAGTACAAACAAATTTCTTTAACTCACTCTCTACACTTTCAGAGAGTGTAGTAGTCAAAATGGCTGTTCAGACTTTTGGACCCTACTGTGTGTGTATATATATTTTATAATGTTTTTTATTCACAGTGCTGTGGTATATTGTAAATGTCCATACTTCTTCCCTATTACAGACAGAGTAAAGAGATGCGTGCAAATCAGGCTAAGACGTCCATGGAGAATAGCAAAGCCATCAGCCAGGACAAGTCTATCAAAAACAAGGCTGAAAGAGAGAGGTATAGTGCACCCCCACATCCCACCCACTGAGATTCACCATTAAATACCATTACAAACATGGCATCGTGTGTTAGCTATGTAACATCTCTATTACTGCAACTGGTATTTTTGAATAATTATGAACCATGCAATATCTCGTCAGTGCATTTTTGCATCATATAGCAACTTGTGAAATTAATGTTAATAAAATGTCTCTTGTTAACTTGTCTTTCAAAAGCAAATCAGATTAATTTTAGCAAACACGTTTCACTAATAATATTCTGATTTTTTGTGTAGGAGAGTACGGGAACTGAACAGTAGCAACACAAAAAAGTTCCTTGAGGAAAGAAAAAGGGTGTGTAATTCAATTTAAATTGGTATTTACATCACATGTGCAGGTGAATGGTGTATTAATACAGTTTGTATGTGTTTGATTGACAGCTGGCCATGAAGCAGTCAAAGGAGATGGAGCAGCTGGAGAAGAATCAGCGTGAGCAGCTGGACAACTTAGAGAAAGCCAATGAGCAGGTAGCCCTGTATACCCTTATCCTGTGCCCTGCCCCACCCAAAATTAAGCTCCACCCCTCCAAGTATTGTTTTCCAATGAGCGGAGACATCCAACCTCTCCCACATTTAGCCCCACCCCCATACCCTGTGCAAATAGACAGGAAGGTTTTTTTTTTCCATTTTGTTTTTGGTCTGGTGGCTTTAGATTTTTAGTTCCAGAGCTCTTCTCTGAATTGTTCTCCTCAAAACTGGCTCTGCTAGTGATGCATGAGATTTAGACTCCAGCCTTGAAGGACAGCAGTGTCTGCATTTATGTGATTAATTTATGTCCTTCATTGGGTAAAAAGTCTACATACCTTGTTTCCAAGGTCAATAGAATCTACAAAAACCTGTAGAGGATGTGGGCCCCCTCGGGTTACCGCTGAGATTTTCTCACCATTAAAACTCTTGAACTAGTCGTGTGATTTTTCCCTTTTACCCCCTTCTCACATTTTTTTTTGACAACAGCAATGATGTGGTAATACAAAGTGTAACCCCTAATGATACGAGTCCTTGGTCCCACATTCACCCACATTAACAGCAGTTGGCTGGCAGTGTATTGTAAAGATGTAGCAGCATGGGTTGCAACTCCAAGGGCTGCAGGTACCAGGTACAGAACTGCCATTGTGTACCGCTAACCAAACAACATTACATTCATTTGCCTCAGTGTATAAATAGATAGTATGAAAAAATGAAAGCTACTCGAGCCACCTTAGAAAAGGGCGTCTGCTTAAATGTCTAAATGCAATAAGCCAAACCAGCAGCAGCTCATACATGGTTGGGTCTCTGCTTCAGACAAATGGGATAAATCTCTGTTACAGACCAAATGTCTTACCCAAAACACAAGTTCTCCGTGTGATCATACCAGCCACCATCTGAAACATGTAAAACTCTCACTGAAGAAAATTCTTTCACTGTTTACATGTGAATGCCACATATGGAGTTGTTTGTATGCACACTAAACCAGCTTATCTTCTTTTAAGTCATTGGGCTCTATTTTGAGGACACAAACCCCTCATTAGTGTTTAAAGTCAATGGTAAAACAAAAAAAAACACAAAAATACCATAAATGGACATGCTTGTCATTTGCTCTAGTTTTTTACCAAGGAAACTCCAAACGCCATTACATCCTCAAAATAGAGCTGGTTGTCTTGTTTATAATTATTTTATGTATTGTAGCTTTTTATTTTGCCGTCTGTCATATCTCATTGCTTCATTTTTTAAATATAATTTGCTTGAATTTATTTTTGTTTTTGTACAGCTTTTGAAAGCACATCATGCAAATTCTAAGTGTCAAGGTAGGCCATAATGTCAATCTCAAACTTGCGCTTACCTCTGATTCCTTTCCCACTGCTCCTGTAAGACAGATCTCAGACCTGTGCTTACCTCTGGACCCTTTAAAACGTATTCTGTAGCTCTGACTTCAAACCTGTGATCACCTCTGAACCTTTTCATTCTGTCTTTGCGGGTACTTCCCTGTCAAAATTCTGAAGATGTTTTGCATTTTTTGTAAATTAGGTACAATGATAAAATGTCCCTTAGTGAAGGAATTTGGAGTAAATGTGGTTTTTATATCAAAAAGTGTTATTGACATGTAATAAAGTTGGACTTTTATGATGTTTGGACCCATCCAGCATCACTGTGAGACACTAACTTCTGCCGTATACATGTTATATTCACAGTCTTAAAACAGCACCAAATTGAATTTTTATTTTTTTTCCCATTACAGTTGGAGAATTACTACTTTTCTAGTCTTTCTTTTTGATCCAAATATCAAAGGTGCTTTCTCAAGTACTCCAAAACACCTTCGTATACACCTTCCGTCAGGAAAATCTAAAACCTTATGCACATTTTTGTTGTGACCTTAAGGGCCTTTTTAACATGGAAAAACCCTTTCGTATTTCTCACCAGAAGACTACTGTTCAAAAGCGCCTTCAATGGCCTGTCTTTAATATGTCAGATTTCTTGGAATGTATGTGGCTGTACTGAGAGTGTAGTTTGACTATCTTGGCAGGAGGGTGTTGTATGTATAGCTGCATTAGCAGGGTTTAGTTGCACTCACTACTGTCGCTCTGCTCATTTCAGGCGAAGGATATGCAGCAGATGGTGAAGCTGGAGGCACAGATGGACCGCAGACCAGCCACAGTGGTGTGAAGTACCCTCCCACTAACTGAGTCTGAGGCCCCGCCCACTGCCCCACCCATCACATCAGCCACACCCCAAGCCCCACCCCTCCTCCCACAGCCTGCAGCAGAGTCCCCTCACTGTCCCCGGCCATGTGGAGCCGATCCGCTCAGCCACATCTCCACCTGACATGATACTTAACACCGCCACCGTCCCGGAGCTGTGCCAGCACCGGCTGAGCCAGACTGCTCACCTGCAGCCTCCTATGGTCATTTCACTTTTATTTTATTTTTGTTTGGCAAGCTCCGTTTTATATACATTTTTAAAATGCATTGTCTGCAAATAGTAATATTTGTTGGACGTGATATTATTTATGTTTTTACCTACTTGCCAATGGTTTTATGTCATGTGGGTTTTAGGTCTAATATATTCAAAGAATATTTTTAAACCTTTTCTTTTTTGTTGTTTGTATTTTAATTTTACCACCTAAACAGAGCAGTACCAAACACAATAACAAGAGAGGAATTTTAGTCCGTCATTGCAATATCTTAATAATCACCCTTCCTTAACGGTTAAGTATTATGTCATGGGCACTTTTAAATACTGTAGGCTGTGAAGATGGTTGAAATGTAGCAATGCACTTGGATTGTTTGTGTGTCCTACGTGTGTGGATTGTACAACGTCAGAAATCTACGGGTTAGCAGAAAAGAAGTGCAAAATGTTTAACACTGAATGAATTCCCTAAAGACGGTAACGTCAGGCACTGCTGTACTTTTACATTCTACATGTATTTTGCCATCATGTGACCAGCTTTCTTTTGTTTATCCAAATTTAAGAAAACAGTTTCTAAATGTCAGTAGATATATTGAGACACTTTCAGAGGAACAGAAGACCTCCTTGTCTTGTTTTTTGGAGGGAAGGGGTTTTCATCCTTTGTTTTCCTTTTCTCCCTCTTTGGATATTCATAAGCCAGTTTTATTGCTACAGTCTCCTCGGTCAAATCAGGAGAACTCAAACTCTCCTCTGAAATGCACACTTCTGTTGGCCACTGCTTCTGAGTAACTACCAATTAAATCCCACAGTCAATGTGACAGAGTACACCTTAGTGCAGCTTGTGCATGCAGGTCACATGATTGACCACAGGGGGTGATGTCTTCTCACTGACTGAACCCTTTCCCTGGGTAACTCTGTGGCCAACTGCTATACTCAGCACTGGCAAAGTCAGGCTATGGTACCAGACCACTGAGCCTGCTGTCTAGTGTCTTAAAAGACATTTTTTGCCTATAATGTTTAGATTTTTTGATTTGTGTTCTAGATCAGTTTCTGTATAATCTTACAAAGACACAGTCAGAACACCAAATTACCTGTAACGCAGAGAAGAAACAGAGAAATTGGCTGCATTGGAATCCTTTAAAAATGTATCTTTTCCTCTTTTTCAGGTCCAGGTCCTGTTATGTAGTTATGGCCCAGACATGTTTTACAGTGAACATTTAAGCTGTTTAACAAACAGCTGAAGGGAGCATAATCTATCCCCATGAACCTCCTTCAGCATAGGATACAATAGCGTGTGCTTTACAGTACTGATTTTGGCAATGCATGACTGCAGGTCCCCCACTGTTTTGAAGTAATGGCAGAAAACTTGGCACATTAAATACGGAAGCAAAGGACACATTTTATGAATGTAAAAATGGCTAAAGATCAGAGAAAGGCATGAGGATAATATGAACAAGTAGCTGGTTGAAACTGAATAATGATAACTAATAATTAACTAAGCCCTAAGCCAGTTTTTAATTCACTCAATAATTCACTAGGCCTTTAATGCAGTGCTTTGTATGTCATTTCCATAACGAAATTGTCACGAAGCACAAGCTATAAATAAAGTCAGGTTCAAATCATAGGGAGGTTGGGCGAAGGAGGTTTTAACGCCCCTAGTGAGACATGTTGCCTCAAAATGATGCCAGAGGGAAACGAGGGCATACTCTGTTCTCCTTTCCTCAACTACTCTCCTCTTCTCCTACCATGTGTCCATGTGACATTTTCATAAGAAATCAAGGAAAGGAAGCAGAGTTCGAAAACAAGGAAACTTTAAAGTATTTGATTGCAGCTAATATAAACTCCTGTGATTTTCCCTCTGCTGCAGATGACTCAGTCATCAGATGCATGCACACAATCACTCAAATACGCACACTGACAACTCATGGTTTTTGAATGCAGGGGTCTGTTCACCCTTTACTGATTTACCATGCCTTCGCAATGGAGACAGATGAGCAGCGTTCAGATAAGTGCAGATAGGCTTCTTAATTCCCATGTACCTAATCAGCACATTGCAATGGTAATTACCTTCTGTATGACTGAATATTCTTTGTGTGCGTATGTACATGCCTCTGTGTGTGCACACATGTGTGAATATGTGGCATTGAACATGGTTCTTTCCTAATGGTACTTTTCTCACATAGTTTTGCCCATTAATGACCTTGTGAGAAATGTTATGGATTTGGATGGTTATGCAGAGTGACAAATGGAGTGCAGACCTATTTGGAGTATGGGAAAAGGTATTCTAAATGTATTTTGTACTACAGGACCCCCATTGTATGCGCTGTATAAACAGGAAGTAAAATGGAGTAAACATTATAATATCATGTAGAATAAAAAAGGCATCATACAAATCAGGTGTAGCGCATGCCAACCCCATAGTCTGAGCTTTGCCAGACACAACACAATGTTATTTTGCACAAGTGGTCCAAAATATTAGTATGTATTAATAATATATATGTGTATCCCTCAGAAGAGCTGCTGTGGTTTCACTGTGGTGTGATTATAGCTGCTGACAGGGCAGTGTAATGATGCTATGGAACAGCCGTATTCGCTAAGGAGGACCACAGAGGTGTTGTGTGCTGCTAACCAGCACAGTGGCACAGTCATGCACACTAACGTCTGCAGTGGATGTAGCCTGCTGATTTGAAGATGATGGAATTGCTGTTTGCTCTGCAGTGCCACAGTCATCATCTAGAGGCAGTATTTAAATTGGTTGTTTGCTCCATGTATTAAGGTTAAGGTTTGGAAAAGGCAGTCACACAGTGGATGATTGGTTAATACAATGTGCATATCCATCCCAAGCTAGGGGAACTGTTGTGTCCCTGAACTTTCCTGCTTGTTCTCACTATTTGGAGATTGAACTAGAAAGAGGGAATTTCCCCACACTGCCTTCCTGTGTGAATCCTGATGGATGGCCATAGAGACCATAAGGAAATTATGATGTGGCAAAATTACAGGTGCAGACCCATCTGTGAACAGGCTGAATCAGCAACTAATGTGGGAACGAAATGCTTGGTTCACACTACATTACTTCATTGTGCACTATATTTCTTTAGTGCACACTATTTTGCTTCAGTGCATACTACATTTAGTGTGCACTACAATACTTCAGTGCACACTACATTTCTTAAGTACACTACATTGCTTTAGTGGACACTTCATTGTATGTGTAAACTACATTACATCCATTGAACAACACTCCATCACTTGACACTATGACATCAGTATACACTACATTAGTGCAGACTACATTACAGCAGTTTACACCGAAATGCATTCATCAGTGTTTGCTATGACACGAGTGTCCACTAGAGCACAATACAGGGTGGTGCTGTCTTGAAATTAGCCAACTGTAGCCATATGCTTTGCATCTGTTAAACCCACAGTGCTGTCACAGCTGAGAGTAGAAAGCACAGCTCCTCATTTGTCTGTGCACTGTGCCTGTGCCATGTACTGCATGTTTCTGTCCAATGAGAGGCAGACAGCTGGTCATATCTGTCCAATGAGAGAGACAGAGTGGTGGGTTTTGCAAGCCCAGTATGGGGAATGTCTTTAGTTGTAGGCAGCTGTGTTAATATATTACTGGCCAATGGCACGACATAATTGATTGACCAAAAGTTAAAGTATTTCCTTTTTAATAAGATCTGATAACCAATAGAGTAAAACACACCACTATATTATTATTTTATCTTTTTTTTTTTCTACGGTTGTAGTACACATAATTCTATAGAGACACTTTATTGTATATACTGGAATGTATGTAGTTTATTATTTCTGACCAAACATGTTCTGCAGTATATCAGTAACCTTAAGGGCTTTGGGATAAGGGTGTGTTTGTTACCCAGGAAGATAATTATCAATCATTTCAATTACTGTACTTTACTTTCAGTCTCAGTCCATCTTCCTGCATCAGACAGTAAACGATGATCATCACATATCTAGAGCGGTATTATAAGAAGTGCTTTTACATTGAAATTTGCATTGCTTTCAAATGTGCGACCCAGCAAAAGTCTGGTTGGACATTTCAAGTTATTTTACAAATAATAAATGCCAAAATAAGGGGTTATTTATATATAAATATATATAATATATAAATATGGGAAATATAGCAGGTAGTATAAGACTATATTAGGGTTTATTAGAATACCCTTTACACGTGTATGTTTTTATGTTGTGTGACCTCATGTAACCATTGCTTTGTAGTTTATTGTAAAAGCAGATTATTTTTGCAAAATATTGTTGCTTTTACTTTTAAACAAGTTTGTTTTTCCTTTTTATTTCTGTTTTAAGTGTAGCTTGGTGAAAGAACATCATGTGAGTGTTTTTGTATTTATATTGTTATTGTTGAAATTCTAGCAATGAAAATACTGTTGTTATCCTGCTACTTTAATACTGTTTTATAGTATATGTATCAATAAATAATCAAAAAGGAAAAAGAGGTGATTTAGTCACTGCTGACTGTTTCTTTCCGAACTGCCATGAATGATCCTCTTCTCTTCTCATGCCCTGGCCCTTCATACTCTTAAACAGAGCTAATTATCATGAGCAGTGTTATCGTTCAGAACTTGTAGATCAGTGATCTTAACTCCTGGTACTGAAGGGCAGCAGGATGTGCTGGTTTTTGTTGTTACTTAGCACTTAATTGACTAATTAAAACAGCTGATTTCATAGTTACCTCTATATATAGTCATCTCTCCTCCTTCCAATGGTTCTGAACCTACTGTAGGATTTCAGGTGATGGTAAACCAGCCCACACAGCATTCAGGACCTGGGTGGGGCACAGCATTAGTTGGATGTGTGGGGAGCTTTAAGGTTATCTCCTTTGAGCATCAGGCTTTGTGTAAATGATGAACAAAACAGTTGCCAAATCAGAATCGACAAAATGGGTTGTTAATTGATAGGTTAGGAACAGGTACGACTGAGTATACCAGTCTGTCACGTCCATACATATCTATCACGTTCAGCAAGTACGTTTTCACCCTAGTGGTAAAGGATGCAACTGCATCAGCATTCAAATGAAAGTCAATATACAACTGGACTTACATACTGGGCAAACACACAGGTTTTATATCTATCTATTTGGTAATGGCCCTTGTTCCTGGTTGGGATGGTGAGTGATGCATACACACAGCAACCTGACAACCTGTAACATGCATAAGTCATTAGGAAGGTTAACAGATTTTTAAATACTGCCAGTTTCTTCACAATTCAGAAACTTTCGCCAGCCGTGTCACATTTTGTATTATATTCTTCACCTGTCAATTTTTTAACAGACTGATTGTTTCATAGCTGTTGGTTAGTCTTTCACAGCTCTGAGTTTTTTCCACATTCCATTTAAATCACTAAGTTTTTGCCATCTTGGTAAAGGCACACTGATGTTGATTCTTGTCTTCGTGTGCATTCTGTAGTTGCCTGATATTACTTCGGCTTGCTGGTGACAAATTTTCTTTTTCTTGGATTCAGACATTGAGAACACTAGTGGCCTCTGTGGGACTTGGAAGATTGTTAGTAGTTGTGTACCATTAAAGCAGTTAGATTTAAGAGGCCAGTTCAAAGTTGAACCCCTCTTTAAACAAATATTCTACTCAAGAGTTAAGCAGAACAGGTGACTGTGTCACAGATGAAACAGTAATACAGTAATATGGGTTTCTCTGTCCACTTGTTTTTTGTGAACAAATTAAAAATACAATTTTTCTTAAAGAGCTTTTTTGGTTCACTAAATGAATGTGTTATATATACTTACAAATGATGGAAATCATGTATTGTTCCAAGAACATTGTGTGAAGTTCTGTAAGTCTTCAATGGGACATGCATTTAGAATGAGAGAATACATTTGGTAATTATGTCTGACCCAGTGATAAAATAGGTTGTTCATTTGAATCAGAAAGACACACCTGGCAGTAGCTAATTGTTAAAAAGCTCGCCTGTGTCCAAAGAGAGCTGGTGATGCAGAGGACAGCAGAACTGAAGTTCACTTAGTTCACTCAGCAGAGACACATTTAACAAATAACTGGGCTGTGCAGTTAGATGTGATTTTAAGGAGGTTTGATGAATGTATGGAAAGTTTAAACATTTTTAGTACGCAAAATGGCATTATTCTCCCAGTTCCATCTTTCCATTTACCTTGATTGCCATGGACACCTTGTCCAGAGATAATAAACATGCTGCACTTTTCACCAACAACCTCAAAGTGCTTCACCGTTAAGCACACATCATAAGAAAATCCCATGCAGGAGTTGTAACAGACGTGGCTATATGTATACATGCTCAATAAAATAATAATCAAAGAGAATTACCACCAGTCTCCAAAATGCCGTACGGGTACGCAATAAAAGTGAACGATGTACTTGTACGCAAGACAACAGTGTCTTTTAAACGTTTTAGTTCTGTACCTGTAGGATTTTGGAGTTTGAGACGTTTATGGGCCTTTTTCAAACTGAGATGACGGATACATCGTGTATCAAATATAATTGTAACTGGTGGTGGGGGGGGTTGATTTTATAAGAGCTCGACGGTCTGTTTTTTATAATGTGATCTAACAACAACAATCGCCAGCTGAATTAATGCACATCATAGACACTCATCGTGTCGGTGCACTCTCTGAAGCACCTAATGATTATACCAATTTCAGTGCCATTTGAAACCAGACAAGATATGTTAATGTTATTAGCGTCGTCCTGGAAACTGGGCCACTTTGTTTGTATAAATAGTGGACGAACTGTAAGCTATTTTTCACAGCGGTGAGCATCAGGTGGGTAGAGAGAGAGGTTTAACAGACCTGCTCCCCAGCTGAAAAACCTTTTATCTCTACATTTAACACCGAGGTGATCCAGAAAATACCACAATGCTGAAACTTTCTGAAAAAGCTAGTGGCCAAACGGGGGCTAAGATTCTCCTAGATGCCATGTCAAATGATAAGGTCCATCTGGCACGCTTCATTCTTGATGCTTTGGATGGTAAAATTATCGACTCCACGAGCGAAGGCGCCTCAACGCCGCTCATTTCTTCTGTACTCCTGCCAGATTCGCGCGCCAGATCCAAGTTCATGGACCTTCTGCTGCAACGAGGCGCAAGCGTGAATCGTCAAGACGAGCGAGGGCGCACAGCTTTGAGTTACGCTTGTGAAAACGGTTACCTGGACGCAGTGAAGGTACTGGTTCAGAACAATGCTGACCCGGAATTAGTGGATATTTGGGGTAACACCGCTCTGATGTATGCTTCCGTGGCCGGGCATTCATCGGTCGTTGATTTTTTGGTGAGGGCGTTCAAGAGACTGGGTTTACAGATTGACCGACAAAACAAAGTTGGCAATTCGGCAGTGGAGGTTGCAAAGTACCTTGGACACCAAGACTGCTTATTCGCACTCACAAGTAAAGCCAAGAAGAGCCACGACAATCATGTTAGCACGCCAGGAGATGCTGAAAGCAGTGCAGATAAAGACAAACTTGGAAGAAAGTCAACAGAAGCTTTAAAAGTAAATGTTTTGCAGAGCCAAAGTCACATTTATTCAAAGGATGGGGGTCCTGGGAGGATGGGGGAAGTCGCAGGAACTTCAGATCGAAGAAAGTCCTCTTTTTTACGCAGTAGAATTCATTCCATGGACTCCATAGAGGAGTATGAGAG
This sequence comes from Albula goreensis, assembly GCA_022829145.1. Lineage (NCBI taxonomy): Eukaryota > Metazoa > Chordata > Actinopteri > Albuliformes > Albulidae > Albula > Albula goreensis. The sequence continues at coordinate 25,557,796 of CM040747.1, read as the reverse complement.
AGAGTGTGATGGTGCGCCCCCTTCGAAAGACGTTTTACCTGGAGCTTCTACTCTAAAACCTCATGCAAGGTCCTTCCATGTCCAACACGGTATCTGCAAAAATAGACTAGGGGACAGAATAATCAGCGATTGCAGTAACATAGCGCCACTATCTAGGTGCCCGGATAATCAGTTCCCATTGCTGTTCTCACCACGGCCCGTCAAAAACGCATCAAATCGGCGCTCGTCAGCATGTACCGGAGCCTCTTCAGACACCCATCTGTCCAGCCCTCTCGGGATTTTGTTAACTCCTATTCTAAGATCAAAAGACGGCAATCAAGAGACAGAAAATGAGATACAGAAGAAAACAGCCTTTGATTTCGGAATCCGCCGATTTGACGATAGTTACTATCAGAAACGTTGTAGTTTGCCCACAAGTGTTCTCAGCCCGACGCCACCTGACCGCTCATTGATGCCCTTACGCAAATCAAAAACTGTGCTGAAGAACATACCGCTGGGTAGCACTGACACTCCCGGCGCTTCTGTGCTAGGGGCGCAATCGACCTTTACCGTTCTAGGAAACAAACTGTTGCGGCGCTTTACTTTCCCTGAGCTCAAAAAGACCGTGGTAGAAGCTAGCGTTGATGAGGCGGCTGCCACGCTTTCAGGAAGTCATGCTGTGGCAGCGCGAGGAATGCCGAAATCCGAGACTTTCCCTCTGGTTAAGAGGCACCCGCAGGTGGGGAGTAAGCCCAGCATCGACAGTATCAGTGCCGTGAAATGCGAATTTGACTGTCAGTTAAAGATGAGTGCACCCTGAGTTAAACACCGGAAGACACCATTGTCCACAGCTTGCGTACACATTTCCTTGCAATGCTGAAGGCACAGGTGCCCTTCGACAACTGAACTGAGGCCTCGCTGCGTATCGGACATACATTTCAGTCACTGCGTCTGCATTCCACTGACTCGATGTTTGTTGCATTCTAAACTGTAAAATACTTCTGCCCGCACAACTACTACGTGAAGAAAAGCTTCACCTCATCCACTATGACAATCAGCTTGTAAAAGTTTTTTAAACATGCAGTTTGCAGTGCTTCGGTAAAGGGCGCAATGCTTCTCTGCTCCGGAATAGGTCACCTTCTGAATGTATCCCTCGAGTTTATAGGCACCCATTTTGAATTCACAGATCCCCCAGGCCTGATTAAAGTAATCAGGCATAAAAGCAGACGTTTGGACAATTCTAGTTCTCGCAAAGCAACGCTGGTTGCTTGAGAGTCGTGTTATGTGCCCCCAAAATGTGTCTATTAAACGTGCTTCATCCAAATTTCACATTTTTTTGAAATTGTATAAAAACGTTTGTATGTTGTTTTTGTTTCCTTTCAGATAATATTAAAGCATTCGTCATTGTTTTTATTTTCGCATTTTCATGTTATTTTATGTCATGTTGGCTATAGATCTAAAATGACTAAATAAAATTGAGGTAAATCATTAGCTTCAATCTTTTTCTAAAGCACTATTTCTAAATACCTTCACAACTAACACTGGGATCAGCCGGTTACAGTGTAGAGCCTGTTTCATGGTGCATTGACCTGAACTACTTGGTCATTCATTGACTTGTAATGTGATTGGAGGCACGTGCATGTCCTTATTTTACCATCTGCATATTGCTTGGTTCGACACGGCGCAAGATCAGCGCCCATGAAGGTCGTCTTATTGTGTGCGCTCAGATATAACATATATATATAGGTACAAAACCTATTCATTATGAAGATACAGCCTTCTCCAAACTTACATACATCTATCTGTTTCAGATAGAACTCCAGTGCTTGTATGTGTTTGTAAATACGTGACCCAACTCAAATATCTTGAAAGAGAGGAGACACTGAGACGTCATAAGCGCTGGGATTCTCGCTGCTCTCAAAGTTCATGTGACTGCTGGCAAAGTTAAAGCACTGAAACACCGCATCGTGCGCGCAGCTTCTCAGGACTTGTGTAACAACCGAAAAAAGAGCTTACGCTCAAGAACAACGCCCAGTGTTCTGAACAAGGGCACTGACGAAAATGTGATGTCCTTTTTTGATATTGTTCATTGACATAATTTATTTCACAATCACACTTATGTTTAGGAAGAAATATTACATAGGTTTGGGTATTTTCTTTTTTAAAAATCTATACAGTACCAAGATGAGATAACTATGACAGACCAAATACAAAATTATTGAAAGTGTGTTGTTTTAAATGACAGCCTGGGTTGTATCACTGTGGTCGCAGCTTTCACTTCGCACGGCTGAGCTCACTCATTACAGCACTGCAACGGGAGCACATCCACGCGCACCAACAGCTGCAACCTTGCCCAGAAGCGGAGGGTAACGGGGGCTACCGTCATTTCAGCTGCAATGGCAGGCACGAAAATAACAGCATTGCGGGACTAGCGCCGGTGATAGTCGTGGCAACAACTTGACAAGAAGTTCCTCCGCCCGAATCGGTTACCTTGAGTCACGCTGCAGTTCCCTATATGCTGTACTCTCCGTGGCAGGGCCAGCCGCCGCTCCTCAGTTTAAACGCGTTCCTGAATCATTTCTTCCTTTTTTTGAGACAGACGTGTTCTGTGCGCTGCCTGACTGTATCGCCACAGATGACTAAAATACCGCCGCTGTGAATGTAGGCTGGATGCTACCTCACGTATACCTGTGCAGTTGCTGCATACGCAATGTTGTGAGCGTGACTGCTCGACACTGAGCGGAAACCATTGCTCTCCGTTTCTTTTGGAGGGTATTTTTTTTATTAAAAAAACAAGCTAACATCAGATCATTGGAAACAGATCGACTAAATTATGGAGCGCAGCGGATTCAGGACCATGGAGAGCACCGGAATACAGCTGTTCACGTTTGTTTTTTTCAGTAAGTGACACGTTTCAGTTCCAAATTCTTGTGATGGTGCAGTTTGAGACTGTTGTCTTACATGTAATGCATTTACCTAGACCCAAGCTGATTCGTGTATCTCTACATAATAAACTATTTCACCAGTTCAATGTATTGTCGGTTTGACAGAGTACGCACTAAAATGAAATTTATTGTTTAATTCACTAAATTATAGATTTCTTATATTGCTGTTTAATTATTATCATTACTACTAGCAGCAATATGAGTATCGTTATTATCTTGTCACCAAGAAGCCCGGTTATTTCAATTACCTTATGCTCAACTGGTTTTCACAACTTAAATGCATTTTAAATGTATTTTTATTTTTTAATTGGTCGCATAAACTTTACGTCCCTCCTACAGGTATTCTGTCTTGCATACTGGCAGAGCAGGAAGTTGAAAATCTCTCAGGGCTGTCTACAAACCCTGACAAAGACATATTCGTGGTGCGAGAAAACGGAACGACTTGTTTGATGGCAGAGTTTGCGGTCAAATTCGTTGTTCCATATGATGTCCTTGCACTCAATGGTATTGATGTAAGCATCTTGATTCCTTTCTTTCCTTTTCTGAGCTCCGTGTTTCTAGTGGTATTGATACTGCAACTCCAGCGTGTGGTGAAATCACTGAGAAATGGATACTGTACACAAATAGCCAAACATGATAATTATCATCTTAAGAATACTTGTAAAATTGATTAAAAGAATCAAATCGTCCACAGTGCTTAAGTGAAATCTGAAAACTCATAATATAAAAATGTGACCACAGTGCATGATAACATGATGTGTTTTCCATTCTCTTCGGAGATTCAGAAATGCAGATGTTGCGCTTTAGACAACTCTAATCACAGGATACAAAAGGGAGATTTGGGTTTAAAAAAAACACGTATGGGGAACCTGATATATAACATGTTTTAATTTTACAATGTGGTCAATGGAAACTCTTCAATGTGTTTTGGAAAATGTAGACAATTCTATAAAACGAGAAAATGTAACCAAATTGGGTGAAAGATCATGATACATTACGTATAGTTCCGAACGAAGAAGATCTAGATTTATTGTTTCTTTTTTCCCTATTTAAAGCTGATCACAGAGCAAGCTTCGCTCTCGCTACCCCGTGGCGCAGAGATCGAGGGAAAATGTGGGAACACGGAAGCGGAGATACAGATATCGTGGATAAATAACGCCTACACCTTTCGGATCTTCTTCATGAAGGTGGGGGAGACTTTAGTGCCTTCTTAATACAGAAACAACAGATTTTAAAAGGCAACAACACAACGGAACTAATGAAGGATTTTGTTCTTGAGTGGGACATTGCAAATTAAATCTGGAGTTCAACGCCTACACGGGCGCCTAACATATAGTTTAAGCGCCAGCAGAGATGCTTATATGTTTTATGTATTTGTGTTTGTTTGTTTCATTCTTTTCAGGAGGTACACAACTTATCAAAAGGGAACGACATATGGAAAATCAGCAAGGTGCAATTGGTTTATGACACCTCTGAAACCTCTCACTTCATTAATGCAAACAGTCGTAAGTATTAGCCTGTATAAAATAGTTGTTAAAAAATCACGAAAAAAAAACTCTGCTGAAAGGTGTACCAAACTTGGCTTACAATTATTTGTGAATATCAGTTACAGCTAATAGTTTGTATTTTCATGGCTTCTTCACCGAAGAGTGACATTATGTTTATGATTATTATGATGATGATTAGTATTAGTAGTAGCATTAACAGGTTTACAATAATAGTACAAAAAACGTTTGATGCTGTTATGTTTTTGGAAGTTAAAAATACCCCAGGTAAGCAGATAAGTGTATGTAATTATTTCTACAGTAAACGGTTCACAGTTTACATAAAGAAAATGTAATGTGGTATTGTTTCAAAGCTTTTCTTGTTCTCTAGCTATGTATACGCTAAATCAGAGTGACCATGGTTTTATAACAACAATTTACACATCTTAGTGACAAGAGGGCTCATTTACTGAAACTATAATTTGATCAACGGCTGATCAATTTGCTACATACAATTGTTGGTCGTGAATGAAGATTCAAAGGGCAGAAACTGCACATACACCACACCATTAGCTGCAAGGCCGGACGATGTGAAATTTTTATATAAAAATGCGCTTCAATGCTCAAAACTCAACTCAAACATTTAACTCAATTACTCTTAATTAGGTATTAACCTGCAACAATGCAATTACTGTTAAGGGGAGTGAATTATTCATATTAATTTATATAAGCTATCATCCCCTACCTGAAGAGTCAAGCGGTTTAAAAAAAAGTCGTCACGCGTTGATTTACTCACCATTGTCGCGCTGCCTGCATTCTGTTCAAATATTGACATAAAATGTATCCTACTGGATCTGAGAAAATTTGTTCTTATTTTAGGTCATCCTATTAAGAAAGCGTGTGTAATATGCTTTCTGGTAATTGTGTGTATCAATATTAATAAAGTAGGAGTCACCTTCAGAATTCGGCCAAACCTAAAGGATTTTATCCGCTTGTAAAATGCTCTGTAGGGATGCGACATTGCACCGTAACCCCGTGCCTTGACATAGGCTTCAGGTAGAAAAATGCACATGTTCACTGAGCGCTTAAGAATAATATCTACTTGATGTTATATTGCCCATAAAATGTAATGGGTGTTTCGATGGATACTCCCCATGGAATCTGCTGATAGCACAACCGCAAGGTGCGCCACCACATCTGGTCAAAATGAAACTTCCCTTCACATATATCGTTCCCCTCACATTAACCTCTTGACCCCAGCTCTGTGTGTTTGTGTATGCGTGCGTCTGTGTGTATGTACATGTGTATGTGTGTGTTTGAATGTGTGCGTACATTTGCAGCGGGAAAGCACACCGCCAGCTTGCACCACCAGTCGGTCCTGGTTACTCCTGCTGGCCGCTCCTACGAGTGCCAGGCCCCGCAGACCCTCACCCTCATCTCCACTGACCACCAGAAAGCCATCACTGTCTCCATGTCCGACATCCAGATCCAGCCTTTTGACATCAAGAGTGACTTCACCTTCGGCCCAGGTACAGTACAATTCCTGATGCCCTCTGACTCATTCCTACAGTAATGCCTTACCATTGTTACAGTACGCTTACTCTCCCACAGTGTCAGTACAGTGAGGGTATGCTCTGAGCCTGACACTAAAGGCCCAGTTACTTTCTGAGCAACCACACCTGTGATCTCAATACTGTTACACCATGCACAATGTCAGCCTTGCAGATCCCCCAGGTAAAGGGCCAAATAATACATTGATTTAAAAATGCATCTAACTAAAGCTTCGCTGTCATTTTCGGTAGACTGGGCAACACTGTTAAGTGTTTGAAAGTAAACCCCTGTGAACGTGTTGGACTGTGCACCCAACAGATCTGATTCATACATGCATTCCATGTCCACATGACCTTTTTCCCTGGCTTTAACATTGACCAAGAGTCATCTCAGCGTAATAATTATGCCGTTTTGCGTGATATCAGGGTAGACAAGCCATATTTCAAAAGCAAGGAAGACTCATCCAATGCAGTTCAGACGATATCCATTTAAGACTACATGCAGTCAGGAGTCTTCTGTCCACCTAAGATACATTCTTTCTTTTTTATTACAAACTCATAATTAAATCAGTGACATGCCAGCCCTCGGCTGCTAACAGAGATTGTACATTTTATCAGGTCATTTAGTTATTGTTGCATGTCCAGTTATTCTGCTGTTTAAGAAAAACTTAAGTCAGAATACAGTATTTGTACTGACCATCTCAAAATTTGAAGATGGTAGATTTGCCTATGGACCATGGGAGAACACGGCCTGTCTAATTCTATCACTTTTAGGAAATACTGGTAAATCTGTGTAACCTCATTCTGTGAGGTTTCACAGACACCAACAACAAATGATAAGATATGATTTATTATTATCATATTAAGAGTAATCGTTTTCATAGTGGTATCATAGCAGTTATAACGCTCATCTGCAAAATACATGGTACTGATGACAAAAAACATACTGATGACCAAACATTCATATGAAATATTACATAGCCAGTAATTTGGGAATATATGATATTTCATTTATATAATTTCATTCCAAGGCGTTATTTTAAGGGCATTGTGCTGCAGTAGATGAGCTTTCTTTGCCTCAACCACTCATACAGTATGCAAACAGAGCCCAGATTACCAAAATCTCTATGGCAACGGGGTTTCATGCATTTTATTTGCTAAACAGAGAATGTCTCTGCCAAAGATACAGAGGCAAAAGATGCTGGTAATTTCTTTAACTTTGTTTGTGTAAAAATATGCTGATTTCCACATCATATATGAGATTGAGTGGGGCTTGCACGGCAAACAAACAGAAGCTCAGTGACACTAAGTTTCATGAGTTGAGTTACATGCACTATTCTAGGCTTATTCAGAGGCTAACCCTATAATTCAGCTTTGAATAATTAGGGTGTCATGATGTCAAGCCATATACAATTCAACATATCAAAAAACTATACTGATGAAAACACTATAAAAACACATTAAAAATACAAAATGTGTGTGTGTCATTATGTTCAAAGACCACAGTGGGGAATATGTTTTCATACATCTGCTGGCCTTTGTAAATGAAATCCTATTACAGAGTTATCAGATTGTTTCTGTGTATTTGACACCTGCAAGCAAGTAACTAACTGCAGATATGTATTGCTTCAGGATTTTCTTTTTAAAAATTGTAACCATGCACACTGCAGTAAGTATTTTTTATTTATCACCATGACAACAATCACTACCAGTGACAATTAATGTGAAATGGGTTCTTTAGAATGGCCTGCAAGATGGTGCAGAGCGAGGAGAAATGTTCTCCACAGAGGGAGCATTTAAACTGCCAGATATCCGCAATGCGCAGTGCCTCTGATTGGCTAGTTAACCCGCCTGACTGTAGCGACACCGCCATTGGTCGTGACATCATCACGGCATGCCCAATACAGACATACATCATTATGTCCTGTTACCTCAACCCAGTCTGTTAACACATGGGAACACACACCCACACACACACACACACACACACACATACACAAAGAGAATGAGAAGTGAGAAACCATGAAACCCACACTGAAATTTTGCTGAGATGGCATTTTTCAAAGTTGCGTAGGAGTACAAGTCTTGACTACGACACCTCTTGGCATATTTCTTCTGTTACCCTTGCTTTGTTATATTCATGATTGCGAAAAGTGAAGGTGAACTGTGCTAGCTGGGTGTATCCCCAATGGTGCTGACTGGGACAATTTTTTTTTTTGGGAGGAGGTGTAATTGTTTTGCTGTGGCACAGGCAGCTATTTAGATGTCAAGTTTGTGCGAAAATGGTGCACATTTCTTGGCTGAATGTAATGACTGGCTATGTTGGGTAAAATGTGGATAGTTTCACAGGCTTTATGTTGGGTAACAACAGGAGAGATTCTTCCATTTTGTTAAAATCCATGATTGTCCCTGCTTTGTGCTTGGTAAAATCTTTTGTTATTTGACTGTCCTTGGTTTGGTTAACATCTGGAGTCATTGGTATCCTGTTGGTAAAACCTTGATGGTTTCATTGGTTTTGTTTTTGGCAAAATCAGGATGATTTCATATTAGCCATTCAGTATGAAAGACAAGTAGTTTATAAATAACTGTGCATGTCAATTGCTTATTTCCAACTGATCAGAACATGGTTCCCATTTTAACATGCAAAAGAAAAACATGCTGGTGGATGCCATTCATATCCTATTCATGTTACATATTTCTGCATCTTTGCCAAATTTCTGTATCTCTTGCAGCAGCATGTCATTGCTCATTTTTATACCCAGTGATCCATTTTATAATAAACCCATTATACCACTTTCAGGTGCTGGATAGTCTTTCTGACTTTTAAAATTTCCTACTCTTGGCAATATATAGTAAACAGAGGAAACGTTTCAGCAAATGCACATGTGTGTATTGATGCAAAGCATGTGTTCATGTGTGTATATTAAGGTAATCTGTGGTGGCTAACGGTGTGTGCTGAGCTACTGTGATAAGCTAATGCCATGCATGTTCTAGCACTGTGTTAATGCTGTGTGTGTTAAGGTCACATATGCGTTCCCTGTGTGTGTGTTGGTGCTGAGATAAGGCTATGGATGAGCTGGAGCTATGCTAATGTTAATGTTGATGTGTTTGGGCTGTGTATGTTAAGATTAAATGTGTCAGCTACATTGTGTTTTAGGTGAGCTAAGCATGCTATCACTATGTGTGTGTTTATGCGGCTTTTTGTTCAGCATCATTTTGTATTGATACTGTGTTAGTGTTGTGCATGCTAAGGTCATGTTTGAGTGTTAGAGCTATGTGCACTGGTGCTAAGTATGATAAGCTTTTGTGTGTGTTAGCTGTGCTGTTTGTTAGCAGTGTGTGCATTGGCACTGTAAGCATTACTGTGGTGTTAGCATTTTGTATGTGTTCATGCTGCTTCTTTGTTAACACTGTGTGTGTTAATGGTGTCTTTGTTTGCGCAGCTTGTGTTACTGTTATTTCTGTAATAGCCCTGTGTGTTTTAACAGTGCCTACGTTAGCACTGTGTGTGTTAATGCTGCTTCTGCTTTAGCAGTGTGTGTGTTAATGGTTTGTTAAACTCATTTGACAGATGAAGACATCAGTGACAGTTGAATTAGCACAAATCCCTGGCACACTATATTACTGGCCAGCTGGATATGTAAGGCACAATAATATACAATCCAGAAATGAAAATAAAATATATATTTTATATTCGATGTCACATTTAACATATGTACCTTTGGTATTACTCATTAAAAGATATAAAGTGATGATATAGTGGAAAGGAGAAGGTGTTGGGGGTTATGGGGTGGGGGGATGTGCTGTGACGGTTGGGGGTTATGGCTGAATGTGCACATTATACAGCCCTGCAGGGTCTATTCACCTCTAAAGCACAGAGCACTGCTCACCATAAACACACACACACACACACACACACAACCATCAGATGCTCACACACACACACACACACACACACACACACAAAACCATCAAATGCTCACACACTCACACACGGCAAACACTCAACCCTCAATCACACTCTCTCACTCTCTCAAACTCACACACACTCGACCCTAACACTTGCAACCTAACAGCCTCACACACACACACAAACACACACACAATCGACAGTCATGCACATGCAATCACAACTTCATGCACACAAACACATACATGCATGAAGGACTTTCTCTCTCACACACACATGCACAAACTCACACTGCATCACAAACACAAACATGCCTGCACATACATTTTCGGTCCATACACATCCCCTGCTGAAACAGTAATACTGCAATTCAGTCCACAGAGGTACTAAAGCTGCTGTGTTTTCCGGCAGATTGCGTCCAGGTGCCTGTGTGTGTGTTTGTGTCTGTGTGTGCGGTTAATGCACGTGTAGCAGATTATATCAGCAGTGATGGACTCCTTATTTGGCTCCTGGCTGAAAGCCATGCCAGAGCTGCCCTGGAGCGTTCAATCTGAGCAGAGCGCGTGCTGCAGCACTTCTGTTCATCCCTGCAACTCCCGAATTTACAGCATTTAAAGTACCGCAGCGGCAGTCTCTCTCAAAGACATAAAATCTATAACAATATTCATCCATAATAATGAAGAGAACATAATGAACACTGAAACACATCACTGAAAATGAACAACAAAATGTCTGCACTGTGTATTACTGAAAAATCGTCCCTTTCGCTGTATTCATTAAGGTAGCCATGCTCTTCCCTCTGGCCTCAGAAGCACCACAGACCTACATGCACAGAGACAGTGTCACATGACAGAACCTCAGGTCTTGGCTGTCAGCAATGGGATGTCACATACAGGGGAGTCATTAATGTGGTGTCAGTAATAAAGAATGGGGATCTGAGGAGTCAGTTATGGGGAACAACGTTTGGAGTGTCAGGTCTCAGGGTGTCATTAATGGGCCGTCAGTAATAAGGAATGGGGTGTAACAGGGTCCATCTCTGCATACACTGCTCTTCATACATGCATTAGTCCGGTGTAAGTTAAAGTCATGTGTGTTAATCTTATGTGCCCTAAGCTAATGTCTTAAGCTAATGCCTTGCCTGTAGTAGTGATGGGTATTGGAGTTGTGTGTGCTCAGGCCATTTGTTCATTATTTCCATGTATGATAAGGTATGGAGCATCAGGTTTAGGGGTGGCACTCTTAAGGTGTCAGTAATGGGGAGTGGGGTTGTATAATGGGGTATAACAGGATCTATCTCTGTCCACAGCCTATAAATGTATCACAGACCAGCGGGAGCAGCTGGAGGAGACGCTGCCGCTGATACTGGGCATCATCCTGGGCCTGGTCATCGTCATCACCCTCTCTGTCTACCATGTGCACCTCAAACTGACCGCCCAACAGCCCCAGCTCCCCAGGGACCGCTCGCTCTACAAGAACATGTGAGAGACTGACCGCCCCCACCGGAGCTACGCTACTCCACACCGTGGCCTCCGCCGGGCTCCCATGTGGCTCTCAGTTTCCTCTCACACAGTCCCTAAACTGCTCCCCCTCCCCACCCCATACCCCCTGGGTAACATGGTCCTAACCCCCCACCCCCCACCCCATTTGGTCCCCAAAGTCCCCCCTGCTCCAACCCTAAACCCTCATACAGTTGTTAAATCTGTTCTCTCATTCCTTTAGCCTGCAGTTTTCAGTTCTGAGGTGCGATTACTTATCTTTGTTTTAACTTTGTTCCATCTATGATGAGCTGCAAAAAGAAACTAGCAGCCCTTAAAAGCCTATGCTGTCTCAGTATGCTGGCGCATCCCTGTTTTAAAAATACTGTGTTTGTTGGTGGCAGTGGAAAGTGTTGTGTGGTATGCAAATGTTCGGCATCGAGTCTTGGAATTCATTACAGCGCAGTCACCTGTGTCTCTCACCTGCCTGAAATTTGGACAACCTGCTTCCTTTTACAGATCTCTGTCTAAAAAATTAAAAGTTCATATTTTGATTTGAATGTATAAATCTATAAAATGTGTACATAAATCTATGAAAATAAATAAAACAGTATGCATCTGACAGATTCTAAGATGTCATATTTAAGGCAATAAGTATGTCTTAATTTGTCATTTAGAGCAATCAAATTCTAATTTAAAATATAAACAAAGTTTTATGTTGAAAGTAAAGTATTTTGAGAATTACTATGCATAAGGAGGAATCATAAAATCATGCAAATTTAAATGTGTGAAATTCTGTTTATGGAAAATAAATCATTCGACACATTCGATGGCTACTGATCTCTGCCTGTGAAACCTCAGTGTTTTTTTTATTATTATTATTATGTGGTACAAGTTCTATTTAACAGGCCAGTATGTTACCATTTCTCACACATTGTGTCATGGCATTTTACAGTTTTCTTGTATTTTTATTGTTCTGCATGACACTGAAATTAACGGCAGAATGTTCTTCTTTTCCACAGATATTTTAGTACAGTTTTCCATAATATGCTTTTGGTACTTGAATTTTTATGGTTAGCTACACATTTCAGGATCACAGACACGTCAAAACATTTTAGAAATATTTACGACCACCTCACTCCAGACCAGTGTGTGTCATTATTTTTCTGAGAATTACCTGTCACGCAAAAAAAAAGTCAATTTTGCTGTCATCTCGGAGATGTCTGTCGGCTATTGTTCAAATGTAACTCTTTTCAACGCACCTCGGAACAAAACCAGAGGCGAGAGGAACGCCGTACATAGCAATCAATATGACCTGGACCCAGGAGAAATCGATACCTAAATTATGACCGGTTTCCGGGGGAATGTTGGCGATGGGTATTGATCTAACCATTTGTCTCGCGTCTCCTAACCGGGAAAGAAAAAAGTCTAATTGAAAATAAACGAGTGTACGATTTCAGGTCACTCAGACACGCCTACCGATTTTGGAGAAAGGGTAAGCTATTCAAGCACTCGTCTGTGGCTCGAACCGGACAAACCTTTCAAAATGTTAAGCAATGTCTTGTGGGCTACAGTAGACAATAACACGACAGAACAGCAAAACTAATACCCACTTTTGAATGCAGACCTGTGTCGCTTAACAAAGAACATGAACATCATGGAATTTATGTAACAATCTTTGACAGCTTTACCCGTATGTAAGCTACAACATCACGTTCATTGAAGGTAACTGATTGTTAATGTTGGTCATTTGCTTACTGTCATTTACAGTGACGATGTAAGTGTATAGATAAATTATATATAGACTTTATATTTTTACCTTGAATCCTCCGTCAAAAGCAAGGCTCGGCTAGCAGGCTCTCCACGAACCACCACATCCTCTTCCACATGTTTCGAGGGCAGGCCTAACACTTCCAAAAGTTGTTACACTAATCTCCAGGAACTCCACATCCAGCAGTTTTAAGTGCTAAACTTTTAAGTTTAATACATGCTCCGAGTTTTCCTAAATGCAACAGACAAGTAGAGGACTGATTTTGAAAAATGAGCCACAATGTATAATGCGCAGACAGAGGTAGAAACTATAAGCCTGAAGAATTACTCAAACAGCTTTTAAACAGATATGGCATGAAAATATGCTTTTAAGCCTGTAAGTTATTTAACTCTTATTTTGAAATTGGGGGTTACAAAAGACTAAAGCATGAATTTCAAGCCACCATTAGAAATGAATAAACTGGGCAGTCGTTCAGCAGCATTAGTCGGAGTAAAATGACAGACTGAATCTATATCTAATTCATTTCCAACATATGAGGAGCAAGAAGATGAAGCTGAACTTAATAAAATTTAAAATTATTCATTTTTGGAGAGGGCTTTTAAACTGAAAAGTGATTCATATTTATTTTGTAGAAATAGAGCAGACAAAATAGACAATAGTACAGGTTTCTGTGTTTTGTTGTTTAATTGAAAACCAGATTTACTTTATAACAAACATGCAGTTTCACTCTACAAGCAACACCACGTATTAAGTATTAGTCATTCAAGTTTGAACATTCATCAAGGTTTTTAAACAGCAGCAAACATTAACGTGTTCATATTTACAAAACACACTGAATGATGAGTTCAAATTATACCAAAACTTGGGAGGGATTGCCTAACAGTAGGCAATTGGTTAGAATTAAGATCTAACAAGTAGTTGTTCAATTACATAAATATAAAGTCTACAGTCGGTTGAAAAGTGTTTAATGAATGGATATACCATACACGAAACATGATCTTGTATGTTTTCTAAAATGTGTATTTAAGTATTGCTAAACTTAATTGATGGCACTGGCATCAATTTTCCCAGGTACAAACAGCAGAGGGAATGCTTGGGTCTGTACTGTAATCCATATTAAATAACTGCCTTTATCGAATCACAAGCTGTTTTCCCCAAAATCTTTGATACTATCGCAATGATCAAAAAAAATGCAATGATGTAATAACATAGGAATATTGCTCATGACATAATCCCAACATCGTTGTCTGCTGATATTTAGAAAAAAATAAATAAAAAAGACTACACTACTGAAAAATAAATTTTCAATTCAAAAAATAAATAATACTTTAAACAGCATATAAAATTCTGCCATGAACCTTTCCCCCCCTCCCCCACCACTGCCCAGAAAGTCTGTCTACAAATGTTACTGTGTGATAATAAATATATTCTGCTTGTTTTTGGTAACAGTTAAGGGTTGGTTTATTTAGCATTTCTTTGCTTTTCAATCAAAAAATGGATTATAAATAGTAGGAAAGATCTTTGCGGAAACTCTCATAATTATATTTAATAATTATATTTAATACTGCCCATATCACAATGGTTACATCACAACAAAAATACTGAAGATTATCAAAACTGTACAGAGAAAATTACAGTGAATCTAAAATACATTACACTGTTAGTGTTAGAAGATAAAAGTGAAAAGATTACTATATATTTTTTTACACAACCAATGAAATACAGCCAGTCCTTTTTCCAAGAGCAAAATTGCCCACACAGTTTTCCATTAAGTGCAGCTCCACAGATAGACCCTGAATGAGCTGTAATCTCTGATCCCGACGGCTGACTGGCCAATCGCAGGGCTCGATCACTCTCGCTGCCGGGCAGACGATCTCACTGCTTCCCTTAAAGCTCTAGTCGATGGCTAACGTGCTCTGTACACGGAGTGAAAAATGCACTGCCTACAAAAGACAGAACCGCACCAAACTACCCCCTCTTGCCCATATGTTTCTACATTACGACTACCTGCTGCCTAGCGAAGCTGGGGCTGGGGTGGGGGGATCTTCGTTCTGCACACGCCCAGAAGTGCAGGCCTTTATTCAAGTGTTTGTTATATGTATTTATTTTGGAAATAGGTGTTTTTTCTAAGCTACGCTACGGTAAAGGTGTCAGTGCTCAGAGGGATTTGCTTTTTTTCCCCATTGAGGGTGGTGCCACCCTGCTGGCTACTCAGCGGTGGCGGTAATGCCTCATTAGGGGTACGATGCAGGAAGGGGGTCCGGAGAGCTTGAGGAAGGGGTGCTGGAGGAGCTCTGGGGCAGCGGCTCGCTGCGATGGCTCCCTCACGAGCATTAGGTCTAGGAAGGCCCGCAGCACAGAGGAAACCTGCAGCAAAATCATGCATGACCCTTAACCTTTAACCTTTACACAGAAGGCCTACAGCACAGACAACATCCAAAGCAAACCCAGATTACCTTTAACCTTTTACATTTAACCTTTATATTGGAAGGTCTACAAAATGGATAACTCCTGCAGGATAAGCACATACAACCTTTAACCTTCACAAAGGAAAAGGGCTGAGGTTAAATGTGGCTTTCCTTGAACCTTCAACTTCAGAAATGACATTGGCTTCATGCAGCTTCAGTACATTTCATGATAATCTACTGGTGTAATAAAAGAAAAGTACTTTTGTAACTTCAAAATAATCGGCTAGCCAGCAAAATCAAGTTCTAACTCTCATTAGCTAGCAACCTAAAATGGAAAATAGACTTTTATGATGGTAAGAATGGAAATAAAAAGAACAATTTTTGTGGAAGTAGAATGATTTACAGTACCTCTTAATATGTACATTCAAAAGCAGGAAGGCTGTAGGTTAAGGATCACCCTCCCTCCCAAAAAATGACTTCTTTATTTTGCCAGGAAAATCTGACTGTTTGATTATTTTTTAAATAAAACCATAATTGTGTATCTTCAAAAAAATTAAATGGCAAGTACAGTATTGACAGTATAGGACATGAGTGCATGTGACCGCATGCTTACCTTGTGGGGCTCTTTTAACCTGGGGGGCAGGTTGTCCCGTATTCTCCTCATGGCTTGCAGGGGGGGCTCATTAAAATAAGGGGGTTCCCCATCCACCATCTCTATTACCATGATCCCCAATGACCAGATATCCACCTGCAAATGGGATGAATTATATTATTTAGCATATAAATCCAGTGTTTCATCATTACATCTATGGAGCAGAATTGAGAATCAGGGTAAAATCACAGCAAATTCAGAATAAGTAAACTGAGGGTAAAATGACATGTTGATGCACTAGCAGTATGTCTAATGTGTGAATGCTCACCTCAGTGCCATACGGTAACCTGGAAATGACCTCTGGAGCCATCCAATAAGGAGTGCCAACCAGAGATTTCCTCTTTGGGACTTCCTTTGAGACCTGGGCACAGAACCCAAAGTCTGATAGCTTTATCTGTAGGGTCAAAAAAAAAATAACAATCACCTAAGCAAGAGCTCAGCCTCTTTAACCCACTAGGAAGAGCTGGGGTGTTAAACTCCAGTCCTGATGGGTCACAGTGTTTGCAGGTTTTTTTTTGTTTCCTTTCAGTCTGCAGCCATTTTAGGCCTTGGAACCAAGGTGTGTGGACTCTATAGCCAATCAGTGATCTACACTAACCAATTAAGTGCTCCAACACACTAAAAACCAACAGATACTGCAGCCCTCCAGGACCTGAGTTTGACACCACCTGGCTACAATCACAACGGAATGTTCTAATAGCGGCAGTGTGTCTGTCAGCTGTATGTGTAAGGACTGCACAGAGACCATTGCGGCTGGTAACTGAATGGTATGTCTCACATTCATGCAGAGAGCAGAGCTATCTGTCAAAACCCCAGCTCCATTCTGTCTCCCGTCACAGAGCAAAGCTGCAGATAATACTGGTGTACACGCACAACGGCGCTAAGTGATTCATGTTGAAAGCAGCCGTTCTGTTGTGGGCGTTCAAAGTATCTGTCCTCTGATAATACTTTGCAATGGTTAAAAATCACAGACAAGCGGCACAGACACAGCGGCCTAGAGACAGAGTTAAAATGAAATTCATGCTTCACAATTTTAGATTGTTAATTAAAGATGTTACTGCACTCTATTGAAACGCAGCTGAACTGTGTGTTGTGCCTTTGATCAATACTCAGGTATCTGGATCTTGAGCCACAACAAAATTGAAGGAGTCAGAACTACTCACAAAAGCACAAATGACTTAAGGTCTACAGTAAAGGAACCCAGAGCAGGGCCATGTATTTGGTCATTGTATTTGACAGTAGCTGCAAGCTTAGAAGATGTTGGTTGTTTCTGAATGCTCATCTGCTTGTCTAAAGAATGTTTTCTCTAATGTAACTCACATGAAAGCCTGGACAATGGATTTTTCGGACACTTTTTTGTGGATATAATTTTTTTTCTGGTCTACCTTGTTCTCAGTTATCTTAAACTATACCTGTTTGTGAACCAGTGCTGAATACAGACTGTGTACACAGAGATATGGGTGATAAACTGTATGGTAAGGTATGGGAAATGGACTGGTCATTAGAAAGACTAACCCGCCCATCACTGGTGAGTAGGATGGAGTCACTCTTGATGTCTCTGTGAATCACTCCTTGCGTGTGCAGGTAGGACAGTGCTCTCAGGACAGACAGACAGACAGTGGCGATCTGCTCCTCGTTCATCCTGCAACAGGAAGTTTGTTTATACCTTCACAGATGTGTTACTTTAAATCAACCACAAAAAAGGGCCACCGTAATCCACCATGAACACTAGATAATGTTTAACTCAGCAGTAAATCTGTATTATTGTAAACTTGTTGCTATAAAAGACCATAAACACATGCTTCTGTAGGGAATTGTAAACAATACACCACTGTAAACTACTGTAAAAAACACATTACTGTGAGCAATAATTAACTTTAATTCAGTATAATTATTACTGAAAATTGAATGCACATTTATTGAAAATTATATAAACATGTTACTGCAAAAACAGTCAACATGTTGCTGTAAAAAAGCTCAATATCTTTAATGTAAAAGAAGCCAAGTTACTCATTAATGCAAAACATATATAATATAAATGTGTAAAACACACTTCTTGAAATCTACATTTGAAGTAAATACTATTCAAGTAATTAGTTTTTGTTTACACAAATAGTTTACACACAATAGTTTATCTAAACAATCTTTCATGCTCTCCAAATTATTGAAACAAATTCAAAAACACCAACTTGTTGGCAAAACTTCAAAAAAAAAAAATCTTGTACAAAATGAAACATTGCATTCAAATCCAAGGTAACACTTCTCAAAAATCAAACATTTGCGTCACACTTCAAACATATCTCCACTTGAATAATTCCTGTTTCACGCTGATGTGGTAAATGCATAGCTCTCCCACTGAAGTGATCATGTGTTTTCATTCCACGTACTTCACAAGTAAAGCCATAGCATATCAACCTGATATTTTTGTTCAAATACTTATCAAGACACAGCACATTAAATGCCAATGTGGTATCCCTCAGAAGAACTGCAAAAATACTGCAAATAAAGTAAAATAATCGCTTTGGTGGGTTGTCTTAAGGTTGGCTGTCGCATGGTGATGAGGACCTTGGTATCTGATGCTTGCACACACAGTCATATTTTTCCCCAATGTCCAGGGACAGGATCTCAGTACCCAGCCTCCCACATGCCTAACCCATAGTGAGGCAACTTTTTTATGTGAACGTCATCAAAATATTTTGCTCTTCCTTTTCTCATTCCCTCTGCTACTTTTCTATCTATTCCATAATGTCTCATCACTCTCAACAGATCTCTCAGAATGTGTGTTTCCATAAGGCCAGTGGGTACAGACTGCCTTCAATTTTATTTGTACAGCACTTTTAACAACAAAGAACTAAGATTTGCTTCTGGATGCCATCTATGTAGACTGAGTGTCTATTTTTATATGTTGGGTGGATAGAATACACCCCAATCACATGTTACCCCAAGCCGCAATAAACACGTGTTTTCTGTTTTAAAAAAAACACTCATGATGTCCTGAGCTCCCATAAATGTTAGTCTTTTTCTGATTATTTCTGATTTATTTTAAAATGCAAAATGTGCTGAGTTATAAGTTGTAAATAAGACCACATTTCTTTTTCAGCCCAAAATAACACAGTTTTGCTCTAGAAATCAAACATGCAGCTTAGATATGTATAGCCACCCCCAAACACAACCCCCCAAACAAAGAACCCAAAAACCACAGCGGATTAAGCCAATACATCTCTATAACACAGCGGGAGGCCCATGGGCCTATCTCCATAAACAGCCATGTGGTGGTAATGCTAATCAGCCATGCTGCGCATATACTGTTGAAATGACGTGGGCAGCCTACTGAGGTACCTGTGGACCGAGGGGAAGTGGGTGAAGAGGAAGAAAGGAAAGGAAAGACAAGCGTAAAATCAGTCAACAACTCTGCCGCCAATTTTCACCATCTTGGCATTCGGCTGACGGTTTTGACCCTCTTGGAAAAAAGAACTAATTTGATACAGAATTTGGTTGCTGTTTCTGAAAGTCGATGTGAACATGCGGACACACATACCTCAATAATCAGAAAAAACATTAACTGAGGAAAAACCATGAGGAAAATCACCCTCAGCTACTTAGTAAAGTTTTAACTTAACATTCCATGTTACAAATAAATGTTGAAATGAAACTGAATAATTTATTTGATTGCGTCCAACGTTGTGAGGTTGGAACAGATGACCAGAATGAGAGTTAATCTTGTAGTTTTTGTCTGAAATCCCTGTCCTTATTTATGCATCTCTCAGAGATGTAATGCGACAAGCAAAAGCAAACACTGTATCCAAGTCTTTCATTTTACAGGCAAAAACACTCATTCATGACATGACGATATCATTAGAGAGTTACACAGGGGATACAAATCGTATGACACAACGGGTTTTCAAAACAAACCACTCATTTTAACCTTAAACCTTTACACAATTAATCACTTTTCACAGTCATCACATCCTGCAATCTATGTACTGAGTTCGCTTTCCAACCAACTGAAATGCAAAAACTACGATCTGTCATTGTTGGATGTTCATTGGATGTTTAGCAATTGGTCTGGTTTGAGTGCTGAAAATGAGAGAAGTCCACAGTGGTTAAAAGCATATAGACTGCTGCTTAATGAAGGGTCTGATTCTCACTAAGGGCAGCTGTTACACTGTAACTCCTGTACCAGTGGCTGAATGTTACGGAAATGGACTCACGAGCTGAACAGGGAACAGGCCACAGAATGTGTCATGCTGATTGCAGAAGAGCCCTGATGGTGATGTTATCCATATTGATATACTGTAGTTTCCATAGCCCAGACTCCAGGTGTGAGGTCTTAGCTGTCGGCATCTTCAGAAGCTATGTCAGTTTCTTCAACATTGCTCCAGGTGGTTAAACCACAATTCACAACCACCCTAAAGTCCTTCCCTATTAAGATCTGGATCTGCCAGTGGCCATTAAGTATACATTTTCAAGGCTCTCTGAATTCAAAAATAAACCCAACTCATTTTCAAAGGTTTACTATTAACAGTTAAAAAAAAAAGCTAGCAGACACATCACTACATAAGAGTGTCACAGAAATTTGCCACTTATTTTTAATTAAACATCAGCGAACACATACATCAGTTCTTACTGTACTTGTAATTAGGACTAAATTAACATAAATCACTTCAGAGTAAATTAAGGACATAGCGGCCTGTCACACATCCGGGTAGTGGGACTGAGCCTGTAACAGCCCAAACCAGAAGACTATCAGGAATGTGGGATGTAACTGCTCACTTCATGGGGATGTGCGGAGAGGTTTCTCCTGAGCCCCGGCCCAGTTATACCCTCACCTCATCAAACAGGCCTTACCAACCCACCTGTGAGATGCAACACATTCACCAGCACCACTAAAAAATCTAATTTAGGGCATTATCAGCAATAACTCTTATTTCTGTTCTAAAAAGTGCTCCGGACATCTTTTCCCCTCACTTGACTGGATAAATGTAATCGGATTTGTCCATATGGGGAATAGGTAAAAAAAAACACTATGAAGTGAAGGTGAGCACAGGTGCTGGTCCAGATTTCATGTTCCCTGTCACTTCCTCTCCTATGCCTCTGCTCCACCCCCGGCATTCCCACCTTCCGGCTTCCATCACAAGGAATTACCCATCTACCCTCTGATTACAAACAGCACCCCCCCCCCCCACCCCCACACCTTCCCAATAAAGCCCTCCAGTGTTCAACACTGGGCTGCTCATTCTCCCATACGTACAACATGAAGTGAACAGAATGAGGATATTCTAACCAGTGAACAGAATGAGAGAAAAATGACCATAAGCAACGCTGAAGGAGAATCACATGGCTACAAATGCAACAGAAGTAAAAACCCCTGTACAGCAAGGTCAGGGGGAAAAATCTAAATGGCAAAGCAAGGAATACATTTGACAGTGACACCATTTTGCAATTTCTGAATCAAAAGAAGTTTGGCTTCTCCATTGCTAACACTGGACTGCATCAAAGTAACAACAACAACAACAAAATTACAACAGAAAAAAACGGGATCAAACTTAACTTGAAGTGAGCCGATTAGCTGGTAATTGAAATTTATGAGCAACACGAGCTCCCCGTGCTAAGCGGCCAACATTAGCATTGTTTATCGCCCTGTTCCTGGCAGCAGCCCAGCCGCTTAATGGTGGAGGAGGGTTCAGCTGGAGCTGAGGGCGCTGCAGAGCAGCCCCTCACTGATGCTGTCTCTACGTTTAAGTTCCCTCCACACAAAGAGACTGTACACTGCCATGTTCCTGTGCTGTGTTTTTTTTGTGCTTTTGTGCTTGTGCTTATACACAGATCTTCACAGTGGTGTGCTTTCACAATCATCCAGCAACACTTTTTTTACACGCTGATGTGCTTACATGCTGTTTTGTTGTTACGCACCATTACACATTGTTGTGCTCACTCCAAAGCAATTTGCATTCACTGAATATGTATATTTCATTGGATTCTTAATATAGATATTTTAACTAATGAGGAGTTGGGCACCCTTTTCCTTAAAAAAAGCTTAAATATTTCTTAAATTTTGTGCTTATAAATTTTCTAAACCAGCAAAATATGCCAAAAACATTTCTACAGTTCTTAAAGAGATGGAGGAGGTGGCGTTGTACTCAAAATCAGTATCTGCTGATCAGGCAGGCCATGGAAGATGTTTGGCTTCACATTGGTGTTTATGAATCCACTCTTGTATCAGTTAAGTATGGGTGTGTATGGGCATGTCTTGTCTTAGAATATGGGAACATCCTCAGAAAACAGTGCTTGTGCTATATTGTGCATCTGATTGCCTGAAATGGTTTTGTTCTCCTTTGTCACAATTATACTATGCAGGTAATAAGCAGAGCCAGTAAATCCAACAAGATGGATACCCATACAATACCAGATTCACTATCATGTTTAAAAGCTGGGAACAGGCAATGTGGGTCTGAAGGCTTCTGTTGGGTTCATCCAAACATAAACCCATCCAGATGTAGTAAAATAAAGGTATCATACCATATTATTGTCCTCTACTGCCTTTGCATCTAGGTTTTATGTTTTAAGCACAAATATCAGGTTTGTGAAGCTCATGACATACGGTTTTAAGGCTGGGTTATGAAGGTGTTTTATATTAGACATATATTATAGATTATTATTGCCATTCATGTTAACACATGCATACACTACTTTTTAATTGTGATGTAGTGAGTAATTTTTCATTGTGTTTCATTTGCATTATGCAAAAATATCTGAAGGTCTTCTGAACATGTATTTTCTGTTTGGCATTAACTAAATCACAATGGAGATATCTACCACAACACATTTCTCGCTCAGCTTTTGTTCACAATTGTTTATTTATTTATAATAATTAAAGAGAGAATTTGTTTTATTTGTTATTTTTATTACAGTACTAGAGTGCCTGTATGTATTTGCATCATGTACAATGCCATTGCCTTCTCAGAGGGAATTCAATTAGCTTTTCAAGTGCTGGATGAGAGACCTAAGAGAACAGCTCTCTGGACGAGCAGGATTTTTCTCTTGTTAAAAACTAATGAAGCAAAGCGTGGTTTCATGGCTTCAGCACTGGCGAGAGTGCGTGTCCTCCTCAAGCGAAGCTTTGCAATTATCACCAACACTGTGCCACCTCCAGTGACATGCAATGTAAATGACTGTAATTGTGCATCAGACAAAGGGTACTTATACACAACACAATAGTGCTGAAGAAAAAAATGCAAACACAACTTCTGTTCAACTGAAAAAAAGGGTAGGGAAGGATCTGAAGCGACAGTAGTTTCTAAAGATTTTCTTGCTTTTTATTTATTTTTAAAATGATATGCTACGTTTCCATATCACCATAATTTTAATTGTTCATAATGTACATAATGTTCTCTATGGCGGTGCACTTCCGAAATTGTCTGTTCTGATCCTGAAATTGCCAGAGGATTGTTAGCAGGCCAGAAAACTGCTAAAGTTAGCAAGTAAAATGTATCATAAAACTGATCATAAAACTACAAAGAAACAGTGTAACCTGTATGCCTGCCTATTGTTTTGACCTATATAAGGTATCTGTCTATCATTGTGGCATGTAATGAACAAAATAAAATACCTGCCAGTACGCATACCTGTATAAGGTATCTGCCTCACATATATAAGAACTTACCTACCTGTATACAGTAACTACATGCCTACCTGTGTGATCTTTAATGGTAGGGTAAAAGGTACATGCCTACCTGTGTGATCTGTAATGGTAGGGTAAAAGGTACATGCCTACCTGTGTGATCTGTAATGGTAGGGTAAAAGGTACATGCCTACCAGTGTGATCTGTAATGGTAGGGTAAAAGGTACATGCCTACCTGTGTGATCTGTAATGGTAGGGTAAATGGTACTTGCCTACCTGTATGATCTTTAATGGTAGGGCAAAAGGTACTTGCCTACCTGTGTGATCTTTAATGGTAGGGTAAAAGGTACATGCCTACCTGTGTGATCTTTAATGGTAGGGTAAAAGGTACATGCCTACCTGTATGATCTTTAATGGTAGGGTAAAAGGTACATGCCTACCTGTGTGATCTTTAATGGTAGGGTAAAAGGTACATGCCTACCTGTGTGATCTTTAATGGTAGGGTAAAAGGTACATGCCTACCTGGTGTGAGTGACGATGTCAGTCAGAGCTCCTCCCTCTAGGAACTCCATGACAACCCACAACTCATCCCCAACCAGGTAGCTGTTGTACATGTCAACCACATTCTCGTGGTGATAGTCCCTCATGATAACCACCTGAAACAAGGAATTACACCAAAATACCATTCATAAACACACAGATGGACAAATAATTCACCAAGCCAGAGATACATGGTGTGATTCACACAAAAATTACCATACTGTAATGTTAACAGACTAGCGCATAGCACTGACTCATTGACAATTCTTTAAAAAAGGAAGCTGAAGTGAGAAATCAATTCAAAGGCAGACAGCAAGATTTAAAAACACAATGATCAAAAATTCATACTGAAGATTTAAGTTACTTGTTTTAAATGTTAAAGGGAAGAACATTTGTAATGTTAGCCTTAGTGTTGCAAGTTTACACTTAAAATTAAGAAAAAATAAGATGCAATCAACTATGGAAATCCACAATATCAAAATAAAAAAAATATATGTATAAAGGAAAGTTAATTAAAAAGGATTAGGCTCAGTTCATTTTAATAGGATAATATTTAAGCGTATTTGTTTAAAAAATGCACACCCACATGCCTTCTCACACACTCGTGTATGCACACATACGCGTGAGTACAGGCAAACAGCTGCCGTTTATGATAAGTGACACCAAAAGTCACTGGTTAAGCATCTCAGAGAACATTCCATCTACTGAGGTCAGGGGACAGTGCTCAAAAAACACACACACTCCTGTCTTCATCTTATTCTCTCTCTTTCGCTCCCACAATTCACATGGTGTTTTCTAGTCTTGTGAGAGCAGATGAATGCATTCTCCATTTCAACAGCATGTGCAAATACACAATGAGGGGGAGGCAGGAATGAGCACGCACACAAAGGGCCTTATACTGTTTTCCTACAAAAACTGCCACGGCTCTGCCGTTCACCTGTTGCCACGGTAACATCTCTATCAGTTTTACTGAACAGCTTGTTTTGGATGAAGTTCAGAGAAGAAAAAAAAACAGCAGATCTGTCTGGCACTCTCAGGATTGGGAGAACATTAAACCAACATGAGAAGAGGATACTTCAGTCTGTCAGTCCATCTTTGCATTTGTTTTCCCCATTCACAAACAAGTTGCGACACAGTGTTACATTCACAATCAGATTGGTGTCTTCAGTCGTCCTCAGGCACTAATCTAAAAACAACACTATTTAAATAGGGTACAGATTTAAAGGCCAAAGCATTGTTTGTTAATAAGATGTAAATATTTAGGTATAAGGGCATGTGAGAAAGGACAGGTGAGAGCATGCGGACCTCGTTGAAGAGCAGTTCCCTCCTCTGCTGTTTCCGCAGGTCCATCTTCTTCACCGCCACCTGCTTGCCGCTGTGCGTCTCTGTGGCGATGCAGACGATGCCGGTGGAGCCCTCCCCAATCTTGATGAAGTTGTCCAGGTACTCACGCGGGTCTCCCGGGTTCACCACCAGCTGCAGTGCTGCCCGAAACTGCTCGTGGGACACCCTGGAGGGCTGCTGATCGGAAGCTGAGCCCCAGCTCGGTGGCGGGTACGCCCCGGGGGGGATGTAGGGCGAGGAGGGCTGGGAGTAAGCACCCTGGGGGGTGTAGGGGGGGCTGGGCTGGGAGGGAGGGTGGTGGTAAGGGGACGGTTTGTAGTGGAACATGGGGGGGTACTGGAAGTTGCTGGGATAGCCCGACTTTGCTTGGCTCTGAGGTAGTTTTAGGGGTCCACGGGGGTAAGTCTCAGCTCCTGGGACTGGAGAGCTGCCATCCCGGGACATCCTGTCATAGTCCCCCTGTAAGGACAAAACACACATACACACACACACACTGTCACTGAACAGACACACATACACACTCACAAAGTGCTATAGTCCTCCTGTACAGACTTAAACACAAACACTCTCCATGAAGGGATGGATATATGCTTGCACGCACACGCACACACACGCATACTGTGTCATATTGTCCCAGCAGCATTATCAAAACTCACGACACAACCCATAAACAATCCCTGTAGGCCTCGGCCAGGGAGTTCACAATTACACCATGAAATCAGACCTCTACACCAGTGAACTCAATCTCAGCAGCAGGAGCTATTCCTAACCTCACAGATTACAAAGTGCTCTTTCAGTCCCCATGCAGTTCCGTGGTCTGGTGGTCAAAAGTGGGGTTTTAATGCCCCTGCTCCGATAGCACCGATAAGGCAGCACTGTTGCACATCAGTGTATTAAATGACCTTTACCTGCTGTCCTGACAGAATCATTTTTCACTGTAACCGCTGCGCACACTCTCAAACAGGCCGTTTAATCAAGCATTCACCATCCACTGCTCACACCTTTTTTATTTATTTTTTTTACAGCACTGCTAAACATTTTCACTTAATTCATCAATATACATAATGTGTCTGGAAAATGTGTCTACATGTACAGGCGTTTATTGTGGAACAGCAGACTCGGTTTGTGTGCTGAGTAATTTATTTTGCTTAGCACGCTGCTTTTTTGATCGCGCTCCGCTCAAACACGCCCTCCATTAGCCCTGAGGAAGCCAAGAGGGACTGCAGCGACTGACTGACTGGCACTGCGGCGGTTTCATCACGACACTCACTAACACACATGCGCGCACGCACGCACACACACACACACAGACACACACTCACACACTAACACACAGAGATAAAGAAACAAGCAAGCACACACACGCACACACACACACACACACACACACACACAGACATGCACGTGCATACCACACACACCAATACACATTCATCAACTGAAGCAGGCGCACACACATACAAACACACACACACACACACCTATCATATGCATTTACACTAAAACTCACTCATGCTGTAACATACGCATACACACACACACACACACACACATGCCAAGACACGCACTCTCTCTCTCACCCTCTCACACACACACACACACACACACACACACACACACACAAACTCCTATGGAGGGGAGACGCTGCTCCTCTCTGGTGACTCAGCTGCAGGCTGACTCACACCTCGCTGGCTGAGTGGAATAGCTGATTGCGATGGAGACAGCACTAAAATGCATAAGCAGGCTGTGCAGGGTGCCGTCGTGCTGGCCGCGAGCAAAGCCCACCGTCCTGCATTCTCAAACACTGCGTTCTGTGTCTGCACGGACACGCATCTGCATTACTGCGCAGACCATATTATAGCAGGGTCATTCAGCTACGTTTATTGTCTGCGCAGCTAGTAATGGCAAGTAATGTCATCGCAAACTAAGGAATCACACAAGGCGATGGATCTCAGCATCAAATGTTTAGTTTAATTTGCACCTGGTGGTAGGGTAATTACTAACCATAATATGTAAATCAATATTCAAGCGTTAACTGTGAATAAATGTTTTACTGTTACCATATTACATTTGTGATCGGCTTTGGTTTCACTTGAAACAAATCCACTGCAATGTTGTTGTTCTCCTACACCTGAGTTGAGCCCAAATAAACCTAAATACAGATGAAGGCGTTAAGAATCTAAAATCCAGCTCTAAGGCAAAGAGGGGGGAAAATCTCCTCAATGACAAGCTGGCCTCTTGCCAGAATGGATTTCCTTGCAGATACACTGAGTCACGTAATACCGTGTTGTCCCCAAAACAATATCTGCACTCAACAAGATAGCCTGTGCGTGCCACGAAAAGCACTGAAAAATGCCTCCCACTGTTCCCCTCCTCATGTAAAATGATCGTGCAAAATATAATCCAGTAAGGGCGCTAAATTAAATTACCTCCGCCACACCCACTGAACACAAATTCCTAATGACAGAACATGAATTGTCTTCTAAATGCCTTATGACAGTGCAGGGCTCCAAGTCTCTGAGGAGACTTTCGCACGTGGAGCTCTTGATGGATCAGGATTGCAAATAATTACGCCCGTGGACTCGTTTAATCAATCAATTTCACCGGCAGGGTGATCGGGGGGACGGACTACGCGTGGAGACTCGAGCCGCTATCATTCGCTCGCACTACCGCTGGCTGACAGCCAAGGGGAGCCTGATCCATGTTAGTTAAACGCACATTAATCTGAATTTGGCAGTGTAATCAACAACCCAACTGAACTGTGAAATTGAATTCTGCAGTGGAACCGTTTTATGCTAAGGCAGCAAAAAAAAAAAAAAAAAAAAGAAAGGAAAAAAAAAAAAAAAAAGTGCCGCAACATCAATTTGTCACTATAAACTGCGGCGCTGCTCAGTGCGCGTGGAGTGGCGTCCCACGGCTGCCTATGGTGATGCTGACTGCATCACCACAACAAACGAGAAAAAGGGGAAAGGGTCTCATAAGAAAGGCACGATTCCCCTTTTGTCATTGGCATCCCCCCCCCCGCGCGCACGCACGCACGCACGCACGCACGCACGCACGCACGCACGCACGCACACACACACACACACACACACACACACACACACGCTCTCTTCTCAAAAGCAGGAGGTAGAAGAGGGTGTTCCTGGGTCAGAGAGCCAGGGCGAATGAGGACAGATTGCAGTGACTGCCTGCCAGACATCTTCAAATGTAGGTTTCCTCGCAGGTGTAAAACCACATCTCAACAAAAATGTTTGCATTTTAAATAAACAAGTTACTTGCATATACAGAACATATACTCTACACAACTGCTAAAAACATCTCTATAACGTCTGTGTAATTTATTGATTTCACCCTGATGGCAGTATGTTTTCTCAGGAACTAAATAAGCCCTATTTCACAGCAAAGCCACCCATTTTTATCTGCAACAAATACCTTCACATGTTCATAATATAGGTGCAGAGAGTGGCTGTTTGAAGCAAGAACACAGTGTGACTGTGCACTGCTGAGGTTGCAGTCTTAATATGTCTTATACATGGCACTTACAGAAATACTATCATCTAATTGACTAATTGATTGTGGTAATGTTAGGACAAACACAATTAACAGGGGCAAAACTCAAAATCAAAAGGGAAAATGCATGAGTCTGCAGATAAAGATGTCTAATACAAAGATACAAACCGCTCTGTTTTACAGGTTATACACCCTCCAGCTAAACAGCAAAGTAGCTAGAAACAATTAAAATTAAAAGAAAATGAAGCTAGCGAGCTGTAAAAAATTAACTCCAAATATCTAGTTCCTTATTGTCTTTATTACCACTGATGCAAAAAGGTGATCTTTAAACCAAAACTAATCACAGCTTCTACTGATAGCAAAAGCTCAAAGTCATCCTAATGAATCCATTATTTCATGTGTGAGGTTCAGTTTAACAGAGATAAGTTCTCACCAGCACAGTGCAATGCAACAAACAATGAAAATTAATTGTGAACAATAAAGATGCCATTTTGGATGCACTGTTTCATACGATAGAGGATACCTGTATTGACTGAAATTGGGAGTAATGTTTTATAATACAGCCAGAACCAATCCTCGTTAACTTTATACCACACACAACCCAGTCCATGTATCCTTCTCTCAAATGCTTTTCTTGGCTATAAGCTGTTTTCAACCATTCTTATGCACTTTGCTTTGTAAGTTGCTCTGGATGTCAAACAAATGTCCTGAACGTTAGCCTCTCTTATATGACACATGTGTTCACATAGCACAGGCGTACATGTTTTACCCATATCAAATTACAGTTTGCTAAGATTTAGTTTTTGTGAGTGGAAGAAGAATAGTCTCTATATATGGTGATTTTCAATTGTGTAATGTGTATACTTGCAGTTTGTGCCATATTAGTTGATCGCACACATCTGGTGCATGATTTGATTGTGAGAGTTTAAATAAAGTTGCAAATGAGAGAGGCCTATCAAGAAAACAAGTACAGTAGTACTGTTCATAGAACTAAAGATTTACTACAATTTATGTAACTACTCAATAGGGAATTAAAATTCTTCACTTTGATAAAACTGTGTACTTGGATGTCCCTTTAGAGGTAAGAAGCAAAAGATAAGTTATAAAAGACCCCTACATCCAGTGTATATACTGTATTGTGTACGTGTGTGTGTGTGTGTGTGTGTGTGTGTGTGTGTGTGTGTGTGTGTGTGTGTGTGTGTGTGTGTGTGTGTGTGTGTGTGTGTGTGTGTGTGTGTGTGTGTGTGTGTGTGTGTGTGTGTGTGTGCGCGTGTTTAGGAGTCAGTCGTCCACTCACTGGTCTCATGAATTCTTCCTTGCACAGAGAAAGGAACCAAGCAATGCTTTTGTTGCTGTAGCAATAGAGGGCTTTAAAATAGGTTTCTTTATGGAACAGTTCAGACAGCAGCTAATTCTTCAGCATGTCCAGGCTGTAGTGTGCGCTCCACTGAGCCGTTCCCTCACTCACAGACAAAACACACTGACAGGCCCCAGCTGTTCCCAGGTCATTTGTATGTATCCCCACAAGGAGTGCGTGTGTGTAAAATTCATAGGGAGAGAAAGATTACGAGAATCCGCATCTGTTTTTTTTTAATTCACTGTGTCTGTGTGCTAACTTTGATAGGGAGGCTGAACATGGTCTTACACGAGATGGCCAGCTGTTCGTATCCGACTCCTCGGGATTCACATTGAAAGGGTCGTTTCTATTCGCAATTCACAAAAGTTCGGTTTCAGCTTATCTTTGCTGTTAATTAGTGGTGCGTTATTAAACACTCAATGAACTTTCAAGCTCTCTTGATTCATGCAGCTGAACTGTTTTCAATATCAGCAGTTTACTCTCTGTAATACAGAAAGTATTTTCTGTAAAAGAAAAAAATAGCACCTTGATCAAAACATTTGCCAGAGCAATATTTGTAAATTGATAGATAAAAACATTAAATGAAATTCTCTAAAGACATTAAATGAAAATAGCTAAACAACATATATTCTGGGGATATTCTCAAAACCACAGAAGCAAATTTCAAATTAAATTAGCAGTTGAGTTGTAAAAACAAAAAAAAAAACACAAATAAAGCACTACAATGAACAAAAAGCAAACACGTGTACAGCGTTTGAATCGTCCACAGGCTGTTAATGTCTGGCGGAGAAATGGATTACACAGTCATAAAGCACTGAGGCTTTAACCCACAGGCTATAGCAAGCTTAGCCCAATGACTCCACAGTGCTGCCGCTGTACCAGCCCCTGCCCACCTATTTCACTGCATAATAATGAACCGCTTCATTTGAACATGTCATTAAAAAAGCAGTCCAAAGGTGATGAGTGATGGTACTCCCTGTTGGAAGGACTTTTCTGTAGTTATGTATTTCATGCATACATTGGCAGATTATTGAGATGCTACATTAGAAAAATGCACCAGTAATGTGGAGCGTACGGAACGTTAAAGTTGCAGGTTAAAAACGAAGGTTCATACCTTCAGTGCCTCTGCATTTTACACTTTTATTGTAACTATTTGCATTTAAAAAAACCCAAACAAAACATTTTTCAGTGAAGATGAGGCTAAAGATTTAAATAATTTCCCCACAATATTTACATTTTTGTCTCACCTTTATCAAAAAGTGCTTTGTCTCTTTTCCTTTACATACAGAGAAAAGGGGGAACACATCAACAGCAAAAAAAGGCTGCACAGGCCTCAATATCCGCAAAACTTATTCATTATTTCTATTATATTTACTGGATGAACCAGTGGTAGTATGAGTAAGTAATGTAATAAAGTGATACATGACATGCAATAAAGTAACAATTCATGTAATGAAAAAAATTACATGATTTTTAAAACATTATTTATGCTTTCACTGACTTAAGTTAAATGGCAATATCTAGGTATCCATAAAAAAAAATAGGGATTTAATATTTACAAAATAAATGAGGGAGCAATGCCATCGATAATCTATTTCAGCGGGCAAGCGCTCAGTCCCCCTCCTGAGCTTTAGCAAGGGGGGGTTGAGGGGGCAGGAAGCTCGCTGTGGTGCTGCAGCTCCAGCTCCAGCTCCAGCTCCAGCTCCAGCTCCGGCCCAGGCTCGGTTAATTGATTTCGGCATGGCTCTTGTAAGTAATTCTGTGTCTGTGGCGGCTCCTGCTCCCATTTGGGCTGAAGAGATTAAGCAGTGACACCAGATCCATCACACAGCCACTGCAGTACATTAAAGCAGTGCGGACTGAGGGCTAATCTGATGCTGTGATGTTGGGGGGGGGGGGGTAAGGGGTGGAGATAACACTTGCAGCTCTAACAGTAGTCCCCCCACTGCTAGCCCCACTCCTCCTCCTTTGTCCTTTAAACAGTACAACGAGGGCTTGGGCATACAATGGAACAGTGCTAGAGGTTCTGTAGTCTGTAAAGTTTCTCTAACTGTGTACTGTATGAATAGAGAAAGCAAGCAGGGAGAATGTCTATTCGAGTTTGTGTTTTTTCTCTGTAATTATTTAAATATGACTGTGCTCACTTGAACAATCATTAAAAAAAGACTTTGTTTTGGAGTTGTTGCTTTCGCAAGGTGAAGAGCTGAGAAATCACTGTGTCAAGGACACTAACATGTAAGGGGAAAACATGAGCACAAGAAAAAGTAGAGAACACCATGCAATAAATAATTTAAATGAAATTAATTTAAATGAAAAATAATTTAAGTGAGGAATGTTTCTGATGGGGAACATTTGAAATGGTGAGATTCATACAATATGCCACATATAAGAGGAAGGGTGAGGACGTGAGCTGTGTGCTTTCATGTGGGACAATGTACGATGCAGTAAGAAAGCACTATGACCGGACAGTGAGACGACAAACGAGGACACAAACCCTTTACTGCCACCCTACCAGATGATTAATGAGAATTTAGGTGGTTCAATGCAAATGCGAAATGCAAGCATTAAAACAAGATTTAAAAAGTACAGTACAGGGTGGAGATGTTCAATCTAACCTCTATAGAGACTTTGTCCTTAACAATGAGAGGTGCATCACAGGAAAAAATGGTTAGTCTACATGTTTTGTGTTGGTACAGTTCATTTCTTGTGAATAATAAAAAGGTAAAATTAGATAGTTCAAAACAACTACTAGTACGTTATGTGTCTTCTGGTATGTGACGAGTGACAACCAACTGGCAACTTTATTTCATGGGTCTTTTCTTAAAAATTTTGTGTTTTATTGTGCATTTGCATAACTGTATTTTGCCAGGTCCCACCAACCTGAAACGGATTTCTACCCAACAATAAATAAAGGCTAAATTAAACAAAATGAAAATACTGAGGTTGTGCTGCTGCATTACCTTGCCGATCCCCTGGGAGGCGCTCACAGTCTCTGAAAGGCGGGGGTAAGTGTAGGAGCTGTAGTGGCCCTGCTGGGTGGATTTGAAGGCGCTGGCGGGATACGGCGGGTTGGGCTCCTGGAGGCCCGAGCCGGAGCGCGATCGCTGACGGATGGCAGGCTGGGGGCTGGACTGTGTCTGCGTCACGTACGACGACTTGGGCCGCTTCTCGTAGTCCTCGCGGGGGTTGGGGGGTGACCCGTACCCCCAGTCACTGCTTCCACAGTCGGTGGGCGGGTATTGCGTCTGCTCACTGTGGAGTGACGACCGCGAGGGCGTACCCAGCGGCTGCTCCCGGTAGTCGTGGGCGGAACTCCCCACCGAGGTGCGGTAGTACTCCCTGCCAACCCCCCCGCCTCCCGCCAGCTCGTCCGCCCGCACCTTGGTCTCCAGGTACGTGTGGTAGTCTGGGGGCATCTTGGCGTAGTCGGACTTCTGCGGCATGGCATCAGGGTAGAAGGGGCTCCGGATGGAGTGGCCGTTCTGCTTGCCTGGCCTGTAGTGCCTCCCCGCCCCCCAGTCTCCATCCCCGCCCCCCCTGTCCCGGTAGGCCTCGGCCGGGAAGTCCTTAGTGCTGTCCAGGTCGCAGGAGTAGCGGGAGTAGTAGTGACTGAAGCCGTTCTCCTCGGGGGCCCGTGAGGAGGACGAGGGGGCGCCGGGTTTGGGTCCGGGCTGGTGCTGGTGGGAGGTGGGGGGGCTCTCCTTGCGGAGGGAGTTGGAGCGGGTCACAGAGATGCTGTCGAACTCCTCCAGCAGCCCATTAATGGAGGAGTCCTTCTGCGGCCTGCTCCCTCTCACGATGGTCTGTCGGGGGGAATGAGAGAACCGCCATTTACTTGTCCCCTCTCCACAACACTTAGTCTTCCTCTCTCAAGCAATGTGTTACAGGGCAATAACCCGGGAGATGAAGTGCCATGTAAACCTTAAATACGACAAGGACCCTACCAGCTTTTATTGGTTTCATAACTTCCACTTTGCTCACTCATGATCTTCACTACATTGACTCTTCCCCTTCTCAACCCTTACTCAACCTCTCAACATTATTATCAATGCAATTTAAATGAAAACATGATTTAAGGAATACATTTTATTATTTGCTAAGGTAACAGGTAAATTTAGACAGCTCAACAGGACATTTAAAACAATGAATATAACACTGAATTAAGAAAAAAATGTCATTGTGCTAAATTGTTTGAAGAAAATACTGTACAGTTTCCGCTATGGCTGCCCGGCATGGGCCCGGCGGCTGCAGGGGGACAGGACACCAGACAGCGGCAGAGATAAGAAATCTAAACCCCATCTGTTACCCCCGATCAATACCAGCCCTCACTCCCACAAACACATTTACACCCTACACACAGACCAGAACCAGGAGGAACAAAGGGTCTGAATCGTTACATGAAATAATGAAAGCCAGTGCAGTAGCATCGGGCACTGAGAGCTGGAGCGGGGGGAGAGATGGTTTAACTTGCTGCACAGTAAAAGCAATCAGCGCCTGAGAAAGCAGAATGCATTCATTCTCCTGACGTTTCCTGTAGAGCAGGAGCTCTGCTCGTCTCTCTTCCTGCAGAGGAGTGAGTCATCATGGGCTTGGGCAGCAGCACTGTGTGAGGATCACACCGTCTCTTCCTGCAGAGGTCTGTGTCCAAACACACTGTGAGTCATCATGGGCTTGTCCAAACACACTGGGGTAAAGGTCTGCAGCACTGTGTCCAAACACACTGTAGGATCACAAACACACTGTGACACAGGTAAAGGCCTGTGTCCAAACACACTGTGTAACACAGGTAAAGGTAAAGGTCTGTGTCCAAACACACTGTGTAACACAGGTAATGGCCTGTGTCCAAACACACTGTGTAACACAGGTAAAGGTCTGTGTCCAAACACACTGTGTAACACAGGTAAAGCCTGTGTCCAAACACACTGTGTGAGGATCACATTGTGCAACACAGGTAAAGGTCTGTGTCCAGAAACACTGCGTGATACAGGAAAGGCCTGTCCAAACACACTGTGTGATACAGGTAAAGGTCTGTATCCAAACACACTGTGTGATACAGGTAAAGGTCTGTATCCAAACACACTGTGTGATACAGGTAAAGGTCTGTATCCAAACACACTGTGTGATACAGGTAAAGGTCTGTATCCAAACACACTGTGTGATACAGGTAAAGGTCTGTATCCAAACACACTGTGTGATA
The DNA here is from genome assembly GCA_022829145.1 of Albula goreensis. Taxonomy (NCBI): domain Eukaryota; kingdom Metazoa; phylum Chordata; class Actinopteri; order Albuliformes; family Albulidae; genus Albula; species Albula goreensis. The sequence goes on along the minus strand of CM040747.1, from coordinate 25,522,050 downwards.
CAGGTAAAGGTCTGTATCCAAACACACTGTGTGGAAACGTCACAGGGCAGGCTGGCTGACACAGCTACATTCTCTCTGCTCTATTCTTCTGTTCAGATGGAGAGAATCACCCTTCCACCCCAGTCCACAGAGGCCTGTCCCTGTTCTGATTTCATCTGCAAAGCTCCCGTTTGCCTGCCAGCATATGGACGTACAGAATGGCCTACACATTCTATCCACTCATCTGAGTTCAGTCTGTCTCCTGGCAAAAGCTAGAGTGCTTCCCACACTGAATCTGTGACACTAATAACATATTGCTTATCCTGCCATCTGAGGAACACAAAGGCAACATATGACCAGTTGACAAATCTGACAGGTGCCCAGCTTACCAGGAGGGCTCACTAGAGAGCAACGAGACTGAACATTTCCACCATCTTAACTCCTGTTCTTCCCGAGCAAGGCAATGCCAATCGATGCTGCAGCAATAACTTTAGCCAAATGTAGCTGGTAATCTCACAAACCTGGGACTCAAAGCCTTTCTTCACACGGGACTAAGGCGGGTAGCAGCAATCAAATCAGAGTTAAAAACTCCGGCTTCCCAAAGCTCATCATGAGCATACACACCCTTGCTTCTGAATACATTCTTTTATGTAATACAGCTCTCCTTAAAACACTTTCTCATGAGGACTTCTTTTCATATATATACACACACACACACACACACACACACACACACACACACACACACACACACACACACACAGTCCTTACGGTTATTCACTTTCATAACTGTGTTTTGTTGATATCACTCTCCCCATGTCATTGTATGGAGTCTGGGGCCCCAGGCCCCGAAACAGAACATGCAGGTTCATAAAAACTGTGTTATGAGTAGGCAGCCTGTTGGCTGAAGATATGTACAGACATACTGACAAAACCCTCTTTTAGAAAGTTGAAAAAAATACAGTATGTGGCATCAACCCACACAGAGACACACAAACACATACACACAAACATATACCTTTACAATACCCTAATATATCTTTACATTAATATGTGAGAATACATCGGCGGACTTGTCTGGGTTCCCGGAGTCAGAGATTCATTGGGAGCCTGCCAGCTTTCAGTCAGACATAAAATCTATTTTTCTTTATCAGTAATGAAGTCATTGATTGGCAAATCCTTATTGCTCAGGGAACAGCAGCTACACACAGAGAATGTAAGGCAGTTGCATGCAGAGTGATTACTTATCAAGGACTCAGTAAACGTGACAGATTTATCCACGGTACGATAGGGCATGCAGCCGGAGTTAGCGTCACGCTCTTCGCTTTGGGGGGAGGCGCAAGGGAGGGAAGAGATTAGCTGACAGAGCACGACTCCCAAACCCAAGTTCTGTAAAATACGAGTCTTTGACAATGCAATTCCGAGAGCAGGACCGGGTGCATCGTGACTCACAGCTAGAAACTCTGGAATTCAGTTATAGGGTGGGGTCCTGAGGGGTGGTTTGAGGCTAACATGAAGTGCACACTTTTTTGCTTTATTTTGGGTCACATGCACCTCCTGTCCAAGATGTGACATGTGACTCACCTGACCTGACCTGGAGGAAGAAGAGGAGTGCAAAGAGTGGGAGGTTGGTAGATTGAAGACAGACAATTGAGGCTTCCATGTGTATGTAGGACATGAGGAAGGCTAAAGTGGAGTTTGAGTGTTTGATTGTTTATTTGAACATATCCCATAACATATTTACCTTTTTGTTTTATATTTTACTTTATTGTCTGTCTTTTACAAAACAAAAACGTTCATAAGTTAAAAAACTACATGGAAACACAAACGATACCTGTGGAAAGCAAACAATATGCTCCACGGCTAGGATGGCCAGCTCTGCTGCAGGGGAGCCACAGGGTGGGCTGGCCTTTCCTGTTCCTCAGTGCTTAACGGATCGACTCGCATAGCCATGAAAACAAGCCACTCACCTCACCTCACCTGGTTTCCTGGGCCTGAAATGGTTGCTTTTTTGGTTGATTTTAAGGTTTAAACAAAAAGTGCCACATCTCCAGGACTCAGCATGGAAGTGTTCACAATGCCTGACTAAAGCACTTAACTGAAGTCCACAACTGAGCACAATAACTATCATAATAATAACAAGAGAATAACTACACATGAACTGGGGGAGACTGGGGGCACAGGTTGCTGTGTTTCATTTCTTTTAACCTTTGGTATTTCATAAATGTTGTTATAGCTGTGTGGGGGTGCTAATATATGCAATTACAAAATTCAACATACAGCAAGTTAACTCCCCAATGAAGCGAGGGAGGTCAGCATCACAAAAACAGGGTGGCCGATGCAGGGCAAAAAGAGGCAGGCTTTGCACCACACTATCACTGGCATTAGCAGAGTGGGAGAGGAGGGGGCTCTGGAGGGGTCGAGTGAAGGTGAGAGTATAGCACCTTCTGTGTTTTTACAGCTCCGTGATTACTGGGCCTATAAAAACAGCACAGTCTGACAGAGCAGGTCAACGTTTGGGGGTCGGAGGGCCACGATTTACAGCCATTTAAAAGCCATCCTACCGTATTCACCATCACTGGGCATGCACCAGAAAATCACCTACCCTCATCTTCACGCCATTCTCATTCCTCTTATTTTAAAACTTATTTTTATTAACATGTCTGCTGCTCATTTTATTTGCATTGTATTTATTTGCATTGAAATGTATTTAACTGAACTTCACAAACATATAATAATTATTAATTGTATTATTGACTTATAATTTAATATTTACTACACAGCTTTTCTGCCTGTTTTCCACAGACTGCAACACTACTGTAAAACAATAATCTGAGAATACTCAAACTTAAAATGTCTCTGTAATACCAGCCATTCCTTTACCCTTTGCTTTGAGAAGACTTGAGAAAATGATAACTGACACCTTTTTCTTGAAGGTATCCTACTGAAGATAATGGGACTTGGAACTAATTATCAACAATGTGCATATATTTTAATTGGCTCCACTGAACAAAATTGAGCCACTTTTAAACTCTTCCCTCTTTTTTCCCCCACAAAAGGTTCAGTATGTCCCAGATTTTTTTAGTTGCGTCCTATGACTGAAACAGTCTCTGTCAATGTTAGAGAGAGCAGTTCAGCACACACAACCTCTGCATTGGTTTGTTTTTCCCCCCTGAACTGAACCACTGTTCTATCACCTCGACTGCAACGTCCTTCTTCCTCAGACCAGGAAGGAAAAAGACTCCTCCAAATTATGTGACTCCTTACCCCATTTCATTTTTATACTCTGCAGATGCATCACCAATTACGTATTGCCAGTGCTGGCAGAGGAACATTCCCAACTGACCAAGAGTGGCCACTAGAGGGCGATTAGACTGATGATTTACCCAGTATAATCTCAATCATTGTCTTACAAACAGGCAGAGGCAGACTGCAAGCACTTAAATGACCAGAGGGGGCGCTCCATTGAAATGAGGTGGTTACACGCTGACTGAAATCCTCCCTCCTGACTGGGCGAGGCTACAGCTAATTAAAGCACTGGCGTGTCAGGCTGTCAGGTGCTGTTGACATGGTCAGGATTGAAAAACTAGAGCTGCTTTTCACAATGCGCGATGCATTTTCATTCTACAGAAATCGATACATGCAGATTAATGCAGTGTGGTGTGTAAAACCGTATGAACAAGCTCCACAGCCTTTTACAAGGTGCAATTAATTCAATTGACTCAGGTCAGAAGGTAATGTTAATTATAAAACACTTTTGTGGATGAATCGATGGTCAGAAAAAAATGGAGCACAGGAGAGGAAAAGGAGTACGGGGAAAAGAAGAGGGGAGAGAGGGAGAGAGGACAGAAAGAGAGAGAGAGAACCAGAGAAAAAGGAGAGTGAGTCAGAGAGAGAGGAATAAGGAAAGCTAGAAATAGAGTAGGAGTGAGAGAAGAAAGATAGAGAGAGGGGGGATGGAAGAGACAAGAGAGAAAGACGGGAGAGTGAGGAGAAAGATACAAAATGAGAGAGACAATCAGACCGAAGGAGGGGGAAGAAGAGAGAGGGAGCGACAGAAAGAGACAAGGTTAATTGTGTGCCATATCACTGTCAGGCAGAGGAATCAAGGCGTCCCCGGAAATCTCACCATTAATTTGAATTAGGAACGCTTTCCTTTTCCTCCTGCGTGGCGGTTAAGAGCAGGTACTGGCGGAGGCTCGGTGACAGCAGCCATATTTCAGAGCTGTGCTGTCAGGCCCCTGTCCTCTGGTGATAAGCCGTAATAGATCCACCCTCACACACATCTGTCCGCTGAAGGTAACCCAGTGGCGGGAGGCGGATGAAAAACGAGCGCGTGAGGAAGACGGGGGATTAACCTTGGTAATAATGAAGCAGGTAATTAATGACATAGTCCTTGGTCTGACTCCTGTCCTCGGGCCTTGGGCACGGGGGCCTCAGGAGCCACGCTCCGGTGGAGACGGCAGGACGCCACCCCCCATCCGCCTCCACGCAAATCCTCAGAGAGAGAGCCCAGCACAGGCCAGCAGAGTGGGGCCTGACTTCATCTCAACCCTGCCCTTAACTTAGGAAACAAATTTAGGAAAAAAGTTACTTTACTTTTTTTTTTAAACTTGACTTAATATGACATTATGCTTTAAGATTTTCACATTTCTTTTTCCTTTCATTATGTAAACCTGGGTGGTTCATTATGTCAAAAATGTAGCTGATCTTTATAGTTTTCCATTGGCTCCTTTGTGAAACTTTCAGTGGCACATTTTAATGCACTACTATCATATGCAGCCCCCAATTCGCCAGAGAGCAAGGACACTAATGAGTTTAATTGGCTTACTCACTGTATACCCAAGTGAGGCTAAGTCAGGTGTCACCTGGCCAGGGTGAGCGTCTGGTCACAGCCAGTCACAGAACGCACCAAGAACAGCCTACCAATATCAACATATTAATATTTGTTAATATTGACATGAATATAATTACTTGTGTAATTTGCAAAAAAATACCATATAGTTTCTATGTTTATGCATTGCTACATTTTTAACTGTAGTACCTATTGCAGCAGTATTTAGTGTGACTGTATGTACTTCCTTTGTTTGTCAGTGAGCAATGAAATTAACAAAACACGTGTGCAATTTTACTTTTTAAACAGAAAAAGAAACTTGCTTAATTGTGTTCTCAGTTCAGAAATGCTGATACAAAACCTTCCCATTGGCTTAGACTGAACCCTTGTTAAAAGTGACAAATACTGAATAAATATTTTTCTTTTTATTGCATTTGGGTTAATCCCAATTTTATGGGGATAATTTTATTAATTCACTGTAGAATACATTATGAAATTATATTAGAAACCAAAGTGAATTTCAGTATTCAAAAAAAATATATGGAAGAGATAATTAATGCCAAACGTCAGGAACACATGTACTGTTTTAATATGTTTGGACTGGTGATCATTGCGCTGGATGTGTAACTGCAGTTCGGGGTGTTGGGGCTCTGTAGTAATAGAAGTGTCAGCCATATAGGAGTGTGTACAAACGGACAGCACTGCAGCCATCTGCAGAAACCTTCATCCACTTCACCAGCAAATGGGCTCCAGGGATACAAAAACACTACAGCTTCTAATCATTTTCATGTAATATAAATTTGATATATAAAAATGTTCATGTACTTTACCTTGGAATTACATCACTCACACTCACACACAAACAGAGACATTCGATTTCTTTCATAATATAAATTCATACACATACATACATAGCACATACCTCTTTATTATTATTATTATTATTATTACCATTACATTAGAATATACAGATGAAATGTGCCTTTTTGAAAGGGCATTTTAGAAAGCCCTTAAACCAGCTCACATCTGGGAAAATGCAGAGAAAGAGACATCTATACAAGATCAGAAATCAGGAAATGAGAGTACTAAAACTGAACACACTGGCACAGATCATGGTGCAAACGCCTGACAAGCGAGAGGACAGAAGTATTCCTGCATATTCAGCCATTCCCACTGAAATGTAGGATAATTACACTAACGATGCGCTCATACATGGCACACGTCATCAATTAAAGTGGGTGATCTCCCTCACGTGCAAGTTAAATCAATGTCAAATTAATTGTCAATGCAATGGAGTAGCCGTCAGATAAAAAGGACTTAATGCCTCATTATTTAATTCTTTTCATGTTTAATTAATTATTTTCTAAAATGCATTCACCCTACTCCCTGGTAGAACAAGCTTAAGCAACGAGTGGATTTAGGAGTGGATGTAAGATTGGGTTTTTAGTATACTGAAAGGTTTTTAAATTATATAATTTCCAATTTCAACATTGTGTACAATTGTGATTATAATCATTGCATGTAACCGGTAACCTATTTAATCTTAAACTGACATGAAATTAATATGAAGCAAAAATGCAAGTTGTTGCTGGTTGGTGTTACGGTTTACAGACGATAACTGATATAAATGCAATCTGTTTGATCAGCTCTCTTGATTCATGTGTTATCATCAAAGTTAATAGTCTAGGCTATTATGGCTCGTAGACTGCTATTTCAGGCTCATCATAAAATAAAAAAATATGATGAAAAGACTTAAGTCTTTCCAGAAAATTCAAGTCCGTCCTCTTAGGATGAAAACAAAAGTCCTACTGTGCTAACCGCATGGTTGTATTTTATACTCTGGCACCCTCTAGTGGACACAAAATGTAGCAAGCCACAAAAAGCATATTAGGGCTTTCATGTATTCTGGACCATGTTCCAGAAGCCTAGACGGGCCTGCACTATCCCTTCCCCTGGCTGATGATGCAAACCAGCCTTCCAACCAGCCTGAGCTGGCTCTCTCTTTCACCAAATATGGCTTTTTCTGCAGAGCGCTCTCTTGAACAGTCAACTACACCTGCAGCACTACGCACAATGCTTTGCCTGTCTGAGGAGGCAGGAATTCAAAGATGCTGCTAATGGCTTAGCACGCTAAGGTTTATGTGTAGAACCAGAGAAGAGAGAGCAGACAGAACAGAATAATACTGATAATAATACAGAATAAAACTAATGCTTATGGCAAACGAATGCTTAAGGCAATACAGAAATTATGATGTAATTCACTTTTTCTCCCCCTCAGCTGATGTGGGTTGAACATTTTAACAGAAAGTGACTGCAGTGTGTCACCCAGTTGGGGGCTACAGTTTGGTGGTGGCTGAGGTCAGTTTGTCCCCTTCACTGTAACGCACTTTCAGGACATGGGGTGAAAAGCGCAATACATCCACTGTCAATTTTATGACAAGACAACAGAAGTCCCAAGAGCTCCACTACATTATGCTGCAGGTGTTTAGCAGATGCCTATATGCAGAGTGACTGATGACACAAAGTGGATGGTTTGGGACATAGTGCCAAAAATCCTAGAGCCTCAAGTGCCAGAGGTAAGAACAAAAGACAAGACTGGGACCCTGTCAAATACTCTGTTGAGAAAATAACCCATTAATATACAAACAGATACATAAAGAAACTGAAAAAACAAACAATAGCAAAATTAAGATAATCAAGCTAACAGTAATGGGACAAGAAGAAGAAGCAGGAGCTAAACAGGATAGTTAATGTTTAGTTTTCATGCTGTACACAATGAACCTTTACATTATGGACTCCAAAACTACATTTTTTAAATGGGGAAAGACAATTTTAAGTACTCTGTATAATACCTCTGTCCTTTTCTGTAAAATTAAGAGTATCACATAGTATGAGGCAACCCTATCTACACCTACAATTTTGCAGTTCATCTTTGAGCCACCAGGTGGCTGCAAAACACCATATTCCAGAAAAGGGAACATTTTCCCCAAACAATTCTTTCTTTACTTACCCATTTTTTTCTGTAAGGATTATCAAGCTATCGATGCAAAACCTGGTCCAACTCACTTATCAGACTGATTCAACAGTTGTTCATTTGTTTTAAAATTTTTCCAGCCTATTGCTACCACTGCAGTTATCAAAGAGAACAGCTAAAGACAGTGTCACAATAATCATGTCTTTTTCTGAACCATTGTTAAATAGTCAAAAGATTTCAATGAATATTTCACACACATTTATATAGGTAGCTATTACTGAAGAGGACAGCATCAGACCTGGCATAGAGCATTTTTTGTTCATTTTGAATAACTCATGAGAAATATCTGTGCACAACTGCAGCAGTTAACAGGAAAAGGCAGAGTTGGTTATTTTCACTTTTCAAGTGTTAAACATGCAGTGATATAACACTTTTTTCCAATTATTTCAAATACAGGTTTTTCTTAGGAAATAACACATTTTCTTTATACTTTGGGCAAAATGAAGTCATTTATAATTCTGCCAGAATGCACTTCTGAATTCTGCTTCACACAGTACTTCATGCATAACTAATTACTAATGACATTTTTGTGATTTAATATTTAACACAGACACACAGACACACACACAGACGCACAAAGACACACACACACACAGAGAGAAGAGTGAGCATATTACTTCACAATCTCAGAAATTTACCCTTGGCTTCAGTGGTATGTAATGTTTCATCCAGAGAGAGTTTTAACATGCTATTTTCATTAAACAAAAAAGGGAGTTACCCCATTCATTTATTCATGCCTGTATTATAGATGTTTAATACTAACCTTTACCACACTATGGTTGAGCCCAGATCTGGATACAAATTGTCAGTAAAATCATGTTTGTTGTTAGATGAATGCCAAGAGCTTGGACAGGTCCAAATAAACGTGTAATAAATTTTGCACAAATAAATCATTCTGAATTGCTGTAGAGGCCATTTAAATGGCCAGATATGGCTTTGTGGTTTCTTTAGGAGCTTATGTAACACTGTAGACTTAATTAACATTCCTGTTTGCTAAAAAGCCCTGTATCACTGCAGTTAGGGTGCACACAGAGAACAGAGCATTGCTAATGATCATGATTTAGTCATAAGCTCGTTCTCTTTTTTTGTTTCACAGTTGTATGGTGACAAGGAGAAATAAGATTTATCAGGCAACACATTTATCTTCTGAACTACAGAAGAGAATTTGATAGTGTAACATGCCAAAAACATAATGTGACACCAAACCTTACTGGGGATTGTTCCCTCAGAAAATGTAATATGATTATGAAACTAAATTATTTGTTAATTTTCTAAAAGATTATTGTGAGCAATCAGGTCAGGGTTTTGATGACACTGGGATGCCTGTAATTGACTTGTTTACTGGAATGTCTCTTACACTGAGGATGAATGAAATTAACACAGAGAGTAACATGGGCTTGAGCTGATGAGGATGGATGCACTTTAACAAATGTACTGCCTTATAGAGTAACTCTGGCCTCTGGTATGTCTGATACGCACACTTTCCTACAGAGGAGAGATAGAATTAATGCCAGCATAGTGCATAGAACACTGTATCTTTTTCCTACAACCATTCTTTGCTGGGAGAAATAATAACCTGTAGAGGTTTGAAATATGAATTTTCTTCTCTTAAACTAACAAAATGAATTTGACACCGTGGACATGAGCAGAACTAAGGAGCAAGTTTATATATGACCAGTAAGAGATTGTTTTACTCTTTCTGGAGATCAATGAATTACAGATACGTATCAGAAACCTATCATCAATTCCATTATCAATGCCATTATGTAACATTTTATTTAAATCCATGTGTTCAAACTGTGTGAGCTATTAAAAAAGCCTCTTCACATTTTTGTTGTGATATCTGATTGGGTAACAACACAATCCTCTACACCCTGTCATTGGATGAAAAAAGGCAACTCCTCACCCCTGTCGATTTCTGTGCTGGCGAAAGAGGGAAGTGCATTGTGGGTACATCATGTTCTCTGTTGGTGCAAATGAGCAATCTTAGACAAACCACTGAGCTAACACAGCCATTTTTTCCCCCTCACACATGCACACATGCTAAGCAGCCTGGTCTGGGCTGACCTTTGACACAACCTTTGACCCAATGACCTCTGAACCCTGTGGGTGGAAGCTACTGTGAGGGCCTGGATGCAAGGATCATTCTTTTGTGCACAAAACATTATAATAACATATCGCCTTATAAAATACATGGAAATGCCATTGCTAGTTTTCTTAGTTTTCTTATTTCCCCTATAAAGGGAACAGATGTTCCTACTACTATATATGCCACATATTTTAAATCAATTCAAAAATGTTTTTTTATTGTGGATTTTACAGTACCACTACATAGCAACATTACATTGTGTTTCTGATTAATATCAGTGCTTCATAAGGCAAGATGATGTTACCTCAGCTACAGTGCAGTAGAATGAACAGGTTCGCATAACCCCAGAGAAAACCGCACTATATTGGTTGAAAACACAGACTGTCATTCAGAAAAACCAGTAGGGGGCACCACAGTACCACACTTAGTAGGTTCTCCTGCAAAGAACACACTAGAGGCCTAATTAACAACATTTCAGAGACTGGGGAATTAGATATTCAGCCAACGAAAGAAGCTTTCATGCAACTTTTGAACATCAGACTTAAATAATTTTGTAATTCCTTTGGTTCCTTGATGCAGAGTTATGGCTTACAAAATATAACCCTTGGTCTAATCTCTGCTTAGTTGCAGTGTAACAGCTATGGAAATGCTCTGAGAGGGACGATAACGCAGAGAGAACATGCCTCCATTGCTCTGCCCGCTTCTGCACACGCCTGTCTCAGACCACTGGTGCACTGACATGAGGGAGACTAATAGGGGCAGCAAACCATACCCAGTATGCTACAGAAACAGGTCCTCACTGCAATGACGTCAGAGAAATCCTCTGCGAGCACGCTCAGTTCCGCTGGGGGAGCTAAACACAGGAAGTGGGTTTAGTTACTGTCGGTAAGGCACTAGCAACAGTGTCCCACAGACTCACTGACAGGCATGACCTTAAGTCTCAGAAGCTCACCCACATAAAAATATGGGGGAAACGTGATTTATTTCCTTATTTATGGCCCCTAACATTGTCCTCTTCCTCATCTAGTTTGCACAAATGATGTCAGTGGTGAGAAATACTTCAATTTATGGGATTTAACCAAGGCTTAGTATATATTGATCTATTTTCATGTATAGTTTGTGGAAAGTTTTTCCTTTATGCAATTATGAAATTGTATAGAGTTTGCATTTAATCATTGAAAGTCTTAAATGCTCTGAACCTAACCTATGAACAAATAAATTTAGGATATTTTTATATGATATTGGATACATCTGGCTTTCCGTCATTTCATTTTCTCATGCTCGGAAATCACAATCCACTAAAGCAGATAAATGTGCTTCCTTCCTGTCCCGATACTATCCATTTTCAACTTGACCAACGTCTGTCAGATGAGGCTGATAAATTACAGCTGACCTGGGTCAAAATACGTATTTGAAATATTTGGTATTTAATTGCTGGTAATATTCAAAAACACGCCTCCTGCAGATCCCAGATCATTTCTGATGAAATATATTACTAATCACTGAACCATTTGATTTCAACTTTAATGGTTTCACCCATCTTATAAATTATTTTAATTCTTAAAACGGGTGCTGCAGGACCAGATGCCTCATCAGGCCATGAATCAATCACATTTTGGAGACCCCTCTTCAAGGCTGTGATTGAGACAGTATCTCGAATGTAGAGAAAGAGACTAGAGGTGTTTGCAAATAGACAGTCATGGATCTGTGACGTCACAATCCAAGACTTCAGAATGGGAGAAAAGTTTATAAAGTAGTCAAAGAAACACATTTAATTAGACAGTCACACACACCAAACTCTGAGGGCTCACTTATGATGGGACAAAGGGACAACTTTCGCTGCTGAAACTGAGTCCCAGCTACAGCTATGCCTCCCCTTACAGCCATCTCTGTAAGGGGGAGGATAAACTACAGAGTACACGAGCATTTTCTGACTGATGGAAGTCACAGAAGGTTCCACAGCCCTGCCACAGCACTGACATATCCACATTCAACTTCAAATCTGCATTCAATCTTGGTGTCAAAGTTTGAAATGTCTGCTTATATCAGCTTATGTCTGACTTTCACAGCCCAGTCAAGTTTAACACATTGCACACTTCAAATAATATGGCTACTGTATATGCTCATCTCCAGGATGTGTCTTAAAGCAGTTTTACAGCAGTAAGCTCAAGCTAGCATGTGACCAAGTGAGTCCAACAGAGTAACCAATTCCACAACTCTTCAGTTATTTTTGTGGATCGCAACAGCAAACCACAGGCCTTAAAAGAATGTAAAAGGCTTTAAAATCCAATGCAGCCCGGTCATCGTACACCAGCTCAGAGTTGGGATGTGAGCTAGACTCCTCAGAAACACAATCTCTCCGCATTCCTCTTCTGCATATGAGCACAGAATGCCTTCTCCAGCCTACTGAAATAACCCTATGAACTCTACACCACACTGAACACACACAGACCTCAAACACAACCAAACTCCACACTGAACACACACAGACCTCAAACACAACCAAACTCCACATTGAACACACATCAACACACCACACAACAACACTACTGTGAACACATACAAACACTGACAGTGTACATATAAACACAAAACACAATCAAACACTTTTGTAAACACATACACACACAAAACACAATAAAAAAAACAAACCAAAGATGAACATATACACTGAGACATCCCTCCAAACCAAACATATACAAACCACAACCATATCCATACACCACCACCAAATCCACACCAACCCCAAACACAATAAAACACCAACACTGTACAAATATACCAACATAAACACAACTATACACCACCACCAAATCCACACCAACCCCAAACACAATAAAACACCAACACTGTACAAATATACCAACATAAACACAACTATACACCACCACCAAATCCACACCAACCCCAAACACAATAAAACACCAACACTGTACAAATACACCAACATAAACACAACTATACACCACCACCAAATCCACACCAACCCCAAACACAATAAAACACCAACACTGTACAAAACTAAGTTTGCACTTTTGGATACATTAGAACCTCCTGAAAGTTATAGCAATAACAATTCAGCAAATGTCCCAGACACACACACACACACACACACACACATACACACAAGCGAGTGTGTGCTAAGAGGAAAAAAAGTCCTCTCTCAAAGTAACAGAAATACTTCCACTTGAGCTTGGAGTGTGGGAGCAGAGGACATAAGCACAGGCTGACAGTAAGTAGTGTGGCAGCTGAGGGGGGCACGTCCCGCCCCTCCAGCTCAGCCTGTCAAAGCGCAAACACACATTAATCTTGCTTTTTGGTTTATAGGAGTTTGGCGTTATAAAGGACGCACCTCTGCACATACGCACAGTCTTCTCTTTCGGCTTGTGTTTCTGGCGTCTGTCCCGGTCTGCAGCTCTGAACCACTGCACCTCCTCCTTCCTGCTCCTTCCTCCTCCTCCTCCTCTCGGCTCACACAGTGCTGCGCAGCGCAGCTGCCTGAGTCTGCCACATTAATACCCCCTATCAGATTCCCCCCACTGCTCGCCTGCCACCCTACTGACCTCGTCCCCTTCTACTGTACTGCCCCGTGTCACCCTGCAGCTCTGTCCCTGGTTACTAGGGTTACCATCCTGTAAACTTCTACAGCTTTGTTACTAGGGTTACTGCCCCATCTCCTTCTACAGCTATGTCCCTAGTTACTAGGGTTACAGTCTTGTTTCCTTTTACAGGTCTATCCCTAGTTACTATGGTTACTGCATTGTCTCCATCTACAGTTCTGTCCCTGGTTACTAGGGTTACTGTGTTGTCTCCTTAAATAGCTCTGTCCCTGGTTTCCTGGATGACTGTCTCGTCTCCTTATACAACTTTGGCCCTGGTTACTAGGGTTACCATGCTGTCTGCTTTTACAGCCCTGTCCCTGGTTACTAGGCATACTGTGTTTTTTCCTTGTTCCTTGGATGATACAGGCAATATGTGATTGGTGTTGCATCTCCAGTGTGAAAAATAGCTAAGACTGGTCACAACATTGGAGCACTGCTTGTGTAAAACATCAAAGGCTGGTCAGCGTGTTTGTGTAACACTGACTATATTTTACATATTACTGTGTAATATTTTATTACTATATTTAAGAAGTTATATTAATGAGTATAATTGTATGTTACATATCTGTTGAGGCCGCTTTTTGTGTGACAGTAAAGACTGCCCACTGTCTTCTCATGAGTGACCACACTCTCTGAGTTTTTCCTTGTGAGGAGCTGAAAGCCTTTTTGTATGTGTGCATGGTTTGTGTGAAACCAGCTTGACAGAGAAGCCCCTGCACAGCAGAGACATTGCCCTCAGTGTAGCGGGAGTGGAAGTAACAATGGCAGGCTGAGGTGGGGCCAGGGAGACACTGAGCATGCAGGAGTGGGGGGAGGGGATGTTAGGCATGGAAGAGGGCATTTGGGGGGGGGGGAGGGGGTTACAGAGGTTACTCCACAGACAGAGCGGTGCCACTGGATCCTTCAGCGCTGTGCCATCAGTGTGGGGACACCACCAGCCTGACCAATCACAACAGCAACACGGCTGGCTTAACCAGTCAGAACTTTGCACACGCATCAGGACTTTGAGCCAGAGAAACCAATCCACTGAAAGAAAGTGTACTTGACACGATAACAATCTCTACACTAATCATCATATCAGTGTCACAAATTATATGTTAACAGAAAGAGGAGGAAGAAAACTTTAAACAAACCCACAGCGTGTGCATGGAAGCTCCTTTTTCCTGCCAGCAAAAAGACGAAAATCAAGCTGCCAAACTGAAACATTATTCTACAATAAACAGCAAAAACAGGTGATGCATCATAGTGCATTTTATGAACAGAACAAAGCCCAGCTGAGAAACGGGGAAAAAAAAGAAATGTTTAATGAATACGGAATGAGAAGTGAATGAAAAGAAACAGCATTCTGTTATTTTGTAGGGATTTTTCCCCCCGAACGCATGCACATCCCGGTGGCACATGGCACTGTGTCCGTGTGTTTGTGTGTGTTTGTTTGGGGTGATGAGGGTTGCATGCATGTGTGCAGCACATGTGTGACCTCAGCCAGAGCATGCAGCTGGCAAACAGCGTAATGTGTGTGACCTGCTCCAGCAGCACAGTTATTCACGCGGGGGGAGAAGCGTGTGCTGCCGTAAGGAATCTTAAAAATAAACAAATAAATAAAACAATAAACACTGAATAAAAAAGGAAATGAAAGAAAAAGGAAGAGAGGGTAGGAAAGTCATACTTTTCGCGACGGCGTTTCAGACGACCGGATTTTCTTGGGAGATATCTGTGAAGAGAGTAAGAGAATTATTTTCTTGTTTCCCCTCTTCAAAGATATCTCCTATAGCAGTGTTCCCTTTCAGCATATTACAAAGCAAACATCCTCTCTCCCTCTCTTAGTCTCTCCCTCTCTGCCTCTCTTCCTCTCTCCCCTCTTTCCCTCTCTCTCTCTAAATCAAATTCAACTTTTTAATAAAAGTTAAAATTGGCTTCACTGCCATAACTAATGGCAGGTATTGTGTTGTTTAAGTCCTTAAGTAATGTGATAGATGATAATCATAACAATACTAACAATAAGAGGAAGACCAGTACATCATCAACAGTGTGATTTCAGGGTGACGGCCAGGCTGCTCACTGTCTTCCCCTGCGGCTATGGAACACTGCCACATACCATGGAGCCAGTGGTGCTGTGGGCCCGTCTAGCAGTAAGATAGGCCTCTTCTCCCCAGCGGTAACTACACTGAGGGAGGGCATTTCAAACATGTTCAAATGTTTTCACTTTCACTCTGTAGGGAACCCATGGGCTACACAGGTTTTTGTCTTGACCCAGTGCTAACAAATCTGATTCAAATAATGGTGTTGATATGCTGTAAATGAGCTGAACCAGTTGCTGGGTGGGAATAAAACCTTCAGATCCCATGGCTACAGTATTACAGGGATCCATCTGCCTGTAATACAGGTAAAAGTGCCTCTCTGCCTGTACAATCTGTCCTCCTTTGACTCCCATGATATTTTATTCTAGCCACTCTCAATGCCTAGACTGCAATCACCAACTACTCCGTACTTTGCCTCCCTGATGGTGAAGAGATGCTCAACCAGTGTGTAGTCATGTTTTAGGGCCTGAGAGCAATCCGATTTCCTTTGTGTTTTAGTTCCACTGTCCCAATGTTAAATGAAGGGCATTTAGTGTGTTGCTATTTGCTTCCTCATCTAATAAACAGTTCCAGTTACCAGGTCTCCATTCTTACGCCAAGACGGTGTCACACTCTAATCTATCACTTCATCAATTTCACTGTTTTGTTAAGGGATCCTTTCCATATATATAGCCCAGCAGAGAATGAAAGCATTAGAGTATCTGACTGATTAAAGTCTTGCGTTGTGAATATGGTACTCTTCATGGCATCCATTGCCATTTCTGACTTAAAGTCAGTAAATCATCCCTAACATTACAAGTGTCTAATTAATAACAATTCACAGCTTCTTACAACTCGGGCTGCAACTGTGGTTAGAAAACAAAACTAGTGTTTATATGGGTATCCCAGGACCAGGTTTGACAACCACTGCTTCATTTGCATATGCTGTTCAATCAAACAAGATTCAGCTTCAGTCTGGATTCAATCAAGCCACCCTTATGCTCATATGGATCCACCCTTATGCTCATAAGGATCAAAAATGCAAGAAAAAAAGAGCAAGACACTATTCAAAGCAAAAGTTTGTTCATCTCCAACTTTATATTTCCCATAGCTGTAAGAAAATTAATAATATATGACATACCTACACAATGTAGGTCATAAGCAGACTTAAGCAAACTAACTAAGAAATTGTATTATTAGTGCAGTATGGTACACAAAGCAACTAACAAATGTAGTTGTTTCCCACTTTTTTAAATGCATATATATATATAAATAAATTAATATAAAGGTTGCAAAGACAGGTCAATATACTTGTTAAAGCCACTTCTGTTAAAAATAAAAGGTCACACTTAACGCATTAGTGGGTGAATAGCACATGCCTGTGTCTGTTTGATTGAATCCCGGCCATACTGGTATGCAAAAGCAGGAGCGCTGGTTTAAATTCGATACCTAAAGTAGAGGATTGATACAATGATATAAATAAGCAGCGTGATTCACACCACAAGGGCAGATCATAAAGGCTCTTGTTAACGTAATTTTCTTTGGTAAAGTCTGAATATGGGAAAAATGGGCTTCTCACACAAACAGCACAAAACCCAAAAGACAGGGACCGTGCGTGCGTGCTTTCAGAACACAAACGAGTTGACACCACAGAGGAAGAGAGGGCTTAAGTGGACACTACACTGGGCAGAGCACTCTTACAACACACAACACTGATGACAAACATTGACAGTAGTGCTTTTTTTTTAAGCAATAATACACACATAGCAAAAAATCATAACACTCAGTTAAACTGCTCACTCAGTTGGTCATGGTGCATTTAACCCTGAGAGAAGGAAACAATACATGTTGTACAGTGTAGAGCATTATCTATTCTTACTGCAAAGAGGAACACAAAGCTGCTCCTCCAGCTGCTTAGTCTGAAGGGTTTTCATTCATGGAGCAATTTCAGTTTGAAGGCCTTTCATTTGCTGAGTAATTTCAGTCTGAAAGCCTTTACTGAATAATGGCCTGGAATGAAAACCGCTGCAAACATTGCAGAACTGGAAGCAACTGGATCTTCCTCTGCTCCACATAAGCAGATACATCGGTAATATAATATATTACGGTAATAATATAACTCCCTCTCAGTTCAAGGGGAGAGTTAACATTCACTCTCCCAATCTGATGAGAGGGTTGAATATGACTATGGTCTGATTGGACAGGGAGATGGGCAGGGCTTACCTTCATGGGGGCCAGCTGAATGGGTGTGATGTAAGAGGGATCCACCATGGGCTTTGGGCGGCTGGCAGTGTCGGCCAGCAGGCTCTGCCACTGCTGTGGCAGGCCCGTGAACTTCTGCTGCCGATGGTCGAAGCCCGTGTGCACCCGGTGCTGGAAGTTGGAGGGGGCCGATATCTCCAGCCTCTTCTTCTTCTTCCCAAACATGCTGGAAAACCCCGACAAACCTGGAACATCAGGGGGAGAGCGAGGGACGTTAGCCATGTTAACCATAGCATTGTTAACGCCAAAGCTAGCGTTAGCCCCGCAATCTCCACCAGTGAGGTCAGCAGTACATCGCTTAGTCAGAAAGGCCATTACGAGAAATGCAGTGTGTGCATTTCATGACCTTCAGAGTAATATCCCAGAGACTAAACATGAATGAATGGATGAATGAATGAATCATTTTATGTTGCGCTACCTCTTTCAGTTATTTTTTTTACATCTCTGCATTTTTGCCTGTACAGTGCTGTACTTGATGATAGTGTTGATAGTTGTGTTGCTGAGCTGTGTTAAAAAAAAAGCGATGAGCTATACTGTGCAAACATTAACTGCCCGCAAAACCTCAGAGGATCTCCAGTGTTTTATATTAAGCGCTATATATCACTACACAGCAGTTACCATCTTCCATAGTGACTTATGCAGCAGTCAAGTTACACATTACCTATTTATACAACTAAATATACACGGAGGCTATTCAAGTTAAGAACTCCTAGTGAACTGGCAATTTGCTAGTTATAAGCACAGCACCTCAGTCACCTCTCACCTTCCTTCTTTAACCTTCATTTTGCCTATTTTTTCCTGCTTCCCTCCCAGTTTGGAACACCTGTGGTGTTTATAAATTGGACCTAATGCTCTAACTTGCTCTGTCACTTTGGAGGCACAGATGTCCTTCTCAAAACAGAATTGGTATAAGCTTGAAAACTTCATTCCTACCGGTTCTGGTGGATAGACAAGATTTTAGTTTGCAAAGCTTGTTTCATAATGTCATTAATCTTCAGAAGGCCTACAGTTTGCACTAAAAATAACCTAATGGAACACAATTGATACTATCTCATGGTATCACTGAATAAACACTACTGGGTTCATTTTAAAAAAATCAAAAATACAATTAAACTTTATTATTATATTTACTTCCAAACAAACCTAGCTGACAATGTACCACCGTAGCGACAACCTATGTCACAGCACTGCATGTTTAGACAGAGCATTTCAAGTAGCACTGATACACATTTCATTCATGAGGACAATGTATTGACCTAATGACCAGCAGCAGCCAAAGACAATTCTGCCTTTTCACCCCAACCTGAAGAACCGCACTCTCATGCACTCATTGACTTTTCAAACATTTTTTTCAGTCTTTGATGAAAAGGATCTTGTTGTATGATGTGGGTGCCCAAAACAAAAGCCTGGCATCTACACGGGCATCGGAGCTTTACCGTGCCAGGCTCGCTGGGTAGCAACCTCACCAGCTGTAGCCGGGGCTATGAATGGGGGGACAGAAAACACAAGCAGGCCAGTTATTACAGGCCTTTGAATGGGTGCTCTGTACACCCTGCTCTGACTGAAAATGGCCGAACGGCAGCACTGCCCAGAGGATGTTAAACAACCCACAGAGAGAGAGAGAGAGAGAGAGAGGGGATGGAGGGAGAGGGCATGTGACAGAGAGAGAGAGAGAGAGAGAGGGGATGGAGGGAGAGGGCATGTGACAGAGAGAGAGAGAGAGAGAGAGAGAGGGATGGAGGGAGAGGGCATGTGACAGAGAGAGAGAGAGAGAGAGAGGATGGAGGGAGAGGGCATGTGAGAGAGAGAGAGAGAGACAGACACACACACAGATAGAAATGGGGTAAAAGAGTCAGAGAGAGATAAAGAAAGAGGGATGGAGAGAAAGAGAGTGAGGGAAAAGGAGAGAAAAAGGTAAGAGGTTAAAGGATAGAGAGAGAGGAAGGGAGGGAGGGAGTGGGGATAGTGTGTGTGAGAAGGAGATAGAGAGAGTGTGTGAGTAAAGAACAGAGGCTTAAAAAAGAGCTGGTAGAAATGATAAATGGAGTCCTTCTCATTCAATTTGCTCAGACTCCCACAAGGGGAGTTTGAGTTGATTTAGTATTTTCACAGCCAAGCTGGGCTCGCAGCTTCCGATAAGGAGGGGCATAATTTAGTGCATTTCCACAGCTTTCAGGTGTGTACTGAAGAGTAACCCAAACACAGACCACATCGCAAAGCATGCATCTTTTTCACCTACAATGGGAGGTGTTTGTCTTTTTTCATCCCCATGAAAGAATATTATGTTAAGCAACCTATATGACATGACATAATTGTAATATGGGCTTCAGAATCCTGTCACTTACTAATTTGTAATCTCTGCATATATTATGCATGTTATATGACTCAACCCTATCTACAATAAGCAAATTGTAATTTATAGCCCATGTTATGGATACTGTTTGAAGTCTGTCTTGTTACGTGAGATTCCCTGTAGCCTGCACATGTTCTTTGTTATTTGGCAGACCCAGACATGATGGCATGGATGAAAACTAGTCCCATTTGTATTGCAGAATAAACTATGCATTGCCAGATTTTATCTTTCAGGCTTGGCAGACATCTTTCAAAACTAAATGGAATCTTGGGAATCAGGTGCACAATACTGCTAGCACGATAACCAACCAACTCCTTGCTACTTAACCTTTAAAGGCACTTTTACACCACTTCAGTTGAGAAATCTAGAATTTTTTAGGCTATCCCTGTGCAGACTGTCGATCAGGTCCTGCACTGCTCAAAGTCATTCACTTTAAGCAGGCATTGCCCCTTTATTGCCCAGGCTTAACCATGGCAGAAAAGAGCCTGTGGTTTGCACCGGTCCCAAGATAGGAGTGAAAAATATACAAGAATTTAACTCACCCACATTATACTCTAAGCATTACATTCACATTACATTCATTAAATGAGACACAGGATTAACTATTACACATCATTCTTTTATACAATGTTGGGATTGGACATCGCCTTGCTCAAACACCCACCAGACTCCGCAGGCCGTCACCATGTTTGCCCTGCTGTGTCCGGAGGCAGGTGTTCACTCGGAGCTGAGACAGACATAAAACATTTCCCTCTGCCGGTGCACCTGCAGCCAGTCAGAGGTTCACACCTGCAGTGCTGTGGTGCTTCAATGCTACACAGTCTCAATTCTGTGAATCTTGTCTTTAATTTACACACTCACAGGCTGGTTTGTTATATAAAAACAATTTAAAACTATTTTGTAAAAAGGCCACAGTCACCCTTTTTGGTCACATTCAGATATAGAGCACATTCCACTTGTGACTAAGGAAAAAAATAATGGGGGGAACCCAATATAACTGCAACAAGGTAACCTCAGCTCCAAGCAACACATTAGAAATTGTTCAATTTGCTTTTGATTCTTAAACCAACAGCAAGGGGTCCATAAAATCCACTGAAAATTTGAATAATACTCTAAACAAATCTATGTATATAACTGGCTTAATTTGTTTTACCTCAAATGTTGAGGACAAAAGATAATTACTAGAATGCCAACCCCATAGCAAGTTGATTTAATCTCTCAGGGTGCCATGCACTGAGTGCACCCAACGTATCAACCAATCACAATTAAGGCATGGACCAAAAAAAGAAAAGCTTACCAGAGGAAAAGGTTACCAGGTGGGGTGACTTTCTCCCCAAAACTGCATGTAATGAGTGGGTGGGTTCTTATGGCCAGGCATTAAATCTGAGCATGCTGAGAGGATTGAGGGGGATTATGAATGTAACAGACCTGCGTACAGCGGCCATCAGCAATCACACTCCTGATGAAACCTATGACCCAGATCAGGACATCTTGGGAATGAGCTTACACAGCGTGCTTTACGGCTTACAGCTTTTCAGTGCTGAAGCACTGGCTACTGTTGACCCCACAGAAACGTTGGAGTGGCCGTAGGGTCGGCAGCCTCCAAACAAACGGCCGTGGTGTCTCATGTCTCTACATGAGGGGCCTCATTGTCTCAAGCCTCTGCACAAATGGCCTCACGGCCTCTACTCTCCATTAGCCTGGAGTTGGAATGGTTTTACAGCCTCTACCCTCCATATGAGTGGGTTTGTGACAACATGCTTCCATAAGAGTGGCCCCAAAGCCTCTAGCCACCACACAAGTGGTCTCCAGGCCTCCAGACTACAAGTGAGTGGCCAGGAGGCCTACCTCTATTGGAATGGCTGTATGCCCTCAAAACTGCAGGGGGCAGGTGGTTTTAGGCTGCATAGTGAATGGTTGTATGGCTGAATATGTCCTCTAGCCACCACATGAGTAGTTGTGTGGCCTCAAGGTACCAAGGTCACAGTCTCCATACCTCAAGCAGCCTCCTGGCCTCTTCTCACTTACCGTTGCAGCTTAATCTTTGGAGACATTTGGAATCTGACTTGGGGTACTGATCACAGCCTCATTCAACATGAGTGCCCATGTGGCCAACAGTTTCTATACAAATGGCCTCTTGGCCTGGCCACCATACAAGCAGCTGTGTGACCTCGACACTCCACCACAGACAGTGTGACATTTCAGCCTTATTCTGCCTGAGCTGTAACACGGTCAGGGGAGAAGCAGCCAGCACTTCATAACTCCTCAGTGCTTACCTGCACACGGCAGAGGAACATCTACAGCTTTCTAGAGGGGGTTCTGTCGATAAGGTAATGCTTCATAAAGCTTGGCTCTAGGTGATTCTCATTTACGACAGTCAGGGGGAGCTGTATGGCTGGTGCAGCCGCTTTTGAACTGGGACTTTCAATGTAATGCAGGGTTTATTTTCAAAGACTGATTCCTCAATCAATATCACTTCAGCAAAACATATATGACATTGCCTGTTACCTACTTTTGATTTATGACCCAAAGCCTGGGAAGGCTGGAAAAGTTGCATATTCACACTTTACATTTGTACACACTGCATCATTATATAACCAAGGCATATACATGTGTAAGTATTGTTTGGTGTTTCATTTTTTGGAAGTCAATAATATAGTCATATTCACAGACTTTTTGTCATTGAATGTGATGTATTGAATTTGTGACTAAAAACTGAGAGTGAACTTCTGACCAATCTTGAATATGACATGAAAAGCATCCTCTATTTATTATATTATTTTAAACAAATTAGACTCATGTATCCTGTCCTTATTCTATAATAGAAGGATTGAAAAGATACAGGCCTACTTATTCTACCCAGACTAGCCTTCATTTTTATTTAATTAGCTTTAATGCATGTTATTGCTTGTGATGGTTATGACATTAAAACCTCTTTGGATCTATTTTAATTTGTTTGCATAATAAAGCTACTGATCTAAATACATAATTATGTTAATGAAACAATGCTCCAGCTTTTTATTCAATAAAAGAAAGGAGAGACTGTTCCTGGTGATTTTTTTACAGAAAATTGATAATTACACTATTTAAATCGGAACTTTTGAGAGCATGGGTAAAGTAAGCAGATAAGTTGACTTTTTTCTTTACAGGTTTATAAATGGAGAATTATCAGCTTTGCTAGCCCAGTTTAATTCTAGCTGCACTTTGAGTGAGACACACAAGTTGCATGATATCTTGCCTACATTTTTATTTATCGGGATGTCAATTGAATAAAATTAATTTTGTTTAATGTTCATTTAGCCAAAAACATTAACAGACAAATGACAGAGAATCAACTCTAGTTTATCTTTACAAACAATAAGCCATATCTGACTGCAAGACAATTATGTTCTGGAGGGACTCTGGTTCATATCGTTACGAGTATCAATATTATTTCTGTCAAATTGATTCAGGCCAGGGTTTAAAATTTCCATGCCGTTCATTATCATTTTGGGTTCAGATGCAAGGTCCTTGAGTTCAGGTTGGCCCATGGCTCTCAAAATTTCAGACACAATCAAAGCACTACAATTATCTAGCATTTCAAAAGGCATGTAACTCAACTGATCATGTCTGCTAGACAAGAACATACAAGCACAATGTGAAGCCGACTAAAAGAAATCAGACAGCATAAGGACATTTTAAAATTGGAGTCGAATTTCAAAAACCATGCACCTCTTCATGAGCAGGTATAATTTCTGACAGACGATTAATTATATTGAAAAACATAATTATATCGATCATCACAATATAGCATTATCCCTCCTACATGCACAACTGTTTTTAATTGCGTTTGCCCTTCCAGTACACTCATTTACCTTCACCTGACACAGCAATACAAGGCATTCAATAATGAAAATCTATAATTCTGTCAAGAGAAAATATTACTATTGATCTATATTAATATTATGGTGTGAATTATTAATTGAATCAAAGAAGGGACACCCATAAGCATACATGGCCTTTTCTTGTGATTAGAGTCCTGATCCCTGATCCCCCCCATCTCCCCACATCCTGCTAGCAAACAGGCAATGAGCACAGAATGGTGAGGAAGTTTCACCTGAGCATTTGCTTCAGTTACAGAGCTATACGCAATTCTAAAGGGCCACAAATGACCCATTATGCACATCTGCTACAGACCATACAACTGACCAGGAACTGAATTACATCATCTGCCTATATGATCAGCTAATTAGCCTGGCTGTCATAATACACACAATGTGGTCTGTTAAACTTCTGTTAAAATAAATAAAAGTAATTTGTCGAATGTGATTAAATAACTGAAATTTATGAGAGCATCCCTGTTCATATTTGGCTATTCCTCCTCACTGTCCTCATAAAGCTGGAAAAGAAAGTTCAATGACTCATTCCATTTGACAGTCAACATCTTAGTTGGTGACAGACATACACAGAGTAAATGTGTAAAATGGAGGGGGAGGGGGATCATTTTTTGGAGATAATCTTGTGTTTAATATGGTCTGAGCAACTGAGGTTCAGCTGAAGCTGAGACAGAAAGCAGACAGAAAACAGTAACCTTAGCTTGGGTAGGTTCACCTTAAGTTAACCCACCACAGAGTGGTGCAGCAGAAGCATGCTGAGCCCATAACCCAGATTTTGACAGATCGAAACCATCCTGTGCTAGACTAACTTGTTTGGCATCCACCAGTGACAAAACTGCAAGCCTCTGCACTTAACTGAAGTCAGACCCTGATATGTAGGCCTTGGGCAAAACTGTGGCTGTGTTAAAGAAAATTGGAATTGAACATATAGTCTCTCTGGATAAGAGCTCCTGCTAAATAACTGTGATGTAATGTAAATTTGTGTATTGGGTGGGGTTACTGCAAGAGCAGGGTTAATGTGGGAGGGGGCACGGAAAGGGTGACAGAAGAGTGGGCTGGGTCACTGAGGGGGCAGGGTTAATGTGGGAAGAATCCCAAGGGGGCAGGCTTAATGTAGCGGTCATTGAATCAAGGTGGGTGTTAATGTGGGTGGGGCTAAGTGAGAGGTCACTGGTCCATGAGTCACATTCTCATTTGCTAGAGTCACCATCTGTTGCCATCTGAGAAACGGCAGGAGTTTCCCGATCGCTGAGAAAACAGAATGAGTCCTGGCTGGAATGTCCCAAAATTCTCTAGGCTCTGCCGAGCTGGGCCGTGTTTATTTCAGAGCTCTGCAGAGCCCAGAATGGTCTGGGCTATGCCAGCCTTCCAAAAGGCAAGACCAACACAGGCTGGGATTCATTCAAAATGAGCGGAAGTCTCTTTTAAGGCATAAGCAATTCTATTTCAAAATGAAAACACGGGGACATGTTGGCTGGTCTCTGATAAAATGCAACATCCTCAGAGAAAACTATGTTGTGATGTAATATCTGTTCTGAGTTAAATCCATATGCCCTTAAACAGACGTATGCATAGGGTTGAATCAAGCCTGCAGTGTGCATGTTTCCTGTGTGCATATCTAATGCATACTTTTATTGTTGTCATTGAACATGCATACCACTCTTTGATGTTCAAATGTCTTTATTTGTTTCCTTTATTTCCACATTAAAACAGAGATTTTTCAGTATAATCACTTTCCATGTGAATAGCAAAGACAGTATCAAAAATCCACTACACTTGATATCAGTTCTAAAAGTAACGTTTATTCCAGTTTCTATTATGTAAAACTTGTTCAACAACCCACTAATGCTGAAGGAATTTGGACAAACTCCCACACACACCGCTGTTGCTGAAACTCACAGATGTCAATTCCCACTTGACTACAATTACCAAGGAGCTACAGGGCTAATTTATAAATAACAGGAGGTGTTTTTTGCTGGAAGTAAAAGCCATGAATTCCATTACGGAGTTAGCGCTTCACAGAGGCCCAGAGCTTAAGGTAGGTCAGAAGAATGTATTGATCTGACAGTAAAACCCAGAGGGACCCAGGTAATATACTGAACAGCATGTCTCATTTTAGGCTCCGATGCTCACCGTGTATAAAACACCCACGGTACCAGCACATTTGCTCATACGGCAGTTAAACCAGTACCCAGGAAAATTCCTAAAGCGAGCCTACAATTTTTTTTCTGAAACTTCCAGAAATTTTCAGTATACACAAAAATAAGTCAAAGTAATAAATTAATTGGTTTTTTCGAAACCAATACATGTCTTGTGTCAAACTGGCTAAAAACAAGAGTAAATCTCACACAGCTGGCCATGGAAACAACACCATGTGAGAGGGAGTGCTTCACATGCTAACAATCACACCAGCATTTAATTACAAAAAAAAGCACCTTCATGAGAGTTCATTAATGTTGCATGATCTCTGATGGCAAAGCATGTTACACTATCAGCAAATGTATACAAGACAATGCTCTCAGAAGACAGTTTCCAAAAACATGTCAGTTAATTATTTTCTCATTACAGTACTGCATGTGTGTGGTATGTTTATTTTATTAATTTATGTGAACATAATAATTACATTTCCAAAATTAGCCTGCATTTCACATTCTGTCCAATCGGGAAAAGGTTAAAACCCTACGTGCTCTCAGTGCTGTCATGGCAACACGAGAGTGGGACACAGAGAGTGGAATTATAGAGTGAAGTAACTGGGCCATAAAATCAGCTGTACTATTTCTCAAAGGATTCCGACATGGACCAATCAGAGCAGAGGACACATATGGCGTCATCTGTGCAGACTCGTACTATGAAGCCCATGAATAAAAAGTGCTGACAGACTTTAAGTGAATAAACATCTACAGCCACTAGAGCTAATGGCATCATGATTTTCACACATTCATCCAATGCTGGGCCTATAAAGGTACATTTAGTATATAAAAACTTAAAATAAGCACGTTTTAAAATTATTAAACATTATTAGTGAAATGTGTTGAACACAAAGTGCATCTGATATACAGTACTGCGTATGTGAGTTTGTATGGTAACACCCAGCTTGCTACCTTACCTGAGAAGGTACTCATTTCCAGCTCAGCAACACAAACATCAGCTTTTGTCAGAACTGGAACAATTGCTGCATTTCGAAAGCTGCCACAGACACTGGATCCATGGAATGTTGAGGAGAGAGTATGTGTGCACCGAAAGCTGCCCAAACGCTCGTGGGGACGGGGAGAAAGCGCTGACGCTAACAGAGGTTGATAACGCAGCGCACACATGTGGTCCTGTCTCATCCCACCACGCCCGTCCCTCACAGCTCCACCGCTGTGCGCCGCCCCCCACCTCATCCCCAGCCATCCCACAGCCATGTGAGGCTCCCTAAAACTCCAGTAGCATGTGTAGTCCAGCTAGCCCACATGAGCAGGCTACCTAAAACTCTCGAACTAAGAGCAATGCCTCTGAAACTCCTCAACTATGAACAAGCTACCTAAAACTCCAGTCAGGAGGTACCTCTAAGGCTCCCCAAAACCCCAGGATCATGTAAGTACAACACACCGTACCTTCTCAGACTCCAGAAAAATCCAATACCACACACGGGTTTCCTGTAACTTCCCAAACATGCGCTGGCTCCCTGGGACTCGGCTGGGATGTGCCTATCGTATGCAACCACATGCTGTCCCCCCAAAACTCCAGAACTACACATGTACGACACTCCATATGCCGTCCCTCAGTGCACACGCCCCTGGTCACCAAAACATCCTCCTCTCTCTGGGCTCCAGCACAGCCGGGGTTATGGACAGTGGAAAGAGGGAATGACACCTGCTTCAGTCAGTAAAGACAGCTGTGGTAGCAGTGCATTCTGGGTACTTCAGAGTAGGAGTCTTTTGGACGGCAAGGAGCCACACTATAAAATCCAGAGGAAATCTTGGCTGGGGTGCACAGCCTCCCCTAACCGAAATGGAGAGAATCTGTTAGTGTATCAGGGTGGGTGAGTATCTCAGTGTCTGGATGGAGGAGTATCAGTGTCTTAAAGTGGGGAAGTGTTTTGGAGGCTCAGT
Organism: Albula goreensis; assembly: GCA_022829145.1. Lineage (NCBI taxonomy): Eukaryota > Metazoa > Chordata > Actinopteri > Albuliformes > Albulidae > Albula > Albula goreensis. Next base: position 25,493,871 of record CM040747.1, on the reverse strand, counting down.
GGGGGGGCCGTGTCTCTGACTGTCATGTAGGGGTGTCGCTGTACACTTGCTCCCTTGTCTATTTTTACAGAGGCACTATAAACAGACTCACTACTGTGTTTCTTGTGCTGCTGATTCTTCAGATGGCTGCACCACAGTTTGTTATTACGATCAAATCAGAAGGAGAGCAAGTAGTCAAGTAGAATGATTTAATCACAGGGTACAAGAGCCAAAATTTACAGCAACACTGCTCTGAAGCCATGCGGTATACATTACATTTCTGTGCTGAGCTGTACTGTGTATATGTGCCAAATTCTTTGTCCATTTTCACAAAAATTAGACTGAATTTTTGGAAGTGCATGGCTCTCTCTATATTTAAATTGGCAAACAATTGTCAAAAACATGGACAAACAACATGGACAAACAACAGCTGTTATAGCACCACCTTGAGTCCAAACTTGTGGCATATTGGGTGTTTGGACAAATGACCATGCCCTCCACAAATATGGCTTAAGTGTAAACCTCATGGTTGTAATTAGACAGGCATATAAATTATGTGAAAATTCTCTCAATGAATTGCCTTTCTCATGAGAAAATCCTTGTTCCTTCCCTTTTCAGTACATGGGAATTTGCTCAATAAATATTCTTTAAAAACATCTAATCAATATTTCTAATTATTATTCAAGTTTTATGTCTGCATTACCGGGCTATTCCTAGTACATTAAGATAACTTATATTATTATATTGTCATTTATTAGCAAAGTATTTCGAAAGCTAGAGAACCAGTCCCCCTATGGTTCTTTGCTCTACTGTTTCATAGCTCATTGAATTATGCTGATATATTTGTGGGAAAAAAAGTGTAACAAAAACCTGGAGGTTGAGTCTCTGGCAGGAGTTTTCCTAGCTTCGGCCTGAGTAATGAGCAGAGGATACAGCCTTCAAAGGCACAGAGAAAATTATATTTTAAAATCAAGAGCGTTTGAAAAGAGAACAGGGTGGCATTAATTATGGAAGGTATTTGGGGCAGAATGTTAATCTTAATTGTATCTGTTTGGCTCAGGAGAGAAGGGAGCAGATTCTATTCCCCTTCATCTTCACATGTTCCCAGGCACAGTAAAACCACACTCAAGGAGGTCATTTTTGTGATTCATTAGAGAATCATTTTTGTTTAAGTTCTGACCAGAGCGTTGCCTCTCAAAGGGGCATAATTCTGCATTTACAACCTCTACACTTACAGCCCTGGATAAATTGAAAATAATTAAGGCTGTCAATTAATCAACTAATTAATTGCATGATGCGCTGTAATTAATCATTATGAATCACACTTTAGTACTTACGAATATTATTTTAAAATCAAAGATATTTCAACTTCGAAGTAAATCAGCCATAAAAGTAATCAACTCAGAATCAACTCAAAGGGAGTATGTCAAATCAAATACTATTGCGAAATAGCATCTTCTTAACTGTCCACACAAAAACAACTCTCCTGTGAACTCCAATACCTGCAAACTGCACAAATTACCACTGCTTTCCTTAAAGAGCCAATATAATTCATTACTTACTGTTTTATTAACATGTTAAACACCTCAACTTAAATGCAAAACTCAATTATTGTTGGTAGCCCTAATAATAATTTAGTAAAATGTAGTATTATTACAGTGTTAACATGCAATTCCTCCAGAAGCACAGGGAGCCATTAAATAGAGGCAGTGAGCAAAGTAACAATTTGACTGAAATTAAGTGAGATCAGAGCTGTGAAGTGTTAACTTAACTGCAGGGATCCTTGATCCTGGTTATGTTTCTGAATGAGTCAGATCAAACAAGTCACCAGTGTGAGATATATCACAGAAATCAAGGAAGAGAAGATATCCATCATCACACTTAATTCCACAGATCTCGGGCTCTGACAGGGAACACTGAACCGGAGCTGGTGTTCTGCCAGCATGATGAAAGCTTTCAGTCAAAAGCTACACTCAGCTGGTGAAAGCTACTGCGAGGAAGAACTAGCAGGATTGCAGCAGAGCCATTAGTTTTGCCATATTATTGTCCATCTGTCTTGCATTTAGAATAGAGATCGGGTCCCTGTGCTTGGCTTGAAAGATAACTGGCCTGTATCTAACCTTTCCACCAGTGCCCTGGTAAAATTTAATTGTAGTCTGAATGTAGGAATAAAATTTTCTTTTTTTTCAATATCAAGGTAAGGACTGTTCCATGCAGCAATCCTGTAAGACTACCTTCCACTAGCAGCAAATGAAAACCTCAGTTTTCTGCTTCCATCATTGGGAGATTTGCCACTTTGGCCACCTATAAATATCTTGTTTCAGAAAATGACACTTTCAAATCCTATTTATAATGCCCTTGTGAAGACACATTTTTGTGTTTTTATTATTATTCTGACAATTTTAGCTAAAATTCTGTTAATTGTATGTTGGTGTTCTTAAGATATTTAGTCATCCTATAATATCTAAGGGCTCCCTACAGGGCTTGTATGAAAATATTAGATTGCTAGTTTGCTGGCACTTATCCACAACTGAAACAGCCAAAGTGAACCCTTAACGTTTTCTTTCTGTTTTTGAAGCCAGAGATTCATCAAAAGGCTGTCGGTTATTATACACAAGGTATATGTCACGTCTGACCAAGGGCAATGTGTGCACACAACCTTCATCTCTACAGAGACCCAGACAAAGACAATGTGCCTGAATGGAGCAGATTTATACAGCTTTTGACCTCTAAATGGTGGGATGAATAGGGAGCCTGGCTCACAGCAGGTCTAAGAATAGCCGTCTTATGGCCTGCAGATACATAAATGTTGACTCTGAGTACCTTCAACACTCAGTTGTGGTTGCTAAATGAACCATTCAGAAATCCATTTCACATAAATGACAGTGTCCCAGTGCAAAAAAAAAAAGAAAACTCTTGTTGATGGAGCAAAATCGTTGGCTTGCTGGGGGGTTTCTCCTGCTCAGGCAGTGATGCAGAGAGTGGATGAGCCCCACAGTCTGCAACAGTACATGGCCCATCCACATGGGACAAATGTTACTGACGTTACGTTACATTTAAGCCAAAAAATTAATAACTTTTTAAAATACTTTACTGAACTGGATCTTTAAAAGTTTAACCTCCTCTTGTTTAGTCATAGATAAAAAGAGATTACTAGGTACATCCTCTTATAACTTGTATCAATTAAAATATCATTCCCATGCACTCTTTCTCAAAGGGTAGCGTGACTATGGGTAGGAGGTCACAGGAGGATTCACTTTTATGTATACTTCCTAAATATATTTAATGGGCCTTTGCTTAGGGCACAGAATAAAAGAACAGGTTAGCGATGTTTTTGCATCCTGTGGTAGCCATGATAAGTCCCAATCATAACAATATCAAGAGCAGTGGAGCTAAATATTGGTGAAAAAAGGGTAATTATACGTATGCTCTCTTCCTTGATTTTTCCTCTCAATCCACTGTCGTGTTCTGACTCATTCAGCATAATCACGGTAAAGGTACCCTGCAGTTAACACTTTACTAAGTGTGATATCACTTCATTTCAGTCAAATTATTACTTTTCTGTTTGACTCTGTATAATGGGCCCTGTGCTTCAAGGAAGGTTCAGGAGACTGGCCATTTATTCTGCGATATCACCACATAATTGTACCTATTATCATTCGTTTGTTGGCTCAGCCTCGTCCTGTTAATACAGGGGGTAGATCACTTGATCCCATCAGTCTCTGTGCTCTCTAGTGCCCTCTCTTGGCGGGCTGGGCGCCTGTGGGTTTGTGATCTGGACATAAGTTGATTTTGTGTACCTGCAACTGTATTGCATTGGCAGAGTGTAAAATAGCTTGAAAGGCTAGTCACAGTGAGAACCTGAGGAGTCAGGTGTGGGGCTGCTTCCTCCCGAACCTGGGGGGGTCTGCAGTGGAGCTGATCATACAGTCCAATTCAGATGGAAAAAGTCGGCAATAAACTGAAAAACAGCTACAAATATGCAGACTCATGCACAATACAAGCACCCAGGAAAAGAAGTATCTCCTTTAGGATGTTCCATAATAACACTTCTGCATGCAGACTAGACTAGTCTGGGTTTTGCAGTAAATAAGTCCCATTTCTGACCTGACCTGAATGTCCACTAAGAGCATCATTTTGCCATTAGTGTTTAAATCCAGGCTGAGCCTCAGAGGGCTGTCATTATCCCTAAATTACTTCTGTTTTTGCCCCTGTGTTTCAGTACAATTACTCTGCCTGATTTGTACAGGAAGCCATGTTAGGGCTGGAGTGTTGCCTGATCTGCTGGCCACTCGTCTCTTCATCTCCTCCTCCCATCCTAAAGTTATGTGACAGTCCTTAAGACTGGGCGGAACCATGTTCTGGACCGCAGGGTAGAGATGGACCTCCTGGATTTCATCATTTCACTGTCACTGGCACTAGGCAGGGCCCAGCATGCCAGCTGAGAGCCGCTTGGCCCACTGAGGTACTGGCTGCAATCGCCTCCAACCTCCCCCCATAATCGATCCAATTAACACTGCCATCAATTCAAGGGCATTATATGCCAGTCAAATTAAAATAAAAATAACTTGTTTTGGTTCTGCAAAAATATTGTATCATCATCATTCAAAATGCAATTATTGTAATATGTGTAAAATTTTAAGTATAATTATGTATAAAATATTTAAGGATTATTTAAAAAATGGAAAATGTATCCAATGACCCTCTGTTGTGCATGCTCTTTTAACCAATTTCATCTGCTTCTGCATACCATCTTAAGAATTTAGGTACTTACAGTATATAGACAGTATTGTTTATGTTATCTTGTACTCAGTATTTGGGTATGGTGTGGTCTTTTGTATATGGTGCATATGGCTGAGCTTCCTTGCCACAGAGGTTCCTCTCATGAGACATAATTTTGCTCTCAGGGCTTGTGAGGCCTGCCATATTGGATTTTCCACCATTTTAAATGTTTTAGTAAAAACCTGACTGCGTCTATGTCCTGCCGTCCGGTGGAGGAATGTTAGACTGGCCATGGCAGTGCCTGCGGAGGGAGGGTCACTGGCCGCAGCCCGCCATATGAGCTGTTCAATCATTGCATCACAGGAACACATTTCATGCACAGTCTGCGCAGGAAAAATTCAGCTGCACAACCAACTGACAGGGATGGATATGTGCAATGGGATGAAGTAGACCCTCCATCTTCTAGTAACAGTATGGCCTGTTCTGGTCTGGCCTGTGGAGCTTCCAGCAAACAGCAGAGTCAGGACTGAACACCAGGCTATGAGGTGTGTCACTGCACTAGAGCACAGTGACTTAGTGCAGCAACCCCATCTATTAGCAAGTTGAGCTGAAAGTTAAAATATCCAACTTGCTTTTGGCTGGACTTTCCATGGCTACTGCTCTTGAGACTAAACAACAGCATACACACAAAACATCTAAAGAAATAGAAGTCAGGTATCTTCTATTGTAGCAGAAAAAGATAACATTCCATAGTCAATTTAAATCATGAGAAAAGTGAAGAAAATCTGTGATAAACTAATCCTTACATGGGTGGAGACATTCCAGCTAATTTCATAACAGAGAGAGAAAGAGAGGGACGGAGAGAAGCAAAAAAAGAGTGGCAGAGACTGAAAGAGAGAAAGATGAGCGGGAGAGAAAGCCAACAAACAAGAGAGAGAGAGGGGGGAAAGAGAGAGACAGCAAGGGTAGAGGGAGAGACAGAAAGAACGAGAAAGAGTGTGAAAGAAAGCAAGAGAGAAAATGAGAGCAAGAGGGACAGAGAAAGGGAAAGAGCAACTAAGGGAAAAAGAGCAAGAGAGAGAGAGAGAAAAAAAAAAAGCAGGAGAGCAAAAGAGAAAGAGAGCTAGCTAACCCAAGTGAATCCTTTCTGCTTCTCCTCGTCAGTGCAGACTGACTCATACCATTGCACATGACTTCCCAGGCTGACAGTGTGATAAGGAGGCTGGACAGTGATTAGCACAGAGCGCTCCGCCAGGCACATAGCCGTGGGATCACAGACAAACCGCCTCAGTCACACGGCTCTCCCTCACTCTTCCGCTTTCCCCCATCCCCCCATCTCTCTGCCCCCCCCCCACCCCACATACTGCTATTTATAACACAATTTAATTACATACATCCCATCTGCCATGACTACCTTGCCTTGAGAGGGCTCGTCAAGTCTCATTTCACTCAAAACATTTGGGTTACAAGGCAAACATCCACAACACACACATGCATACGTATTCCTACACACATAAATGCATATATACATATAACATACAGCATAATATTCAATTACACTGCAGTGACCAATAGCACAACTGCTATGACCAAGATCATAACCACAATAGCCATTATCATTACTGCACTAACCAATAACCAGAGTGCCCATCATCATATGTGCAATAACTAAAGAATATGACCATGATGGCCAACAACAAAACCACAATAACAAAGAATACAACCACAGTGACCATAGCATCATAAAATCCAGCAAATTGTGATTTCTCAGTTAAGCTGTGTTTGGCCTTCATAAACAGCATTTTAAACACAGCTTTTCAATACAGATATTAAGGCCTGTATTCCCTCTAATGACTGTGATGTTTTGTCCAAGTTTTAGCGTATATGTTTGATCTCCCTTACTGACAGTCTTTAACAATTCATGAAGTCTTCACATTTTAGGCTATCAAAAACTGGAGTAAGGAATGACTTTTACCAATTTACTGTACATTAAAAGATTGATGTTCACCAAAACACAACAAAAACATTTGATTGCGATGACAATAAACCATATTTACATCCACACATGTCTCAAAAGACCCAGTGTGAATGGGTGATGTCAAACTGACCAGTTCTCACAGCCTTGGGGTCAAGATGAGGCTTTTAACCTGCAAAATGAAACACATTTACTGTCTGATTCAGCAACCCAGCCTGTATTTGCTAACCTATCACACAGCTGTCAACTTAACTCACATTTATAACAGTATCATACATTTTTTAACATCTAACATATACAAAGCCATCATGTACTTACAAACCCAATACAAACCAGCAAACCCATTACGCATTTTCAAATCAGTCAGGTATTTTCTATCACATTCATTACATTCTTGCTTAAGAAAGGTTATTTAATTACTGACAATTTTATGAATCTTCATTCTCCAGTAATGGTTTACTTTCAGTTACACAGCGTTCACACTTTGAATGAGCAGTAGATACATTTTACATGAATTTTAATGACAATCAAACTGAAGGGAAGACGATGCCATGCTCTTCCTCTCTCCCCACAGATACGAGGGGCTGTCAAACACACATGCAGGTGGGGGCAGCGAACACCCATACTAATACATCACACACTGTCCAACCAATCAGACACTTACACAGCATCTTCTGTGCTCACGCATTCAGGGCCCATTACTGTCTCTGGCTGGTCTTGTTAAAACACCAGCTGTAAATAATAAAAGCCTAATCCTGCGTGCCAAACATCAGAAGGAGAAATCTCAAAGGGGCTGACACTATGTAAGCCCTATGCAGAAGTCACCCCACAAACGCAAAATCATCTGATCAAGATTTAATCTCAGTTGGGCTGTTAAGCTTGGTGCTGATAAACACACACTGGCCTCTTTCTGAAAGGAAAAAGGACGGATGCAGGTCAACCTCCAGCACAAACATCACAGCCCTTTAAAGTGATGACTACACATTTTTACCCATTTCTTCTTTTTTTGCTAGCCTGTTAGAAACAATTCCTTTATGCAGATTTATTTTTAGAAAGAAAACGATATAAGCACAACATTTGTTGCTTTGTTTAAGTAACCTGAACACTTTTAACAAAAGCTGAATGTCTCTTCAGTTTGAAAGGTTAAAGTGTCTTTCTTCTGAGAGCTCCAGAGTTCAGCTCATATGACAGCCCTGCAGGGGGCTTGGAGCCAATTAATTCTGAATCAGGTGGAAAAGCTGACACTCAAACACAACACACATACAGGATCCAGTGACATTGCACTTTTCAACACAGACTTTTAAAAATAAAATGTGAATATACATTATGTAAAAATACAATTGCTTTATAGTTATATTTTAATTTTAAACATGTTTAATGTGTCTCAAATACACCATCCTTTTTTACCACACATCAAACAACATCTTTTTAGCTGTTTTTCATCCTCTGTATACAAGTTATTCAGTACAAATCACAGAAACATAATAATCAAGTCAAAATCTTCCAGGGGTCTTACTTTTCACATCCTTTTATTAAACTACTGGTTGTGAAGAACATCAGTGTTTTGGAGAACCCCTGCCAGAACGCTAAACAGCTGGATAGTTAACGGAGAGGACACGTGACACTGTTCAGACTGCTGGCTATGACACACTGCAGTGGCGTGTGGAAATAATGTTTGGACAACATCCAACTCAACAATGGTAATATGTAATGGAGGTACATCAAGGACCCGTTAAGCGCCGGCTACAGTTTTGTGTTGTGTAAATACATGTTAAAACAGTATAAATGGAATCAAAATAAACTATGAATATGACAAACCTCCTTAACACATTTCATCTTCAGTTAACAATAATTAATCCTTAGTCAAATGGAACTTACATTCTTGCTTCTATAGTTTGGTAAAACCCAATGCTAATGAACACTGAACTTCTGGACTCAAAATATAAATTATATAACAAATATAAAGTTCAACTTGTAGCACTTCACATTTATGAGACATTGTCTTTCAATTAGCAAAATAATGCATTATATCCGTGTTACAGTTTTTGTTTTACATAACAAATATGCATGAAAGTACGATAAAAATGTAACAGGTTTGTCTCAAGCTGGAGAAACTTCAGCAAGCCCACTGCAATGTATAAATATACTTCAAACAATTTTAGATCAAAAACCTACTTGATACCATTACTTCAAAAAAGCCTACTATCTAAATTTAGCTTAATGAGTTTTAATGATGTTAGTTTTTATTTTGGTGCTCTTAAAATTTTTGACAAGTTGAACCCCCCACCCTGCACACACACACATCTCTACACAAATTCAAAGTTAAGAGCAGACTGCTCTGACACATCTTTAAGGGTAACCTGTATGGAGATTTCATTGTGCTTAATCTTATTAAAATAACTGCTGATGTTTTATTTTACTTAATTGTTAGTTTCCTATTTGTATATTTTTGGAGTTTATGCATATTCATGTTTTTGTCTAGGTACTTTGCTTGTAGTTATGTACCTTCTTTCTCCATTGTTTTGCTGCAATATATTTATTTCCTTAGTAAAAGTAGAAAGGTTGTCATACCTCACCTTCGACTAGTAAAACTGTGCTGCTTTTAAAATTAATCCTGTAAGAACTATTTTTTGAAAGTCTGTAACAAATAAGAAAATAAACATGTATTTCTTGATTTCATAATATACTATTTTGTCTATGAATAAAAATATCTAACAATTATTATCTAAACTAATAATCTTACCTGATAATATCATCACATCAAACAACCTCACTCTCATTCTCTCCCTCTCTCCCTCTCTCTCACACTCTCTCTCACACACACACACACACACACACACACACACGCACGCACACACACGCACACACACACGCACGCACACACGCACGCACACACACACGCACACACACGCACACACACACACACACATTATTATTATGTAGTTCAAGCACTAACTCCTTCTTAATTTTATTGAGCACTATTTAATACACAAATCTGCCAAGGAATTCCTTTTGGACTTCTGAAAATTTCAATGTCTCCAATACTATCTTCAATTTCATAACTTTATACCTCATAATGATGCAGTTGTAAGGTATAATATTGTAGTTGTAATATAATTAAGGTACGGTTGTGAGGGTGATAGCCAATGTGAATTACTTCTGTTTATAGGCAATCCCTAAACCATAAGCCATGTCACTATGACATCACTGCTGACTGTGACATAACGTCCTTTTTCAACACTGTCCTTCAGACAGGGAAATCTATGTTTAAAATCTACAATTTCATAACCTTAAAATGCCTGTCATTCTGTTGCTGAAGAGTAGCACAAGTGTCAGTGACCGTCCCCGATTGAGAAGGTGACAGCTCAAAGAGTCCGAGCACGCACACAATTACAGTGAGTGTCCTCTCTCCTGTGCTGCAAACTGCTACGGGGTCATCAGCCAATTAAAACTGTCCTGTCGTGTCGCTATGGCTCCTGCTGTTGATGGAACATTAGGCCCATTAAAATTGAATGTCACCAAATCAAAATGACTGATGTCTTTAAAGTGCTGTTTTTCATAGCTCGAAATGCTATCAAAGGCCTGCATTCAAAAGGACCTATTATTAGATAAGTAAATAAGCATGTCTGTAAAATAACAGCTGGGCATCCCATAACTGTTTAACAAGTAAAGCACACTATTTATCTTTTTAAAGTATTTATTACAAACCCCACTTCTCCCTTCAAACCACATGAATCTAAACAGAACATGTGTAGTCAAAACTAACAAAATGATCGTATTCAGCTATGACCATCTGTACAGGAGATTGTTTTTTAAAGACTGTATCATGAGACTTATTTAAGGCTACATATATATTACTTTATTTATTAAAGACTGAAAATTATATTATTTATTCATGTTATTAAGACTATATCTGCATTGTATTATTATTTATTAAAGACTTCCTGTGCATCATATTATTTATTAAAGGCTAACTGTACATCATGTTATTTATTAAAGACTAGCATCCTTATCCGAACAGAATTACACATTTTACATTTTACACACTGTACATTAGTGAAACTGTAGATTCACTGAGGCAAATCAGGTTAATTACCTTTTCACAGGAGTACAGTATTAGATCCATATCTTGGCTTCTACACTGCAAACCTTTGGATTATAAACCTTATTGCCAAGTCAATGTGCCACACACAGAGACAGTGAATTTAGCCAATTAATCCCACTAGACACGGTATATAGTGGATTATATACAGCTACAGCTATTCAGCTGTTTCTAAAGATGTGTCACTATGAGACAGCAACTGTCACCATGTCATTAGGGAGCCATCACAATAGGAATATAGCCCTGTTACAGCACGACTGTCACTGTAAGAATGTGACTGTGTCACAGTGTATCTGGCATCGTGTGACTGTAACCATGCCACCTAAAGACTGTCACTTTAGAGATTACAGCTGTGTCACTGGTCGACTTTAATCTTTTCAGTCTGTGCTCTGCACCACACCTTACACAGGTAAGCAGTCTGCCAGTATGTGAGCTTAAAATACGCTGACAAGGGCATACTGTCACCAGGCCTCTTATGCAGGCTATTTGGCTCTTTTCATCTCCACTTCCACAAAAAGAGAAGACAAGGCAAGTAAATAAATAAAGAAATGAGAACGATGCTGCTCAACATGCAGGAAATAATCCCATTCCCTCCGCCTGCCGTCCATCAGCCCGCCCGCCCGCAAAGCTAAATGCCATGTTAGACATCAAATTCCAGCTGCAAATCTATGTGATGTTCCAGACTCATGCTTGGCCTAAATTTAGGACAGTGGCCCATTTGAGTGATGTCATACCACACAGAAGAAGGAGGCTTGGAGGAAGAGCCATGTATTTAGGGCATCGAACCATGACTGGAGGGCTGGGCCACTGCAGCCTTGCCTCTGGTATTATAAACATGCATTATATTTAAAAAAATAAAGAATAAAAATGATTGTGTAGAGTAAAGAGAAGATGCTGCATTGGTGCACTGAGAAGGGTGTGATTCCGATCTCTGTCTTTCTGATCTGATGGATTTCACAGAAACAGCAGGAAGCCTTCAATCTTCCCACTGGAGCACAGCAGCTCACCTGGACCCACATCCCAGCACAGCAGAGCCAGGGAAATGGAGTTTCTGATTACCCATTTCACACATTTCAGCGGAGAGCAAACGCATGTCTGTGCCTGACAACCGGACAGTGGAGGATGTAGCAATGAGTATGGCCTGGGCACTATGTGGAGTTCCATATTTAGAAAAATAAAAGGAGAAAGTGTTTTTGTTTAAAATAAAAAATACAAGCGGGAACAGTCACACATGACCACTGTAACTGCAAACCCCTAACATTAACCGACAGCCTTCAATTAGGTCACTTCCCTCTCCCTTTCAACATTTGGGCTAATTCTTCTGACACACTTCAGTGGGCAGATCTCTGTGCAGTGTGTCAGTACTTATCCTTAGCTGTGTGCCAGTGTGTTAGTGGAGATTTTCAGCTCTGCACCCATGTGTTAGTACACTACGGATTTATCTGCAAGCAAGTGTTTTAGAACACAACAGATTTGTCTGTGTGCCAGCGTGTTAGCACACAACGGAATTATCTGTGTGCCTGTGCCAGAGTGTTAGACCACAACAGAATTGTCTGTGTGCCAGTATGATAACAAACCATGGAATTATACAAAATTATACCTGTGTGATAGTAAAGATTAGAATTAGCTGTGTGCCAGTGTATTTGAAAATATTTTTAACAGGCCCCTTGTCAAGTCAACAATTAAAAACTTCCTGAAACTTCTTCCAGTTCACAGGCTTCTCAACATATCTCAACATATGGCACATCCAGAGTCATTATGCAACAGTCACAAAATGCTTTGTGCAAGGATCTAAAAGATGACTTTGCTTCTGTGAAAAAATATAAAAATAATCATTTTTAAAAAATACAAATATAAAAATAAAACATTTTTACTTCATGAGAGTTGTACTGATCTTGGTACAGTAACAAAATGGCTTGCAGTCATTAGTGTCAGAGCAGACAGTTTTGTGTAGCATGTGCCATATAATAATCATTCAAATGAATGTGATACTGCTTTTGGTGAGGGGCACCTGTGAGTCTTGCTGCTGGTCTATGGCCAGTGGTGAACATTGGAGGGGCCAAAATAGAAAAATTGGGAGTCAATTCAGTTGGGAAACACATTCACTCTCTCACTCCCAGAAACAAACACAGACACAAACGCACATCATGTGGTTAAACATAATGGTACTGTGCATTCTATACTGCCAAACTCTTACCATGCCCATTGTGTACGTTAAAGTACACAAAACCATTATACAGGAACTTACATACTGTTAAGATTAACAATGCAAAACTCTCTTGCCACATGAGCACTTTACATGCCACAATATCACTGTTCAATCAAACGCACGCTTCAATGTACATCCCCAGCTAAGGTAAACAGCACTGAACGCTTCAGCATGCTGTAGAATGTGGCAGGGATTGTCTGTGGTTGCTATGGGAACGGATCACAGTCGAGTCACATACTGAGGTGAACATGGAGTCAAGGCTGAGTCAGAGACTGAGGTATCAGCAGATCCTGTCCTGAGCTGGCACTGTCAATATCAGGGCAATGGTAAAATATGTTACTGACACGCTGAATCTATACGATGACAGATAAATTATATGGCAGACATGTGACACGTGATTTGTTTTAATTCTTTGGTGATTGTCAGCGAACACTAGCCAATTTAAATATACCTGTTGCCAGCCTGCAGTTTAAGAACCACTGCGTTAGGCCTGATAAGGAAAATGTCCTCTGTGTGGGGCTTTCTCAAAATGTACAGTGGCTGGGTGTTTCAACCAAACTGCTACTTCTGGCTATAGATGCAGGTCCACGCTGGCAAGAAAACAATTGGCTCAGCCTCACTGGGGTGAAATAGTGTTAAACTCAGTCTCAGTTCTCTCTGGCAACCTTCCCTGACTGGCTGGACATCTGCCGTTTTCAAAACATATATTGACTTCCTGTTCTTCAGACAGCATAGGTATTATGTGACTGGTGTCACATCTGTAGTGTTAAAAATGAAGGCTTGTAGCCATGTGAATCAGATCATAAGAGAAGCCACTCAAACCAGAGTCTCAGGGAAAGGTTTGCAGTGTAGGGCTGATTATGGAGTACAATTCACTCAATAAAGAATTTTAATACCACAAAATGTAATCAGTACCCTGATAATTAGAAAGACTCTAGTTTGAAAGAAGCAACATTTGTCCTACATTTAGACAGTCTGAAGTTTATTCTCATCTATACATCTTCAGAGGGAGAATAAGCTTTGATGCTTTTTCCATTTGTAATGATTTTTTTTTTTTTAAAAAAAGGCAATAAAGTCAAGTTCTCTTCCCAAATGAATGCTGTGCCAAAGGTCTTTTTACTGGAACATTAACACAAATAAATGTCAGATTTGCAGTTGCCAACATAGTGCAAGAGTTTACTCAACTTTGATATTCACTCATCACATTCTCCTACATGCCAATGTTGAAGATAAGGCATGGAGGACATTTTTACCCTGCATAATGCCTTTCTGAAAAAAAATAAAACAATCACAACTTTCACAAGAAAAATGAAAGCAGATTTTTCCCAGGGTTTCCAGAGAGCATCATTATCAGGAGTCTGGAGTTTTGTTTGAACAAGGAGCACAATCATACAACTCCGAGCTTGTAAGCCCACTTGACTCATGCTGACATTTTTCTGCTAAATATCACATCCTGTAGTTTGTAGATGATGCTGCACAGTCCAAGTCTGAAAATGGACATATCAGTAAAACTACGAGCAGTTTGACAGAAAAAGTCCATTTGCTGACTGCCTCCTAAAATGTTTTCCCTGTGTGCCATGACAAACCTTCTTGCATATAAGTTATTAAACAGTCCTGTTCATAACGTTCCTCAGGAAATGAGGGGGAGTTACTTTCCAACAGGTTCAGAGAACCCCTCGTCACCCCTCTCTGCCTCTGCTTCATGTCTTTGAGTGAAAGCAGGAAGTAATTTTGGCTGGACTGGGCACTTATTTATCTGGAGAAAAGCAACATGAAGCCTGCCCTACCTCACACTATGGCCCTGAGACCACAAACTCTGTCTTATATGACAGTGAGGCCCCATTAATAAGTCTGAATAAAGAGTGAATAAGTCTGACGCTGAGCCACATGTCCAGTGCTGCGTGGCTACAGCCAGCCACTGATCTGGAAACAGCCCTTAATTCTAATGCGCCAGATGTTTGAAACTGATGTTTGAAACACACTTGAAATATTTCCAAGAAGACACATCACTCTTAAAGAAGACAAGGAAAACATCATTGGAAAAAAAAATCCATTTTAATCCTTCATCCATTTGCCTGCAGCTGTACCTTGCTGTGATACAAGAATCACTGTCATTCCTAATTTCATGTCTCTTGCAAATAACTCTAATGTTCAGTTATCAAAAAACATGCAATGTAAACAAAGAACAATCTCCTCCTTTAGTAATACAGACTGATTTCCACCTTTGTTTACCATGACAAAGAATTGACAGCACATTCATATTTGACATTCTACTCTATACTCTGTACATGCTATAATAACCATCTACTGTACATAAAACAAAAAGCAGGCATCTACTGTATTATAGTTTGCATGTTACAATGAGCCTCTGCTGTACCAAGTTAACATTGCAGAATAGACAGCAATGTTCTACTGTGTCACATGTACCACAATTAGAATATTTAATAAAATAATGCTGATATGCAATATACACATTTTATTCTACATGAAACAACAAGAATCTACTTTACAACATGTTCTCTGTACTGTATATGCTGTAGTATAGGTCTACTGTACAAAAGACATGTTGGACTGTGCATGAAACAACAAGCATCTACTGTACCATGTAAGCATTGCACAAACTCCATGCTACAATAAGCCTGTACTGTAGCACATTACACACTACATGCAACTGTGCAACATCAGGCTCTTAGATCATCATTAGTGGCCTAACTGTTTGGTCCCTTCACTTGCATGTCCTCTAAGGTCACATGTGTAAACTGTGACACAAGGAAACTCTTTCAACAACAATGAAGGAGGAAAAAAAAAGTAGGTCAACCCAGAGCCTATCTTCTGTTAGCGGAGAGCATGACCTTGGTGACATTTAGCATGAGTTCCCTGGGGCAATGAATAACATACAGAGAGAGCTGTTACTTAATCACAAAACACACAGCGTACGGACACAGGGACACAAGCACAGCTGCCCCAGTTCAAAAACCAAAGGCAAATACCATAGTGCATCTGATATCAGACACACAATCCATGACTGTATATCTCTAATTATAATCATTACTGTATGCGTTATTGTAAAATTGTTAATGTGTACTTTACATTACTCTTATTGTTGTGTACCTGACATCACGCTCATTACTGTGTGCCTGGTTTAAGAGTCATTATTGTGTACATGATATTAGACATTATTGTTTATGTGATCACAGTCATTAATGTGCGTCTGAACTTAGTCGTTATTGCATGCTTGCTATTAGAATTGTTAATGTGTACTTTACATTACTCTTATTATTGTGTAACTGATTTTACGTTCGTTAATGTGTGCCTGGTTTAGGAGTCATTATTGTGAGCATTATTGTGGGTACTATTAACGCCATTAATATGAGCCTGATATTACAGTAGTTACCATGCACGCTTCTTGGTGTGTGATCATGGTGCTGGATTTTTCTGTGGACTTTCCTCACGCTCCACTCAGTTGCTGACACGCTCACCTTCAAAGACAATCGAGATTAATGATCGATTCTATAATGAATCTTCATTCTGAAACCCACGGCCAGGCTCTGCTGAAGGTGAAAACGTGGACTGGACCATAAAGCGAGGATGCTTAATTCATTCCACCAGGTGATGATACAGCATCCTTAAATCACAGAGTGAAAATGCTTCTCAAAATGCTTCACTGCCATATATTTAAGACGTTGGGTTCTAGGTTGAAATGCTGGGGATAGTTACACATCTGTCAATAACTGACTGTGTTTAGTCCTGGGACTTTATCAAGTAGAAGCAACTCTGAAACCCATAAATACTGGGACTGTAACACACAGAGATGTCAAACATCTGACCTGAAGGGTCACAGTCTCTCCAGGTTGTTGTGGTTTCCTTGCAACCAGCAGGCAATTCAGACCTCGGAAACCCAGAATATGGACTCTTAAGCCAGTGATACAAATAAATCAATGAAATGCAGAAACACACACAAAATTAGCAGACATTATGCCCTCCCAGGACTGGACCATGACACCTGTGGTTTAAGCATATGTAAATGAAATATGTGAAATATGTTTGCAAGTGCATGACTTGCAACCATCTTCAGTCTGCCCTACTGACTCCAGGCAAAAAAACATCAATTTCATCTCAAGTCTAGATCTACATAGGCAAACATCCTGTATCAAGACACCCAGGACTGAAGACCTACACAGGGGAACATCCATTTACACAGCCACTGCTCCAGATCTAAATGGAAAAACATTCGCTTACACACTCACTGTCTATTTACATAACTACTGCTTAGAGTCTCCACAAGGAAACATCCACACATCCACTCACACACCCACTGCCACAAACCTACACAGGGAGCCGTCTACCCAAGCAGCCACCGCTCCAAATCTGCATGGGGAGGCAGAAGCACATAGTCCCTGGTGTACCCTGGACACTGGCAGGTGTGTGGTGAATATAACAGCAATGTGAGAGAAGGCTAGCTGTCTCTGCCAGCTCCACTGCCTGTGTTTAACTGCACTGCATTTACAGAACCTCCAGCCATTTTCCCCTCTGCTTCAGCTGCTAGTAACCGAAAACAAGTCACTTGTTTGCATCTATTATAGCTTTAAGTCTGTTTCAGAATAAACCCACATCTTCAGTCTACACCATGGGCCTGGCAGAGCCCATCTTTCAGGTTTATTTTTGGTTGCAATTACCAACCAAGGAGAAACTTCCTCTTTTTTTTTGACTACAGCAAGCTCTTTTGCGTTGTGATTTTCCACACATCTTAGCACAGCCACTGCTATGGTCTGTGTGTGGACACTGTGTGTGCTTCTTTTCTACAGTTTCTGTGAGATGCTCTTAGTGAATTACAGAGAGGGAATGGTTCAATATTAAATAAAGTCTGAAAGATTGATTGTCTGGGGCTACTTACGTTGCTCACATATTAAACACCCATTTACAGGGCTAGGTATTTATTAAGTTCAGTAGGTCCAGGTGTACCATATCAGTGCCCACACCTGGGATTAAAATCTGCAGAACTGCTTACAAACCTGTACTGTTTTAACATTTACTTAACATTCAAACATTATTTTAATTCAACATAATTGCACCATTCTGGGCCCATCATGTTGGCACTGGGATTGATTAACCAGAATGCCTTTTTTAAAATGGTATAATAGAGGTGTCTATGTGGACTGGTGAATAGAGACCTGAACTCATGGCCAGAGGAGCTGAATCCTGCAGCACACTGCTGTCATACATCACAGAGAAATAGTGCCTCTAATACATAGATAACAATGAATTAAATCATCAGAATGCATGTTTCCTACAGGCTTGCATAATATTATGTGTTTGTTTTAAGAAAGTTCAAACTCACATCACATTAACATGGGCATTTTAATATTTTTTCCTATCTTAAAAAAATGATAGTATCTCAGCTGTCCTCGTTCAAAGAGGTTAAGATAACTGATGGTAATACAGCAGGCCTGGAAAACACCATGTGTTAAATCCCACCCACCCACCCCCTGCTCCTGCTCCCACAGCCCGGGATCTCAGTGAAGAGATGTCACGTCCAGCGCTCTGTGGGCGGACACGGCCCGGGAACTTATGCCCTGAGCTATTCTCCTCATGGGCAGTGACTGCCTGTCGCCCGAGTGTCCGCAAGGCAGAATGCTGCTACTGTGAGAGCATTATTGAATCAAGACACTTCACAGCCAGAGAACGCATGACCTTCATCTTACAAACCACAATATAAGCACCCGGCACTCCAACATACGCAATGAGGAATACAGACTGGTACATAAACAACTACAATGAGGGTGGTGATGCGGATGAACGAGGATTATTATTATTATTATTATTATTATTATAATTATTGTTGTTGTTGTTGTTGTTGTTACATACCAGTGCTGTCACAATCATTACAACAACTAATGGTAATAGAAACAGCGACAACACCAGCGGACAACAACTAACAAGTTCTGTATGTCAGTAACTGGTAAAGTCCTCATATTGACGGTTTGAGTTTTTTTCCCCCAACAGTGCACAATACCCGTATTTACGATACTGAAGGCCGGTGTTTAAGTAAAAGCAGGCCATAGCTAATACTGTGATTTTCTTTCCTCGTGCACAGTGGATAATCCCAAGCACGCTGAACTTGAAAACTGACCATCTGCACATCCACAATGCTACTGTAATGTACTTTAATCTGCACGACAATGTTAAAGATCAGGGATATACTGACACTTAGCATTCATATTAATACAACGATATCAACTTGGAGCGATCAATCACAGTCAAATCTGCGGTGTAATAGGCTGATGAGACCATGACCCTAAGCGTACACATCCATTTTCTTAAGACCCATTCAATTAGCCACTACCGAAGCCCTTATTTACTAATACACAGAAGAAAAAACATTGAGATGAAGGACGCCGTCCTCTCGGACAGCAGCATGCGCATGCAAACGAATAGCCAGGATGCAATTATAAACTGCATATGTGTTTATTCCCGACTATTTTATGCCTGAAGAACAATCCCTGTTATAGACAGCGGCGAGTAAGAGTGTAAGCCCCAACAGCATTCAGTGTTACAGGATGGTTTCAAGAGGCGAAGGGAAAATGTGCACAAAATAATAAATCGTTGATCAAATAAACAGACCTACCTGCTGTCTTGTTTAACGGCCTTACATGTCCTGTTGGTTATAATATTTTTGGATTGTTATTGTGAGTACCGTTGTGTTGCTGCCAGCGCCATGTTATCACTGTCCAGTGTGCTTTACAATCCGGTATTGATGCGAAGACAGTGTGCTACATCCGGGCTGTTGTGTAGTGGAGCTTCAGGCGATCGAGCGCTTTGAAATGAGAGCACCTGAGTCAGAGCCGCGCCGTTAATATGCGCAAGTGTGCGCACGTTAGGTTTACGGAAGAGGCTTAGTGCAGTAAACGTGTTATATTCCAGAAACACAGACATCGGCGACTCTTCTTCAGTACAGGGCGCGACGCTATCTGAAGTCTACACATCGCTCTTTAAAATGACAGGTGTGGCCATCCAATAGAGCCGTATGTGCTTCGAGCTGGTAGGCTACACTGTAGGTCATATGGATTACGTATTACCAGCAGCCTATGTCTGTGGAGTGTTATTATTATTTATTATTATTATTATTATTATTATTATTATTCTTGATCAACCTTCATGTACGACAGCATTCAGTGCAGACATGTAGACTCGATTGATGGAGCTGACGAGCGCGTTCACCGCATCTCGCAAATACTAGTCTGACCCACATTGGTCCAGTTGAATTGACTAGGTCCTGTGACCATACCAGATATGATTTTGTTAGCCTTTTTTGCACCAAGCAAAGTACATAGTATTTTACTGCATAAACTGGAAAAGGGCCGTTTAATTTAAATCAGACAGCATTAAAAGAAGAGTAATTAGTAAGAATCTGTAAAATAATTTTAATGTCTCACTGCTCCAGTTAAAGAAATTCTATCAGTTGCATATTTTGGGCTGTATGTTACTGAATCCTTCTAGAGGACTGTGTGTGTATTTGTGTTTGTTCAGTAAATTATCTCAGTGCATGAGAGTGTTTAAGTGGATGGTAAACTTCTCAGGACAGGGACTGTATTGTACCACAATATTTCAAAACATGTTATTTCTGTTGTGAAGTTCATTCTAACTGAGTTTAGTTTGTGTCTCTATACTATCACTTCTGTTTTGTTCTTATTCATTTTTTTCAGCAGCTACTGGCAGCAGATTAGTTTTGCCTTTGGTGATCAATAAAATCATATTCTGCTCTGTTCCATTCTAAATATATATTAATCCATATGGCTGATAGTACAAAATAGTCAGAATTGTAATAATTAGACACAGGACAGTGGTTTATACTTCAGGGTATATGGTTGCAGGATATCCAGTGAACAGCAGCACTGTCAGAATAATAGCATAATTTGACATTTGAACAATTTCTTTTTTTCCCAAAATATTGTGACTGCCAACTGAGAAATGCATGCTGACTCTAGCTGATCATTGATCTATTGCATTTCTTAATGCACAGAAAGAGGAGGGACTTTCTGTTATTGTGCCCATAGTCTTTTTAGATATGTTTTTTGGTCTTTACTTTTTTTATTTGTCCAATTGTTTTCCTCTTTTAGTTATATTTATTTAGAATTCGATCCCATGCTTGGTATAGTCGCCATGGTCGTAACAGTCCCCCACAAGTCCCACCCACAGACACACACCCACACACACAATGCCCATCACTCACACCCTGTAGGCCATGCCCACTAACCACAATGCCCCACCCACAGACACACACCCACACACACAATGCCCATCACTCACACCCCGTAGGCCATGCCCACTAACCACAATGCCCCCCCCACAGACATCTTGGCCTTTTATTAATGAATCAAATAATCAACAATCAAAGAACCTGCAATGTGTGTGATCAGTCCTCTGTTGAACCCTTGAGTGAAGTGCCTAAACTGAACTACTGATAATATACTCCTTTAGCTTACACTGACTACTGATCATTGGCAGCTGGTAGCTGTGATTTATGGGGTAAAAAGGATGTGTGCTTGGCCGTCCAGACACCTCCAAGCAGCCTACGAGCAAATCTGTCCTACACTACCTCATCTGATATTTTTATTCTGCACTTCATCCTCTACTGTTCTGTAAGCATTCCAAGATGTGGATGTTTACCAAATACTGTAGATGGAAACTGTAGATTTATTAACATGTAATTTTTAAAAATCTTTATAAGATATTTTAATAGTCATGACCACTGCACCAACTCTTTTATGAATGAATGTCCTCACCCCCTAATGTGTGTTTCTTTACTTTATCAGACATTAATATTTTTGTGTGGCAGCTTTCGATCTAGAATGGCTGAATGCAAAGTCATCTGAAATGTGAGCAAACAGGCTGTTGTTGTTGTTGTTGCCACTGAAATGCTGAAATAAAGATTTCTTGAATATATGGGTGAATTGATAAATTTGGAGAATCTGACGTGGTACCTATATGTATATATACATACATTATTCTATATAAATATATAGTCTCAGTACGGTTGAAGTTCCTTTCCCAAGAACATGACAGCAATGCCCTATCTGGTTCCTGAAAATATAACATTTTAACCTGAAAGCTCAGTTTCTTAATCATGATATTGCACGACCATCCACTCCACATTTTTCCTGTAATAGTAGCATATAGTCACAGATTCACATTTAATAATGTAGTACAATCATACATTTCTCTGAACAAGCATAGTACAGTTGCATATTTACCAGGAACAGAAGCTTATGGTCACAAATGTACATACTGTAGCACCATGAAAAAGGTTTTTTTTTCTTTGCTGTTTGTCTCCAGTCATTGCATGACTGGATTAAACCCCTGGTTTGTGGTTGGAATCCATCAGCACTTTCTGTGCCATTTTTTATTTATGCTGCTCTTCATCCAGCAGTACTGTATGTGCCTGCTAGTGCAGCAATAACCCATGTTAATGTTATAGCAGGTTTTTACTTGCACTACTGAAAATTTAGAGCTTTTGTTTTTGTATCCTAAAGAAATCATGAGGGAACAGGTTTTAGAAAACAGTTTTCTTGCATTAATGAATATATTCTGAACAACAATACATTTAAAATATATTTTTAAAATATTGTAGTAATAGGTAATTAAATAATGGTTTGTTTTAGCCATGAATTGAGCTGCAAAATCAACAAACCCATGGAAAACCACAGCTTGTATTCAAATAGTCGTAAGTGTTAAATCATTGGCTGCAAAACTCAATTAAGAGTGCCACCCAGAGCCTTTTATCAGGCCTACATCTATACATCTTTAGCACAAACACAACGGGGTATCAAAGCCTCAAACGAGATGGCGGTGAATGTCATATGTCAAAGTATGTTATAGTCTATAAATACAGTGAGTAATGTGATTTCTTAGCAGCAGATTGCATTTCAGGGAAATATGATAGGGAACATGCAGTCATGACTCCATATATGTGCAGCTGCTAACACGCGCCTTGTTTGTGTTAGAATCGGGCACCTGGCGGAGGCAGGCTGTGTCTCAGCTCAAACCTGATAGGCAAAGCTACACTACGTGATGGGAGTCCTCATTAATCGCATTAAAATAATCTTTTTCCCCTCACATAATCCTTAGCTTGTGCTACCGTGACTACAGTGGGCATAGTGCATTGTGGGAATTCACAACTCTTGAGAAAGTGGGAGACACATAATCTGGTAAAGCTGTGCCATAAACTTTTTTTCATCTTCAGAAGCCATAATTAGACCAAGGTTTTTTTTTAGGAAAACATCAAACTCCTTGGATGCAAAACAAAAGACCTTGTTTCAATCAAAGTGAAATGTGTCATTATCTTTGAAGTATGAACAACTAATTTAAGAAAAAGTAGTTTATTCTGGAGTTTCCCCCTTTATCCAACCCAAACACAGCCAAACTGCTTAACTGTTGGTTGCTAAAGATATTCCCCAGATATGGAATCTGATAATAATGAAACGTATGTTTTTACCTTTCTTTCTTTTTGACTTTCACAGAGCTGAAGAAAGGACAAACTTTGGAAATATACCCAGGGTGCAATACCATATGAGCAAAGGGAACTTATCTACATTTTGGTTATGACTGGAAAAATGGTAAAATGTCGGGTGGCTTGACACAGTAATGGGTAACAATATGATTTTAACTGGAATAACTGACAGCACTTTTGAAAGTACGACTAGAGCAGTTGGAAATGGAGTCATTCTGCAGGAGGCAAATAGCAATGCTTCTTTGTGTTCCCCTTTAAAATCATAAGGTATTATACTAAGGCGGAAGGTTGTATTGGGACTTTTGTAGAAGAAATTATTTTGAATGCTTCTGTGAAACTGGCTTAACTGTGAATCTTCCTGGCCAAGGCCAATTGTCATCTGCGCACTGTGGAGAACCAGCCATGGTAATGGCGGGGCTGGGACTCAAACCCTCAGTCACAGGATTCACTTTTGCCCCAGATTGCTCTGCGTGAGCCATCTGGAGGGCAGGTAAAGAGGTTTTTTTTAAACTGTCTGCCACGTTTTTTAAAATCATATCCACTGCACTAAGATCAGCTGAGAACACTACGGTTCAACCTGGTTCTGAGATCATGGTACTGCACTATTTTACATATCAATACACAGATACATTCAGGTAATATACATTCAACAATTCATTGTCTAACCTGCAGACTACACATACAAAGCACCCCTCCTCTTTCACATTCAGAAACAGCGACGGGGGAAACTGTTTCTTAAACTTGCATAAGATGACGGACCTGGAAATGCTCTAAAAGCATTACAGTGCTCAGCAGTTATTGCCTGAATAATACATACAGAGCTCACTGTGGTACAGGCTGAGAGATAGGTGGTTAAATCTGACCATCTGCACAGCCCCAGTAACATACAATGGCTTTCATAGTGCATGTTCTCTTCCCAGTCACACTCCGTACAGTATAATGGGTTTGATGGCATTGTGGTTTGTTCTGTAGCACTATGGCACTAATCCTACCCAGTACCATTGAGATTACATATATAGAGGAATCACCAAATGAAAAAAGTCTTGCATTTTGAAGTAAGTAAATGGCAATTAAAACCTGCTGCAAATATATTCATTACAACAATTAAAATGGTGGAGTCATAGGATTTGTTAGTGATAGAAAGCTATACACCATACAAAAAGAGGTGAGAAATTTATAGCAAATGTAAAATGAATCGATAAACTGCTTATTTCAAATACAAGCAATTGAAATACAGCACATCCCTGCCTATTACTACCTGAAAGTGTGGTTAGTGTATATACAGTAAGCATAGCTTAGTCATATCACTACATGCCTCATGCAAGGAAAAGGTGCAGTAGTCCTCCCTGCCCAGGATCTGAAGCTTTGCCTCTCTTTGCCTGTACTTTACAGCATCGCTCTCCACTACAGTGGCTGAAACAGATGCTGTGAGCCTCCCCAGGCATGGCTGACAGGGTAGTGAATAAGCTACAGCTGAGCTGACCCATAAGACTGATGTACTGTAATCACTAACACAGGAACTCTACACCACAGTCCATTCTGGGAGGGAGGGGTGGTCCAAGGATACAGCAGTGAAGAAGGTAGCAAGCTGGAGCTCTGCCCACACTGTGCAGGTAAGCAAAGGAAATATTTCACATGGAAGCAGTCGTGGAGCCACAACGTTATAAATTATTGTTTATGCAGATTATTTTACCCAGGTGTGTAGGTATGATGAAGGCTCAATTTGCAGCAAGGTAGGGCTAACACACAGGGATTTTTTTAAAACTGACCAGACAACCAGCTCTTTAAGGAAATGATCCTTTTTTACTCTTTAAATTCAGGGCATAGAAGTGCAAAGAGATGTGCAGAAGTGCACGACTGCAAATGTTTCAGTCCAGAGACCATCCTTAGTGAGTGCAATGCAGGGGAGTTTTTGTAAAGGTTATCACTGAGTTCAGACCACAGCAAGATCGTGTGAAAGAGTCAAAACATCTAAACTCCACCCTAAAGGCAGGAGGGAAGGGCCTGTCTCCCCACGGGGAGGGGGCGGGGGGGGCAAGGGGGGCAGATAGGAGGCTGCACAGCCCCAATTTTGCCCATCACCACCCACAGCCACCCAGAGGCTCCCGCAGTGCCTCTGAGCTCCTCCCACAGCTCTGAGACATCACAATGCCCTGCATGAATTATTCAGCAGCCTCTGCACAGGCAGGCCATGCAGCGCTGCAGAGCACATGCACTGCTCCACTAACAGGCAACCGCTAAGAGGGAAGCACCTGTGACACTGGCTGCCTTCCAGAGGTCACAGGAGCTAGGCCAACGATAAGAAATCCTGCCTTATTTTCCCTTTTTCTTCTTCTTCTTCTTCTTTTTCATATTATTATTATCCCGTAAAAAAGACAAGCAAAACTTTACAGTACAATGTGTCATCTGGCAACATAGACCTTTATACTTGTTGAATATTCTTATAATACAAAATGTATGTCGATGACTAGTTACTCAACTTCAATTTTCCATCTTAATTATGATAGTTGTAATAGTAATTTCATATGACTACAATGTGTTTCATGCTTCATCACAGATATGAATTTACCATACACAAGTCTGTAAATCACTGGGATGCATTAATGTGGTCACTGGTGTCCTTGAGAGAGATGGTCAGTGAGGAAGCGGCAGTAGGAGAGCTGCAGCAGAGCTTCTTATTCCTTTCGGTCACTTATACCTGAATTTAATGCATTATGTATTCACCACATGAACTGAATCAAATGGCAGCAATAAGGGAATCAGACATCAGATAAATACATGTATACTGTTTGAGTATGTCTTAATTATAAAATGATTTAAAAGATTAATAGGTCTTGGGGACGTTCTCAGAATGGCAAGTTTTTTTATAGTAAGTACGTATTTTATCTTCACATTGAGCTGTGTTACTGCCCTTGGCTGCTCAAAGGCTGTATTCAGTTGGAGAGTAAATAAGAAACTAATCAATGGTGAGTGGAAATCGTTAAAAAAGAGACAATCTGTGTGAACCTTTAATAGTGTACGAGGTTGGCTTCCCCTCAGGCAGAACTCAAGGTCTCTGCAAAAGCCAGACACTGTTTGAATGCATAACAAGTTTGTCCTTACATTTCTGCATTCACAATCACATAAAAGCAATAATAACCTTTCTGAAGGTATGGAGAATCCCAGCCAATCATGTAAGAGCAAGTGCCACTGGTCTGCAGGGATGGAGGAGTCCCAGCCAATCATATGTGAGCATTTATCACCTATCTATGGTGATACATATGACCTATACACACTGGCCCAAATCCCAGAGAGGATGAAATTGTTTTAAACCAACCATGACAAAAAGAGTTAGCCTCATCATGTAAGATCCCAGTACAGGGCTTTGACAAAGTCTTTATATATATATATATCCAACCACTTATCTGGATAAGCTATAGGCCAATTGATATTGAACACTTTAATTGAGAATTGTTCTTTACTGTTATGCTGAATGGTAAGGCAAATGGATGTGGGGGTATAGGTCTTCTCAATAAGCATCTTGCTAATGCTGAGCACAGACAGAAGTACATAATGGGTTGTACTCAGAGAAAATTTTGCTCACTTGGGGTGATTTGTTCATTGGGTTGGATTCAGTCAGGGCCATAGTAAATTTAGAATTTGCTTCTGACTGTACTTGGTGATGGCCCTCCCCAGTCAAACTTATGTAATGGTTTTACTCATGAAACAGACACGTTGAGTAGTGCCTGGAGTTCATGGCACCAGCTGGAAGAGTAGTGCCACTTCATTTGCTCAGCACAGTTTCCTAAAATCAGTAATATTTGCAAGAATTTACGTCACGGCATATGGGAAATTTTAGGAGCAAGTCATAAAAGAGATTTTTTAACTGTAAAAATACTCAGACTTTCACTGACATTTCGATATTTGGACTCATTGTGCAAGCCGATTTTCAGACTACAGGACGTGACATATAGCTGCGAAACATCGGGATGAGTCATCCTAAAGTAAGAGGGACGGTACTCACTCAGGACTGTACTGGAGGGGGATGCACCCTATGAGTGCTTTACTTAGAGAGGGCCGGAGTTAGTGAGGTGTGAATGGATCTGTATAAGACAGAACTCCCAGATGGCTGGAGGTCCAGGCTATGCAGCACCAGGGGACTGTCAGGGATTGATTTACCTCTCAATGTCCTGCTCTCCTCTCCCAAGGCAAGGACATCCTCCCCTGACAGGGATGCTTTGTGATTCTGAGGCACTAAAAAACTGTCTCCTGTACTTACATAGAAGGCAGCATATATGGTACCCGCTCAACAGAATTAAACAAATACATACTTTAAAACACTGTCTAGAAATATTATCTTTATTATTTTATTGATTAGTGAGGCACAGTGACAATATTGCTCAGCTAGGGGGTGCAGTGCACAAAGCCTGTGCATCACTGATCTTACTCAGGCAGTTTAGGCCTCTACATATGGATCTGGTTTTAGCGGTGAGAAGAGTGCCTCTGGATGGGTGATGGAGTAAAAGCACTTGTTTATAGTGCAGCTGTTTCTCGATCTCCAGCCTGGGCCATTACCCACCTTAGCCAGAGGTCCACATTGGCCAGGCAGCAACTGGCCCTGCCTCACTGGAGAAGGACAGAGGCCAAGCCGACTCGATCCTCAGTCTTGCCGATCTATAGCTGGATACTCTAATGCAGTCCCTCCAAGAGGATAAAAACATAACATTAGGTTTTCCTTTGGTTTAAAATTCAACTTATGTGTTTTTGATCTAAACATAAAATCAATATTGACAGGGTAACAAACTGTCTATGTGTAATGATTTTCAGTGAGGTTGCTGAGAAACGTATACTACAAGCTGATTAGCTAAATAAAGACTTTCAGTTCTTTCAGCCAGCTCATCGTTTTCTGGAAGCAGTAAAATTATTGATCCCAGGCAAGTATGGAATAATTTTCCTCTCAAATTGAATCTGGAACATTGTCTGTCCCTCTTTTTGAGCACAGATGAAAGTGATAATGGGTCAGCACACATTTACTTCAAAGTCAAGCGACATGCTTAGAGGCTCCACTCTGAGAAATTAGACGATTAATTGAGATGATTAATTTACTGCAATGGAAGGATCATTTAACAATAGTGCTTGAGAACAGATTATATTGACCTTGGCTGATGTACCACTGTCATGAATAGTTTCCTATTTTCAAAAAGCACAGAAGAGGGCTGCAATGTATCACTTACATATTTCCTGTATATACATTTTCTGTGTGTGCCATGTCTGCTCATATTGGCACTATCTTCCAGACTCAATTAGGCTAAAAACTCTATTCAGCAAAGTCAGCATATTTAACACATGTACAGCACAAAATAATATACATCCAGAACTGTTCATTAGCTGTAGCCTACCATAGCAGAAGTGAATCTGTGACACTAAGAGACCAGCATAAACATAAAACACAAAACTGAGTACCAGAGTTGAACACATTATAAAAGGTGGGATTGGTTGCAATTGCAGCAAAGAAGGAAAGAGGTTGCAGGCCTTGCCACAAAGATCTCACCTCCCTATTCACTACTATAAAAACATATAAAACAAATCTAAAACAGCTGGCCTGCCGAGTTAAGGCTAAATATGATTTACCATAAAATGTCTGAATAAACTGAGGCCGGTGGCCATTGCAGAGAGAGGGTGGAGTAGGGTGGTGTCTGCTCAGAGCAGGATGGGGGCTGTCTGCTTGTGCCTTTTGCTGCCCCACCTCCTCTGATCCTGGCACCACACCCGCACCTGCTCAGCATGTAATTACATATTCCCATGACAACCAGAACAGCTCATGCTCACCACGTCACAGCAACATAAGAAAGAAGTCAAGTTATCATACAAATTCAGAGGAACAGATGATATAGCCCTCATATTAAAAGAACACAGTCCCTCATCTGCTTTCTCTGGGGCTGGATTGGGCACAGATAATGAACACAGAAGACTTTCTGTTTTAATTGCATCAGGAACATTGTAGATCTTGTCCAGACTTACATCATTAGCCTAAATATCATTCGGCCCTCTCTGTTGCTGGACTCCTGGTGAAGTAGGCCTATTCATGCACACAGGAGAATGCTGTATGAGCTGAATTGTAGTATTTGAGTAGTAATGATATTGTAGCTGCCAACAAACATCTATAGGCTGAAATAATGTGGAAAAATGTAAAACTAACAATTATAAGACAAGCGACATTTTATGAATTTATTGATTGGTCGATAGAAAGTTTTGATATAACACTATGGCAACATACAGTATGTCATTTGACTTGTATGACAAGAAACTGTCTGTTTTTCTGACTGTTGAGGACCCCGGCAACCAGGAGCCAGCTATGGTCAAGGGTTGGCATGCCCAGGTAAAGCCACACCTGTTTCCCAGCATGGCATAAAGACATTTCAGCAGGATGCAAACTCGAAAAGGCAGCAGGACAATGTCGGACTCAGTTCCCCTCTTCAGAACATTACCATCTGATGACTGATTTATGAGAATGTGAAGCCTGTCAGGTTGAATCACTCTGCGATGCAGAGGCAATTTCATATTTCATAGTGTCTCATAAGTCGTTTTGTCCTCTGAATGTGGAATAATATCATTTTAGACTGTGCAAATCTGCAGTGTGTAGAGTCATCTAATGCAAATGTTTTTGTATGCGTTGTATGTCTCCATAGCTCTCAGTAGACTAGGGTAACATCCAAACCAGTGACATTCAGCCACAAGAATTATTGGGGGCTATAATTAGAGCAATTAGGGATTCAGTGTAATTCTGCAGCTTACAATCCAGTTTCATTCTCCCCATTCACTCTCTCCACATTTATCCTGATGGTATTACAGGTGAGGGAGACACAACAGAGAGAGGAAGAGGCAGCATGGTGGACACTGATCACAAATGGCAACAGCCAAATATATGTCATCTGAATCCTCCTCAGCAGCAGGAAGAATGTTCACAGCAGTCACCAAAGATCAGGCTCCCATTTCATGTGCAGAACTCGTTCCTCATATGGACTGTCACACATCCTGCTATTACACAGGCCATAAGGGTTCCACTGTCTGTAAGGATGTCCTCTAGTGGCAGAGATTGGCTGCTGCACCTGGACACTGATGGTGTGTGGTGCTGCAGCCTCCATACACTGATCACACGCTGACCCACTTTAAAAAAGCACACTCAGGAATTCTGACGTCCAGGGCTATTTTCAACCACAAATTGGACCAAAGCCCAATTTTTTTGAAGCTTAACTTATGGCATATTTCTTTCAGTGTTATGAGAACTGGTAAAATGTGTTTACCCTCTGTCACACAGAAAGTGTGTGTGTGTGTGTGTGTGTGTGGGGTATGGGTTGTGTATCGGGTGGATTGGATTAGTATCTCAACCTGGATCAAACGCACAGCCTATTTCACTCCTGTACTACTGTTTTTTTTTTCCATAACAAAAGCAGACATTCTGTTGCCTGCCGGTCCTATGCAGGGGGTTTCACAGTGGAGAAGGGATGTTTGACCTGGGGGGTATTTCATTAAACAGGATTAATGAGTTAGCCAGCTAACTTCTGTAAATATTGCTGAACAACTGCGCCTTTCTGGTTTCATGGAACAAATCTTAAATCTAGTTCTACTCATTTACATGAAATCCCATCCACAGGATCTTTAAGCTGTAAAACATATTAGAGTAAAATGTTCAATTTTAGAGTTGATTTGTCTTTGGTAGACCACCCAACGCTTTGTTTACTTCCTTGATCATATTTCTGTTGCTGCCACAGTTATGTACAAAGTACAATTACAATAGTCATATAGGATATAGAATTTAATCTTTTATTTTATGGTTTTTATGTACAGTTTGAGGAATATTTTTACTAATGGTATTATTATACAAAAGGAGCAGCTAGATTGCTGTCTAAATTTCTATGTTACAGACACACATCAAGTTTAAATCACAGCAATTGTAGTAGCAGGTAGCTTTACTCCTCACTATGACAAGTCCTAGTTACTTATTTACTTTTCTACATTTTCACATCTTAACAGTCTTCTGTATTCTGCCAGGTAGCCAACACTGTGGTGTCTTGATTAGTTATGCATACCTAAGCACTCCTCTCCTTCTCTTTAACCCCCATCTCAGCAATGTGATGATCTGTATTTTGCCTACCTTTGAAGTTTTGGCATGCATGCTTAGATAGCTTGCTTGTCATAAATGCTTGTCAAAAATTCAGCTGTTTGATTTCATTTAGCTGGACCAAATTAAACTGTCTCTGAAGTCATTAAAAGGATTAAAAAAAATGTATTAAAAACTGTTTTTTAAAAAAGTGGTTGTATTAAAAAATATTTTTAAAAAAGCATGAATGAATACATAATTGCTTGTAAATGTATAAAGTATTAATGCATACATACATGCATACACCTTTTTGCATACACATTTTGAAGTAACAAATGATAATAATTTCTGCAACTTGTGTGACAAAAATGAATAACACACAAATAAATTATTGCATTATTGCTGTTAACATCAAGTATAATTTATTTTTAAACATCTTTAAGTATCATTAATAATGATATTAAATCAGTAGGTGTTGTAAAGCTGGAGGCCACTGACCCTTTAAAAATGCCTTGGTGGTCACACCATTTCCTTTTTCTTGGATTCTCAGTTCTTATGACCATCTAGGCCAACCTTATGAGAATAAGGCATATCCTTAGGAATACAGGGTGGCTCAGCTGTATACAGATTAAACTTAAGTCTGCCTTGATTAAATAGTAATATCCCCTTAAAGAAACTAAGTGTGCTTGATTAAAAACAGCCAAAGTATCTGAATCATTTTACCAAATAAATGATATTAGAAACATCAAGGCCTGGCAGTAAAACCTCTTTATAACATTCAACACAACATTTTCAATGGCATTCTCCACACAACAACTCTGCCATCTAGTGGAACACTTCCTACAACCTGTTCCCTCATCCACTTACGTAAAACTGCACAGTTGCAGTTTACTTACTGTTGAATGTGCACAAATTATTTATGTAAAGACCTTATCAATTAAAAACCCCAGTGTCTAATAGTTTCTGGTTGTCTTACTTTATAAACCTTCTCATGCTTACAGTTTCTTTGTTTCTCACCTGGGTCTCTCAACTGCTTCCTCTTGAAATGTCATAAGGAAAGGACAGAACGAAACCTGGTGGCAAGGCTGTGTTCCAAGCCTGATCCCAAATCGGCCCTTCCCATTTCACTTCCATTTTGAAAGAATCACAATGACAAATGATGCTTTTGCAACAGAGCAGGGCACTCACCGGTGTGGTAGAAATGCTTTTGAAGGGCATAAACAGCCCCAGTTCTGGGACATACTTTATCCATCTTAAGAATCATATCCATCATGTAGCCAATACATTTAGTCAACATCTAGTGTTTGCTATAGTTACAGTGCTTATAGAGATGTCCTCTTCCTCACACGTTATTGGAATTGGGGAAGAAGCAGCTTACTTGCTCACTATGTACATTCATTGTTGATTATTTATTGACTGGCCAATATAGAAAATTGACATTTATTGGAGGGGGCAGAGAAAAAAAATCCAACAGCAAGAAAATAACATGGCAGGTACACAGGAGGAGGACCAGCAGCAGCCACTGAGGTTCTTAAATCAATAGCACAAATTAATCACTCTGCCCTCACCACTGAGAAAACTCATGGAATGTGAAAATGAATACTAAGATTTCTTTTAACATTAAACACAATATTTCTGAGTTTGGAAATGAGCACACATTATTTTTTTCTGTAGCACCATTAAGGTCTCCAAAAACAACTGCATTTTCTTAAAAAATGCTTTTGGTTGAGGAATTTCAAATGTGCTGAATAAAAATAGCAATTATGCAAACAGTGAACTAGATCATGCATTTTATGACAAATCTGCCAAAATGGACACAACTAGCTATTTTGAGAATGCTGGTGCTTAAGGGAAAAATAACTACTTCACAAAAGTTAAATTACCAAATCAAGTTGCATTAGAGCTAACATTAATTATCACTTACTCTAGGTAAACTATGGAGTGTTACCTTCATCATGGGCACACTCATAAAGGTGTGGAGGGAACAAAACCAGGAAGTTAGGTCAGCAGAGCATTCTGGTTGCTGTAGTCATTTTTGTATTCCTTTCATTCAAGCATGGAGGAAATTAATTGAAAGAATCCAGGCATCCTCGTTCATATTAGCATCATTTTGGGCTAGAATTGTCATGAGGGACACTGACACCATCAACACACCCATACTGCAGCCCTGTCATGGTTTTAATCTGACTTTGATTATACATAATTCTGGTATTCAAAATATCTAGTTTTTTTGCCAATGAGTGAAGAATAGTTGACTGCTGAGCAAAGGCTAAATAATAAGGCCATTACATGGTCTGATTGTCTTACAATCTGACAGGCCAACAGCAAACATTAAAGTGTCAGAACTGTGATACATAATGGTTGTTAAAAATACAATACAAAAATGGACATGGGGCAAATACATGTAAGAAAATACAATACTAAATATCTATCCCTAATCAGTCATACACCAAGGATATAGCTACTCCTTATAGGTTAATTATATAGCCCATCCTTACAACAATAAAAATGAGCTAAAGCTAGCTACTATGTGGTAAACCCAAATTTTTATATTCTGTAAGCAGTGCTGCACACCAGTATGTTTTTAGCCTTTGGATGACTAGCTGCCTTGACCTCTAACATTACGTGAATCCCATTTCCTAACGGTAAGCTGCTCAATTGAAAAGGCTAACATGAAAGCCGTGGAAGTTGTATGTTGACTACACAAAGGCCGACCTTTGTTTAGCTGCATCTTTTACTGCGTCCGGGTACGGAAGGTCGGTGTGCCGCGAAAAAGCCCGCATTTGACAGGCACGTGACGTCACCAACGAGGCGGGATTTACATGGAAAGTGCTAGAAAAAACCAAAGTGCATCCCAGTCTCACTGCTTCAATATCCTTCCGTGATACTATAGAATATTGTAGTTCATGATCTCTTTGATATTGTTAACATTAAGCATGAAGCGAAATCGCATGTTGACTAATTTTGCGTACGTTGACATGTAAAGTTTCACCAATCCTGTCTAGGTGAGCTGAAAACAAACTCATACTGGCTAGAGAATTTGATACTAGCAGTATAAATACCAGATATAGTCCCTGCATCTAACCTATGTCGATTAATGTATCTCGAACGCTAAACACAATAAAAAATCATTTTTAAAAATCCCATCTGTCAGTCTTTCTATACATCTCGTAGTAATACACAGATAATTGAACAAGTTGATGCTTTCAGGGAATTAAACATATTCAGCCAAAATTTGAGGGACAGTAATTAACTAATACCATAACCCCCACCATAACCGTGTATGTGTATGTAATTTGTAATTATTGCTTGTGTGGTCACTTAATGAGCAATTTGCTTTGCTGTACAATCCTCTTTTCTTCTAAGAAAGTTCACTTTTAATGGGGCTAAATGTTGGGGTTTTCTAATTTAATCCTGGACTAGGGAAAATATTCTACTATTCAAATTAAATAAGTCTAAAATTTGTTCCTTGCTGCTTTTGTCTTTCTATGTGGACATGACAGCCTTTCAGACAAAGCTCAATACTGTTTCGTAATCCTTTGTAAATTGGTCAACAGTATCTCCATGTCAGCAAAATAGCTAGGCATTTCCCAAAATCAACCAATGCACAAGGTTTTTCCCTGCAAGTATTGTACCGTATTATACTGATAAGAGATCCCATGCAAGGGCACTAGGTATCAGTGCATCTGTTTTTCATTTAGGGTGAATATTTTCTTGCTGACAAGAGTAGATATGAGGCTAAAACCAGAAATTACTTGCTTAACTATGATTTATACAGATATAATCCAGAGATTAGAATGGTGGTGGTAGGTCAATTGATAGATTGGTGGAAAATTGGAGTAAGCATGTATTTGATCATTTGATTCAAGAACTTCTTTACTGTTATATTGGAATATAGAGCTCAAAGTGTCTTATATTAGTTGACATTTTAGAGCATTTTCTGACAACTTTCGATACCTACCTAACCTCTACTGACCCCAAAACGGAGGAGACAACTGTGAGTGTGAATTTAGTTTACACCTCTTTCCAGATTCATTCGTTGTTATGAAATTAGCTAACAACACTCTGTTCTTCGAAAAAAAAACAAACCCCACATTTACATAGATTTATACATAGATTTGATACATTTTGTGTGTAAGGTGCATCCACATTCTAACTTTCGCTGCACCTTCGCCTCTAACAGAACTGAGACCACTGCATTACCGGCGTTCCAGTCCCGCGGATGGATACATCTGTATATACACAGAGGGTATAAAGATATCCGTCTTTTTAAAGGCAAATCCCTTTCAATTTCCTAGCGTCAGAGTGCGGGAGGAATCGTACCAATTGGTCGCATTTATTCAAGAAAAGCAAGCTAAACGAAACAGAAAAGGTATGATGTCCTTTTTTATTTTAATTTGGAAGTATCTGCTGCGTTATTATATTTTTGAACCAGAAAAGTGTGTGGTAAATGTATTGTATTGAGCTAGTTCACTACCGATAGCTAGGCAGTGGCCGACACCACAGCATTACATTAGCAAGCCATTGAGCAGGTGTAATATTTCTCAAGATGGGCTATTAACACATTTGTCAAGTGTTAGATGACACTAACAGGCAATCGAGTGATACGACGTGTTTACTTTATACTCTTAACAGACTAGTCAAAATATTACTTAGGTCTTCGTAGGGCACACTATCTCGTTAATTGTCTAGCTTGCTACATCGTGCATTGTGGCCCAGTTTGGCTGTTTGCTTGGCAGTAGGGAGGCTGAAACTGATTTCAGGAGATATTTTTGATTTTTATATGACTGTCTTGCGAGGAGTTTAAAATTTCTGGTTACAGTACTTCGTGTACCAAGTGGCTTGATTTGTCCTTGGCGGCTAGAAATGTCGGACAGATTCGCAGCCGTAACATTAGTTTTTTTTTGTTTGTTTTTTTTTTTAAACATTTTGTATTTATTCTGCGTGAACTCGCTTGACTGGCCTGAACCTGACTTAAACACAGTTAAAATTCTGGTTTAGTTATTGTATACTATCACGTAAGCCCACCAGTAATGTTCGCTTTCAATGTCAGGCTTTTACACCAACGATCACTACATGCGTAGCTAGTATTTATTCTGTTAACTAAGAGACGGTATAGGTTTATAC
The DNA here is from genome assembly GCA_022829145.1 of Albula goreensis. Classification (NCBI taxonomy): domain Eukaryota; kingdom Metazoa; phylum Chordata; class Actinopteri; order Albuliformes; family Albulidae; genus Albula; species Albula goreensis. Next base: position 25,457,170 of record CM040747.1, on the reverse strand, counting down.
CTCTGGTATCTTTAAGTAGTCATCTACCAAAGCTTTGTGTTCCGAGTCCAGTTCGTTACCCACGTGCTACGCCCGTTGTCTGCATTAACTGTCGCCATGTTGTGCAGTTCGCTTTCAAGTTGCGTAACATCCGGCAGTCTGTAGTTAGCGAGGAAATGGGCAGAATGATTGTGCAGAAAATCTGTTCCTCAAATGGAGCATCAGTCCTTGTTCAGTCTCATCTAAAATCAGAATGTACGAAGCATCAAGCATTTTTAATTAATTGGTCATTCGAAAGACCGTAGCTTTAACAATTACATTACATTGGAATCGTTATTCCATCGCCATATTGTCTAAGGGATGACCGTATTCTGATAAGGAGCACAGTGTCAGTTGGGGATAAATGTATGAAAGGCCTTGAAAAACAGCAATAATGTGTTTACACTATGAACACTTGTTCATGCCATTTTTAGCAAGGGCTAGCTTCACTGGATTTTGTGATTTTAAAAGGTCTAGTATTTCTCAATACCTGACAGAATTGGAACAAGTTTAAGTCTCAATTCTCTGTACCAGCCTGTTCTTTTGCTGTACCCATTGTTTGGTTCAGAATGGTCAGGTTTCTAGCCCAGCCAGTGTGGATGACCATTGAATGCTGAGTGTGTCTGTTGTTGCTGTCTTGCAGATGCCTGAAGAAATGCGCCAAGAGGAGGAGACTGAGACCTTTGCCTTCCAGGCAGAGATTGCTCAGTTGATGTCCCTGATTATCAACACCTTCTACTCCAACAAGGAGATCTTTCTCAGGGAGCTCATCTCTAACGCCTCTGATGTGAGTACAGCAACACAATACACAGTAATATGTTCTGTGTGCAGGTCTTCTGTCCCAGGGCTTTCATTAATACACAATGGAGGCAGATTGAATAGCAGAATATTGTCAATCACAAAAATGGTACAAATAAAATGGATGCATACTTGTGAAAAGCAAAGTGGGACCGATCTTACAAAAAAAAAGAAATTTTTATAAAAAAAAAAAAAAAAAATTGACAATAGCTTGTAGAAATTGGGTTTAAACATTTTTAGAAGACTGGATTTAATTAGTTTGATTAGCCTTTTTTTTTCCTCTGCTGAACAGACAGAGGTATAACTTGAACAGAAATGTTATCTTATTCCCTCCCATAGTCTGTTTATTCTTTTTGTCTCACTCTCTCCCTTTGCCTGTAGCCTGCGCTATGAATTGTCTTTGAAATGTAAATCTTGTCGCTCCTTAGGCTTTGGATAAAATCCGATATGAAAGCCTGACTGACCCCAGCAAACTGGATAGCGGGAAGGACCTGAAGATTGACATTATCCCAAATGTACAAGAGCGCACGCTGACACTCATTGACACTGGAATTGGAATGACCAAAGCTGACCTCATCAACAACCTGGGAACCATCGCCAAGTCTGGCACCAAGGCCTTCATGGAGGCCCTGCAGGTAAGCCTCCTCAGGCAAAGGATATTGAGGCATTTTGGCATCTTTAATTGATCTGGTAAAACCATTTGTTACGGAACTCTCCTACCTGGTAAATTTGGACTTAGCTCAGGAATGATCTTACTTCAGCGGAAAAGGAGGTACTTGGCTGGTTACATTTTAAATTCTGAAAATACTGGTCAATAAGCATGCAGACTTGGAGTTTGAGTAATTGCCAGGCAAACACTTTAGGGTTGGGTTCAGGTATCATAGGTCATGAATGAACCAAATCTGAAATGATGGTCAAAGATTGGCATATTACTCCATGTTTTGGGAACAGTAAATGTAGATTGTAGTGTATGTGAGCTTGATTGCCTGTTTTCTCACTTCCCTTCCTCCACTCTCTCCTTAGGCTGGTGCTGACATTTCTATGATTGGCCAGTTCGGTGTGGGTTTCTACTCCGCCTACCTGGTGGCAGAGAAGGTTGTTGTCATCACCAAACACAACGACGACGAGCAGTATGCCTGGGAGTCTTCTGCTGGGGGTTCTTTCACTGTCAGAGTTGACCATGGTACAGTGTAGCTTGTTAAAATAAATCTCTACCGTAGCTGGTCTGTTTCCAAGAGTCTGTGCTACATAAGCCACACCAGCGGTCCTTACACACTGACTGGATCCTGGAAGGCTTGTGTAGTCTTGAGCTTAGGTGATGAAAATCTGAACAGATCAGTGTTTGAACTCTGAATTCTGGCTTTGAAATGTTGAATGTAGATTACAGCACCTGCCAGCAGATGTCATACTTGTACAGCAATGGGGGATCTGTAGGCGGGAGTTATAAAACAATCTTATCATGTGACTTCTCTGAATTGGTATGACTGCTAGCATTTGGCAGTAATCAGGATAAGAGAGAAATGGTTGAAGTGTTTTGTTCCTGGGTAGATTTGTTTCATATCTAGAACAGCTTTGATTAATTGGTGCCTTTTGCCATTTTCCCATTTTATAGGTGAGCCCATTGGGCGGGGTACCAAAGTCATCCTCCACCTGAAAGAGGATCAGACTGAGTACATTGAGGAGAAGAGGGTGAAAGAGGTGGTGAAGAAGCACTCTCAGTTCATTGGGTATCCCATCACCCTGTTTGTAAGTACAGCTCTCTACCCTGTCACAGTTCAGTACACCAGACCTTTTAGTTCAGGATCTTACCCTGTCTTTATTTAAATATCTGAATTTTAACAAAAAAATGCTTGATGCAATTTAGATTTGAAAAATGTGTGTTTCCATTACATGCAAGAATGAGGGAAAACCCAAAGTGGGATAGTGTGCTGTAGGTGGCTGACTGTTTGCTCGTTGGTGTCTGTAGGTGGAGAAGGAGCGTGATAAGGAAATCAGTGATGATGAGGCTGAGGAGGAGAAGGCTGAGAAAGAGGACAAAGAGGAGGGTGAGGACAAGCCCAAGATCGAGGATGTGGGTTCTGATGATGAGGAGGATTCCAAGGACAAGAAGAAGAAAAAGAAGATCAAGGAGAAGTACATCGACCAGGAGGAGCTGAACAAGACCAAGCCCATCTGGACCAGGAATCCTGATGACATCACCACCGAAGAGTATGGCGAGTTTACAAGAGTCTGACTAACGACTGGGAAGACCACCTGGCTGTGAAGGTAGGGTTTGTGTGTCTGCTCGGATCACTGCCCCCCCCACTCCAGGGTCATAAATGCCGTTTTTACTAGAGGTAGTTGGGTTACATTGTATCAATTTACCCAGCTGGATATTTACTGAAGCAATTTGGGTTAAGTACTTTGCTCAAATGAACAATGGTGCTGCCCTATCTGTGAACCAAACATAACACCTGTGAGTGGAAGCCCAGCTCCCTAACAGTTGTATTTCACTGCTATTCTGTAAAATGTGTGTGTATAAATATGGCCTCTGACCTTTGAAATGGCTCTTTTGCAGCACTTCTCCGTGGAAGGCCAGCTGGAGTTCAGGGCACTTCTCTTCATCCCACGCCGTGCACCCTTCGACCTCTTTGAGAACAAGAAGAAGAAGAACAACATCAAGCTGTATGTGAGGAGGGTGTTCATCATGGACAGCTGCGAGGAGCTCATCCCAGAGTACCTGAGTAAGGGTTCACACTCGCTGTACACCTAGCTTGGCCCATCTCGAGTGGAGTCCTGCTACTCGTTACTCAGTGGCAACAATCCAGTTGAATGGTGTGCTTGCAGTTGGAGTTTGGTCCCCTTTGTTTGACCAGTGTCTTGTGTGTCAAATATAACCTTGCGTTATGTAGGTTCCAAACCAAAATTGGGTATCTCAGTATATCCGGAGTAGTTATTGCATGTTTTTTAGAAGGGATGTTTAAAACAGGGTAGCTGATGGCAGCAATTCAGCAGCCTGTTATGAATATTTAATGCTAATGGGGAGATTGTCTGTAGCTGTCTGACTTTCTGATTTTATCATAATGGGTATCAGTGAAGTCAGGGATCATATGTAGCATTGGCTGGATCCACCCTTTTGGCTACCCAGTCTGGTCATATTGGTTAGATGTTAGCTAACTGGGAAAACTGCTACAGGGATCTCCCCAGAGTATGTTTAGAAGGTGCAACATGTCTTCCAGGAACAGATTTGCAGTACATTGTTGCATTGTGTAAAAATTATATAAAAATCTGACAATTAAACAGACATGTTTAAAAGTGTTGGTTAAGCATTGTGGTGCAGCACTGCTCTTTCAGTCTTTAGGGCTAACCCTGTGCAGGGTCCTAGAGAAATTAGGTTTTTGGTCTTGATTAGGAGTTGTCAGTTAGTGAGGCCTCCTAGACCTCCGGTTGGTTAATCTCTGGTTCTGTTGTGTAGACTTCATCCGTGGCGTGGTGGACTCTGAGGACCTTCCCCTGAACATCTCCAGAGAGATGCTGCAGCAGAGCAAGATCCTGAAGGTGATCCGCAAGAACATCGTCAAGAAATGCCTGGAGCTGTTCGCCGAGCTCGCCGAGGACAAGGAAAACTACAAGAAGTTCTACGATGGCTTCTCAAAGAACCTCAAGGCAAGTGCTTGTGTATTTGGTCTTTGCCTTGCATTTCTTTAGATCCCCCTACAGAGAAAACCAGGGTTTATTATGGAGTGTAGCACTGTTGGTGTGTAGCTACAGCCTGTTGAGCTCCTGTAGTGTTTGGGGCAATTTGGTCATTACTGTCACCTGCATATGTTGCAGCAGAAGACTCTTCTGACTGCATAACAAAGGCTGTCAATGCTTAGAGGATGGATGGTATTGGATTTGGCAGGCTAAGGAGGTGGAAGAATGCAATGCCAAAAACATCTGCTGTACCTCAGACTGTGTGGCCTTAAACTTTGGCAGGCTAACTTTAATCCCTAAAAACTTCAATTTAAATGTGAAGAATTGTTAAATGTTTGTTCACAATCTGCATTGCATTTTCCAGAGACTAAAGGGTTGAAGATTTTGAAATGTACCCAAAATACAAAATGTGTTTATACCTTTTGGTTGTGGTCAGACACCAGGTGTTGCAGGAAAAACTGGAGGGTTCTGTGTTCATAGCATGAATGGGGAGAACCCAGAAAAAAGTAATGAATATAATTGCTTTTGTAAATGACATTTTGTGAGGTACAAGACCCTGTTAAAAAGGCCTCTTTCTGTAGTTCTCTGTTCACTGACACAAAAAGGATCAATTAAACTTGAGAATTCTGCATGGTGAAGATGGTCATTCAGAATCTGTGTGAGCGTTGTGTGGGTTTCACAGCTGAGTACTTCTCACACAAGCAGCATGACTGATTTAGCGTTGTGCATGTCTGTAGCTGGGGATCCATGAGGATTCTCAGAACCGCAAGAAGCTGTCGGAGCTGCTGAGGTACCACAGCTCCCAGTCTGGGGACGAGATGACCTCCCTCACAGAATACCTCAGCCGCATGAAGGAGAACCAGAAGTCCATCTACTACATCACAGGTAAACCCCTGCAAAGCAGTTTACCTAGCCCTACATCACAAGTACACATTCACCCAAAATTGATTTGCTACAGACATAAACCACACGCGCCAACTGATGTGAAGGCATAGCCTAACCCAGGTTTCGGTCTCTGTGCTTCCAGGTGAGAGCAAAGACCAGGTCGCAAACTCCGCGTTCGTGGAGCGGGTGCGCAAGCGCGGCTTCGAGGTGCTGTACATGACTGAGCCCATTGACGAGTACTGCGTGCAACAGCTGAAGGAGTTTGATGGGAAGACCCTGGTGTCTGTCACCAAGGAGGGCCTGGAGCTGCCTGAGGATGAGGAGGAGAAGAAAAAGATGGAAGAGGACAAAGCCAAATATGAGACTCTCTGCAAGCTCATGAAGGAGATCCTTGACAAGAAAGTGGAGAAGGTGCGTGTGTCAGTCAGTCAGTCTGTCCAATCCCTTTGACATGTCTGTCCGTCTGTCTTCAGCTTGTATTAACTAATCATTCTCTGATTAGTCTGTTCAACCCCCCATTCCGTGTCCAGTACATGTCCTGTTGGTGTCCTGTCTGAAGCTGAGGCACACCCCAGTTTCCATTCCGTCGTTGAGACAAACCCCATTGTCATGGTGTGTGTATCTGTAGTTTGAAGAGTTGGGAACCACTTATTCAAGCTCTGATGTCCTTTTGCTTTTATTCTGGTTGCTCACAGGCATCCTAGTCGACAGTAGCCATTTGGCACCCCGGTGAGTCACTGTCCTGGTAGCTTCGGGTCATCCTTTGGCGCATAAATACCATGTGTAGTTTACGCATTTGTTATCCTTTTAACTAATTGATTGAAGTGGTGCGTGTGTGACAGTCATAGCTGTAGTTGGATGTGCTTGATATGAAAGTTGCTGGCCAGGAGGCATAGGTAGTGTGTGCTGAAGATTGGAGGATGCTAGCTCTTGTTGCTGGAAAGTGCACCTGATTTGGCTCTCTATTATGCTTGTTTTGAGTGTGAAAATGTGAGAAAGGGGAACTCTAACTATACTCTGCACGATTTGACTGACTTGGGTTGTGTTACTGGTAAAAGATAATTGATAACACAGACTTGTATGTTTTGAAGTACTAACTGTAGATGC